>JAOXJK010000005.1:16667229-16687560 GCA_025774025.1 Xenus cinereus | reverse complement strand
GCTGCCGGGCCCGTGGGCGGCGCAGGGCTCACCTGGACGGCAGGTACCTCCGCAGCTCCGGCCGCCGCGGCATGCGAGGCGCTCTACGCCTGCGCGCTGCGCCGCGGGACCGCACATGCGCAGGACCCCTTGGCGGGGCCGGGACTACAGAGGAGATGACGGCTGGCCAGCGAGCCGGCGGCGGGCGCCATCTTGGGGGTAGTTTCTCTGGCACCGCCGCTTGGCCGAGGGCCGGGCCCTTGCGGGGCTGCAGCCCCCCGCCCCGGCCCCATCTCCTCAGTAGCGCTGGCTTTCCTCCGCCCGCTGGGCCGCTCCGGCCCCTCTCGCCCTCATAGCGGTCTCTTGGAAGTGCAGAGCGGGAGAAGCATCCCGAGTGGGTTCCGCGCCCTGCCAGGCCACCGGAGCCCCAGCACCCGCTTCCCTGCAGGCCCCAGTGGCGATCGAGGCCGGGGCAGCGGCCGCCTGAGGGAGCGGGGGCTCGGGGTGAGCGGGGCTAGAGACGGGCGAATTGCGAGAGAAGGGAGTGTGCCCGCAGCAGGCCTTGGAGCCGCTCCAAAACCTGGAACGCCTCTTGTGGTGGGTTTGGTTTGGGTTTGTGGGGTTTTTTTTTAATCTCCAGAGGTGAGACTAAATTCTTGGTAGGCCAAACAAATTTGCTTGTTCTTCCCCCACTGGAGGTTGTGGCAATGTGCAGGTGTGAATGCTGGGGGAGCCCTCCCTGAGGTCGCAGTTGTCCCTCTGTCCCTGTACCCACTGCCCACCTCCAGGGCCATACCCTTCAATGAGGGTCACCATCCCAAAGGCACAGCAGGCTCTGTGCAATGCTTGGCACTCCCAGCTGCTCCCCTAAGAAGTCTGCGTGCTGTCCTCCACCTCCTCCTGCCTTTTTACCCCTCTTCAGGACCATCTTCAGGATAGTGTGGCATTGCCAGTGCCGCTTCCCCTACCCTTGGTAAGGGCCTGCCCCAAACATTTAAAAACAAGGTATTGCCCAAACTTAATATATGCTGGTTTCTGGTGCCACCCAGTGGTCCTATATACTTCTTCTAACTCAGTTCTTAAATAATTAAAAGCTGTTACTGAATAGCAAGGAAGGCAGGCAGGCAAAGAGGAGATAGTATGTAGGTTAACCCTTCCTGAGCGTGTTCCCGATAGAAAAGAAAGAAGAGCACTGAACCCTGCTTCCACTGGGGTCGTCCCAGCCCTAAACAGACAGCATCACTGAGTACCCAGTGCTCCCTTCTCCTTACTTCTGATCTTCCCCTCTTCCTCGCAATCACTCCCCTGAACTGCCTGCGAAACCCTGCCACCTCCCTCAGCACCTTTATCATCTTTTCCTACTTGTTATCCTAGCAATTTCTCAGTAGTTTCTCCCACTGTGTCCAGCTCACTTACCATCAGGCCAGGGCCCTCTTGTTTGCCAGCAGTACCCCACTTTGAGGGGGTATCAGAAGAAGGTACCTTATGGGGAAATCTCCACTCACACAGTTGCTACCTGCCACTGAGACCTGGTGAGGGCAATCCAGGGAATACACAGGGATGCATTTTAGGTAAATAACCCTGTAAGCAGGCAGACAAGACCAGCTCTTTGGCCTTGTCAGCCGCATGATGCCTCTAGGGAGTTGGTAGCCAGGTAGAATATGTTGGTTGTCTCTCAGGCTCCTAGTGCTGAAGTGAACCCAGTTCTTGCCTAAGTCTCAGGTCAGAGAAGACGTAATAAAAAGAACTCCTGCTGGAAATGACTTACAGAACTGTATGCTGTTGTGTTGAGGATCCAATGTAGTAATAACCATGTTGTGGGCATAAATGAGGGCTGGGAAGCCAAGGGTTCTCTGGCTGTAAAGGCAGTGGGGGCTGGGGTTCCTCGATGCTTTTGCAGCCATTCATTTGTGTGTCAGCAGTGTGGCTCGGGGCTAAGGCACCAAGGGGGATGGGGCTGCTGAGGCAGCTCTCAAATGAGCCCTGGATGGGCCAGCTGACTTCACACCAGCAGAACATGGGTCCTTGTTTATTTCTGAACAAGCCAGAAAACTCTCATAGCAACATAGCAGCAAACTCTCTCGTTTCAGCCTAAATCCTTGACAAAGCTTTGGCTGAATGTTCTTTCTTGACAAAATCTACAGCTTACACAAGTCGATCTAGGAGATCAGTAGCAATGAAGCAACTGCTCTACCCATCCAGGTCTGTAGTTCAAAATACTAAAACAGTCTTGAAATGATTTTGTATTTTAATTCACTTAGTTGTTTTTCAAGCTTTATAGAAAAATGAACTGTTCACTACAAAGTGATAAAATTGTCTTAAGCCAACTTAACCCTCATCCATCACTTGTGCAATGTGCGCATTTAGTGCAGCTAAATGTGCAGCACAGTGCCCTGTGCAAAAAGGGCAATGCAAAAGTGCAGAAGTCTGAATGCAAAAGAGTTTGCATTCAGAGGAAAGTTGTATTTGGAAAGTAACAGCTAGTCTTCAGTCTGTCTCTGTCAACCTCTCTTCTGCTTAATTCAAGTCAGATTTCCCCAAATACTGTTGGGTTTTTTTGTTGCAGTCAGAATGTTAGAGCATCTTCTCTGCATCAGCTCTCTCCAAGGAGAGGGTGTCTGCCAGAGATACCAGCTTTGACAAAACAGACTCCCCATCAAAGCATCTAACTGAGTGAGAAGGCTGCTCTGAGCGGTCTGATTCTGCAAGTAGTTCAAAATCTAACATTTCTCCCTCTGACAGCTTTTGTGACAGCACAGAAAGCAGTGTGCAGCATATGCAGCTCAGTGCAGGGTAAAGAGAGCCCATTCCATTACTTTTCCCAGAGGAAACTCATTTGAGTGGTTGAGGGCTGTCCTGGGTGGTGGATGGCTCGTTTCCACCACACACCAGGAGGGGACAGCAGGGGTCAGGTGACAGCCTGTGAAGAGCCTGGGGCTGGCCCTCAGCAGGCACCTCTGTCTTCTGCCACAGTAGTCAGGAAACAGCAGGCTACAGACATAATTGTGTCATCTATATGTACACGTGCCCCAGCAGGTTCATTCAAGCCTACCGGGCCAGTGTGATTTCCTGGGCTTTTCCAGTTGTATGTGGAGAGCAAAGCTGTCTGGACCCAGAGGCAGAGCTGCCCCGGGTTGGTGCAGGCTCTCCTGCAGGAACAGCTCTGCCTCACCGGCACGGGGCTCTCCTCTGGCTGTGCTTCTCAAGCATCTGCCCAGGCTACAGAACCCACGACTGCCCATTTTCAGTCACAGATGGGGAATGAAGGGAGCTGCGCTGTGAGGCTGGAGGTACACAGGGAAGCCCACAAGGTACGTTGTGCAAGAGGACCTGATGTAAGGGCGTGTGTTTCCGAAGCAGTGGACTGTCGAGCGCGAAGGCTCATTGCATGCTGTGCCAGCATGTAAAGGAGCACCTGGGTCACTCAAAGGACTCCTGCAAAGGCTACTCCTTCCCTGTTGGGAGTGCTGTATCTTCCTGTTAGGAGTGCTGTACTGTCCCTGTTAGGAGTGCTGTAACACAGGGCAGGGTGCAAAGTTGCTCTCCCCAAACCTTGTTTCTTTGTGTCGCAGACAGTGATTTACGTGGGTCTTTCTGGGGTTTCCACCAAAGTGGAAGAGTTGAAAGCAGCACTCTTGTTGGCACGTTGAAAAACACTTTCCACATCATCATTGCACACCCGTTGCACTGTTTACTGAGAAGTCTCAGTGGAGAGCGCTGCATACTGTGCACAGAAGGGCCGCGCTGAGGTTGGCTGCTCTGATTTCTTAAGGCAGAAAGCTGCCTTGCGTAGGCTTAATGGTTTATGGTTGAGGGGCATAGACCTGCTGTGAAAGGACCACATACCCACTCAGCAGCTGCATGTGAAAGACTCTTCTGCTCATTTTCAACACTAACCCCCGTTTCTGCCCGAGCTGTGCCCTGCACTGGGCTCAGCAGTTGGGAGTGCTGGCTCTTTGTGTGCAAATAGTGGTGGCTCCATATCTTCCAGCCTTGAAAACAGACCTCATCAAATTCCTTTTTCTTTTATAAAACCATGCCTTTTCTTCAGTAAATGTTTACTTGTCAAGTATTTACTTTCTCTGTGTTTACTTCTGTCCTGGGTTGAGCAACACAGAACTAACTTCTCTTCTAATGCTGGGGAAAACTGCATTTTTAGAAGACTGGTGTCTCAATTCATGAAAATATTTCCTTCATAGCCAGCCAGGCTCTGTGAGATTCAAGGCCTTGGTGTTTTCAAGCCTCTCCAGGAGCAGGGATGAGGAGGAGCGAGACCCGGGCATTTGACCCAGGCTGCCAACAGCATTGTTTCATACCATGAACGCCACATTCAATATAAATTAGAAAGTTTGCTGTGTAGTTCTCTCTCTCCCTTGATGATGGCAGGCCCAGAGAACTCCTTGCCCTGGTGCTGGAGCTCTGAGCCCTTCCCTTCCTCCCAAAGCTGCCCACATTTGCTGTCCCTGCTGGGAGTGCATGGCTTCCTGCTGGGGAATGGGCTGGGGATGATTCTTGTGTATCTTATAACAATATCAGGATCAATACTGGTTCTTTAGTATTATTGTTAATTATTTAGTCTTATTCTATTAAATCTGTTTCTTTGTGTTCCCCGATTCCCCTTTCCAGGTGGGGATGGGTGATAGAATAATTGCCTAAATGACAATGAATTATTATGGGTTTTCTCAAACCATAACAACTTCCTTGTAAGTATTAATGGAAACTAAAGCAATGAATGCTAAGCATGCCTGAAAGTATAGCCGTGTATTAGTGCTGTGCAGTGGAAGTAATGGAAAAATGGACAGCATTTGTTCACATTTTTTTCTGATAAAGCTCTAAGTGGGACAACACCACTAGGGTTACAATAAAGGATGGAAGAAAATCCTCACAAGACACCTGGGTATTGTCTCAATGCAGAAGAGCAGGCTGAGGAAATAGCCAAAATATCCAGATTAAAGCTATACATATAGATGTATATGTACATAAATGAATGGTTATCATTATAGGTATGTTATATATGATATATACTGATGATGTATTACTTGTAAAAATTATATGTATGATATACAGTGAACTGATGTAACATGGATATAGAGTTAACTGAATGCATGGTCCTGGAACTGAGTAGTCTGGGCTGGAGCTTTGGACTAGAAATATGCTCACTGCATGTAAAATAATTGGGGAATGGAAACATGAATGGTAGAAGACAACTTATAAGAAAATGCATAGTGCAGTGTAACAAGGAACTGATTAAATGCTTATAAAACAGGGCCACAGCTTATATTTGAGCTCCTGGAGCTCAGACATTGGTGCACTGCTCTGTCACAGCACACTTACTTGTCTACAGGACACCCGTGTGACAAATCTAGCGTCTAATGAAGCTGGGCAGAAGCAGCCCTGTTCCTCACATGGTTTGGAGCTGACTCTGAAGAAGACCGTTGTGGCAGTGAGTGGTTGCTTTCTGGGTATGCAGGGTGGGATGGTGCTCCCAGGTCTCCTGTCCAGCTGGGTGCCAGGCATGGGCAGGGGGAAGGCAGACCCTGGGAGGAGCAGCTGGACACTGGTGTGATGATAAACTTCTCCATGAGGCCCAAGGTCAAGATGACTCTCATTCTGTCTGTTCACTATCCAAATGCATGGAGGTTCACGCCGAGAGAAAATTTGAAAGGTTTTCAAGAAGCCAGCTGAAGCTTTTACATTGCTGTTTACTACAGAACAGCTTCAGGCTATTCCCTGGCTGAGATTTTTCTTTATGGGGAATGAGTCAGCCAGAAAATCTGTTTCAAACTGAAGTAAGTAGAAAAAATCTTAAGACAAATTGCTCATAAGAAGAAATTGCTTGCAATAGATCATACTCGCTCCTGTGTTGTAGACTAAACAAGAAATTAGTCATCTACCTGTTTATGTAACCATGAAACCAAATGCCCTTTATACGGGAGGAATGGGATGTGGCAAATGCAATTCCACTTTTTAAAAGGGATTTGGGGAACTACAGACCATTGAGTTTAGTGTCTCTATCAGACAAATGTATGGAAGCTATACCAAATAATGTAATTGATAGAAATATGGAGCAAATTTGGTAAAATAATGATGAGTCATTATGATTTTACAGCTCAGAAAGTGCTTCACTGGCAAAGCAGAGAGGCTGGAGGTTCCCAACAAGTGAGGGCAGGAGTCCACCTGCGTCCCAGGAGACAGAGCAGAGCCCCTGGCTGGGGGTGGTGGGAACAGGGCTGAGCCCCATCCCCTCCTGGCGAGGCAGCTGCTCCTTGGCAGCTGAGCTCTCCCTCCGCCTGCTCTGCAAGGGCCAGGGGTTGTGGCACCCCAGGATGCCCCAGCTCTGCTGCTGGGGGGAGCTGCGATGGGGGGCAAGGGGTGATGTACCCTGCCTGCAGCTTCTACTGCCAAGTCACGGGCCAGGGAGAAACCAGTGACTCCAGACCAAACCAACTCGGATGAGATTTGAAAATCTCTTCTCAGAATCATGAATTTTGAAAGGAGCTGTTCAGAGAAAGAGTTGAAAACTGCATTTTTACTTCTCCATTCTCAGTTGAGTTTAAGTAATCTCGTCCCAGTTACTGCTGCTTGCGATGTAAACCACAACAGGGCTTCTCCTAGAATGTGACTAGTAGATCAGAGTTAATAGCCCACTTAGTGGATGGATGACATTCTCTAGCTTGCAAAATAGCCTTAACTTTAAAACAAGCCATTTCTTTTTGTTCTTTGAATGCTAATGGCATTTCTCTGATGTTGTCCTTTCTTTGAGAGCTATGGTTCCAAACCTGGATGAAGACTGTTTGCTGAGCACTGCTGTCTTCCACCTGGTGAGCTGGGTTTGTGTTTTGAAAGCACACCATAAAATCTTCACTGGCCAAAGGATAAGAAAACCCAGCGAGCACATGCTGGTGCTGCAAAATGGTGATTACAAGCGGTTCTAAGCAAAACTGAACGCTGTGGGCAAGGGGAACCCCCACCTGATACTGACCCCAGCCCTGCTTTCTCCCAGCATACCTGGGATTCCACACACATGCTTCTGGGAATTTGGCATTTAGTTCTGGCTTTCCATTTCTGCGGGAGGTGTCCCCGTGTTTTGCACAGCACAGACACCAAAGGCTGCCCCAGTCACAGTGGCTGGTGACCCAGCGGGCTTGTTCTGCATGGGCGGTTCTGCATGAGGTAAAACAAAGAAGTCATCTTACATACTGCGTACGTTGAGAGACACGGTGAGGAGTGTCTGCTTGTTCTTCCAGGATGAAGTACATTGCTCCTGGCCTATGTGCCACAATATCTGCATGGATGGGTTTTGCCCACCAAGGGTCAGGAGACCGGGGATGGGCTGGCAGCTGGGAGAGGACATAGCTGGGGTTGAGCAAAGCTGACCCAGACTGACCAAAGGGATATGCCCTACTATATGACGTCATGCTCAGGATGGAGCATGAAGGAAAGGAGTGTAGGAACCCAACAGTTGTCTGTATTGGAGGCTGAAGTGAACTAAAGAGGGGCCAAGTGGCAAAAGCAACCTATGGTGACCAGCCCAGAAGCCCCGGTATCCTTGGCACAGGCTACCTCAGGGGAGGGTACTTCCAGGACCCAAAAGGGTACTGGTGGGCCCTTGGTGTAGCTGCCATGAATACAGGGAAGATTAAACAGCTGTCTACCTTGACGGGCCTCTTGGAGGATGTCTCTGTTGTGGGGTTCCTGCAGGTTGAAGAAAATGGGTTCCAATTGGTACCATGACAGTGGACAAACACTGCGGCTACTCAGACCCCAGTGACAGACGCTGCAGCTACTGACTCAGAGAACCAACCTGTGCCAGTAGCAGTCGCCCCTATACAGAAGAAGAAATACACACAAAAAAATCAGTTTGCTTAGTAAGGGATGAAGATGAACCAGAGTCATCATGAGAACAGGAGGAAGAACCAAAGGTAATCAGACAATCCTTATTCTGAGTGAGCTATGAGACATACAAAAAGGTTTCAGTTGTCATCCAGGCGAGCAAATAGTCACCTGACTGCTCCAGTGCTGGAATAACAGGGCCAGTGGCTTGGAATTAGAGGGTTGGGGACCCAAGCAGCTGGGATCTCTGTTTAGGGAAAGGGGTATGGACAAGGGGGTATTGACACCTGCAATATATTCAGGAATCTGGTAATCCACGATTTAGCAGCAAGTGGTAAAGTTTTCTAGATGCAAAGGTTGGGAAAGTTTCTTGAGATAATTCCTCCCTGTCCTGGTTTCAGCTGGGAAAGAGTTCATTTTCTTTCTAGTGAAAGAAATGTCAATAATATCTATTGGTTTTAGTTGTTGCTAAGTTATATTTACACTATTGAAGGACTTTTTTCAGCTTCCCACAGAAGAGACAGAACCATGGAATGGCCAATGAAGTATTCAATACCATAGACGTCATGCTCAGTATATAAATGGGGGTTGGCTGGTAGGTGGGAATCTGCAACCACTGCTTGGGAAGGTGCCAATTCACCTGGCAGTGAGAGTGACTTGTGTCATTAGTATTACTGTTATTTTTCCTTTTCTGTTATTGTTCTATTAAACTGTCTTTATCTCAGCCCACAAATTGGGGGTTTTTTTCTCCCTTTCCCCTCCTTTTTTTTTCCCTCTTCCCCCCACCCTTCTTGTGGGGAGAGGGAGGAGGTGAGCGAGCGGCTGCATGGTTCTAGTTGCTGGCCGGTGTTAAACCATGACAACTCCCCCCTCCCCTAGCTCCCCAGTGAGTTAGTATTCATCAGTTCATTCTTGGGGTAATGACATGGATTTCTGTGAATTAGGGTTACCTCAGCCCCGGCATCTATAAGCTCCATTCCCAGCGCTCATTCTGCCAGCCCCGGGGATTACAGGCAGAGCAGAGGGGTGATGGCCCCCACCCCGAGGCTGCCCATCCCGTTTTGCTTCCCGTGGGGCAGGACATACACACACACACACACGAGTCAGAGGAGGGAGCATCGAGCTCCTTTGCCCCTTCCCCTTTGCTTGCTTATCCAAGCCCCACAGGTAAGGCATTGGTTTGCCATTCCCCCGCTGCCTGGGTGAGTGAGCCCACACAGGCAGGACGCAGGAACAACCACAAAACCATGGATAAAAGGCAAAGAACAAATTTATTCTCAATACCTCACAGATTGGGGAATCACTGAAGCAAGCAGAGGATGCAAGTACCCCAGAGCAAGAAAGAGTCCTTATTAGTGAGAGAGTCCTTGTTAGCAAGAGAGTGAGAGAGCGAGAGCTCACACGCTGTTCTGGCCTGTATTTCCAGGATTCCGGCAGGCAGAGTTTTCTGTTGGGCTTTGATCTCTCCAACAGCAGGGCAGGAATCTTGGGCATGTTCGATAAGGTGCCTCCAGGCTTCTTGGGTGCACTCAACTGGGGAAGCCCGTCCTGTGGGCAGGGGGTGGGTGCAGCCTGAAGAGTGAGCTCCCCCGCAGCACACACAGCTTGGCCAGGCCTGCACCCCTCAGACCAGCACTTGCCTGAGTCACCAGTCCCTCGATGCCCAGCAGTGTCCCGCCAGGATCAGTGCAGGCACTGGAGATGGGGATCTTCCAGCCTGCTCCAGGAGCAGTCCTGCTGTAGCCTGGGTTTGGAGAGGGAACCTTGCATGGACAGGGGAGGAAAAGACAGTGATCATAACTTTTTTTACACATAGACACAGGTAACACAACAATGGTAAGCTGCATGAACCCTCTGATAAGACACCGAGAATCCAAGCAGGGCAAACTGCAGGGAGCTGGGGAGGTGCTGGAGGCCCTGAGGCTGCTCTCGGTGGTTTTGAAAACCACAGATAGTGAGTGCAAAGGAACAGAACACAAAGGCAGCTCAGCACTGGCTGCTGCAGATAAACTCAGAGTTCCCTTCCTCTGCTGTTGTCAAGCTTAACGTGGGAGACTGGAAGGAGTGTTTGCACCTCTGGTGTAGCAGTCCAGGGGCCAAGAGGAAAGTGGGCTCAGGAAGCAGACTGTGGCTTGTGGGATGGGGGACCCATGAGGCAGCTCTGCAGTTCCTGTCATGTCCGTGTGTATGGTTGTTGGCTCTCTGAGCCTCTGCTTGTGCACTCAACTCCCAGTCGGCTTCTGCTGCACGTACCGCACCCACAGCACTTCTTTTTTTTATTAGTCACCAGAGATTCATGGTATGATGAAGGCTTGTGTCCTGCAAGGTCCCCGCTCTCTCCTCGAGGGCAGAACAGGTGGAACAGATTTACAGTAAAAGCACTAAGGAAATCTTTACTGTAAAATTCTCCTCCCCTGCCATCAGCAGGGTGCATAAGGCAGAGGCCTTGAAGCTGGACAGGTGCAGTTTGCTCTGTGATACACGGTGTTCTTTCAATGGATGTCCGTAGAAGGGGTAAAAACCTCTTGGCAGGCAGCTGACACTTTCCTGCTGCACTGAAGGAGCAGCCAGGCAACGCCGTAGGGCTGGCCCCCGCGGAGCAGTGGGTACAGGGTCTGTGTGACAGGGCCGAGACCCCCAGCAATGAGCCCGCCCGAGCAATTTGCAGAGATCCAAGAACACTGCAGACGAGGTGACTGCGATGTGCTGCCGCGGGGGATACACAGCTGCGGCAGGGTACCAACCTATACTAGAACGGCCACGCTGCTGCCCTTCATGGCCAGGGGCTCACAGCTCCACGGGCCCTCCCACCACGGCTCAGTGGCCATCTCCTGGGGAGCCGTGCCTGGCCGTGGGGCACAGGTGTTGCTCCCCACAGCGTGCCCCGGGCTGCCTTCTCTGGGTACAGGGAACACATAGGGCCCTGCCTCAGTGCTGCCAGAGCCCACAGAGAGCTCTGAAGGACACGAAGGGAAGGCCAGGATGGAATAACGCAGGCTGGGAAGGAGGGAGCGCCATGGCGCCGGCCCGCAGAAAGGGGAGCTGGAGCCTGAGGAGAGGCCAAGGAACAGCCCGGGCACCAAAGCAGCCCGACCCGCGCCCCCCGGCAGCGGCAGCCGTAGCGCGGGCCCCACTCCCAGCCCTGCCCCTCGGCGCTTGGGCTGCATGAGGCCCGGCCCGGCGGGCCGGCAGCGGCTCCAACCGCCCCAGGGGCGCCTCAGCCCTGCGAGGGTAACGGTGAGCCCTCCTGGGCCCTGCCCCCAGGCCAGCCCAGGCCCCCCGAGGCCGAGGGCAGCGCGGAGCAGGGCTCCATAGCCGCAGCCGTGGGGGTGTGGGAGGGCAGATGGGGCAGGCGATCGGTGCCCGGTCCCTTTAAGAGGAAGCACTGGGCGGCGGTGGCGGGCTGCCCCGCGCATGCGCACTGCCTTCTCCCGCGACTTATTCGGCGCGGCCAGCGGCGGGGGCCGCGCGGCCGGGCGTAAGTCCTGCTGCGGCGCGGCTGTGCGCATGCGCGGGGCGCCGTAGGGCCCAGCTGCCCGCTGTGCGCTTTGTGGCGCTGCCGGAAGCGGCGGCGGGGCGAGGGGCCGAGCGGAGTGGGGCAGCACGGAGCGGCGTTTCCCCTGTGTCGCCTCAGCCGCCGCGGGCACTATGGAGCTGGCGGCCTGAGGGCGGAACGGCCGGCCCTGCTCCGACATGCCCGCCGTGCCCTTCGGCGCAGGTAAGGCGGCCTGGGCCCTTCTGCAGCGGCGCCGCCCGCGCCTAGCCCCTCTTCCTGCCGCCGGCGGGGCCTGTGGCGGTGGGGCGCCGCCCGGCAGCCTCCGCCGCGCTGACCTCTGCGCTGCCCGCCGCGGGGTCGGGCCCGCAGGCTACGGCGGGGTCGACCCGGAGCGGGCTGGGGGTTCGCGCTGGCCCCCGGGGGTTCTTACCGTCGCCTCGGGCGGCTTCCGGGGGCCCGGCCGGTGCCGCCCCGGGGCGGGAGGGAGCGGGTCCCGGGGGAGCCCCTCGCTCTGGCCCGCGGCCTGTGCCCTCTCCCCGACCTCAGGGAGCGATTTTGAGCCGCGTTTCAGGTCCCCGAAACGAGCATGTGGTGTCACCGGCGGTCGGTGAGCTCCCTCCTGCCCGCGGCTCCTAAGAGCAGAAAAGTTTTTGTGGCTGTTTCCCTTTCTGACAGATAATCTGGCGGTGCCTTGTGTTGCTGGCTGCGGTCCTCCTGGGCTTTGCCATGAGTCTGCTTTCCTTTGCTTATTTCTCAGGTCAGATTTCTTTTGGAAAGCAGTGAGCAGTAACAAAAGCACAGCTGGCTCCCCGGGAGGAGGGGACCCCTGGCTTCAGGAGATCCCTTCCTTGTGTGCTGAATCCAGTTGCACAAGGAACTTGATTGAGGAAGAAGTGTGAATATAAAATAAACCATTGAGTAAAAATTATTCTCAGGCTGGGTCAGGGAAGTGCACTCTTTTGCAGTGGAGTTTTTTGGCACAAGTGAGGGATGCGAAAACTCCTTAAATTCTCAGATGACCTGCCTGGAAGATAATTTTTTCAGCCCTGCTTCTAAAGATGGGAGTGATAGTGAGAAGCAAAGTAGTGCTGATGTCTGAGTAATGAAGCTTGAAAGCAGAGCAGTAGCCCAAACGTACAAGATTGTACATTTCTTATGGCTCTGTTAATATGCAGGTATTATGGCACACACTGTTTAGGCAGCCGCCTTCTCTGTGGCAGGTGCCCTGCTTCGCGAAGGCCGGTGTCCTTGAGGGCTCTTGGGAGCTAGGATGGTGATGGGGTCTCTGGAGCCAGTGAGTAGGGAGTGCTGGGGAGAGGAGACCCGAGTCTTGTGGCTTAAATGGAACCTTATGTTTGAGACCCAGCTTTCCCTGTGTCAGATTCATGTATTAACTTCTGCTACAGTAAAATCAGAAAAATTCATCTTCCCTAGGCAAGGAGAACTGTGATTCTCCTGTCTTCTGCTCAGCAGCACCGTGGTTGAATGGCCTGGGAAAGGCTCACATGAGTTCCTGATTTTTCTGTGCCTGATCTCTTCCTGCCTTAATCTAGACTTTTTCTTTTTTTTTTTTTTAATTCATTTAATAGTAATCCCGACATGCATCTCTGCTTATTCTTTAACAAAATACCTACTCAACAAAATACCAACTTTTGGCTAGTGCTTCTTTCAGATGGGTCTTCTGTTTGGCTCTTGCCTTTTTTAATTTTTGCCTGCTATCTGCTCTGCCTGTTGTCCTTTACACATGGTGTGTGCCTGGGGCAGAGCCTGCCAGTTGGATGGGCTCCAAGGGTGAGCTGCATGGAGGAGTCCCTGCTTCTCCCGTACTGGTGTGCTTGATATGAGAGGTGCTGTGTTAGTGGCACAATTTAAGTTGCCCTCTGCAGCATAAACTTGGAGAGCAGTGGGGCAGCAGCGTCAAGGTGAGGAAAGTGGACATGTGGCAGTCGTCCATGCTCAGGATGTTGTAGGCCTCAGCTGGCTTGAAAAATTGCTCATAAACCTCCTTGGTATGTGATCCAGGGAAGACCAGTTGTGGCAAGATGGCTTTCTGGTGGTAACTGTCACCTCTAGAGAGCAGATGTCAGTGCTGTTGGTGTTGTAGGGGTTGTGACAGAGAGGGGTTACTTGTTTTCTGTGAAATACTTGTAAAGTTTATCTAAGATCCCAGAACTTTATGGTGCAGACCCTTTATGTCGATGCTTCTCTGTTTTAGGCTCTATCAGGTCTTCAGCCTTCCTTAGGCATCTCGGCTGATGGTTTTTGCATCTAGTGTATTAATATAACAATTGTCTCAGCTCTGCTTTTTTGGTTCTGATAAAACCCAAGAAGCATCCATTTTTGGGACAGCTTGTCTTTTTGCTTGAAATCCTTTTGCATCGTAGGCAAACATTTCATTTTGCACATGAAGCTGCTGAGCAAGAAGGGCTAAGCGGTCACGCTTGCCCCCAGCGCTCCCCTCAGCACACATTTCTGAGGAACTGCTTCGTACACCAATATCAGTTCCCTGACCTTTCCCCTGTACATGCTCCAAAACCCCACCTCTCCTTTAGGCTCTGAGCTCCTGCATATTCCTTCAAAGCAATTGCAGAATGTGGGTCTGCTCTTTAGTTACTAATTCTCACTGTCAAACTTTACTGATCCAGGATTTTAAGTATTTTGGCTGCAGCTGTTCCTATTAAGTCTTCAAGGACTGGAAATAGAACTTAAATATCTTTATTTTTAGAGTTTTATGGGCTCATTAGTAATTTTTTTCATGCTCACCAACTTCTACGGTGTTTATGAACTGATGATCTTTGGTCTTAAATGCTGAGACATCCATTTTTGGTGGTTTATATGGTGATAGCTACTAGAATTCCGAAGATGAAATGGATCTGAAGGGAATATATTGAAACCCAAATTATTTACTACACTAAGGAATATTGGAATTATGCTCAGTTTCATAGTAGATGGTAAATATTTTCACTTCACATCTCTCAGTTGTTCTGCTAGTGTTAATGCTGACTATTTCTTTCCAGATTTGTCTGTGAGCGTCTGGGGATGTTCTGTTTAGTGCAGCCTCCAGGAACATAAACACGACCCCTTTCCAAATTCGGGAGTCTGTAAAACTGCTTGTTAAACTCCAGGTTTTTATTTATTCTTCTTCCTACCCATTCTCTTAATTCAGTTGCCTTTCATTCTGAGAGTCCTTAGTGATTTGAACCTCAGGAGACATATGTTTATGTGAAATATGAATATTCATCTGCATGAAACTTAGGAGATGTTATTTGGGACAGTGAGAGTGCCTTTTTGAAGCTGAAATGCAGAAGCATTGCAAAACCAGAAGTAAAAGTTACGGTATGCTGTTTGTGCATAGTCTCATCTTCTCCCCCCTACTCCTCCAATTTGCTGTTCCTCTTTAAGTCAGTCATGATAAATACAGCTTCTTCTGAGGGAGTGAATCCTGCCTCTACAAAGTCTATGAAGCATTAGGTGCCTTTTGTCTGAAACAAGTTATAGAACTCTCAGTGTGTTGAATCTGTAAAAACAGAACATCGTAACAGATACAATTATGTGGGGAGACTTACCAGCCTTTTTTAACTTATGTCCAGTTATAAGAAGCTGCATAGTAGGTGGGTTTAGCTATACCCCAACCCTAACATATGGCAGCAATTTCCAATTCAAATGGCAGTCAAAGTGCAGTCTTAAGTGAAAAGTACCTTCTGGTCCTTGCAAATAAAAACTTACTGCTACATGTAGGGAGTGAATAAATCAATACCCTAGGAAATCCTACCTCAAAAGGATTTTACATCTGAATCAATTACTTGTTTCAGTATTCCTTGTATATTGATAAGACTAACAGAAGATTTCTTTTAGGCAAGACCAAAGGAAGCCTTGAATATTATTAAGATACAGATTTGATCGTTAAATTTATCTATGAAGGTCAGGCAGCAGACTGGGGGTATGTGGCACCAGAGGTTTTGGCTACCCCATCCTGCTGCTCAACCTGTCTTAAACATGGCATATTGTATCTGTTCTGTATGTTACAAATGCTGCTCCTCTCAGAAGTGCGAAGGGTCACCCGAAAGAGCTTTGCTGCAGCATGGCAAGGAGCTGCACAAAGGCAGGTGGAATTCTTGTCCTTTCTAATGAATTTTATTTTCTAGATGAGAAACCCCCTACACAGGTGCTGCCTACAAGTTGCTTGTGCTATGCAACGCTTCCACGCTTCTGGGAACCCTGTTCTGGTATAAGGGCGGCTGCAGTAAGTGTGCTTGTGGTTATCAGCATGGTGATAAGGTCCTGCCACGAGCTGCCAGTCCTTCAGCTGGAGTACAGCAATGGAAAGTACATGCTGCTATATCAGTTGAAATCATTTTATTTAAGCCAGCACTCCTCAAATGGTGTTACGTGCTTCTGTAATGAACTTGAGTGTCAAACAGGAGGGATGGAGGGTGCCTTCGCCCTTTCCCTGTGGTGAGCAGCGCAGCTGGGGGACAGGGGAAGGGGCACGCTGCTGTGGGCCTGAGAGAGGATGGGGAAATACTGCAAAGTGGATGATACTTCACCGCTGTCCCTCCTCCTTCCACTCCAAACAGAAGCTGGAGACTAAGGCAGTGTTTGGGTGGGACAGAAAGGGGACCATGAAGAGGCCTCCTGGTATAGGATATTAAAGGAAAAGATAGCAGTAGGGAAACTTATATAATGATAAGCAGTGACTGAAGCCATCACTAAGGATTGTGGGTCAGCTTTATTTTGGGGTTTTTGTTTGGTGTTTTTTGTTTGTTTTTCTATTGTGACCTCTCAGTGTCCCAAGAGCTAGTGCCTTGGAATTGTTGTTTTCCTCTAAGGCTGAGGGTTGTGACCGCAGTGGCACACACGTTCGCCCCGCCACGGCCCCCGAGGAGAGCAAACGCCTAAAGGATGGAGAGGATATGCTTCCTGCAGGCTGCGGCTGCTCTCATTAATTTGCTCTCGGATGAGCACACGTAATCGCTGCCTCAAAGCAGGAAGGACATACTTTGGAAAACCAAGATCTTGCTGCCTTGCCTTCACTTGAAGGGAATCATCAGGCTTTTTACGTAGGTTTTGGGTGTAAATAGCTTTGGAGTCAGCTAAATAGGCAGACCTGATTAAATGGTAGCTTGTCCCTAGGAAGGTGTATTTCCAGGCCTGGCTTCTTTTTTGATTTTGAGCTGAGGAATGTCTAAGGGAGGCATTTGAAACATTCCCTGTATAACTAACTGGCTTCCAAAATGTGCCAGTTGGCAAATGGTCCTTGGTGTGCCATTTGTGACAGCTTGAGCTGATCTAAGCTGTGGCTGTTGACCACTCCTTGATTTCTCCCGTGCCAACCCTGTTCTTGTTTCATTGCTCATGTGGTCAGCTGGCTCCAGTGATTGACAACAGGCTGTCGGTGTTGGTGGGAGAGGAGGAAAGCAGAGATAGCGCAGTCCCAATCCTGATGGCTTAGGTTGCCCTGGAACCATCTGCTCAAAACTAGACAGGAGAAAGGGCAGCAGTTTTGCTGTTGCCGTGAGCGGGTACAAAAGCCTGTTACTGCCAGAAGGGATGCTCCTCTGCCACACTCCTGGCCCTGTGTCCTCAACGCTCCTTTGTGCTGGCACAGATGTTTGTCAGCCCAGTTACATCAGACCTTGATCCAGCTAAAAACTGTCTCAGCAGACAGCCCTTTGTGCTGGCTTAGCTGTCCAAAGGTTTTGATGTGTAGGTCAAAACAGGCAGCACATGGCAGATCTCCTTGAGCCGCCCGGTGGGACCGGAGGGCAGTCCCATGACTGGCTGCTGGCCTTGGCACACACCGTGCTTCCCTGCGGCCCGCGGTGGCTTGCTCTGGCCAGGCTCCCACCTCGTGGCTGTGTGCTGATGACGAGCATGAGCCCTGCTCTTGGGCCAGAAGGGCAGGCCCTGCCATGCTCCTGGGCAATACTGCTCAAGAGCGACTGTGGAAGCACAGCTTAACTTCTGCTGCTTCTAACCCTCCTCTCTTGGTTGCGGTTTCACAGTAATGCCAACCAAACCAAACCCAAAACCCACCACTGCAAAAACCTGGTTAGGTCACTGTCAGCTCGGCTTCCTGAGCTGGCCCAGTCTGCAACAGGGGAAAACGCACAACTGCAGTTGTGCTGGGAGCATTGTTTCTCCTGTCTAGTTTTGAGAGAGCTGCCTGGGAAATTTCCTAGTGGCTGTTCTATCCTGAATCTTTGGGGCAAATCTAGATTAGGGCGTGACTGTGTGAGTGTACTGACTTTACAAGTATTTGCAATGTGTTAGGTCATACCCCAATGCTCTATGTTTGGTACCAATATGCGATGTTATAATGAAATATAAAGTGATACTGGGTTCAAGTTAGTGATAAACCAAGCTCAGTCAGTCCTGAAATCACTTCAGATAAAGGACACTTTTCACCACCAGTCAATCAAATTTTTCAACTATCAGTTTTGAGTACTGCATGCTGCAGGAGAAATACTTCATGAATGTAAAAAGAGGCTGAATTTTTGTCTTTGGAGATGGCTAAGATTTTCCTGGAAGTTGAGTTTATATGAGCAAAATACTTTTAGAACTAATCTCTATTTAGCCAAAGACGTCATGTAAGTATTAACATCTTTCCTGCAAGGTTGATGCAAGCAGAAGTTGTGTGAGGTGAAGTTGCTTCTCAAGTTTAAGTGTCTCAAATGTGCTCCTAGTCCTTAACTGAAACATGCTGTAATCTTTTTTTTTTTTATAAACAACAAGCTCACAGCTATATTAAAAAAAAAAACAAACCCAAACATAAATGCTGAAAAACAGCTGTTGGAATCTTCTTCCAGGTCTTCAAATGTATGACATGGACATGTTCTTCTTGGATTTACAAGTTTTGGTAACCCATGTGATAGGCATTTCTACTGATTATGTCTTTTTTTCTTTTTTGTTTTTCTTCCTTGCCACCCAGGTGTTATTTGGATTGTAGCATAGAGGCACTATGTACTCAGAGTGGAGATCCTTGCATCTTGTCATTCAAAATGATCAGGGGAATACCAGTGTACTTCACAGCTATCCAGAAAATGTGGGGAGAGAAGTGGCAAATGCAGTGGTGCGTCCTCTTGGACAAGCTTTAATTACATCATCTGTTGGAAGTGAGAGTTTACTAAAAACAGACAAAGAAGTAAGTGCATTTCCTTAGAGATCATGGTTTCCTTCATGCTAGAATGGCAACTTAATGATTTTCTACAGCCTCTTTTATTTTTCTCTCTTTAATAGTCCAAGTTTTATGTAGTGTGCTGTATTTGTAGGTTAGTAATCTACATAAGGCTTCTATTAACAGCTAGTTTATAGCAACAGTGTACTTCATGACCTAGTAGTAAGTGTTTGTCTGAGGTACTAGAGGTACTGAGGTTCAGGCTAAAGGAAAAAAAACTAAAAAAACCCACCGCCACCCACAAAACCAAAAAAAAAAAACCCAACCAAGGAATTTAGCAGTTAACACATAAAGCCTTTCTAATTACCTTCACTTTGAAGCAACAATATGTGACTTTGAAAGAAGTCTGTGTATAGTACAAGTATTCACTAGAATCTGAAAATCTTCCATTCCATCAGCTTTTGTGTGTTCTGAAGAGATCTCTCTACAAGATTTGGAGTGATCTGCCATTTGTTCATAATCTTCATAATGCCATGATTTACAAATTAATGACTTTTGGGGTTATTCAGCCTGGAGAAGAGAAGGCTCCAGGGAGACCTTAGAGCCCCCTCCAGTCTCTAAAGGGACTCCAGGAAAGCTGGGGAGGGACTCTTGATCAGGGAGGGGAGCCATAGGACAAGGGGGAAGGGTTTTAAACTGAAAAAGGGGAGATTGAGATGGGATCTCAGGAAGAAATTCTTTGCTGTGAGGGTGGTGAGAGCCTGACCCAGGTTGGCCCAGAGAAGCTGTGGCTGCCCCATCCCTGGAGGGGTTCAAGGCCAGGTTGGAGGGGGCTTTGAGCAACCTTGTCTGGTGGGAGGTGTTGCTGCCCAGGGCAGGGGGGTTGGAACTAGATGGTCTTTAAGGTCCCTTCCAAGCCCAACTAGAACTTAACCTGGCCTTGGATGTTAAAAACAATAAAAAGAATTTCTATAAATATATTAGTAACAAGAGGAGGACTCAGGAGAATCTCCATTCTCTACTGGATGCGGAAGGTAACATAGTGACAAAGGATGAGGAGAAGGCTGAGGCACTTAATTTCTTCTTTGCCTCTGTCTTTTGTAGTAGATTGGTAGTTCCACGAATACCCAGACCCCTGAGCTAGCAGATAGGGGCGGGGAGCAGAATGAAACTCCCATAATCCAAAGGGAGGTGGTAAGGGACCTGCTCCAGCACCTGGATATAAACAAGTCTATGGGGCCAGATGGGATCCACCCGAGGGTACTCAGGGAGCTGGCAGAAGTGCTCACTGAGCCACTTTCCATCATTTACCAGCAGTCCTGGCAAACTGGGGAGGTCCCGACTGACAGGCGTCTAGCAAATGTGATGCCCATCCGCAAGAAGGGTCGGAAGAAGGATCCAGGGAACTACAGGCCTGTCAGTCTGACCTTGGTTCCTGGGAAGGTCATGGAACAGATCATCCTGAGTGCCGTTACGCAGAGCATGAAGGACACCCAGGTGATCAGGCCCAGCCAGCACTCGTTCATGAGGGGCAGGTCCTGCTTGATAAACCTGATCTCCTTCCATGACAAAGTGACCCACGTGGTGGATGAGGGAAAGGCTGTGGATGTTGTTTATCTGGACTTTAGTAAGGCCTTTGATAGTCTCCCACAGTATCCTCCTGGATAAACTGGCTGCCCATGACTTGGATGGGAGTACTCTCTGCTGGGTTAAAAAGTGGCTGGAGGGCCGGGCCCAGAGAGTGGTGGTGAATGGAGTTAAATCCAGTTGGCGGCCAGTCACGAGTGGTGTTCCATAGGGCTCAGTACTGGGACCGGTTCTCTTTAACATCTTTATCAATGATCTGGACGAGGGGATTGAGTGCACCCTCAGTAAGTTCGCAGACGACACTAAGTTGGGTGGCAGT
>JAOXJK010000005.1:16636324-16660668 GCA_025774025.1 Xenus cinereus | reverse complement strand
AGGGAGGTGGTGGAGTCACCATCCCTGGAGGTATTTAAGAAATGTGTAGACATGGCTCTTCAGGGCATGCTCTAGTGTCCAAAATTATTGGTTTGTGGGCGGGTATGATGTGGTGGGGTGTTGTGTGTGTTGTTGTTTTTGGTGTGGGGTTTGGTTTGTGGGTGGTTTTGTTTTGTGGGTTTTTTTTTTTAATGTGGTTGGGCTCGATGATCTTAGAGGTCCCTTCCAACCATGGAGATTCTGTGATTCTCCTGCCCTGTGGAGCTGAGGCTGTGCTGTGGCTGCCTGGTGCTTGTGCCCTGGCAGTTGGGATGCGCTGGGCCAGGGCGGGCTGCGGGCTCTGAGCAGAGGCTGTCGGAGGAGAGCTGCGCCAAGCATTGCGGGGCATGGGAGCAGTGAGGATCCAGGACGCAGGAGAGGTTAGGCTGTAGTAGGTGGCCCTGAACAGTGAGGGCCCTCAGTACCCTTAATACTGGGTTCTCAGTGGTATGAAGTCTTTGTGGGACAAATCTCAGTATCTTGGAGTTAAGAACTGAAATAATTGATGAGGAGCAGGGCTCTGGGTCTCCTTCTCCTAGCTCTTCTGAGATGTGAATAACCATTTCTATGAAAGTTCAAAGATGCATTAAAATTGCTGTACTGTGAAAAATTCCATAGCATGCTTTTCTACGAGGATTTATTTTAAGTCTGAAAACTTCTGCTTTTCAATTACTTGTCAAAATTCCAAGTGTGGATAGATTTTTCCAGGTTATGCAGCTACTTGTTAAACCTCCAGGAAATAAAGCTGCAATGCAAGTTCTACATATTTCCCACGCTATTTCCTTAACTATTTTTAGCTCATTAGATGTAGCATTGCATAACAGAAAATATTTTGTGATTCACTGATCTGAAAAGAACAGCTCTGTCTCTAAACATGCGTTGATGTTCTGCTCCATGCACTGTGCCCGCGCTTTATCTTCCACTGTTGACTAACAGTCTTAGTTCTGTTGATGCATAATAATCTGCAGATTTTCTCTAATGTTGTAGTCTGCTGTTCAGTATGTTGGGATTTGCCTAATGCATAGAACGGTGAACTCTGAGGCTAACTTTAACTTCAGTAGTATTTTAAGCTGCGCTTTTAATACTTCATCGAAACTCTGTCTCCAAACAGTTAAAGTGTTATTTTAGTAAACAGTTTTCTGAATTGGGGTATTAGCAATAAACTGAGAGTAAACATCACAAAACCATATGGAAAATTATATTTGGAAATCTGTACACATATGCAGTGTTAATCTGTATCCATGGCTATGATAGCATAGCAGGACGAAACTAGGGTCTTACTTGTATATATTGGTATGGCAACACACTTTTATGCATTTAGGGTGCTTTTAGCCTATTTTAACTGTCTTGGATGTGTGGATTGTAATTTATGTATGTTTTCAGTTGTTCTTGAAAATGTCCCAAATTGCGGTTAAGCTTCAGCCATGTTCCTTGAACAAACTTGCAGCTCGTTCAACTACTTGCAGCTCGTAGGGTAGAAGTGGGAAGTAACGCAGGCTCCTGCCGCGGGGCCGTGGGGTGTGACTCTGGGGGTGCCCAGGCTCCCTGGGGCTGTCAGAGCTGGGAATTCCTCAGCAAAAATCTGCCGGGGATTGATGCCTCTGGGTCACTAATGTCGGCGGGTGCTGGGGCGTCAGGGTGGCAGTTACTGCTGGTACAGGGAGGGTTGTGTCTGGTTTGGACCTGAAGAAGACCTCATGTCCTGAAGCACATTTCCTTTTCTGTCCAAGCTCGCTGCTGTCACAGACTGGGATCCCAAACACGCTCCGAGTGTATTTTGCATTAGTTGGCTACCAGTTACTGTAGTACCTGGCGCCAGGGGAAGTGGAAGATGGTAATTCAGCCTATTTAACTCTTGGTTCAGGAGTCAGCCATAGACTTCTGCTCTCCTCCCCTTTCTCCTGGTTTTAATGTCTTTATAAAACTATGTGACTTTATAAGCAGGCAATGATAAATGGGACATTTCTTGTCCATTACAAGTATCTTAAGCTTAGAAATCAGGGTGTGATAACTGAAGCAAGAAATGGTGCTAAAAATGAGTTTAGGAAAGACAAAAACAGATTTCTGGGAATGCTGGGCCATTGGGAAGCTGTAACTTGGATCTCTTCTGTCCTCTTAGAGAACACCAAGATTGTGTTGGTCAGGGAAATTGATCTATAAGTTTGCAAAGCTGAGGATGAAGCAGGGGTCAATCAAACAGCAGTGGCTCGGTGAAGCTTATTGGTGACTTGGCAGGTGGTTACAGCACTTCTAGAGGAAGATCTCCATTTATCTAAGCCGATGTCCTTGTGATGCCGCGCTGCTGTGGAGCCCTCTGCAGGTTTGCTCTTTGCTGGTCTGCAGCTCCCAGCTTCTGCACCATGTACTGCATCCTTCTTGAAGAACTTGCTGCTCTGTGATTGCAAACCATGTGCTGCTTGTGGGGTGGCATCGAGTGCTGCCAGTGTAAGCTGGAAGTCAGCAGTAACTGGAAATTCCGACCTGTCACTGAGTGTGGCTTGCTGGTGTCGTTGGATGCCTTTTAGCTAAGGAGTCTTGAGGACTAGGGCTTCAATTCCCCCTCCCCCCCGCCTTCCTATGTAACGTCTGGTCAGCTCTGTATGTGCCCGTGTTAACTGGTGACCCCCTGGCTGAACAGATGGGAGAGTTGCTGTGGGGTGTTATGTCTTAACAGCTCTTTGATTTGTTGGACCTTTGGGCAGGCACGTACCCTTCAAAGTTTTGAGAGGGCTAAATGGTTGTATAAAATGGGGATCTCTAGGAAAACTTGATGTTGTGCTGTTGCTCATGGGCTCACCTGTGGACTGCTGATTCCTTTGCGGCTCAAACACACTGTTCAAATTTTGAGGATGACAGATCTGTCTGACTTGCTTTCTAGATTGCTGCGTTTTACATATGGACCTTCATTTCCTCCATTTAAAATTCCCGATGAAGATGCTGGTCTGATTCCTCCTGAAATGGATAACGAGTGCGTTGCACAAACTTGGTTTCGCTTTTTACATATGCTGAGGTATTGTAATTACAGCCATCCATTGTTCATATTCTTGCATCATTTCTATAAATTTATATGACAAATGAATAATTTCTCTGGAGATTGCTAAGATTAAGCATCTAAATAGAATAAAGTGTGAGAGACTTCTTGTCTCCTTGCTGCCCTGCAGCAGTTCGGGGCAAGGTTGTGAGTGGGTTCTTCAACTTTGAACTCTTTGACTCTTTTAGAATGTAAACTGGTTCATTTAATTCAAAATGTTTTTAGCTATTTGGCATTTTGGAGGGTCTGAAAAACAAACAATTCAATACAATTTTGTTTCTCTGAGATAGCAAACAGGAAAAGCAGAACAATAGCTCCAAGAGATGCATATTGCTTCCATTTATTCTCCAGGGTGTTAAATTTAACCTACAAAAGATTTTAACAGATATTTTTAAAATGGGCGTATCTCTTTGTTTTCACAAAGAAAGTTATACAGTTAATTTTAACATCCATGTTACTCTTCTTTAAATACACAACAGAACCAAATGACATGCTTGGTTTTTAAGATTCTTGGGAATAGCATTGTATTAATGTTCTGAATGGCCAGAATGGTAAACTTTTTGTATAAAACATAGTTTACCAATTAAAGCTAGATAAACATTAGGCTGTTTAAAATCTACTTCTTAACTAAAAAAATAAAATCTGATCTTCTTCTTCATTTGTGATAGTAATGTCACAAGTACTGTATTCTTCAAATGTGGAATTGCTTTTACAGGTTTTGTATCAGTCAGGAAAAGTTGCTCAAACTTTTACAAACCACCCCCTTTCTTGTCACTGTTTGCTGGCAATATTTAATTCATTGCTTACCTTTTGAGAATAATTTTAACAATGTAAGGACCTCTTAAACTGAGTTCAAAAGACCTCATGAATAATAAATATTACTGCAATGGTGGGATTTTTCTTTTAAGTGTATGCTCTGATTCATTGGATCTTAATAAAATTGTTCAGTATATTTCGGTAATGTTTGAAATGAAGACTTTTAAGTACTGCCAACTGAGGAGGCTGGAATTGTCTTTCTGTGATGGAGTAGCAGCTAAAAACATGTTTATGCTGTGTGCTGTTTTGTGGTGTTATTATTTAAATGCCTTAAATTATTGCATCTTTCAGTATTTTTAAAATCCTAACAGCTGTTTTTAAATTGACTAAAATATATTTTGCTCTTTTTGTGTGCAGTAATCCTGTGGATTTGAGTAACCCAGCCATTATTAGTTCTACCCCCAAATTTCAGGAGCAGTTTCTGAATGTGAGTGGGATGACTCAAGAACTGAATCAGTACCCCTGCCTTAAGCATCTGCCTCAAATATTCTTTCGTGCCATGCGTGGGATCAGCTGTTTAGTGGATGCATTCCTAGGTAATGCTTTTGTCTTACCTGTGGATAGCCAGGAATAGGAACTTAATAATTATTTTATTATCTTTAAAACTGTCTTTTCCATAAATGCAGCTATAACAATTTATCATTTGCACGTATATCCTGGAATTCATAGGGAAGGGACCTCAGGTCACTTTTTTATACACAATATTATTTGAATGCAGGAAGTTGTAGATGGCCTTAGTTTCAAATGCAAAGCAAATAAATAAATAAATAAATCTTAATTCTAAAATAAAACCAGCCATCTCTTCCCCAAACAATGCTTCTTTCTCTTTTTGTCTAATCAACAATGCAAGTGTGGATTTTAGCATGTTGTGAGCACTGACCACTTTGTTCATAAACTTTGTGCAACAGCTGTGTGCAGTGCCTCTTTTCATAGGGTACTGAATCTTGACTGTCATCTTCAGATCTTTACACTGAAAGTGCCAATTTCACTTAGTTTACGATTAGTGGGTAACTAGTATTGCTGAGAAGAAAAGCTGTGTTTCTTTGTGCCTAGCGGAGTAGCTTGAATTTGACTGAAAGGTAAAGTAGATGTAAGCACTTGGTGTTAAGTTTAAAGTAACACCACAAAGCACCTGAAATCTGAAGCATTATTCTTAGTATGCTTCAGGCTTATTAAAAATTCTTCAGAGAAAATGTGCCATTGTAAACTCTGAAGAGCTGCCTATCTCCTACTGCTTTTTTGCTTAAATGTGTGCAAACGTTGTCATCTGGGAGAAGTGTGAGCTGATATGAGACTGCAGAAGAGCAGAAGACTTGAACAGATACATAAACTGTGTTCAGAAAAAAAATTGGCTGTGGAGATAGACCGTCAGCTTTTACACTTTGCGTGTCTTTTGGAAAAACCTGAATGGTTTAGTCCTTTTAAGCAAAGTACCTTAAGATCCTCCTGTCTCACTGAATAAGATTCTTGTTACCAGAAATAGATCCTGTAAAAATATTACAAGGAAAAGGTTTATTGGTACTGTATTCCCCACTACTAACAATTTTTTGTCACTATAGATTTCTCTTTTGTAGAAATAGCTTTGTTTAAAATGTTAAGTGATGTAAGAGTGAATGATCATTTTTCTTTAAGCTGTGATATTGAATCTTGAAACCTGTTGTGTCCTTCCAGATGTCTTGCCACAAATTTTAAGGAATTGTAATAACTGCTTTTTACTAATACCAGATGTGAGATTTAAAATATTCAGTAGTCTGTCAAATAATATAAGAATTTGTTAAAGGAGGACTGTATATAGGCAATATATGGCCTAACCTTACAAAAACAACCTCCTTGTGTTACTCTGTCAAACTCTATCTTCCTACCTATGATAATAGGATTTGGCACACTGAAACAATAATTTTTTAAAAAAAGTCCAGCTGAGGATTGGTAGCAGGTGATCCTCTGAAGTGTCTTTTACTGGCTGTGTAAATGGAATTAATTTTTTTTTTTAAAAAAAAGGTGTTAAATAGATTCTATTTTTCCTCAATACATACTATAGCCAAGGTTTTTGTGAAAGGGTGGTTATTAATTAATTTTCAGTGAAGAAAGTAGTTTGTAATGTAAGACTCATGAGGGAGGCATCTTGCAGTGGACGCTGAGGAAGAAGCTGAGCAGCCATTAGCTTTGCCCAGTGCAGGCACCTTTGCTGGCACAGCTGTTGTGGTGAATTCCTCTTTGACCTTAAAAATAGTCTGGGGTTCTTATTTGAGACTTTTAACCCACGGTAAGTGGTGTGGGAGTCCCTTTGTGTTCTACATCTGCCATGTGTGACTGATCCCATACACACTCCATGTCTGGGTGCAGTAGTGGGGGTGATGGTACCCTACTGGGTGACAGTGATCCCATATACCGTGTCTGGGTGATGATACCTGGTGTTGAAGTCTGGCCAGCTGTGGGGTGCTTTGGTGGCCCCTGGCAGCTTTGGTGGTCCTGTACCAGCAGCTTTTGATAGGATGTTGAATCAGAGACTTCAGTCTTCTGATCTCATGTAGCAAGATGAAACCCCTAGGGTGATGATAGGCCCCCTGGAGCTCAATGACAAAGACTTGAGGACTGGTGCATTGGGGCACAGGAGAGCTCTGGTGACATGAAATTCAGGCTGTAGGTGCAGACATGAGAGGGTGCTTGGGCAGACTCCAGAGCTGCAGTATGGACCACTTGGGTAAGGCTAGTGAGAGATCTGATTGCCTTCTGCCCGCGTGCCAAAGGACATGGTTTTTATCTCGCCCTCCCTGATATGTACCCAGATGATGTGTGCGTTTGGCAAAATACTGCATCCTCTTTTCCAAAAAAGAGTCTACCAAATCCATACATTTCATAGTGCATACTCTGCCCTCTGCGTGGGGTGTAACACGAGTGGTTTAGCAGGAGTTAGTTGTTGGGTAATGTGTTACGAAAAGTGCTTGGGTGCTTTAATTAACATGGTCAAAAAAAGCTGTGTCAAATCTTCAAGCACGCTGCAATTCCACACTTAATTTCTCAGACGGGGTGTGAGGGTGGTGGTGTTCATTGAGATGGGAAGAAGTGGTGTTTGTCACTTCAAGCCAAGTCTGACCTAATGTCCTGGTGCTGCCAGAAAAATTATAGCTTACTCTGCTTTCTAAGCCCATCTCCTGTACTGACAATATTTGACTGTTCAGCAAGCTGATTCAGCTCACAAAACCAGCAGAAAACTGCATGGGGGGATGGGTTTCATCTTCATTTAGTGAGCTAAGTTGGCTTTGAAGGGTCAGACATCTGAGAGGTGTCTCTGGACGGGGGTGTGTGAGGTAGGGCTGGGAAAAGCAAAGGTGAGAGGCATCGGAATTTTGGCAGGAGTGAGCTGTTAAACTGGCTTTGGCAAATGGACCTTGGCCCTTTCCCTCTGCTGGCTTCTGGACTTGGTCCTCCCCGGAGCCTTTTTCCACCTTCTTAAGGTGTGGGTTCTTTGGTGTTTTTTAATTATTTGCTTACCTAATATAAGCAGGGTCTTCTTTTGCTTGTGCATTTATTTCTGCTAATAATAAAAGGGGAAAGATGTTTTTCTTACTGTTGCTGTTTTGGGGACCAGGGAGGAAAGCTAGTCTGTGCACAGAAGGCCCAGACGCTTACTGACCGGGCTGCTGAGTATGAGCCTATGGAATTCCTGCTGAAAGCTCGCTTTGTCTCTTGATCTGCAGGCATTTCACGACCCCGCTCAGACAGCGCACCACCCACGCCTGTGAACAGGCTGAGCATGCCCCAGAACACGGCTACCAACACCACTCCCCCCCACAACCGAAGGCATCGGGCAGTGACTGTGAATAAAGCAACGATGAAAACCAGCACTGTAAGATTTCATATCCTGTATTTAACTAGCTGACCCTTTTGATAGTTTCCTCAGTTAGAGGAAAGTTTCCTTGCTTCTAGGAGCTGATCTGGTCTTCTTTTCACATAGGTAACCACTGCACATTCTTCAAAAGTGCAGCACCAACCCTCCTCTACTTCTCCGCTCTCTAGCCCAAACCAGACAAGTTCTGAGCCACGGCCACTACCAGCTCCTCGAAGGCCAAAGGTTAACAGCATCTTGAACCTCTTTGGATCATGGTTATTTGATGCAGCATTTGTTCACTGTAAACTTCATAATGGAATAAACAGAGACAGCAGCATGACTGGTAAATATTACTGAAAAATAAGTGTACACTTTTTTCCTTGTTTTATTGACATTTCCTACCTGCAAGATTAACATATGCAGAATCAAAAAAAAAAGTGGTGAATTGAGTTAACCCCTCCCAGCTGAGCGAGCACCTGTTATTAGCTGAGCAAGTGCTTGGGGGTTTTAAATTTTTTTTTTTTAAAAAAAAACTTTTTACTATTAAACACTCCCTCGCTCTAACCAAGCATGGCAGTCCCAATTATGCTAGTGGGGAAAATTTTATTAAGTGAAGGAAATAATGCGATAAGAGTCCACTTCCTAATTTGAAATGTGCTTGACTATCTCTGAGTAACAGTAACTTTTTATAGTGACTCTTTAATGTTTGAAGAATTGTCAAACTTCACTCCAGATACTGCACAAAGTGGTACTGCTTGTTTTTGGAGAGTGTTACGAAAACAGGAGTCCTTAAAATAGCAAGTGAAGCTGGCGTGTTTCTGTGCCAGTTGCTGTGTGTTCCCATATATGGCTCGGTACCTTGGTTGTCCTGAACTGCCAGATGTTTGTCTCCTGTGCTTTGCTCAGCTTTAGAGGTAAGATGTTCTGAGACATGATAGCAGAATTAGTGCTCTGCTCAGAGGGGCTTTTTAGCATTCTTCTTTCTTTTGGTGATAATATTCAGAAAAGAATAAACTTTCTCCTTGCAGTTTTCCTGTTCTTCATGTAGTATTTTGAATGTCTCCTAAACTCTTCCACGAGATCTTTCTATCAGGAACTCACTGGCCTAAGAAAAATACAAGGAAGAGGTTTGTTGTAGCAAGTTGGGTTTATAGTGACAGCAGCAGTTAAACTGATTATCTTCTGTGTTTGTTGTGTCACAAATCCCCGTGTGGAGGTGACGGGCTTAGGATTTGGGATCTGTTAAAGATATTTTTAGGTATGCAGCACAATGTTTTTGAAAGTGTTTGGTTGTGGATTTCTGTGGTGGCAGGTTCAAGTCCATCTGTAAAAAGGCCCATGACACATTGCTAGAGAAATAGTTGAACTTAGGAAGGAGTAAAGCATAATTTGAAGGTGTGTTCAGTTGCATATGCAGCTAATGTATTTCTGTATTTAGTGCATTTCAGGTTGATGGGATCATTTTAATTTTGACATAACCTGGATCTTGAGCAACTTTAATGAAGTGCTTAACGTGAAAAGGATGTCAGCTGAGATGCTGCTTATGCAACAGTGTTAGCTGTAAACAGAGGTGGTGTGATTCTAGCAGAAGTACAAAGTCATCCAAAATCACAATGATTGACTTCCTTGAAGGGGTTCCAGGGCCCTTTTTTCATATATGCAGTGTCTTAAATTACCTAACAGCAGTCAGAAAATTGCCATGTTGCTAGCCTTATGGAGGGATTTACAAACTTCCTGGAAAAACTAGAAACAACTATTTGGAAATCGCTTGATTCTGTTCCTGCTCCGTGTTCTTCAGAGCTGACCATAGCGACACCAGTTTTTGCATGTCACACGTTCTGACATTTATTAGTAGCAGTGGATCTGAGAGAATTATGTTGGTGGAGACCCAGAAAATTGGCTGTGTTTTGTCCTGTTTTTCTAGTGATTTGAAAGACAGAACTAACTTACAGAATTTAGTCAAGTGTTTGCTGCCCTTCCAGGATGCAATGAGCGTTGTTACTGCTGTTGACAGCAACACCATGGCAAGCTGAAGGAAGGAGTGTGAACTGGAGATGGATCCATACTGCTAAAACTCTGTAGAGAGGCACCAAAGGCTGATTACCTGATTTATCCGTTTGGATAAATCCTTTTGTTCAGCCTCTGCTTTAGGTGCGAAAATATGGCAAGACTCGTAAAGGGCTAGGCTCCTGCAGTTTCTGTTGATTTGAAGCATCTGTGTCTTTTAATCAGGTTTAAGTCCAAATTGAGAAGCTTCTGTTCTGGGACTCTCATCTGTGGAGCTGGGTGCCTCCAGGTGAAGTCTTTTCCTCCTGGAAAGGAGTAAGGCAGGAGATGCTGTGCTGGATCCATGAAGTGAGCCAGGAGGGCTGTGTACTGTGGTCCCCCTCCATCACACAAGTGGGGCCATCAGCAATCATCAGATCTGCACGTTAAGCCCATCCACCTGCCTCTGCTCTTGCTACCCAATGTAGATGTGACTTGAAGAAAGAGGGCAACAGAGAGGGGACAGCTGCCACAGTCCCTACCCTTAGCAAAGAGGACAAAAATAAATCATCTTTTTGCTGCAGGTTGGCTATACCTATATGTCATGGTCCATCTGGTGTCTACCCTCATACAGTAGCGCTTTTGCCATTAGCTTGAATATTCTTACCATGTTTGACGCTGATGATGATCTGCACTAGCTTCCAGAAGCACTATTATTTTTACGGATGCTTTAAATATTTTATGATTGGGAAATGTCTGTACTTAAAATCGGCTTTGCTATGTAGTATTGTCTTCCACTGGCCCGTAGGCACTATTTTTCTTTTAGGTCTGAGACTGCAGCTGTGTAAGATCTCAACAGCTTTAAGCCCTTCTAATGTTCAGCTTGTTTCAGTGCCATGCAGTTAAGAATTTATTCTCTCATAGCTCTCTGTTTTCCCTGTTCCATTGCTGGCTGGAGGACTGAGGACCACTTTGAAAAAAAAAGAGGTGAAATATCTTAATAGATTGCTTCTTGAGATCCCTTGCCCTGGGACACCTTTCTGGAACATTTTCTAGTGTGTGTTTCTTATTCGTCTTCTGCCATGTGACACAGTCTTAATGAGAGCCCATATGACATGATTCCTAAAGAGGTATTTGTGAGCTAAATGCCTAAGTGCCTAAGAAGTAGCCCTGTGGATGAGCTGCGGTCTCAAGTTCTAGTCCAGAATTTAGTTCAACTCTTTTAAACAAACCCTGGTGATTCACATGGACTAGCACACTGTCCTCCCATCTTACGACTCAAGTCTTTTTGATGAGCTTTAGGAAGTAGAGAGCAGTTGCTCAAGGCTGATGTGAATGAGTCCCTATTTACCCTTGCTTTTCTTATGGTTCTGGAGCCTCCCATACCTAATTTCTTGAACTCTTTAACCTCTGGAAGGGAAGTAATTTCATTGGCAGGATGTATTTTGGTTAGACAGGCTTGGGTATACATTGCATGCTGTTGCTAGTTGCTGTCCTCAACAACTTGTGACAATTGGGAAAAACTTAAGAATACCTTGTACCAGCATTTCAGTAACTGAATCTTCCAGTCTGATGGGCTCATTCTTAATCCTTGTACATAAAGAAGGCAGTCACAAACCTGCCCACTGTGTGTTTTATAGCAGCTGAAGAAGTCTTACCTTGGTGGATTGCTGCTATCACCCAGGTGCTGTTGGCAGTGGGGGCGTTATAGAGTCACAGAATGGTTTGGGTTCGAATGGACCTTAAAGATCTCACTCACTTCCAACCCCCCTGCCCTAGGCAGGGATACCTCCCACTCGACCATGTTGCTCAAAGCCCCGTCCAACCTGGCCTGTTCATGGTCATGGGGTATAGGTTTACCCTTATTTCTTTTGACCCTACTGTCATTAATATTAATGTCCCAAAGAATGGGACATTCTGGGGATCTAGGAAAAAACTATAAGAAACTCTGGGGTCATCTTGAGTTTTGCGGAGGGGCTTGGTCCCAGGTCTTGATCTGACCTGTGCACTCACAGAAGCATCTCTTACGAGGTGGTGGCATTCTCTCCTGGTACCTGGCTACTGGAGTCTTTCCTCTCTTCTTTCTCTGGAGATATTTCTGGTAGTGTTCTGCCTTTTATTTCTGCTTTGGAAGATTGGTGATGGAGGTGGTGGGGAAGGCATGCCTGGGTATATGGTTGTTAGCAGCTTGGCTTAGGGGAGATGGAGCTGTAGTACCGTCAGGAGCTCGTGGTTGGAAGCAGGAGTGTTGCTGGGAGGAGACTGCAGGTGAGTAACCTCCTCCCTACACGCCGTACCCCAAGTCACAGAGGCAGTGTGCTCCATATACAGTGCAACCCAGGAAATGCACTTAAGCTGGGAAGGGTTAATACATCTGTTTAAAGATGATGTACACTGGTATGAACAGCTCTAAACCTTATTAGTATTTTGTAACGTTTTGTTCATTGTTTTGCATGGTACTTTCAAAACCATAATTTTGGACCTGAATGCCAATTTCCTATGTGTTTAACGAGCTTGCTATATCATAAAGCTTTTAATCTATTTTTTAAAAAAGCTAAAAGCTTCTTAACTTATATTACGATTTCACCATCTTAAAAGTATTTTATAACTACTGCTGTCCTTTGATTTGTTTCCATTTTATTTCTATTATCTTGCAGCATCTTTTATCCAAATTCTTCTTTCTTATAAATCTTGTAAGTAGGAACCAGTAGCTTTTCCTTAATTGCGGTCATGCTTTTCTTTTTCCATAATCCCATATTTTATTTGTAAATCCATTCTCATTGTCTCTTGTAGCTTTTGCACTTTTACTTGAAAAAGACAAGTAATTATTTTGTGTGTGTTTTTGAATGGGGAGGATTGTTGGCAAAAGCAAATTAATCTGCCTGAATCAGTCCCATCTTTTCTGTACTTTAGTCTGTGATCATGTCATGAGTTTCAGGACTTTGCACTAACCATGTTTTTTTTACTTAAAGCTTATTTTACAGACCTAGTGTTTGATTTGTATGCATTGTGCATGTAGTGTTTTTTTCCTACTACAATATATTGCTGGATAGCTTATTTAGGACAAAAAACGGCTCATGGGAAGATGCATAAAGATTTGTGCTTATTTGCTATTTATGTCATGAAAATTTGTAAGGTAACAGTAGTTAAAAGGTGAATTTAAAGACAAAAAATTAAGAGTAGACACTTGACATTAGAACATTTCCTTTAAAAAATAAAACAAAAAAACCCCCAACCCATCCATAAATTAACAAATATTCTAACCGTCTAAGTGTTAACGGGCCTTCGTTTGCAGCCCGATGTTCCCCAGTGTCCCAGGCTTGAGGTAGAGGGAGTTCTGTGGTGCAGGTAGAACCACACTGATGTGATTCCACTAGGAGCACACGTTATCTTTTGTTTGATTTTGTAGCTTATAAAAGTTTTGAAAATCAGTGTAGTGTTAGCTAAAAATAAGAAGGAATATGCTTTTTCTGCAGTTAGTAATCCAAGAGTGAAGTTGTCCAAGGAAGAAATGAAAAAAAGAATAATAAAAAACCCATTGAGAGCAATCTGTCTTTTTTGCTTGCCATTCTGGAAGGAAGGATGAAGCCAGGAGAGCGAGTAGCCTCCTGCATCATATGCAGCTGATAGGGATGTGTGAAAGGGGGACAGAACTATCTAGAAAGGCATGAATTGAACTGGCTTGGACCGGCAGAACCACCCTTCGGGGAGGGAGCTTAGCAGAGCCAGGTCCCCTGTGGGTAACAGTGGGGTCCCTCCTGAGGGGCTTTAGTGGAGCACGTGGTGGGAGAGGGAGCAGGAGAGGGGCAGCCTCCCTGGTGGCTGTGGCTGGAGGCTGCCTCATCTCTCATTTATTGGGCAGTTTCAGTAGTTGTGTGAGGAGAGAGGGACCAAATCGGGAGAGTGGGTTTCAGCAAACTTCTCTTTCTGACATGGGTCCTTAGAATTTTTTTAATAAGTATGTTTATACAACAAAATTGGATCAAAGCAGCTCGGTGTTGAGAGCAGCATAAGAGATTAGTTGGCCAGCTGAAAATCAAGTGCTTGCTTGGAATTCACAGTAATGGCACCATTCAAATGTTTTTTGGTATTTCAAGGTGGCAAGGCAAGGTGATACTTCATTTTTTCTGGAGATGAGAACTAGGTGAGGGAAGATCCTTGTCCTACGGATAGGGTAGGTAGCTAATACTGGGTCTAAGTGTACTCTTTGCAGCAGAAGTTGGGACAGGCTCTAGAATGTGAAGGTCAGGTTTTGTCAAAGAAATAAGCTAGTTACACCCTCAGATACTTTCTAAACAGAGGCACTGACTCAAATATACTGAACTAACAGCTTCATGATAACTGCTAAATTTGACTTGATCTTTGTGTCCAGGATCCCATGAGCCTATTATATATGTTAACAAACACAGTGAAACGCTCTTTTTTCTCTTCCCAGCTATAGCAACCCAAGCTAGCGTGGAGTTTCGCCGGAAAGGATCACAGATGTCCACAGACACGATGGCTTCCAACCCCATGTTTGATGCGAGTGAATTCCCAGACAACTATGAAGCTGGACGGGCAGAGGCATGCGGGACACTGTGTAGGATATTTTGTAGCAAGAAGACTGGGGAGGAAATATTACCAGCTTACCTATCCCGGTACTAACCTCTCTTCCAGTTGCTTTATTGCTATAACTTTATGGTGCAAATTAATTCACAGCGAATAGCGTTGAGTGAGTGAATCCTGTGTTGCCATTCAGAAAAGCCTGGTCAGCCTTCAGGTGCTGTAGGTGGGCACCCCCAGCTGAACCCAGCAGTGATTTCCTTTTGTCTTCTCATGATGCTGGTTTCATTGGGTTTTTGTCAAGTTCTAGTGGAAGGGAAGTCACTTTAAGTGCCTCCCAGCTGGAAGGATCGCTGTCTTTTTGATATTTTATTGCGTCTTGTATTGTTGGGTTTTTTTAATTTGTCACTGAATATTGTTCAGATGGAAAAAAATAAGTATGCAGACATAAGACATTGCACACTTTATTAGACCATGAAGGGTCTTACGTTGTCAAACACCACCACACTGGGATTGTATGTGGTTGTGGTGGTGGGTTTTTTTCCCTTTACATACAGAAACGTGCTCATATTCCATTATTTAAAACAATTGCGTTCTAAATTACCTTTGTTTTCAGTTTTGTTTCTAATAAAATAAGGCATTCTTGCCTTATCATAGTGTACCTTTCTTCCATTTTTTTTGTTAAAAAGTAAAATAGCAAAGGTTAGAGGCAGAGAATCAACTTTAAATCATGACTCTCTGAAACCGTTTGGGTACACTTGTCCCAAATGGCATCAAAACTTCCTGGAAGACTGAACTATTTTATTTCTTGCATGTTGTAGTGTTTTATGTATAGATAGTTCTTGTGTCTCTTACCCAGTCAGTGAGTTACCTCTGTGTTTCCAAGCCTTTTAAAAAAAATAATACTGATGTCCCCTTTATTTTCTCTAACAAGAAACTGCAAAAGAAACCAACTGCTTTAGGATGATGACCCGCTAGGTTCCTGCCCTGATGTTTTTTCATTTGAACTGGTTATAATGGTTATGCTTGGTCTCATTTTCCAAATTGCTGATCAGTGTCCTGTCCATGTGTCCCGTGGTCCCCCACCAGAGGTTTCACAGTGTTTTCCTTGTGTTGGGGAATTAAGGCAAGATCTTGTTGCCATCCTTACATGGGGAGGGGAGTGGCAGGTGGGCACATAGTCCAAGCTGTGTTAGTAACCCCCTGGGGTGCAACCAGTCAGAGGTTTCAGTAAAACCCTGCTGCACTGGCTTTTCCCATGAAATACGTGTGATTTGTGAGGGGGTTTTGTTAAACTGCTTCGGTGTGTTTGCCTGCACTAAAGTAACATGGGGGGGATGCTCGTATGAATGCTTCCTAGCTCTGATTTTGAAACTTACTCTATTTTACGTAGAAAAGATCAAATTGTGGATGCACTTTCTTGTTCATGTGGGATGCTGATGCATTTTATGTGCAAATAATTTAATCTTATCTTTCTTTGTCAGATTTTACATGCTTTTAATTCAGGGTTTGCAGATAGCAGATTTCGTTTGCCACCCCGTTCTTGCCAGTGTTATTCTAAACTCCCCTCCTTTGTTCTGCTGTGACCTGAAAGGGATTGATGTCGTGGTTCCTTATTTCATTTCGGCTCTTGAAACTATTTTACCTGACAGGTAAATTGCTATTTCCGTATAAATTCATCAGAAATGTGGGGAAGTGTTTCTCTTCTGGGGTTTCTGTCATTCCTGAGTAGTTTTCGCTGAAGGAATTCTGTAACGTGGGCCCCATAGTGTGTATGTATTTGATGGTGATGATAGTGGCACTTCATCAGCTCTTAATTTTCAGTTTTAGGTAATGCCATTTTCTTTAAAGCAATAGTAGTGTTTATTTTAAATGAAATATGTGAGTCGTGTAATCTATATATTCATTGATGGAAAGGAGTATCTGTAAGAAAATGGAAAAGTGATTTGGCTCAAATATATTGAAAGCATACTGATTTTTTTAAGTAAAATTTCACAGCATATTCATTAGCGTCTGTTGCTTCAGTGAATTCAGTGAGAGAGTAATCTTACACATCATTAAATAGAAAAATTGATAATTTAGACAGGCGGGTGAAATTGGAGTAGGTTCTGAAACCAGAAGATAGAGCCTCACTGATGAGAACTTTATAGATTTCTGGATGTTTTCCTAAGTAATCTGAGGCACGTAATAGCACTCAGCGTGCTCACATGACTCAACGTACGAGTCATGTCTTGGTAAGGCATTTCGTTTTGAAGTTATGAATAAAATATTTATCTTCTGCGCTTAAATCTGAGCCACTCCTTCTTTTGGATAGGTCTTATAGTTAGAAGAATTTGCTGGTGGCTACCAAAATATGGTGATCTCTTCACTAAGTAGCTGTAATATTGGCATGAGCACGTGGATCTCTGATAGTCCGGGGGGGGTGGTGGTGGTGTTGAGCTGTAATAAGCCAGTAGAGGCTCATGACCAAAACTGGCTGTTTTGAAAATGCAGTGTCTGAATAATACTTTCATCAGCCCACTGCTTTTATATGGCTTTTATATAGGGTACAGAATTCTTGGCAAGTGGTTCCTGCATGAATTCATTATGTTATTGCTGCTGTTTAAAAATAATAATAAAAAAAAAATCATCCAGAGTCTAGAAAGAAACAGCTACATTGTATACTGCAAATTATTTAATACCACTGGGTGGCTCTATATTTAATTTTAACTTAATTAAATTTGGCTCCAAATTCCTGTGAAAATTTGATTAACTGTATGATGCTTTGATTTGCAGAGAACTCTCAAAGTTTAAAATCTATGTAAACCCCACAGAGCTAAGAAGAGCTTCGATTAACATCTTGCTGTCTCTGTTGCCTCTCCCCCATCATTTTGGAACTATAAAGTCCGAGGTAGTAAACTTACCACTTTGTTTTGCATTTCCACTTTTGTTTTCCTGGTTGTTTTGGAGTGGGATTTGGATGGCGTGGGTTGTATTTGGTGTTCTGTTTAGCATGGAAGTTCTTAAAGCAAGTCTGTATGAGTCAGACTGTGTTACACATTGTCAGTAGCAATGTGTGCTGTGGATGTTTGACTTTTGAAACCAGTACTGGTGTAATCTCTAATTCGTACTGAAACAAATGTATTTTTCCTTCAGGTTGTCCTGGAGGGGAAATTCAGCAATGATGACAGCTCAACGTATGATAAGCCAGTAACCTTCCTTTCCTTGAAGCTGAGGCTTGTGAATATACTCATAGGAGCTTTGCAAACGGAAACAGATCCCAACAACACACAAATGATACTAGGTTATTTCAGCTTTTTTTATTTATTAACTGTGTTATAGAAGTGTCTGTCTTAATCTGTCCTGCAATAATACGGGTTATTAGTAATGTGTTCCTTTGCAAGAAAAAAGATTCAATTTCTGGCAGGTTGTCTTCCTCATATAATCTTCCTCATACTATGAAAGCATCTCGAAAAGCCTCACATTTCTGTTAAAGTAATCTTTATCTTTTTACAAATGTGGAATAACAGTAGAGGTGGAAGTAAAGCACATTCTAGCAGGAAAAGTCAGTCATAACTAGGAATGGAAACAGGAAAAATGGTTTAATACTAGGAAGGATTCTTGACTAATAGGTTACAGGGAATAGTTTATTTTTTGACATGATTAATCCTAGAAGCAAATTGAAATACTGGGTGACGGGTGGTCCAGTACTGCAAAATACAGATGACATTTGTTTAGTACTGCGTAAATCCTCAGACAAAAGCTTTGGAATAGAGTCTGGAGATGCGTCATAGTTTGGCAACAAACTGTTCTTTGAGGTAATGAGTGTATTAACATTATTTTGAACACTCAGTAACTAGAAACTCAAAACTTGAATAGTCCATAATCTGTCAAGTTAAATATATTTTCAGACAAGTAAAAAGGTACTTGCCTTTTATTCAACCCCCTCCTTATTTTTCTCTCTTTAGAAGTGCTTTTTTCCACCTTATGGTGTTCTTGTCCTTCACTAGTTACAATACCACTGTCATTTTGTCTGTTTAAGAAGGAGACAGACCCACAGTGATGATGGGTGTCTGCCTTGTTCTGGGAGACAGAAAACCCGCCTGATTAACAGGAGAGGGCGAGAAAATGGCATGAGCAATGAAGGGAAACAAATCTAGTGTGCAAAGATGTTCAAGAAGTTTCCTTGCAGTGGTTGAAATAGTTCCTTTACTAGCAGAAGACTAGGGGAGAATAATTTGAAAGACTGCTTTGCAACTGATGCTGGTGAAGGGATGAGGATATCTATGGTTTCAAAGCGATCCTCCAAGAGGTGCGCAGAGGGTTGCACCACCTCCAGAGCCGCAGGGTGATCTGTTCAATCCTACCCTTGTGTTCTGTGCCCCTCCACTGTGAGCTGACGTTTGCATCTGGTTGGGGAGATGCTCTGCCTCGAATGTTTTTTACCATTACTCTTTCCGTGAAAGTCCATACCAGTCCGTCTCCTCCTAAAACTGATGCCACCAAGTGTGTCAATGCCAGCCTGTCGCAGGTCCCTGTCCCCACTGCTACTTCCCTCACTGCCTGAGGGTGATGCTGCCAAGCAGAAACAGGCTGTTCACATTAAGGCACCCAGGATGCATTGGCAATTTTAAGTTAACAGTGTCTTACACTTGTGTGTAATTATCTCTCCGAAGACAGAAGAGAGAACTACTTGTGGCTGATGTGGGTGCAGTAGGGGTGGCTACTCCTGCACTTAGTACTTTGGCTTTTTCAATACCCTGTTTTGGGCACTGATGGAAAACCAAGCGCAGAAAGTGAGAGGCTGGGGATGACTTAATGATAGAGAGAATTCCGCTGTATCCCATCTTTGATTGTGAACTGGCCTCCTAATTTTGGAAATTGGTTTTATGTTTTAGCAAACCCACAGATTATCAATTATGCAAATATTAGCTTGATTTGATTTGGGTGTGTTTTGGTTTAGTTTTTTTAATTTATTTTTTTTTTCATGTCAGGGTATACTTTTGGGGGGAGCAAGGGCAGAAATATCGTTGTAAAAATAAAACTTAAGTTACAGTGGTTTGTGGATTCATTTCACTGGTCATTGATCAGCACGAGAACAAGCATGGTCCCTTGTGCTGCTGTCTTAGGGGTTGCTGAATGGACCAGACATTATTCAGTTGGTCTTCCAGCAGGTTGCTGTATGTACTGGTAGTTCATTAGGACTTGAAAACATGTTTTTGTTTAGCCATTAGGAGACAAAAGGCAGCTGGTGGTTGGGAAACTGGGGAAGGGAGCCTCTTTGTGTCAGGCAAGGACATAGCAAAGGCCAGCACTGTGTAACTCTTGAGGTGGCTTTGGACTACACCACTCACTTTAGCTCTCTGTTATCTAACAAAAAGAATTATTTTATTCACAGAATCAGTAGATATCCCTAAATATAACCTATATTTAAATATATAAATATATATATAATATATATTTTTAAATGAGCACGATCTAATGGGCGACAAGGAATGATTCCAGCCCTTCTGTGAAACCAAAATCCTTCTGTAACTTATGTTCAAAGCATTTTTAAAATGGCAGAAAGCACTTTCTCTCTCAGCTCTCATCTGCTTCAAATGGCTACGCCTGAAGCAAATCCTGTGTTTTGTAGAACTCTTATAAAGAGCTTTTATAAAACAGGATGGCGATCCTGTACATTAGACCTTCAGTGTTTCTTTGTGAATTTTAGCAGTGAATATTCTACTGCAGTCTTTAGTTACCTTCTTATATCTGATTCTTCAGGTGCAATGTTAAATATTGTTCAAGATTCAGCACTGTTAGAAGCCATTGGCTGTCAGATGGAAACGGTAAGTATTTTTTGTTTCTGAAGTTACCACTTCAGAAAGAATGCATTACTCATTTTATCTGCTGTTGTAAGGTGCTCAGTTAGCATCTTGAGGTTTGATCATCTTTCTCCATTGTATCTGAGAGCATTCTCTGGTATAGAGAACTCTCCTCAGAAAAATCTTCTCATCGCTCAAACTTGACTTTGAATTTGCAGAACGGTGCAGAAAATAACCTCTTCAAAAGCCACAGTCGAACTAACAGTGGCATTAGCACTGCAAGCGGAGGCAGTACAGAACCCACAACACCAGACAGCGAGAGACCAGCACAAGCCCTCCTGAGGGATTATGGTAAGGGTAGCTCTTCTGAAAAATCTGTCGTTATATGCCAGGGTGATGTGCTTTGTTTTTTTTCCTGTTCCTAGCTCTAGCTAATACATTAATGCACAGGGGTGTTTTGAACCCAGGGTGGATGGCCCCTTTGTTTATTGCCTGTTTGTGCTCATATGTGCCCTTTAGGTGATTGGTTTTTAATCCTACTAAAGGACTCTGCTAACATTTTAAAAATAGGAGTGTAAGAGCTCATGAAAAAGGTGTTGCAAACCGCCTTACTTCAACTTATGTTTTCAAGACACTCAGTTTAGATGAACGATAATTGAACAAATGTACACCAAGTGTAAATTAATTGCTTCATTCATTTTTGTAGCATTCTAAACGCTTACCTGACTTTTGCAGCACCTTTTCTTAAACTGTATTTAAAGAGCATTTGAGGGACTCATGTTTTTATAGAGCAAGTAAGCAGAATGCTTTTGATGTGTCATTTGTTATAACAAGAGAATTTAGTAATTAACTTTTGTTTGCTATGTCTTGTACCGTGCATTTTTTTAATCTTGGTAATAAAACTCTACGTTCTTCTAAATCTGTGTGTGGTAATCTGGCCGAATGTCGAGATCCTGGGATTTCATTTGCTCTGTTGGTCTTCATCAGTTTGACTGATGTTGACCAAGGCAACGTGAGAACAGATCACCTTTGTTGTGTTGTAGCCTACGCTGACAGCTCTGTTCTTGACAACCAAAAATGTTTGAGTCTACTTCTATAAATAAGGAGAGGAGGGAGATTAGCAGGAAAGACATTACTATATTTTAGGGATTCATATAAACATGTTGGTGCTTTCCCTACAGGATTAGTTTCTTTGAAATTATTAAAGTGCTAGTTTTCAGCACACTATTTAAATTGTGTGTTTAATTCGTATGGGTTTTCATTGACAAGTCTTGTAAAAATATCCATTTGAAAGATTAAAAAAAAAATCTTCTATATATTTGACTTGCCGAGTCTTTAAAACATAACTTGAAAGGTATTTTTGTACTATATTCATTTTATTAGATTTTGAAAATATGTGTAGAAGGTAAGGTTTTCAGAAATTTGTGAAAAGAATGTCTGTGTTTCTGCTGGATGCTTCAAATGAGAAAATTGAAGACACGATGGTCTATTTTTATTGTTTAACCTGTAGCAAACACTTAAACCCTGGTACTAGTATAACATTGTACTTAGCTCGTGAGTGTTAAATATGATTTAATTTTTGGGAAGAATATGCCTTAGCTGTCATAGTTCTCATATCTCTTTTATAAGTAGTCATTTAGCAGTTTTTGTTTCTGCAATTAATTTGCCTACTTCAGTTTTAACAAGTATGTATAGTATTTATGTACCTAATATTTTGAAATGAGAATAACTGATACTAAAAACATTTTCTATTTTTAATTTTGCACTAGAGGTTCAGGGAAGTTAAAGGTCTAGAAATAATTGCATCTCTTTTTCTCTGGGACTGATTCATTATCTACATTAATCTAACTCATACAACTTTTGATAAACACTACATATGGAAAGAACAGGTAACTTCTGGCATAGATATCTGAAGTTACATGTGCTCTATTGGTTCATTACTGATGCCTAAATATACAAGTGCTAATGTTTAATATACATTACCAATGCCTAAGTTTTTCTGAGTCTGCAAGATATCACAGCAATTTAAGCAAAAAATAGCTTAAATTTTTTGCAAATTTAAGCAAAAAATAGCTTAAAATTTTTGCGAAAAATAGCAAAACCTGAAGCTAGGTGTTCTGCTGCTGAAATGCAGGAGAGTGCTGGGATTATCCAAAATGTCTTTTAATTTTTTTTTTTTTAAATTGGGATAAGCTAGTCTGAATTTATTTATATAATGTCTGATGTTGTATATAAGGGAGTAAGCCTGTGGAAAAGTGACCAACCAAATGTCTAGATTATGGGATTGTGTATAATTTTATTTTATGTGTGTATTGTGCCTGCTTTGGCTGTGCCTGTGCTTTGCTTATTGTCACTAATGCTTAGTTGTTTTCCCTCCCTGTGGTGTGTGCTATTGGGGTTATATCCTAGCTCTTAATACAGATACAGCGGCTGGGCTACTGATCCGCAGCATTCACCTGGTAACCCAAAGACTCAACTCACAGTGGAGGCAGGACATGAGCATCTCCCTGGCTGCACTGGAGCTGCTGTCTGGACTGGCAAAGGTGAGAGGTGAAGTTGTGTGTGCTCTGGCCTCTTTTCAAAGCATGATTATAGTCCTGTGTAGGTGAAAGTTCTGCCACCAAACAGATGTCTGTGAGTTAGTCAGCAAATGTTCTGTTTGGACATGAGGAAGAGCAGTGGTCCTTTTGTACTTCATATTCTCCTCGTGTGAATGTTCTGTGTCTCAAATGACGTCTGACCTGTAGACACCTGTTGTCAAGCTCAGGGTGGCTTGTTCAGATACACATGGCTCTATTGTACGATTCTGGCTGGTTTTGCTGAGCTATCTGGATGCCTCCTAACCTTTCTCATGGATTCCCATGTGTGACAGGTTTTGTTTTTTACACTACAGGGGGTGCATCTGCCATATCAGGTTGCACAGTTGAGGAAAAACTTGCCACTAAGCTTCCAGTGGCAGTGTAGGGGCTTGGACTGTTAGTTTTCAGTCCCACTGTGAACCATTTATCATACCTTTGCTTGGTTAGGTGGCTGGTCTGTCTGTTCACTGTGTACCCAGACTTAGAAACAAGAAGTTTTGTTGCTGATCGTTGGCAGATGGCAAATATGCCAGGGTATCAAACAACTTACTTGCCCTTTATTCAAGTGTTGTATCTGCTTTTCTACTTCTATCTCATCTAGAAAATGATAGCAATTTTCTAATATGAAGGTGTCACCTTCTTCAGAGCTTTATCTGCATGCAGTTCCTTGATTCAACAGCAAATAACTGAAATGAAGCTACTGTGGGGGGCTTTTTTTTTTTTTTTGGTGAGAAGTAAAATGCCTTTTTCTGCTGGAGAACTCTTGTCCCCAAGCTGGACTTCATGATGTCTGTTAAGCCAAAGTCCAGTGTGTTTACAGCAGCCACGATGACCTGGTGTGACAATTCGGCGTTTCCTGCCCTGGCAACCTGAGAGATCTCTTTGAAATACACGTGTCTCAGGCATTTTTTTGAGCATGGAGTCAGCACTGAGCAATGTTGGGCTGAGTGCTTGTTTTGTTACTGCAGGAGCATGAGCTGAAGGATGCATTTGAAAGTGTTCTGCAATGAAATGATGTGCAGTTATTGGGTCTTACAGAGCGTCACACAGAACCGGGGGGTGGCTTGCAATGAGATGGGAATGCAAAAATATATTATCTTTTCAAATGCCTACCCAGGTTAATATTAAATATTGTAATCTTTACATAATTCTCTTGCAATTGAAGTAAATCTTCCTCTAGGGTATTTTGGATATCTTTCACCTTTGTAACAAAGAGGGTAGAAAGAAATCACTTCTTACTGCAGACCTGAGAACTGGTTCTGCTTGTGACTTTGGAGGTGACAATTCCCAAAGGCCTTCTCAGGTTAGGGACTGCCCTGTCTTGTGCCTGTTCGGTATCAGATTATTAGGGGGACTTTGTAAATTCAGAAGGAGTACTGGTTCACCAACCTGCTTTTATCATCTTGAGGGGACTCTATCTGCTGTAGATACTATGCCTCTGAAGGAAATGCTGCTTTCATCCTAAGGCTCTGAATTGTCACCCCCCACTTCATGGAGTAAAGCTGCCTGGCTCCAGTGTTGTCATCAGCAAGACCATCCACCTTCCTGCTTGGATAAGGGTGTAACTTAATGAGTAAAGCTTTATATGTCATGGTCAAATGCTACAGAGTAGAAAGATCATAAAATTGTTAGAGCTCAAAGGGACCTTAAAGACCATCTAGTTCCAACCCCCCTGCCCTGGGCAGCAACACCTCCCACCAGACCAGGTTGCTCCAAGCCCCCTCCAACCTGGCCTT
>JAOXJK010000005.1:16621895-16636224 GCA_025774025.1 Xenus cinereus | reverse complement strand
TCCAGGGATGGGGCAGCCACAGCTTCTCTGGCCAACCTGGGCCAGGCTCTCACCACCCTCACACCAAAGAAGTTCTTTCCCAGATCTCATCTCAATCTCCCCTTTTCAGTTTCAACCCCTTCCCCCTCATCCTATGGCTCCCCTCCCTGATCAAGAGTCCCTCCCCAGCTTTCCTGGAGCCCCTTTAGTGACTGAAAGGAGCTCAAAGGTCTCCCCGGAGCCTTCTCTTCTCCAGGCTGAATCCCCCCAGCTCTCTCAGCCTGTCCTCCCAGCAGAGGGGCTCCAGACCTCAGTCCATCCTCATGGCCTCCTCTGGACCCTCTGACTGGCCTGTAGTTCCCTGGATCTTCCTTTTTTCCCTTTTTAAAAATGAGTGTTATGTTTCCCCTTTTCCAGTCAGTGGGAACTTCACCAGACTCCCATGATTTCTCAAATATGATGGATTGTGGCTTAGTAACTTTGTCCACCAGTTCCCTCAGGACCTATGGATTAATCTCATCAGGTTCCATGCACTTGTGCACCTTCAGGTTTTTCAGATGGTCTCAAACCTGGTCTTCTACAGTGGGCAGTTCCTCATTTGCCCACTCCCTGCCTTTGCCTTCTGTGCCTCAGGCAGTGTGGTAGAGCCCTCGCCAATGAAGACTGAGGCAAAAAAGTCATTGAGTACCTCAGCCTTCTCCATATCCCAGGTGACCAGGTTTCCCATTTACTTCTGGAGAGGGGCTGCATTTTCCCTAGTCTTCCTTTTATCACCAACATACCTATAGAAGCTTTACTTGCTGCCCTTGATGTCCCTGGCCAGATTTAATTCTATCTGGAATTTAGCTTTCCTAACCTGATTGCTTGCTGCTCAGACAGTTTCTCTGTATTCCTCCCAGGCTACTTGTCTTTGTTCCACCCTCTGTAGGCCTCCTTTTTGAGTTTGAATTTCTCTAGGAGCTTCTTGTTCATCCATGCAGGCCTCCTGGTGTTTTTGCCTGACTTCTTTGTGAAGATACATTACTCCTGAGCTTGGAGGAGGTGGTGATTGAGTATCACCCAGCTTTCTTGGGCCCTGCTTCCCTCCGTGTCTTTATCCCACCATACTCTGCCAGGCAGATCCCTGAAGAGGCCAAAGTCTGCTCTCATGAAGTCCAGGGTAGTGAGCTTGCTGTGCACTGCCCTCGCCACATGAAGGTTCTTGAACTCCACCATCTCATGGTCACTGCAGCCAAGGCTGCTCTTGAGCTTAACATTTCCCACCAGCCCCTCCTTGTTGCTGAGATCAAGGTCCAGCATGGCTCCTCTCCTCATTGGCTCCTCTACCACTTGGAGAAGGAAGTTATCATTGATGCCTTCTGGATTGCTTATGCCCCTCTGTGTTGTCCCTCCAACAAATTTTGGGGTGGCTGAAGTCCCCCATGAGGATGGGGGCTTCTGAACATGAGGCTTCTCCTATCTGTCTATAGAGGGCCTCATCCACTGTCTCCCCGGTTGGGTGGCCTGTAGCAGACCCCCACTGTAACATCACCTATCCCTGCCCCCCCTTTAGCCTTGACCCATAAACTCTTGGTCAGCTCCTCATCCATCCCCAGGTGGGATGTACTCCATTGACATAGAGGGTGACACCCCCTCCTTCTCTCCCCTGCCTGTCCTTCCTAAAGAGCCTGTATCCTTCCACTCCAATGCTAAATCCAGCTTTAACTGACTGTTACTGTGCCGAGTCACAGATTGGGAAGAAAAGAGAATTTCAGTTCTGTAGTCAGTTTTATGACATAGATCCTCATGCCTAAGTGTACAAGGCTCTTCACTAATCCTCCGGCCTGGAGCCTCCCTGACAGCCCGAGTTGAGAGAGAAGATGGGGGTTTGGGGGGAGTGAGTGTTGGGGAAGGAGTTATACGGTATTTTGCCAGTCTCAGGATGGGTTTTCTGTCCCTTTTTCCCTGGTGAAAGTTACTGTGCAGACAAAATATGCCTTGTGGAAAGTTATGCGAGCAGAGTGAAGCACTGTGGAAGGGAGACTTGGCAGTGAGCGGGTTCTCAGAGATACAGAATGGGTTGCTATAGGAGAGAGATATTTGCTGAAAATAAGTTTCAGATACTATTTTATTCATTTAGTTTCTTATCAAACCATATTGATCACACTCTTGCTCTTGGAAGCCAAGCCGTGCAATATGGTAGCACCTCAATGCATCATTTCTTTCCTTTGGGTTTCAATATTCATCACTGTTAAATATTTTGACCCACAGCTTTTAAGCAATCATAAAAGAGCTCAACCTCCTGTTTAAAAAACTCCTGTTTTTTAAAACTGCATTTAAAAATGCTTTTAAAAACTATTTCTTCTCCGAAATATTTTTGTGGAGGACTTCTCATCCTTTCTTGCTTGCCTTACACAGGTGAGGGTGGCAGTGGATTGCTCTGATCGGAAGAGAGCCATCAGTTCGGTGTGCAGCTACATCGTGTACCAGTGCAGCCGCCCGGCCCCACTCCACTCCCGTGACCTGCACTCCATGATAGTGGCAGCTTTCCAGTGCCTCTGCGTCTGGCTCACGGAGCATCCTGATATGCTGGATGAGAAGGTAAGAGTCTCCGGTGTATTTATGTTTAGCACCCCAAATTGTAATGCCTTTTGTGCCCAACCTGTATGTTCACAATACTTTAAAATAACGTGGTTTTCTTAGTTTTCAAAAGTATACTAGGAATTTCAAAACTAGTTTCCATGCAAAATAGTTTTGAATTTTGATTTCTGCTCTTTATTCACCAAGAATGTTTTTGGCTTTAAAATTAACTTCTGTATTTCTAAGAATGTCTTGATCTTTCTTGCTTCTTTGTGAAACTGAAAAAAGAGAGAAGAAAGGAAAACCTGAAAAAACAGAAAGCGAAAGGAGAAATACAAGAATTAATGGTGTATATATAGCATAGCTACCTGTTGCAGATAAACTTCACTAAAAGCTGTGTCTCTTCTAATATCTCAGCTCTTACCTGACTAAAGCATCTTCTAGACTTAACGGAATTCCTTTCATGCCAGTGTTTTGATAATCATAGTTTGTTTCACCAAGAAACCAGTTTTCTAGAAGCTGAGCAAGGCGTAGCTCAATCCGAGATGGAATGTGCTTGTGAAGCTTGAAAAGAGCAGGAAATGAAAGGTGCATGTTTCCAACAGCCTTCTGTCCTGATAGTTTGTTTTTTTAAATAAAAAATTGAGTGCATATTTTCTTTGTTCGTCTCCTTGCAGAGACAGCTTGGTGATCTTTCTATATTTTTATATATAATATATATTAATATGTATTCTATAGTATTTTGTTATAGTTTTATATATAACATGTTTTATGTATCTTTATATTTTGTTTATATATTCTATAGCATATGTAAAAATATATTTTTAAAAATGAAAATTGAAAACTGTCAAGCAGGACTTTATTTAAAGATGCTTTCTGCATGTGCTTTAGGACACTGGCATGGCAGTAGGTGATTAAGACAGGGTGGTTTTGCTGCATGGGGAACAGTATGGGATTATTCAGTTGTATAATACTTTATTTCCTTTCATTAGATTCTTTGTTTATTTTAGTTATCACTGTATATCGAGACAGTGTTACGTACTGTGTGTAGTATATACTGGACACTTAGTATCTCGTTCCTGAGTTGTCATAGTCAGAGGGAACCTTTCATTGCATTTGCAAGTATTAGAATTGCAATTTTCCAGGTGCCTCATCTTGGATTTGCTTTGAATTTCACCTGCTATTTTACTAGCCAACACTGTAAACTTCTGTAATTCTTTGTGGACAGTCCTTACATCTTGATGCTAGTTAATTTTGCTGTCAGAAAACTTTAATCTTCCTCATCACCTCTTTTTCGACATCAGTTATGAATATAAGGAAGGACGCAGGCCAAGGCATAGAACACTGCTTTGTCTCCGGTCGTAAAAACTGACCAGTTACCAGTGTTCAGATTTCAGCCACTTATGTGTCCATGAGAACATGTCCCTTGCTATTTTATAGCTCAAGCCATGAGATGTGAACTTTTGTTGTAGCCATGCAAATATTTTCAGCAAATGATTTTGTAACGAGCAACACTTGTGAGTCATAGCTGTGGCTCTGCGAGTATTGGCCTCTCCTGTAATAGATTTGAAGCTTTGCTGTGTAGTTTTACAGTATTGTTATTGTTCATTTGATGAATGAGATATCATGATATATTTTACTTATGAAACCTGTTGGCAATTGAAAGCTTTGGAAAAGGATTTCTTGCAATTTCCCGGATGAGTTCATTCTTAATGTGCTCAGAACTTAATTAAAAGTTTTGCAGAGAACATCAGAAATGCATTTATTATCTCCTTAAATATGTTTACATTTTCTCAATGGCACTCTTTGTAGTCCTCTTGGCAGTTTTGTACACATGGAATATATTGCGTGTATATACTCATTCAGAACACTTTCTACCATTAGAATACAAACATAAGTAGACATTTATATATGGAGAAAATATCATTCCTGTAGCAAACATGATCTTATTCCAATGCTGTCTGTTAGAATAATCTACATTTATTTCTGAGCTCATGTTACCAGCAGTACTTTATGGTAATTGATTGTGCATCACGGTTTCATTGAGGTCTTGGAGACGTTTATCAGAGTGCTTCTGCTTTTAAGGTGGTTCCTCTTGTGTTTTAGGATTGTTTAAAAGAGGTACTGGAGATTGTGGAACTGGGCATTTCAGGAAGTAAATCCAAAAACAGTGAACAAGAGGTCAAGTACAAAGGAGATAAGGAGCCTAACCCTGCATCCATGAGAGTGAAGGATGCTGCTGAAGCTACACTAACATGGTACGTAATTTGTCAGAGCACATTTACTGTTTAGCATTGCCTTCTCTGAGAGTTTTTAAATTAGGTGTTCCCAGCTGGTGAGATTTCTGTAATGTAGCAAGAGCATTTGAAAAGTCATCCAGAAGCTCCCTCTGTCTTGCCCTTTGGGCAAGGTTGTCCCATGCTCTGCCTTAGCTGTTTCCCCCTTCCCATTACAGGTGTTCAACAGGAAAAAAGATCCCTGTGGTTGCTGTCTTGCCCTCCTGCCTGCTCTCTTCCTCAGAGAGCAAAACCTAAGCCCTCCTGCAACCCCTGTGTTCTGTTCTCAGCCAGTCCTCTCTGCAGGCAGCAGTTCCTTCTGTCTCCCACTTGACCTGATCCTGTCTTCCCATTTCCCCGCTCCTTCTCAGCCTGACAATATGTGCCATCCCCACACCAATTGGGGAACTGATGGACACTCTCTCATGTGCAAGGCAGCGGGGAATGGCAGGTGCAGCAGACATGAGCTGTGCAGGATGCCCACAGCATTGGGCTTGCTTAATATGTTTGAGAGGTTGTGCTGGAAATGCAGTAACAGATAATGTGTGGGTTGGGGAGGGGGAAGCACAGAGAGGAAAATTGAGATTTGCTCCAGAGATGTTGAAAAGCACTGTTTTACTGGATGAAACAGCATGATGGGCAGACAGTACAGATTGAGGATAAATATGTTTTGCAAAAGGCAATTGTTGCTTTCTTTTTTCCTCTGCTTTGCTATAAAATTGTTATAAACTTTACTGTTAGTAAAACTAACTCTAATTTCCAAGGTAAAAACAACTAGTCGTTGGAACTTGTGGACAAACCTTTATTGTTGCCTAAAAGTGCCTCTTCATCTAGAGAAATGAAACTATCTGCCCCCAGAGTGAAGTGGAAAAGTGTATGGGGAGGACTTCAGTAAACTTACTTTTGGTCTGGGTGGTGGTGTTAAGAATGAAGTCCTGAGTTAGATCATATGATCTTCAGTCTGACACTGGACAACTCTCATTATTGGTTCCTGCCATAGAAATTTTCAATTTCTAGTAGTGTTAGGTAGATCCTGTACAACTTCAGGAATTGGTACTTCTAGGAACCTTCCAAGCCCATGTCTTCAAGGAGGCAGCCACTGTTAGACCACAGCTGGAGACTTTCTCACAAGGAAGGCTACCATCTATGGTAGTTATGCTGGGTCTGTCTTAAAGGGTTTTAACTTCATGCAATCTGTACTTGAAGAAAGCAAAGACAATCATAACTAGTGCATCTACCATTTCTGCCTCGCTTGTTGATATAAAAGTGGCCTAAATATGGATGATTATCTCCAGTCATCTATAATCTTCTTATAAAAATGAATGTTAAAAAAAGCTCTGGAAGGGTACAGATTTTTGTGCTTCAAAGCATATCTTAATACCTTTATAACCTAGGTTATAAAGAGACTCATTCTCTAGGCAGAGTACTCTTCTTTTTAGATTTTCATGTATGTTTTTCTGAAGTTACTGGTTCTGTTTTAAAACAAGCTGATGGGAGAGGGCAGGTGTGCCCTGATAGGGTAACTGCTGTGTCAAGATACAGATAAAGAACATGAGTGAAGGTCTGTGCTTGGGTGGAATAGTTCATCTTCTTAATTGGTCATAACTCTTAACTTTTTTCTCACTTGCAGTATTATGCAGTTACTTGGAGCCTTTCCTTCTCCCAGTGGCCCTGCTTCTCCTTGTAGCCTGGTGAATGAAACCACATTAATTAAATATTCTCGTCTACCTACCATAAACAAGCATAGCTTCCGTTACTTCGTTTTGGATAATAGTGTCATCCTGGCGATGTTGGAGCAGCCTTTAGGGAATGAACAGAGTAAGTTCATATTTCCCATTTCCTTCTTCCTCTGGTTAAAACTTTCTGTATGGAGCTGCAAAACAAAGGCACTTCATCAAGTGTCTCTCTCACATTTCAGGGGTTTTCCTGTTCTGTGGGGGTGTGATTGAGCAGAGTGTTCTGGGATGAACCGTTGAGAATAATTTTAATGCCACTGATAGTCAAACATACACAAGCCCATCCAAATTGTTCATGCAGTTGTCTGTCTTTAACCCAGTTAGATCAGATACTTGCAGCTGGCTGCCATCTGAATTACTGCTGATGGACGAAAGCAGTAACATTACACTTTGACAATATCCTCGTTCATAAAAGAATGAAAATACCTTGATAGGCTTGATAGGGACAAGTGCTCAGCAAATGGTTGATGTGACACACCTTTTTGCTTGCAGTTGCTTTTGCTTACTTTAGTGTTACTAGATGTTTCTGTGGGTACTTTCAGCTCAAATGTTTTTAGCTGCTTAGGAGCTCTTACAACTTTCCCATGTACCATCCTGTTCTATCAATGACACCTGCTGTAAAGGAGATCTAGCACAGGGTACTGGCTTTCACAGCTTAATTTAACTTGTTTCAGCCTCATACGCTTTGACCAATAAGAATTTATATTAAAAAATCTAGTATTAAATTACATGATGCTTTGAACTGAATAACTGATCTCCATGTAAGTCTTCATGAAGCATGGTGTTACCTAACAGAATAGATGAAAATTCTCTTATGTGCTACCCCAGTTTAAGACTAATTAATGTATGGTAGATCTGCTGCTCTGCCACAATATTTTTCCTCATCTATAGACAGGATGGAGTCTAGGTACTAGTCTTGAAAACAGAGGTTGCACAGAACTTCATGAACTGGCCAAGAGGCGTTTTTATTTTGAGTTGTGGTCTAGAGTGGTCCAGCCTCGTTGAGAAGCACTAAGTAGATGTTGCAGAAAGTGTTGGTGCTGGGAGCCTCTGATGCACATCCACCCACAGTCCGTGTTTGAGCAAGTGTGTTCCTGGCTAGAATGGATTATAGCACGCTTGAATGGCTGAGCAATTCGGATCCTTACTCTGCCTCTGCTAAATGTATTACTGAGGAATCCTGTAAAGCTATTAGAATCTCAAATTAGATTATCTTTTCTTGCTGTGCATAAGTTGCTTACAAATTCCCTTTGAATTACGGGATTAATTGCAGTAATGCACTAGCATATCAGATCACTTCTGAGGCAAATTACTGAAGTGGATGATTGTGGGCAGCTGGTTTGTTTATGTGTGTACTCATGTAGCTGTGCTGCTGCACCCTCTACTTCCCATGAAATACTGGGGAAGGAATAGATATTTGCTAGTTACCTGATGGTATCAATTTGTGCTTTACGTGCATGAAAGATAAATATAAATAATTTTTAAAAGAAAACCTGCAGAGGTCTGATGACCCTGCTTCTAAGACGGCTGGTATCAGTGGCCTTTTAAGTCTGAACGGAAGACTGAAATCCCTGCAATGTTGAAACCATCATTGTGCAAGTTGAAAGGCACCTCAGGAGTTCGCAGTCTAACCTCCTGCTCTAAACAAGATTGAAACTCAATTCAGACCAGGACAATGCAACCCGACATTGTCCAAGTAGGTCTTGGAAACCTATGAGGACAACTTCTGTGTCGCTATTCCTTGTGGTGAAAAATTTTCCATGATGTGAATTCAGCATCTTCTCCTGTTTTCTTTTGACCATTATCTCTTGTCTTTCCACTGTTGTTACTGCTGCTGTTTGTGTGGGACCTTTAGAGATGGTCATGGAATATCATGGAAACTGTGTCTCATGGTCACGTGCCTTACTTAAACAGGCAGTGGCTGGACAATCTTTTTTCATTTTCCTGGAGATAACTTGGAAAGAAACAGTGATCTGCCTGAATTTGGATGAAAGTTACTTTTGATGATGAAACTGAGTTGGCAGCTACAAAGCAAACTAGTACCTCCCTGCTGCAGAGAGGAGGATTCCTTGCTCCTCACCGGGAATTGTCTTCAGGGTCAGGGAGAACTTAACCTTGAAAACAAAACCTCTGTCACCTTGCCTGTGTTTCTCTTTGGCTAAATTATTACATGGTGAACTGTTTTTAATTTATGCTGATGTATTATTCTCTTAATCCATGTGCTTTGCAGATGACTCTTTCCCCTCTGTCACGGTTTTGATCCGTGGGACATCTGGAAGATTTGCATGGGCCCAGCAACTCTGTCTTTTACCAAGAGGAGCTAAAGCAAATCAAAAGGTCTCTATCAAAGCCCGTAAAGAAATCTTTAACTTAGAGAAGTTCAGCAGAAATTCCACTAATGTGAGACAGCCCCACAGAGCTGATGATTATACATTAAGGCTGAGCCACGGGGCCTTTAGCTGTAGGTAATGTGACACATCTCTGGTGACTCTTTACGACTTGTGATTAATATTAAATACAGGCTGTGAAAGTGCTGTTGCCTTCTAGACTCATTTAAGGGGAGGGGGTTTGTTTTGTTTGGGTTTTTTTTCTGAAGCATTTTCTGAGGTGATGGGGCAATGGACAGTGTATGTAGTGTGTAGGCATGAGTGTTTGGATGTCAGGCAAAGCCTGACAGCAGAGGGAGCGAAGTCTGGAGGAGTGGAAAGAGGTGCTGCAGAGAGAGCAACTATTCAAGCTACAAAGCCCTCTTTTGCAAAGATGACTGTGCACCTGCTGTGGAAAAAAATATCTAGATAAGCTCCAGAACAGCTCTAGATAGTGGAGGAGAAATATCCCGATCTCATTTTACAATAAAATCTCTTACGGCAGTTGCCTAGTGGAGCATGTCCTTCTGTTATCAGAATTTCTGTCTGTGAACTCCAGATCGTCGAACTGTTCACATGCCCCTTGCTAAAGTAAAAGAAATGAGGGCCTTTCAGACTCGGCTCTTGTGTTCACGAGTAGATGAATCTGGTCTCTGCAAAGCAGTCTTCAGGAAGACCCTCGGTGCAAAGCCACAGGACCTGCTCTGTCGGCGGAGCTGAGCCCTTTCGCTGAATAGTGTCAGCCCAGGCATGCTGCCTCCCACACCAAAGGAGAAGTCATGTCCTGGCTGCTGATCTCCTTACCAGTGTTAAGGGAGCTTTTCCAACTTGAAGGCATTCTGTAACTTCAATGTTAACAGTTTTGCCCTTTTGAAGTGTAATTGGTAGTAAATGAAATTATAAAGCAGCATTTGAGATGTAATTAAAGGTCTTGCTTGCTTGGACCTTATGCACCTGCAAACCTACATCTAGATCTTTTGTTTCTTTCATTGGTAACTTCAAGTTTTGAAGTACATACAGTTTAGAACATAATGTAGTAATAATGTCAAAATTGCACTATGATACATTTTGGAAGCCCTTTTGACGTTCTAGCAGCGCAGCTCACTCCTGCCCCATAGTGTTGCTGCTGCTCTTTCTGGGACGTCTCTGCTTGACTTGAGACCATCACAGTCAGCAGGGGAAATGGAGGCCTCTCAGACAGTTTAGCTTTTGCTCAATACAGTTAGAATAGATTCCAGGAGTGCAACCACCAAAATGGGCAGAACTGTGTCTCTTAAAATTTACAGCTGCATTTTTAATACAAGTCTATTTAAAGTTTCAGTTAATACTGAATGTTTTTTAATGATACCTCTCACTAATGGTTGAGTGTGCATCTGGTAGTGAGTGGGGAGGGAACATTTTCCACTTATAATAGAGTATTGTCTAGCAGTATGATGTCTTGAAAGTAAAAACTATCCCCCTTTTTTGTCAGACCTTTGTGCCAGAACCTCGACCAGCTCCTAAAAATGATGTTGGATTGAAATACAGTGTGAAGCACCGCCCTTTTCCTGAAGAAGTGGACAAGATCCCATTTGTGAAAGCTGACTTGAGCATTCCTGATTTACATGAAATTGTGAATAAGGAAGTAAGTAACTCTTAGTCTCTGATGTAATTTTTTTCTTGGGTTTTTTGTTTGTTAATGAATCATACACTGATATCTTACTGTAAATAGTTGTATTCTTTAGCTTGACTAATTTCATATTAATGGAATAATAACCTCTGCAAACAAATTAAGTCTGTGCACTTCCTTGGGAAGATGATAATGCCTTGGATATGTTTTTTGGAAGGCACTGCTCAAGATGTTCTATTACAGCTCCTAATACCCTGGTATTGCTAGGAAGCAATGGCTAGCATTTTGTTGCTTCTGGGGAAATGGAAGAGGCTTTTTTAAGATCTCCTGGGGGAGGAGAGGGGACCGTGTCTCAAAAATATTTTAAAATTTCACAGTGCCAAATGTGTTTTGGTTTCTGCTCGCTTAAAAGGGAGAAGGTGTAGCTGATACGGGATACATAAATCTGCAGCAGCTCTCCCATGCAAACAGGGTGTTTAGATGTTTGCTGTGTAACATTGCATGGTCTCGTTGGTAGCGCTTTAATCAACATCCTGGTGGTGGAGTTGCAGCTGCTGCTGTACCTGGGACCTACACCTTTCCTAAAGGATGGGGCTGTTTTCTTAGTGGATCTTGGTGGAATCAGCATTTTGTGCAATGTTTTTCAGCTTGAAGAGCGACATGAGAAGCTGAGGAATGGCATGGTCCAGCAGATAGTTTTTGAGAATTCCATAGATCAGAAAAGTGAAGAGGAGTGGCGGAAGAAGAGCTTTCCTGATCCGATCACGGAGTGTAAACCTCCACCGCCAGCACAGGAGTTCCAGACAGCACGCCTGTTCCTCTCCCACTTCGGGTTTCTCTCCCTAGAGGCATTGAAGGTGACCTGATACTTCTTAGTGTTGTGCAAATGCCCTCAGTACCCGTACCACCTGGCCTGGCAAAAGAAGAAAACTAGGTTTTGTTAGTGGAAGATCTTCTGTATAATTCCAACTACTGTTAAATCATAGTCTGATCAAATAAAGTGATGGATTACAGTCTTCCAGGATTGAGAGCATGGCGGTGGGTGGCTATAGACAGAGATAGGTGGCTCTATCTCTGTTTTTGCAGTGGGTATGTAAGCTATCACATTCACACGTTTGTACTTCACATCATTCCCTCAGCTTGAATTAGGTTTTGGGGTGGTACTTTAGGAATTTCTGAAATACGACATCCAGAGATGATTGTGCTGAAGTAGTTTAACCATATATAAAGATGTGGAAGTACCTATACAGATAGGTTGTAGAGCTTTCTTTGTAAAGTGAAAATAACAACAGTTTATAGAGATTCCTTATTCTTAATTTGAAGCTCTGCATCTTACCTGTGGATCCTCCCTTTTATTTGTTGCATTTCGTTCCACAAAACCATCAACAAAAGTAGACAATGGAGATTTTGCAAAAAATGTCTAAAAGTTTTTAGTATTTTGCATATTATTGGTATACAAGTAACTAAATATGAAACTACACATAAGTATGTAGTTGTGATATTTTGAAAGTATCTGCTGCTTTTGTTGTGGTAGCTAGGCCTCTTTTTGAGCAAAATGTTATGTCCATTTTGCTGGCAAAATACCATTTTTATTTAATGAGGAGAGTAGAATGCAACAAATTGTCAAATGCTTGCTGTTGCTCATTTACAGTAACAGACTATTATTGCATCAGAAATTTGTGTATGATTTTGCTCTTAGGAGAAAAGGAGGATTGTCTTTTTATATTTTCATAGATTATTATGGAAGCTATAAAGACCTTTTCAGTTAGGAAAGATGTTTTTTTAAACTGTCAAACTCTGTCTGTTGGATAGGAACCTGCTAACAGTCGTCTACCTCCTCACCTGATTGCACTTGACTCTACTCTTCCTGGGTTTTTTGATGACCTTGGCTACTTGGATTTACTACCATGTCGTCCTTTTGATACTGTTTTCATTTTCTACATGAAGGCAGGCCAGAAAACAAGTCAGGAGGTAAGTAAAAGTGTAGGGTGCAAACTAGCCTATACTGTCCTGTTTCTAGTGATCTTCAAGCGAATAAAGTGTCACTGCTAATGACTGGAATGGAGTGTCAGTACCAGGGGTTCTTGGCTCTCTGTTTATTTACATGAGGAAATATAATACCCTTTTCAGCTGTAGGTTGAAGTACCTTACCCATATTTAGGATTGTTATAGTGTCTTTTATATATATATATTTAAAATATCTATTGAAATCTTTAATAGTATTTTTGTTATCTATTATGTCTTTATTGTTCTTATTTGTAGAGTTCAAACATTCATATCAGAAATATATTTCATATTTCTTGGCTCAGCTTGCAGGGAGGGTTGCAGTTTGTTCCAGCAATGTCCAGGTAGTTTGCTTTGATTCTAATGTTAAACACATTAAAGGAACGAAAATCTTTCTGCAATTAAGAAAGTGTTATTGCTTTGTAAGTCTATGTTATTCTATTTACATTCAGATGTGATTAGGTTAATCAGGTTAATTAGTGCAAATCTAAATCATGACTACTTTAGGCTGTGACCTAGAAACTCACTAACACGGCTTATGTGCTCATTAGAAAAAGTTTCTATAGTGCCTTCTCTTCGTTCTATAATACATTATTGTGCATCTCCTCATGTTGCTGTAAATGTACAACTGACAGAACACTGTAGTACTTAATACTTCTGTGTGGAATACACTGATCCTTGAAACCAGCATCATGCTGTTTCAGTTTTCAAGCTGGAAGTTCAGAGTAGCCAGTACACACTCTTTCTATCTCCAGAGTCAGCTATGAAACAGGATACGCGAGGTTTGTCTTCCACCTGAAATGTGCTCTTGCTGAGTTAGCATAATGCTTTTTTCCCCGTCTGATGTTTATATGCTCTTACAGATTTAATCAGATGAGATTACTTAGTCCTGCAGAAAAGGCCTTCCTTGGCCTTTGGAAACCCAATTAGCATGGGTTTTGCCATGTAGGTTTAATAAAATCTTGTATTTGAGAGATTCTGGACATATTTAGACAAGTATAAAGACACCACTCGTGCTTCAAGATTCACAGACATCTTCCTGTGAATTCTAAGCCTTTCAGGTTGTGCAAAGTCACAGGCTCGTCTGTGGACCTGAGCTGAGTGACATACTGCTCCTACCTTTGGAGGGAGTCCTACCTTGACTTATTTCTGTCCCATTTTGTTTTCAATATTAACAATCAAGGAGGAAATCAAATCCAAGTTGTGACATGGTTTCTGCTTTGAGCAGGGCTGTCTGCCTGGTCCTATTTGGCCATCTCTGTGTGTGTGAGTTCATGCCACTTCAGCTCAGGACGACGTTCTGTTCTGAGGTGACCCGCTATCCTTTCAAAAGGAGAGGTGTCAGCTACCTGTTGTCTGATGCTGCACAGCCCAGAACGGTGGCAGCTACCCTGCTGGTTATTGCATTAGGCCCAAATCTTTTTTTGCGGTGGTAGGCTTTTATAGTTGAGAAGTCCTATGGCATTTATTTATACATGGTAATGAAGCTGCCCATGCACTTTTTATATCATTATACTTGACATCATTAAATGTCCTTTGAAAATATCCCCTTGTCTTTGCTTTACTGTAAATTCTTTTCTTTTTGAATGGGTTCAGATATAAAACCATATAGTTGTATAAAGCCTGAGCTTGCCTGTTTTCTGAAATTGTCTTCTAAACTGCATTTGTCTGGGTTCATTCTGAAGCGTAGTTATGACTTCAGTGTGCTCAGTAATGAGAATTGTAATCACAGAATCACAGAATCATTTAGGTTGGAAGAGACCCTTGGGATCATCGAGTCCAACCATCCACCCTACTCTA
>JAOXJK010000005.1:16599871-16618445 GCA_025774025.1 Xenus cinereus | reverse complement strand
GGAGCCGGCCTGCGGCCCCTCGGCGGGTCAGAGCTGCGGCTCACCGGTTGCCCCGGGCGGCGGGGGGAGCGGCGGGCGCCGCTCCGCGCTGTTAAGCTTGTCTGGTCTCGACGCTCCGCTCCCCTCACGGCGGCCCGGCCCGGCGCTTCCTCCCCTCCGCGGCGGCGGCGGAAGGGCGTGCCGTCACTTCCGGGGCGGGACGGGGCGCGCTCCCGGAAGGACGCGAGGGGCCGGGCTGCCGAGGAGGAGCTGGGCGGGCTGAGGGTCCCCGTTACCGCTGGGCCCGTGTCCCCCCCGGAGCCCACCGACCCGCGGCAGCGCCCAACTGCTGCGGTTTTACCTCAAAACCCCGGCACAGGCGGCTGCCGTCGGCGCTCGGAGCCGGTGGCTGCAGCAGAGAGAGAAGTAGCTACTGCGATTTAAAGCTTACGCCTCTTTCCCTTCTCGTTTACACAGCGCCGTGTCAGTGTCTGTAAGCCAGCTGTCATGTGCTGGTTTCGGTGTCTTTATTTTTCCCCCTCCCACGGCCGCACGCAGACACCCAGCTGTGAGGCGGGGATCCGTGGAGCGGGGATCCCTTCAGCCAGATTCCAGTTACTTCAGAAACGAGGGGGAAGTACCCCTGAACCCAGGCAGGTCGGTAAGGGGGGGCTGAGGGGAGACCTTATACGCTCTCTACAACTGCCCGAAAGGAGGCTGTAGGGAGGGTTGTTGGTCTCTTCTCCCAAGGAACAGGCGATGGGACAAGAGTGAGGACGCTAGTGAGGCCCCACCTCGAGGGCTGTGTCCAGTTTTTGGGGCCCTCATGACAGGAAAGACACTGAGGTGCTGGAGCGGGTCCAGAGAAGGGCAACGGAGCTGGTGAGGGGTCTGGAGCACAAGTCTTGTGAGGAGCAGCTTAGGGAGCTGGTGGTGTTCAGCCTGGAGAAAAGGAGGCTGAGGGGAGACCTTCTCGCTCTCTCCAATTCCCTGAAAGGAGGGTGTAGCCGGGGGGGGTCGATCTCTTCTCCCAAGGAACAGGCAATGGGACAAGAGGAAATGGCCTCAAGTTGCACCAGGGGGGGTTTAGATGGATATTAGGAAAAATGTCTTTACCAAAGGAACTGTCAAGCCTTGGAACAGGCAGCACAGGGAAGTGATTGAGTCACCATCCCTGGAGGTATTTAAAAGACAGGTAGACATGGTGCTGAGGGACATGGGTTAGTGGTGGACTTACCAATGTTAGGTTAACAGTTGGACTTGATGATCGTAAAAGTCTTTTCCAAGCAAAATGATTCTATGGTTCTAGAATAGCCTCCAGTGAGATGTGATTAAAGTAAATTCACAGGCATGTGCTTTGGTTTTGTTCCCCTGCACGCTCCCAAAAGCAAAGAAGTTCTTAAACATTTGGGTTTGGATTGTGGTGCTGCTGCCAGAGAACTGTGGACTGGAGATGCAGAAACGCTTCCCCTGATGGTGAAGCACGGCTTGGAGGCTCCTGCGTGCCTGTGGCCACCTCTCTGTCAGCGTGTTGAATTTCATTGCTCCATTGGTTTTGCTGAGGCAGCTGTCCCAGGAACCCTTTTGTAAACTGGATCAGAGAAACAATTCTGCTTGAAGTCCTTGCTAGTCTTTCTGGAGGCAGTAAGGGGAAGGAAAAGCAGGGGGTGGCTGTAATTTGCTTACAGCATGGCTCCACCAGAGAATTGTTTTCTCTCTGTGCTGTGAAGGCCTGATGTAGTGGCCAACTGTGATGAGAGAATAAATGCTGGGGGAGGTATGAGAAGCTTTCTTGCATTTGGTTTGATTCAAGAGAGCTGTTTTCTAACTCTCTGGCAGAAGAAAAGGCAGGAGAGTCTGTAGAAACTGGCTTGAATTCTAGAATAGTATCAGCCTGAAGTTATAAACGTTAGAATCCTTTGGAAATTTAATGACTAACTAAATGATGTCTGTGAAAGGGAACGGCTAGATGAATTCTTGTGGCTAACACGCTTGCCAGACAACTCAATCTGAGGTAATTAGGGTATGTAGTACAATGGAAATATGTTCAAAATAAATCCCTTCCCAACCTAAAATGCCATTTCCTTCAAGATAAAAAAAATGTTTATCTGAGAATGGTTGTTGGCCATGAGATTTGACTGTGAAATCTTCTCATTTTAAAATTAGATTTGTGTAATTTCTTCTCATTGTATTCCAAGGCCTTCTCCTGAGGCAAGGTATAAAGACGTAAAGCTTCCTTTTGAGTAAACTTTCCTTTTATGTCCATTTCAGATGATCTAATTATTTCAGAAGATGTTGGGGCAAGTATCTTCAATGGGCAGAAGAAGGTGCTGTATTATGCGGATGCCCTGACAGAAATAGCTTTTGTTGTCCCATCACCAGTGGAGTCCCTCAGTAAGATCACTTTGTACATGCTGTTTACAAAACCCAAACCAACATTTTTTGTTAGCTTTTTCAGAAGAAGAACCTAAAGCTAACTAGTAGTGTGTATAGCAAGATCTTTGTCAGAAAGCTACTGATGTTTAAATTACTAATCCTAATCCTTAGACTTCTTCCTAAGGTGGTATCTGTTCTGTGCCCCTCTTTCTCAGTGTAAGCCTCGATATATGTGAAGGTTTGCACAGCAGTATTGCTGTTACCCTGCGGGTGTTGGATTCAACATATGGTTCGCCATCAACTGGAGATGCCTTTTTTTTTTTCCTCCTCTCCTGTCTTGATGACATGCTCCTGCAGCACATGGAGGAGCATGTGCACAACTGCTATGTAGTTGAGCAACAGCTTTCACAACATCTTTCGCACACTAAAACCTGTGTGCAGAAGTTTCCTGGAATAAAAGAGCTGTGGGGAAATAATAGCCATAGGAAGGAGGAGACTGTATTCCATAGGAAATGCATGGGACATTTTTAAATCCATAGGGAGTGCTCTAATTGCCGTCTGTTTCTGGAATAACTGGCAGTTGTCCACTGCTGAATCTTCTTCCTGCTTTTGAATGCTATATTGACTTGACAGTTAATCTATGTATGTTTAGTTTCAAAATCCTTACAACTTTTTTTAGTTTCAAAACCTTGCATATGATGACAGTTTAAGTTTTTTGGAAGAAGAAAAGACAAAACTCGCCTTTCTTCTTCTGGCTTACAGCTGATTCACTGGAAAGCAATGTCTCTGACCAAGAAAATGACTCCAACATGGATCTGCTGCCAGGAATATTGAAGCAGCAGTCTCTGACACTTGAACTCTTCCCCAATCATACAGACAATCTTAATCCCTCCCAGCGGGTAAGGCAAAACTTGCATTGAAAAATGGCATTCTTCTCTCTTTTTCTTTTCTCTGCCAAGAAGCACATTGGCTACAGCATTTTTAATGGTATATGATTTGGTTTCATAGCATTTGGAGCTACTTGTTCGTAGCCGTTGATCTTTAACATCTGCTTTGGTCCTGCCAGAATTTGCAGTAGGAGTTTGCAAGATTACATTAAATGTAAAAATTAAACATGCTAACTGGTAGTGCTCTGCATACTGAAGTCTTGAAATACATGCAGAAAAAGTATATGCATTATCTACAAAGTCAGTCAGACTTGAATCTATGTTTGGAAATTTAGGATGGATAGATGTGAACAGTTATTATACCTACCCAGTTTAAAATAGTATATGTCAGTTGTGTCTGAAGTAACCAGATGTGAAGTTGCTTTTTTATGGTAGCAAAGCAGAAAACCACGAACTGCTGTAACAGCAAAGGATTTACAACTGCTGATTTCTTGTATAGAATTCACTTCCAAGTGTGTATTTAGTTACTGATTTAAGATATTGGAGAACATAAAGAAAAACTTGAACGAGTTTTCTAAGATTATATTCAACATAAATTAATATATTCAAATATTGTGGAGACTCAGATTGGGTAGTTCTACTGCAGCTGCCTCATCTCAATGGCTGGCAGAGGTTGTACCTGTCTGAGATCTGAAAGACTAAGGGGCAACTGTGGAAGTGCTTGTTGGATGCATTACTGGACTCAAGACAATTGCAACTACTGTTCTTCCCTTGTGTTCAAAACAGCTCAGTCCTACTTCCAGATCCAAGAAGGTGCCTCAGGGCCGGACCATTCCACCGATGGGACCTGAAACCAAAGTGTATGTGGTCTGGGTGGAGCGTTATGATGATATAGGTGCGTAAAAGTTTTTATTGTTCACTAAAACAGGGCAGGAGCCAGAGGAAAAACTCTGTTCCTTTCCTCTGTAAAATGCTAAATCCTTATTAATGTCTGTAATCGACACTTCCAAGATTCCAAAGCAGTTCCTTGATACTTGAGAGGTGGTCCATGGGGCGTAGTTAAATCAGTGGCACGTATGTCTGGGGGTTATTTTAGCTCTGGCAGTAAATGTGAAGTACTTCTGACACCTGCTGCTTCTCTGCTTAAGGGATCATCATCCATCTTGGTTTGATGGTACCTTTGAAACTTTCTGTTATGTTCTGTTTTGCATGTACGCTCATTTATTCTGTGCCCAGGGTGCCCGTTTCATGCTATGCAGTCCAGCTTCCTTTCTGCACCTTTGTTCTGGCAGGGTCTTGTCCCTCGTGCAACTTAATGTTTCTTAACAGTAGTTTGAGGTTTTCTCTCTGGGTACTGGTTGATCTGGGAGAGACCCAGCTTTGCCCATCCTGTTACAGCTGTGGTATGGACAATGGTGGGCAGCTGGCTACTAGGCTTGAGGAGTCCTTTGTCCCCAAAAGCTGCTTCTGTGATGGTTCTAATCCGTGACCTGGCTTTAGCATTATGCGAGAGCCTCTGTGTACTGGCCTCACCCAGCAAAGTCTGTAAACACTGGACAATAATTGATACTTTATTCTGTCTTTGATTTCTAATCGTGGTTCCCACTCTGGCAGTAAGGGTGGATCTTAATGAAGCCTTTAGCTCCTCCCAGAGGAAAGCAACCAAGAGAACGGGAGCCATCTCATTTCAGCTCCAATGGGAGCCATGGAAGCTTCCTGTAAAGTGTAGGTATAAAGTCTCAGAGACCACTGTCCTTTCCAGAATATATTCCTCATAGCTTTACTGGGATCAGGAAGCAGACATCAAGTTCTGCAGCATCATTTCCTAATCCAGACATTGGCCCAGAGGGTGTTCCCTTAGCTTCAGAGGTCACTCAGCTGCTTTGGTTCCCAAACTGGTGACCCTGACCCGCTTCTTCCTTGGATGGCAGCTAAAGCCAGCTCCCTGCAGACACAGCAACTGTGCTATCTGTGCATGTTTCTGCTTGGCTGCTTTTCATCACCTATAGGAATCTCCCAAAGCTCTGGGCCTGAAGCTGAAGAAATGAGTCTGTGAGCCTTAGTAAGCATGGCAGTTGGACTTGGGAGAGCAGGGGGCTCTTGAAAGTGTCTCCTAGCCCAGCGGTTTTGCCTTATGCTCCTTATGTTCTTGGCTTTTGTCTTATGTTTCTGGTATATCTTTGAATCTGAACAGTGGTAAAGCTGTCACTTTGTAGTTTAGGCTTTGTCCTGCTGTGTGAAATGTACTTTTGTGAATATCTCTCAACATCCCTGTCAGTTCCTGCCCCTGAACAAGGTAATGGGAAGTGCCACATCCCCTTCCAGGGATCTGAGTTCTTACTTCCTCTTCCTGCAACTTCATTATCCAGTCACTTGTTACCAAGTGCATGGCAGCAGGGTTGTAGGTTATGGTGAGGACCTGCATAGCTTGGATTTGAAGAACGATACCGTGTTTGTTGGAGCAGGGCTCAAGGGAACTGCAGATGTGAGCGATGGTATTGTGTGAAATTCCTGGCGCTTGAGGCCGATTACTTGTGGATAGGTGAAGATGCTGTTGAATAATCATTTTAAAGCTCATTTTGTGATTGAAGTACTTCATGTCCTTCCTGCTTTCACTGTTCTCTTGAGATTTTGACCTTTGGGATTGAGAGAATCGAGGGTCTGGGACATGTGTTACCTCATCTGTTGAGTGCAGGGTGGCTGAGGTGTATCTATACACTCCGTGAATGCTTAAGCCTAAAAACAAAGACTGACTTTGCATCACTAACAGTGCAAGAACATTCATGGTATAAATGCTTGAGGACTGCATGGGTTTTGATGATAAATAATCTTTCTTTCTACAAAAATAAAACGCAAAACCTGGGGTAAATAAACTTTGTTCAGTGCATCCTCTTCTTACAGAAAACTTTCCCCTCCCTGATCTGGTGTCTGAGACTAGCACTGGTGTGGAAACTACAGCCAATAGTAGCGCTTCCCTAAGGTAAGACTGCTCTTATTTTCATTATTTGTCTTGATTCTTCCGAACAACAGTTTAGGCTGCACTTCAGAAGTCGTCATGATGAGATTATTTGCATTCTTCAGCTTTCACAGGCAACCCTGAAAAATCTAGGCAGTTATGTTAAAAAAGATAGATGAGTTTCCTCAGTGGATTTTTTTGTTGAAAAAATGAATGAGCTTTTCATATCACTGCAGTTTAAACATAAATTAAGGAACAGAAAATGTGTAGTTTTTATCTTGAATCTGTGATTAGCCTCCCTCCTGATTTACTCCCTTGTGAGGTAGTTAATGCTTTATACGTGTTGTAAGGCTTAAAGCCCTGCCAGCAGGACTCAAATTCTGTGGTGACAAAAGATCATAGAAACAGTAGAGTTGATATAATGCTTCTAATGTCCAGATGACACACAAAGGAGTCCTCCTAGTTTAGCCACAAGACATTTTTTAACATTCTTTTAATGCTTAAAGTGGCCAGTTTTCACCTATGGATTAATTGAAACAGAGCTATAAAACTGATTTAACAGTGTGTTTTTTCCCCTTAAGATCTACCATTCCTGAGAAGGAAGTTCCTGTGATCTTCATCCATCCTTTAAACACTGGCTTATTCAGGATAAAACTACAAGGAGCAACTGGGAAATTCAATATGGTCATCCCATTGGTGGATGGAATGATAGTCAGTAGGAGAGCTCTTGGTAAGCTAAAGATTTTTTTAGGAACACTCATGTTTTGATTGTTAATTTTTTTTTTTTAATATGAGTAATATATCTGCAAAAATACCTGGTCCGGAATCTTTAACTGGAAAAAGGATTGGGCATGGCAGAGCAAAATAAAAACATGCCTTTTGCAGCAGTGGCGGCAGCAGGAACAGCAGAGGGAGCAGGTGGTCAGCACTTAGCTGGCAGCAGAGTGGGGGAGAGAAGTGAAGGGTTGGAACTTGTAATGGTGGAAGGAGAAGGTAAATGCCTATTATTTAGGTAAGAGAGATAAGTGTGACCCTAATGTTTAGCAGCAAGATCCAAGGTGCTAGTGCTGGCTGACTGCCAGAGGGTACTGCTGAATTTTTGGGCTGTGCTGGCATGCTGGGTTTGTTCCTCCTGTTTTAGAAGCCAGATAGTGATTAAAAGCCACAGCAGCTGAGGTTTTCTAATGTGTTCAGTTAAAATACTTAACCTACTATGCAGGATGTGTTAATGGGGGTCCGTGTGTGCTATCGGCTGTTTCCTGTGTTCCTAGATGGATTAGCGGATCTGTCTTGGCATCTCTGCTACTGTAGCTTCAGTAACTGGAAATCTCACTCCAGTGAGAGCACTTCACAAGACAGAGCAAAATGAATAAATGAACTTTAGGATACTTGTACAGAACCATAAAACCAGCATTGTAGGGGTCTGTTTGGGGGTGACTTTCAGGTTCTGGTTTTTGCATGCTCAATTCAGTGATGCCAGTAAGGCCAGACGGGGCCTTAAACATGCAAAAAACATGCCTTAAACATTTGTGAATTCAGCCGATGACAATGGCTTGTACTGAAAAAGAATCAGGTGTGTTTTCCTAGAGTCGGGCTGGTTTTTCAGCTGCATCGGAAACATTAGAGACAAGACAAATTTTGTTATATTAAGTTCAGTAGATGCGGTTTATGTGCAGCCAGTAATGAAGTCCTTTAAATAAGAAAGACACTGTTTCTGCCTGTAAGAAAGGGCTTGTAGAACAGCAAAGGGGTTAATGGACACTTCATTAGAGGCATATGAATTTCATTTCAGAATAAAATAGGATAAAGTCCACTGCCAGCTTTGGGAACCAAAGTCGGCAAAGCTTGGTCAGCCTTTTCCTCTCCGCCATACACAGCGGCATGAGTTAGAGAGGAACAACAGCAACAAAACAAAACCTGTTTCCAGCCACAACCCATCAAGTCTTTCCTCCTCCCCTGTTCCAAGCAGAAGGCTCTGCAGTTCCAACTGGAAAAAACTATCGATGGGTACTTTTTTCATCCTGAAGGCTCCCCTGGCACTGCCCGGTGTGACCTTAGGGCCCACCTGAGCTCTGTGTGTGCCCCTGTGGCGTGGCCAGGGGCTGTAGCACCACCGCTCCTGGATTGGCTGCCTTGGATTCCTTCCCCTCATGGTCCTTAAGGTGCTGTTGTGGGTAGTTGCTTGGCTCTGGCAAAGCAGAGAAATCATCTTCCTCCTCCAGCCAGTTTAGAGTACCACTGACTCAGTCCCTTTCTTATTCATTTTTCACAGTAAATCATCCTTACAGGCCTGGGGCCATCGGTTACATGGTTACTCAATGAGAAAAGTTGCTGTTCAGTGGTGCTGAGCATCTCCCCTGGATTTCTAGATGGGACAGAACCCAAAACTGTCATTAGCTGTGAAGCCAGCAAAGGGCCGCAGACTTTAGTTTGTTCAAACTTGATTCAAATATTGTTTCTTTTTCAGGTTTTTTAGTGAGGCAGACGGTAATAAATATTTGTCGGAGAAAGAGGCTGGAAAGTGATTCATACAACCCCCCACATGTCCGCCGAAAACAGAAAATAGCAGACATTGTCAATAAATACCGGAACAGGCAGCTGGAGCCACAATTTTATACCTCGCTTTTCCAGGAGGTTGGGCTTAAGAACTGCAACCCCTAGGTCATTATCCTTCCAGGACAATTAGATCAGAGCTTGGTGGCTACAGTAATGAAAACAGTTAAATAACAACCATAACTTTCCTCAGCCCTCCGGAATTCAGGAAATCGTATTCTCGCACAAGTCAGCAGATACCATGTGGGAGGAATGAGAAATGAATCCAAAACACTGCAGATGGGGTATTGACTTCACCTGCCCTCAAAAGGTTAGTTCATTCCAGTCTTCCTGGATGCTAGCGACATAATCTCTTCACCCAGTCATCTATTCCAGACTAATTAGGAACTGTCTCATTCTGTGAGAGAAAACAATCAAAATAAAGTCATCTCTGCATATAAGGATGGAAAAAAAAGTACAAACAAACCTGCCTTCAGACATCTCGCTACACCCTCGTGTTAAAGGAGAAGGGAGCAGGATCTCCCTGTTGAGGAGAGCCTGCTTTAGAGCAGTAATAACTTAAAAGACACTTTCAGCCCCCTTTCAGAGCTCAACAGAAGATCCTTCACTGCTTGTAACCAATTTGTGCACCAAAAGCAAGAGGAGGAAAATTGCTTTGAAACATCAGGACATGAAATTCATAGCCAAGATACTGTATTTGACAGTTCTCTCCGTGCCTGGGAGTGAGTCCATCTACATACGGGATTTCTGTCAAGCTGACAGCAAACTACACCTGAAATTACCTGACTTTCCAACATAAGTTGTTACTAGATAAGAGCTCTTGGTTATATGAAAACAAGGTTATAGCTCTCAGGTCTGTTGCAAAATGCCATATTTAATTTTAGTAGCTTTATTTTTTTAATTTTTTATGCAGCTCTTTAATTTATTTTGAAGTGTCTGTATCACCTACTCACTGTTTCCATAAAAAGCATAAACATCACTTGCTTTCCTTCCATTGGATTGAAATCTGAGATTCTGGGGCTGCCTCCTGCCTGATATTTATAGCATAAGCAGTTTTTGCAGCTTCTACAACACTTTTTCAGAAGCTTCTGTTAAACAGACTAAAACAACTCAAAAAAAAAATAAATTCAAGAATTCTTTTTCCCCATTAACTTGCCATTCCATGAAAGCCCTTTGGAGTTGTAACTTACAATTGTTTTGAATCTGCTGTGCTTTCTCATACTTGGCAGCGCTGGCTCCCTTTCACCTAGGTCAGAAGTTTTCATTTTCGGAATGGATTTCACATGTTCAGGCCTTGAAGGATGTTCTGGGAGAAGATGTTTACAACTACGAATTTAATATTAGGAATATAAGAGCTGCAGTGGGCGCTGGCAGCCTCGGAGCGCTTTTGGGCTCCCAGCGCAATCTGAACTTGTGTTGCAGTAATGAATCATGGCTGGTGCTCCCAGGGAGATTCAGGCTGTGATCGCTGGCAGGAGCATGGGTCCCTTTCTTCCAGTAAGCAGGTAATGTGGGAGTATAAGTGTGAGCAGGAATTCGGGGAGCTCCTCACATTATTCCCAAAGTAGTTTTATTAGCTTTTTAATATGCATTGCAGTAATACCTGTCAGTCATTTAATTTTGATGTTTCAGAGTTACATTTTGCAACAGTTCTGACCTGAAACAGTCTTAACTGTTTCCTTGCAACTTTTTTGCCAAGGACATACCGTGCTCCTGTCTTTTCATGTGGTTTTTCACAAAGAGTTAATGGAAACACAGGCTCTCAAAAATACACATGAAAGGACTTTCAGGATGTCAACCAAAGGTGTGTCAGGGGACGTGTGCTTGTTGCAGGGGACGAGCACACTACTCTCCCAACTCAGGAGCTCTGGATTTTGATCCAGGTGAATCACAAGTGGAAAAATGAAACCGCATAAAGAAAATGATTATAGAAGTAGGCAAGATGGCTGGCCCACACTTGTGTGATGCCCAAGTTGCAAATGGCAGGAGGAGCTGCAAGGCAGCACTTGGCAAAGCTGGGAAGGCAAGCTCAGACGGCTTTGTTCCTCTGCCAAACTTCTGCCAGTATCAATTTAATGCACGGACACTAAATTTATGCACATTTTGTACGTACCTATTGGATCTAATTAATGGCCAAACACACTTTAGACCACCAGTTTAAAAGGCATGACCAATGCATGTGTAACAAACATACTGAGCAATCAAATGTCTGCACATCTTCAATAACGTAACAACAAAACCCACATACCATAGCTAAGTGTATGTTATATGCAAAGTCATTGGTTTATATAGTAATGAGCTGCAAAAGATACTTCTTTCAGGCATTCAGGTACGGTCAGTAATGTCATGACGTGCATTTGGGGAAACCCTGGATATCCATGAAGTTCAAGATAGCTAAATGGCCTGCCTGGAAACTTACTGTTTAAAAAGGCCTGAGCTTGGCTGAAGAATAGTCTTGGGTCTGTTTCCGTGTTCATCTAGAACATGGCTATGGCACCCACCTGAGCAGTAACAGCAGTGAAAACAGTGCAACTTTTCTGAAGTCTTGAAAGAAGGTAACTTTTGCGCACATTGGTGCTGCTGATCCTGCTGCTGGGGAGTGGGTGTTTGTAACCTGCTTCATGGGATTTGTAAAACCAGCTGGTTAACATCACACACTAGTGGAATGACCTGCCCATAAGTGTTGGGTTTTGCTATCTGGAAAGCTGGCTATTGAAGAAAGTTGCAGTTTAGTATAAAAACGTTGTGACTACAGAAAGGTATTGCTATCCCAATTGGTTTGGATGCTGGTGGCAGCAGCAAGTGCCCCAGACAGACCTGTGCCAGTGGAAGGTGTCTGCAAGGAGTGTCCCTCCTTCCCCTGTGCGCAGAGAGGTCTCCAACTTCATAATAAAATGTAAAATACCCGTTTGGGAATGAAATCCCTGTCCTGTTGAGTCAGTGGCCAAACTCCAGTGGCTTCACCTAGTCCAGGGCACAGCCTTGAGCTTGGTTTCCCAAAAGGGTTAGAGCAAATGAGATTTATTTCAGTTGTGATTGCAGAACATGTTAGTCAAGAATCCAGACTCTTTTATTTTTCCATCTCAAACTGATTTATTGAGTTTTCAGCTTGACGATGTGTGTGGCTTGGGTTTGCACTGGCCCCTTGCGTTGTGCCGTCAGCCTGGACATCATGGGTGACACGGTGCTGCAAAGGCTGAGTGGCAAATGTGGCATAACTAAACTGAGACTTTCTCTTTTCGTAAGACCTTTCTGTTTGGGTTCGTAATTCCGCTTTAAATGATGGCATCCTTTTAACAGTGCAGAAAGAGGGGGGGAACCATTGTCCCCTTGTTAAAATTACAGAAATTTTAGTACCTTAATAAAGACTCTAAAGAAAAACATTTTCCTTAAAAAAAAAAAAAAGAAAAAGAAAAAGGCATTACAACCTCACAGCAAACAGGAGCCGGGAAGGACGTTGCCTGTAGAAATGGAGGTGTCTCTGTGGATAGCAACGTGCGCAGGAGGCCATGGGGAGAGCAGCCCCTCGCTGCTTGGGGGCCGTGCCCACTGGCTTCTCCATGCATGGCTGCATTTCTTTCCTGCAAGGTTCTGCATGCGCTGAAAGACAAGAGAACTAAATTTCAATCTAACAGACAAATTTGATGTGATTTAATGATTGTGTAATTGAGTGATGTCTTTGAAGGCAAACACAGACCTTTTCCACATGGATTTTAGCAGGAGCAATTAGAAATGAGAATGCCGGCTACCACGTGCTTCAAATCATATACAATTTGTATGAATTTCTGTATGTTGCCAAGACATGATCTTTTTGTTCTTATTGTATTTTTCTGTAAATATTCCTGGCGCTAAGTTGTAAAGTAAAGGCAAAATGTAAATATGAAGATGTGAACTATGTTCCCTCGTCTCTAGTACTTTATCTCTTATTTGTTTAGGGAAGGCACACAAAGGCTTGTTTGTATTTATGCCAATTCTTTGTCCAGGAGAAACACATCAAATATTGAATGTAACACAATTAGTCCAATAAATTTTAAAGATTCTTATCTAGTAACTTTGTAGTTGTCCATTTTTAATATTTTTCCAATGCCTCTGGTTGAAACTATCAGCCAATAGAGCTGTTTCCCAGGGAGATAGCAGGCAGGTGTAGTAAAATTGTACACCCTCTGCTACGCAGCAGCTATGGTAACAGCGCACCAGCTTATATCTAAGGAAATCACGTCGCATCTCAACAGTGTGGGGAATGAAAACGTGGAAACACAGCTTTTAAAGGGAGACCCGATGCTCCTGCAATGCAGATGTTCTCCGGTGGCTCTGCGTGCTCAGGCGTGGGTGCGTGACTCCCCTGACACGCTGCCCACAGGGCTGGCCATTAAAATGCAGCGCAGAGTCCTGCAGGTGTTGGAGACAGCTCATGTCGCTGTGCAGATCGAGGATAAAGAATTTGATGTCTCAGTTTGTATTTGGCACAGAGCTGGGCAGCAGCGTAGGAGGGTCCCATCTCCTGAAAGGTGATGCTTCCAGCCAGTGCTGGGGCTGGGGAGAGCTTTCAGAGACACTGGCAGAGGTGGGGGTCTCCTTGGTGCCCCTCCAGCCAAACTACCCTCTGACCATCTCTGCACTCCCAGGGAGGTAGCAAACTCTGGCTGTGGGTTCCCTGGGTCAGGGCTGCGGTGCTGGCTCTGGCAGGGCTGGCTGTGTTTCCTGTTGCTTTACTGTGGAAGTTTCCTGGCCCTGGCACTTCACCTTCATGGCAGCTCTTAACAAAGATGCTGCCTTTGGGACATTAGCCATTCGTGAGCCATCTTCATGTCAACTTACATGAGACCTGGAACAAAAAGCACTGATCTGACCATTCCAGAAGCATCAAACAGGACAACATGAATTGTTGGTTTTCCATAACTTCAGCAGGGGCTGCCTGCCCAAGCTCCTCATCGCCTTGCTTCCAGGAAAGGTCAGGGCAGGTCCCACACTGATCTCTGAAGAATCACAGAAATGAATGATAAATATCTTTCTCCGAAGTCCCAAAGCATAGGACCTGTAGCAGAGAGGGCTTTCGAGGCCTGATGCTTTCTTCTTCCCTACAAAGGAGGCAAAAAGGCACTGGGCAGAGTGGTCCGTCCTTCTCCCAGGGGCTGGGAAACTTGGGCTGTCCTTGCCACGTGTCTTGCCCATGGCTGCGGGCTTCTTATTCACTATGGCCTTCTTCTCATTGCTTTCCCACTGGCTTCTCCCCAATTTTTATTTTGCAGAGTGCAGTTTCTGGCCATGCTTCAGCCATGCAGGGAACTGCTCTTCAGCCGATGTCTGCTCCTCCTCAAAAATGCTTTCCTTTGCTGCAGTTCTCATAACACAGGTTTTCAGCCCAAAGTGGGAAAGCTCTTTGTCCCTGCATAAATGAATTTGTACTTGGCTGTGCTGAGGTGCAGGTAGTCTGCTGGCAGGTCACCCAATGGCCCAAATCCCTTCTGCCATGCGCTGCCCCTCGAGTGCCATGGACTCATCCTGCACCAGTGCTTCTCACCCCAAGCTACTGCCAGCCCACTCTTTTTTCCCCAGTTTTATTGATAAATCTGCTGGTGGCCTTGGGCTCGGTGTTCGCTGCATCTCCCCACCCTAAGCTGTGCTGGTGAGTGCAGCTTCCGAGTCTGACCCTGAGCTCCATCAGCCCCTGGACCCTCCTGCTGGGAGCTGCAGCTCTGCCATCACTGCTGGCCGCAGTGCTGCTGGTGGGAGCGGGATGACACCCCCAGTTCTTCAGCCCCTTCCTGCATGGAATGGGTACAGAAAAGGGCCACAAAGATGATTAAGGGCCTGGAGCATCTCTCCTATGAGGAGAGGCTGAGGGACTTGGGGGGATCTAATCAATGCTTACAAATACTTAAAGGGAGAGGATGGGGCTGGTCTTTTTTCAGTGGTGCCCAGTGACAGGAAAAGAGGAAATGGGCACAAACTTGAGTATAACAGGTTCCGCCTAAACGTGAGGAGGAACTTCTTTACTGTGAGAGTGGTAGAGCACTCGAACAAGCTGCCCAGCAAGGTGGTGGAGTCTCCTTCTTTGGAAACATTCAAAACCCACCTGGACAAGTTCCTGTGCAACCTCCTATAGGTAGACCCGCTTTAGCAGGGGGGTAGGACTAGATGATCTCCAGAGGTCCCTTCCAACCCCATATGATTCTATGATTCTATGGCAGCCCCGAGGGATGAACCAGGGGCTGGCTGGGGGGCTGAGGGCACCCTCCCAGCCCAGGGCCCCTCAGAGGAGGGGTCTTGGGGAGAGATCGGATGCTGCTGAGCTGTTCAGGAGCCTGGAAATAACAATTAAGGGTCTCAAGTTGAAAGTGCCTTTTCATCAGCAGAGCCCATGGAAATGGGAGGTGTTTCGTGCGGGGGGGCTCTGTGTGTGTGGTGGTGACCAGACTTCAGCTTCAAGCAAGCCCTGAAGCTCAAGGGCAAGTCAAGTGGGTCCTCCGTGACCTGGTTTCCTCAGCAGCAGCTCTTTGGGTGGCCATTCTTTTACTAAAGCTCCTCCCGTGCAGTGACAGGGTTTGATCCCAAGGCAGCGAACAGCCAGGGCATTGCTGGCCTGTGCCAGGGCAGCATTTTGGTGGCACCATGCAGGCTAGTGCTGTAAAAACAGGCGTAACAAATCCAGGGGTGGAGGCAGGAGTGACCACAGTGTGGAGCAGCCCGGGGACAGTCAGTCTCACCCTCTGCCACAGCCAGGAATCAGAATTAATTTCTAATTCACTGTTAATTGAGGGGAGCTGCTCTGTGGGGCACGCAGCACCCTGCAGTCATCCCGTGCCCTGTGTCCTGTCCAGGCAAGCAGAGGGGCCAGGAACTTTGCCATGGGGGGTGCAGCAGAGACATCTCGTCCCCAACACCCTCCACCATCCTCTTTGTCAGCTCAATTCCTATAAACTTGTCAGAGGAAGAAACATCCACACCGATGCCCCATACACCTGTTTTTCTCGCCACAGCGTGGGTAATTCTGACCACCAAATGGAACAAAATTTCATTACAAATAATTTTCCAGGGTGAAATGCAATTTAATTACTGCTTTAAGACGCAAAAATATTATTTGGATATTGCTGGTGAACATGCATCTGTCAGGAGGGGGGGTAGGAGGCTGAAGGTGGAGCTGTGCTGAGCCGTGGCTGCAGGCGTCCTCCAGCACACCTAGTTGGGTGATGGGTGCTGATGGGGTGTCTCCCAGGCAGTGCAGGTGCTGATGGGGTGTGCCTGGGCTATGCTGGTGCTGCCAGAGCACCCCTGGACCATGTCAGTGCCACCAGAGTGTCCCTGGGCCACATCAGTGCTGCTGAGGTGTCCCTGGGCTGTGCCAGGGATACTGGGGTGTCCACGGGCCACATTGGCAGGGCATCCTGGGGCTGTGAGGGCCACTGGAGCATCACAAGGCTGTGGGTTGGGTCATCGCCATGACAACAGGCCCCATCACAGCATCATGGAGGAGGGCAGCATGTTGCCACGGCAACCAGGAGCATCCTGGGGGTCCCAGCCCTGGCCGTCAGCTTGGGTGATGGCATGTCTTTGTGTGCTGCTTTGGGGGAAACCCCTCATTCCCAGCTGCTCCAGAAGCTGCGGGCAGCACCCAGGACACGGCGGTGTCCAAGGGGAGGCTCACCTGGACACACACAGAGGGTTTAAACCTGCTTTCTTCTTCCTGCGAAACCAGTGATCTCATCTGCTTGATTACATACACTGTCACAACACTCCCCCCACCCCCACACACGGGAGCCCAGCTCTGCCCTTAACCCAGATGGGGGGTGACGGGAAGAGGTGATGCACCTGGCTCTGGGGCTCGTGCCAGCTTTTCTTACAAAGGTTTTACTGGGAAAGGCAGAAATGGACCGGTTCATCCCAGCAGCAAGGGAAAGGCTTGCTGGGCTGCCCCCAGAGCCAGGGTTCATTGCCTTTGCCAGCTCTGGGGGAACAGGCTGCTGCTCCCTGAGGCAGGGCAGAACCCAGCAACAGCAGGGGAGTCCCCGATGGGCCACGGCATCCTCCTGCCCAGCGGCAGGCAGGGGCTGGGCGGGGGCCATAGCGCTCCAGCCCCACACGCTGCGGGAGGCTTCCCCAGGCTGGTACTGGGACACGTGTCCTCTCATACAGGGACAAGGGTCCTCACTCTCCCCCAATAGCCTGTGATGGAAGCACTTTTGATGACATTATTAAATGATTCATTGCATTTTCTGCCTCTTAAAGTACTTAATATATGTGCCGTGTGATTCATTATTATTATTATCTAATAGAAGATTATCTGACTCACTTTCATGTTTCTTCCAATTACAAATTGAAATTCTTCCCACTATGACCTTGCAGCTGCTAGATTTTCTAAAATTAGCCATAATGATGCATTTTACTAAGATAATTAATTAGCTAAACTGAGAAAATTGACTAGTAAAACTGCTTCACATGCTGCTAATTATCTTTTATTATGTCATCTTTACATGCAAATAAAGAAATATTGTGATTATTTTAAATACTGTTTTCATTAGCTAATATACTTGTTAGCATAGCAATGGCTTGATTCTTCCTCGGCAGTAAGAGCCCTTGGGGACTCTGCTGCTTATTGACTGCAGGACTCTTCCTTTCAGATTAAGAAAATATAGTTATGGTCCAAATTACATTTATTTTGTCTATTTATTTTAACAGCAGTGACGGCCAGCAGGCAGGAGGGTCTCGGAGATGGCAGGAGTGCCAAGAGCACCAAGGGCTCCTGCTGAAGGTCTGGGGGCTTCCAGGCAGGGGGGAGAGGGCAGGCAGGGGTGCTGCCCCCTCAGACTCCTCTTCCCCAGGGGCTCTCCTTGCTCAGGACGTGCCCCGTGACCCCAAGCTCTGGTCTGACCATCCCAAAGGGCCTGGGGGCAGCCCCTGGCACCTTGTGGGAGTCTGGGAGCAGTTTGGTGGGCACAGGGTGGGCGCCATGCAGGGTGCTGTGCGGAAACCCTTCTGGTCGGACACCATGGGTGCTTTGGGGCAGCAGGACCGCTGCGGCAGGGGCCCTTGCATCCCCCTGCTTCCATCAGAAGTTTCCTGCTCCAAATGCCAGCTGGTTGGCAGGAGCCAGCATGGGATGAGAACCACACCCTCCCCAACACCCCCCACACTCCCCCAATTGTGAGGCTCCTGCTGGATTTTCTGCCCCTAGTTTTATTTTGCCTCATCCCCTCTGTCACCAGTGTCCAGCTAGGTCCCCTCTCCATGGGCCCAGGGTGAGGTCCTCACCAACAGCTGGGAAAATGCCGTCTGCCTTTGAGAATTGGCTTCTGGCAGAGCCAATGCTCACCCTGGGGCTGGCAGGGTCCCATCCGACCTGCTGTTGCCTGCTGCTGCCTTCTGCCTTGCCCTGGAGCAGGCCATGCCAACAGCTCCTGGAGCCTATTTCCAGTTTACCGCTGGCCCCAGGTGGCAGCTGTTGGGGGGTTTTGCCACTCCCAGCCGTGGCTTTGGCACCTGGGTCCCTTCCCCAGTATGGGCAGGGAATGCGTTTCACTTACCCCAGCCTTTTGCCCACAAATCACAGCTATAATTTATACCAGTGGGGAATTTAGGGTGGGTGAAACAGCTCTCTGGGTAGGTGAAACAGCTCTCTGGGTAGGTGGCTTTTCATGGCCCTGTAACAACCCAGAAGGATGAAGAGGATTTGAGGACTGGTCATAGGGATCATAGAATCACAGAACAGTTAGAGTTGGAAGGGACCGTAAAGACCACCTAGTTCCAACCCCCTGCCCTGGGCAGGGACATCTCCCACCAGCCCAGGTTGCTCCAAGCCCCCTCCAACCTGGCCTTGAACCCCTCC
>JAOXJK010000005.1:16584525-16595914 GCA_025774025.1 Xenus cinereus | reverse complement strand
TTGTGGAGTAGGGTAGATGGTTGGACTCGATGATCCCAAGGGTCTCTTCCAACCTAAATGATTCTGTGATTCTGTGAACTCTTGGGACCTCTGGAGGTCTCCAGGGGCACCCTGAGCCTCTCTTGTCCCAGTGTCTGCCCATTGTCCCCTGTTCCCCTAGTGTACAGCGAAGAGCCCAGTTCAGGCTCCACTCCTGCAGCTCTGGATGCTGTTGGTCCCCTGTGGCCAGGCCACCACGCTGGCTCACTCCCAGCTCATGTCCCCTGGCATCACAGAAAAAAACCCAAACAAACAACTCCCTGGAAAGCTGTGGAAACAACCCGGCCTGGGGTGGTGCACGGGGGCCCAGGCTCTTCTACTGAAGGGCCAGCATCTCCCAACAACTTTTCCCTGCAAGGTGCTGGGACAAAAGGGAAGTGTTGGCAGCCGGGTGGGGGCAGGAGGGTGGGGAGGTGTCCCTGTGCTGGGAAGGAAGGGCTGGTTGGCACATCCCGCTCCAGCTGAATGGCTCCCAAAAGCCACTCCACTCTCCCCCTGCCAGCCCGGGGATGCCCAGTCCCCGCAGGGGTGCTGGGAACACCAGAGAGTCCAGAAAAACATGTCCCCTGCTGCTGCCTGCCCAGCACCTGGGATGTCTCCAGCCAGATCCAGCAATCATACGGGTGCAGCAGGAGGATATCAGTGCTCCTCACATTTGCCTTGATGGCTGTTTAATGAGCTAATTTTCCTTCACACTATTGATTTCCCTGGGCTCTGCTGCGAGATGGTTTGCCTCTGGGTAAGGAAGACTCGCCTGCTCTGAGCAGGGCCCTGCCTCCAATCCACAGGATGATGCACTGGGGCAGAACAGGCAGGGAGCAGCCAGAGCATCCCAGCGCTTGGGGCTGCTCTGGGCAAGGGCTGGTGGGCTCATTTTTCCAAGATGGTGTTGACGACCGAGCACGAGGCTCTGGGAGAGGGCTCATGCCCTAGGGAAGCACGTCCAGAGCTTGGACTTATCCCAGATAATTAAAATACCCAAATGTTGCCTTCCAGCTGGAATATCCCAAACCTGGCTTTTCCTGGCTCTGATGCGATGCTGGGAGTCCGCTGCAGACTGAGATGGATGCTCTTGTCATGCACACGTGTATGCACATGCACACACACAGAGCCCTTTCTTGTACCACTGGCGACTCTGCAGCCAGCACAAAGGGGCCCGGGGGAGCCCATCCCTCCTGCTGGCCCCGCTGCGCAGGGACAGGCAGCCCTCAGCAGCGTCCCTCCTGCCCAACAGCTGCCCCAGCAGCGCTGGGGGCTGCTCTGCGGAGCCGCATGATGTTCAGAGCCCAGCTCAGGTGTTCACTGCTCACCCTCCCTCTGCCTTCCTCCCCAGCCACCCTCACTCCACCTGACACTGGTGATGGAAGGAGAAGGGGTACCAGCCTCCCCAGCCCCCGTGCTGCCTGGCTCCTCCAGCACTGGCCTGGCTCCGGCGCTCGATGGGTTTGCAGCCCCACATCCGCAGCTCGAAGGAGCCACAGGTGATCCAAGAGGTGACATTTCCAGCGCAGCCGTTGGGCATGGAGGAGGACCTGGGGGGGGTCAGCCCACCACACGCCTGCCCTGGCAGGGTGCATGGGAGGGATAAACAAAAGGAGCTGGAAGTCTTAATGCATGATCAAGATTATGATTTAATTGGCATAACAAAGGCTTGATGGGCTCAGCCACATGACTAGAATACTAATATGGAAGGATGCAGCTTGTTCTGGGAAGGCAGGCAGGGGATTAAGGAGGAATGTGTTGTTTTGTACATTAAGGCTGGATACATTTGGTTTGCAATCCAGGGAGAACCTGGCTGCCATTCTGCCACTGCGGCTGCACCACATGCCGAGGGGGCTTTTGGTGAGCAATTGTCAGACTTCCCAAAGCCTGGGACGTCGTGGTGATGGAGAATGTCCCTGCCCGAGTGGCCAGTGTGGAATCAGGACAGCAAAGACAGACTGTCCAGCAAATTCTCCCAAGGCATTAAAAGTGATTTTTTTTTTCAGGAGGAGCCAAGTAGAAGAGAAAAGCTCTGGCTTTGTGTCTAACGTTGGGGGCGTGGATGCAGAGGGCAGGGGGAAATAAATGGGATGAATGCATGTGAGACATGAAGGAGCTCCTTGTCTCTCAGAGAGAAAGAGCCAAGGATTGGGACCAAGAAAGGGGTCCTGAGGGGATGCCTGGCCTACACACTGCTCCGAGCAGGGACAGTTAGACCAGGGTGCTCAGGGCTTTGTTCAGGTAGGGTTCAAATATCTTCAAAACCAGAGAGGCCAAACCTCCGTGAGCCCTGTGCCAGGGGCTGACCACCCTCATGGGGAAAGGCTTGTCCTTATATCAAGTTCCCCTAACCTGCTGGGTCTGGTCCTGTCCCTGTGCACCCCAAGCATCCTGTGCTCCAGCCCTCTCCCACCCCCCATTATTGGCCATTTACACCATCTGCATCTCACCAGCCTGGCTGCAAGAAGGTTGTGGATCACCATGCCAAGGCCGTGCCAAAGGCCATGGCAGGATGGAGAGCATCCCATGCTCTCTCCAAATGACGAGCCTCGGGCCAACTGGCTGGGGAGCGGTGGGGAAGCAGGCAGGCAGTTTTGAATGTAAATGCATCAGCTTGGAACGCAAAATCAAGGTGGCCAAAGCGAAAAGGAAAAGGGTTCAGCAAGCAAGGCAATGAGAGCACAGGGGGAGGAAGGGGAGAGGAAAAGCTGGGGCTGACGCCGCGGGGTGGGAAGGGGAAGCCCTTGACAGGGATACTGCGGTGCCCGGGGCATTCACTGCCTCGGTGCATCAGCCTGGATCAGCGGGGGTGTGCAATTAGCACCAGTGAAAGGGCAACGGCTCTGCCAGGAAGAGGGGTGGGGAGCTTGGGGAGACCAGATGGTGCGGGCAGGCCAGGTCTGGCAGCCCTTTCTGTGGGTGCAGGCAGAGCTGCCAGCAGGAGAGCCCAAAGCAGAAGGGGTGTAACCGAAAGCGGGGCCGTGGGCGGGGGGGCTGGGGCAGCAGAAGGACAATGCTGTGTGGCTCTTTAAAAAGAAGAGGAAACCACAGAGTGCTCAGCACATCTTCAGTCCCCTAGGAAACACCAGGACAAGCAGCAAAGCAGCCCCAGGACCCTGCAGGAAAACGTGCAGAGGAGCAGCTGCTGATCATGGGCAAACTGTAGCAAGCCCAATCTGATTTTCTCCTTTGACAGTGTGTATAGCTTGATGTTTGTAAGGCTTTTGACACAGAGTCATAAAAGAAGCTCAGAAGCAAGTTGCAGCTCATATTCAGCCTAACCCTGCTATAAAATGAGTGCTGGCCCCAGCTCGGATAACCGCCTCCGGGCTGCAGCTGCCAGCAGATGAGATAACGGGATACAGGACTTGCAGGCAAAATAAGAAGATAGAAAGAGTGGGAATTATGTTGGGAATAAGATTCCTAACCCCAAACTCTCCATCCACACCATCCTCACTGACAAATTAGATAAACAGGCTTGGGGAGCAGGAGACCACGCAGCACAGCCCAGCGCTGGCAGCATCCCAGCACAACCAGGCCATTATATAAACAAGGAATGGGGAGCAAGAAGCAAGTGAGTAATTCTAGGGGGAAGGATGTGACAGTCTAATAATATGACGGGGCTAACAGCTAAAAAGGGGCAAACATGACGCTGGTATACGTAACTGGGAATGCCTTTGGGAGCTGCTGGAGACAGCTCTGCCTTTCTCCACAGCACTGGGAGCAGCAACCGGAGAAGGCAGCTATGTCTGGACATTGCCCTTTGGGCTGGTTGGAGACAATCCAGGGAAGGATGTCAGAGACCTGGAAAACATGACAAGCAAGAAAAACCAGCAAGACCTGGGACTGCTTAATTGGTAGGAGAGAGCTGCAGGAATGTAAATGATTCCAGCAACGAGGAAAGGATTAATCTGCCCATGCTGGATTAGGAGAAGCAGGAGAGAAGCAGTCTTAAATTATCACAGGGAAATTCAAGGTAGACACTGAGAAAAATCTTCCCAGTTATGAATGGAGAGGGGCTGGAGTCTCCATCGCCAAGGTTTCTGGGAGAGCTGGGTCCCAGGCAGTGTGGCATTAGCTGGCATTATGTCATCTCAAAGGTTCCCTCATTTCTAGGATTTTACCTTTTCTGGGTATAAGCACATGGAAAACCATTAAAGCATGCACCTGGCTGGCTTCCTGGCCTGTGAAGAAGTAAAGGTAGAACAACTGGGCAAGCCCTTAGAATGATCCCTCGAGACCCAAAGGGATGAAAGGGTCTGTAGGAACCACGGGGGCAACACCAGCATCATCCCACAGAGCCACACAGGGAGGTGCTGGGGGCTGGATATCAAACCAGCTTTCCCTAGGAACTGACAGTGAAGCCAGGGCTGGAGAAGTCACAGGAATGAACTTCTGGGGTAAACAAAGCAAGTGAAGCTCATGTGGGCAGCAGATACCATGTCACATTAGGTGCTCAACAGGAGCCTGGGGAAAGAGGAGACTAGTGAGGAAATATGCCTGGAAGTAAAATCAATCAGAGTCAGTGACAGGAAAATAGGAGAGAAACAGTATTTAAAGAGTTGAGGGCTGTGTAATTTGAATTTGTGAAACTGTCCGTTGACCAGGGGCGGTCATAGCCAGTGGCTCTGCTTTAGCTTCATGCACAGGATGAACAGAGCTCATGCAGGAGGCAGGTGATGGATGTTCAGGGACCTGACTAATGATGAGCAGCATGTTAAGCACCTTTTGCTCTTGTTAATTGGAGGAGTGATTAGAAGCACCTGTGAGCTGGCAGCTCTGAAGCAACAGGAGCCACAAAACTTGAGCAGAAAGTAAGTCCCAGGGATTTGTCTGAGAACACTGGGAAACTGCTGTTGGCAAATCTATACCTTCCCAGCCTAAGTTGCTGTCCACAGCATGGCCCTGGGGCTAGGTTCGACCAAAGATGATGGCTCCTGCCACCATCAAATGCTGCAGTGGAGCCCCATGTGGTCCACATGGCGAGAGTGGTGGGTGCCAATGCAGGCGTGGGGCAGAGGGATGCAGCACATCATGGCTGGCTACTCAGTCCTTTTCTCCCCAGCCTGGGAGTGCAACCACAGAAGAGCAGCAGAAGATTAAGGCAAAGTTGTCCATAGACATGAAGCTTGGTGTGCAGTTCATGCCCTGTACATCTCTGTGGGATAAGGTGGGCTGTGATACTGCATCCCAGGGAGAACCTTGTGCCCTGTGGGACACCCTCTCTTGGGGTGCGTGGGGCCCTGTGTCCCCACAGGAGGCTCCTGGGTCTTCGCTGCGTGATCCATCCCAAACTTACACCCACCCAACGAGCAGGGCACAGTGTTGGATAGTCCACAGGTTTACAGCAACGACAAAGCAGAGAGCTCACTGCAGGGCCAGGGCAAGGGACAGCCCCGGCTCAGTGCCAGGGAACCCCAATGGCACAGGGGACCAGCCAGGAAATTCCTAATTCCTGTGAGCACCCCATCTCCTTTGCCATCAATCATCTGCATCAGCAAAGCCCAGGAAACCGCTTAATAATCCCAAATAATCCCAGAGGAAAATTTACAACAGCAATAATGTAATTTATCTGATAGAAGCTCCTGAGGGCAGGGGAATTTCCTCAAATAACCACATCCAAGGAAACCTCTGTCCTTGAATGGGGAGTTTCCAGATGAAGCCTGCCTTACAGACTCCCTAGACCAAAGCTAAGGAAACACCAACCCATGGGATCCCTGGGGTCCCCTGCATGGGTTGGAGGTTGATTGCTCCTGTGGCAGCCCAGCAGCCAGGAGCATGAGGAGAATAACACTGCAAAGCCGGGGCCAAGGGGTGTCTGGGCTGGAGCATCTCCAATCCCACACACAGTTCAGCCACCACTTCAGCTGCCTGTGGAGGAGCCCACCACCTTCTTGCTGATGGCTCCAGCGAAAGGTGCCCAACATATGGGAGTTTAAACAAGGGTCAGCCCCAGGTGACTCCTGGAGTCGGGGGGTCCTGCAATGCCCACGGGACTGAGCAAAGGCATCCAAACATCTCACCTGGGTTCAGAGCTGCTCTTCAGACCGTGCACTGGAAAGTCAGCCTGCTTTAACCTGACCACTGGTCACACCAGTCTTTAAGATTCTGAATTCTGACCCAGTGCTAAGACTGGTTAATTACTCATGCTTCCTCATAGGCTGCACAGGGTCTTTAAAACTTAGTCTGTTCCTTCTGCCTGCTGGCTCTGTATTTCACAGGGGCACAGGTGTGCTCCAAGAGCCAGGAGGGGACTTGGTGCTGTGGCATCGAGAAACTCCCTGGGACCTGACCACAGCCACAGCTGGCAGAATGGAGGTTCCCTACCCACTGTCCCCACATGTGGCTGGCAGATCATGGGGCAGCTCCAGCCCCTCTGTGGTTTGCTGCCTCGCCAGAGGCACTTGGCAATTGAGCCAATACGCCGTGCAGCACAGCAGGGGCTGACACCCCCATTTGCAGCAGGACCTGGTGGGGCTGGACCTGCATGTCCCCCTTGCCCAGGTTGCTTGGGTGTCACTGCCCACCATCAAGCGCTCCCAAGTGAAATCCTTCCAAAAGACCTTCGTAAACATAACTGATGCCTTTACTGCCTGTGTGACTCCTCAGCCTGCATCTCTGCCTCCCAGCTCCTGACTCTGACATGGGCCCCGCTCCCCAGCTGCTCAAGAGGGTCCATGGCTGCAGTCGATAGACTTGTGCACAGGGAGGGATATCAGTGCAGGGATCTAGTACACATCTGCTTTGGGCTGGTAAATTTTCCTGTGTCCTATCTGTGGCCAAGCCTCACTGGGTGGTGGGCCCCAGGCAGTTCTCCCTGTGCCTTGCACTGGGCATGGCCCCACAGATGTCACCCCCCCCCCACCTCTGAGCACAGCTTTGGAGCGTGTTTCCCACAGCTCCAGCCTTCGGATGCTTAGCATTAGAGGATATCCTCTTCTAGGGTGTGAGATGGTTGACGCAGGCAGAAACAAGTTCAGCCAAAGCATTTCCCAAAGCAATTGATCTTTACTTCAGGCAGCACAAAGCTTTGCAAAATCAAAATCACTTTTGTGACATTCCTAAATCAACTTAAGGAGGTTTGTTCTGGGGGAGAGACAGACACATTAAGTTTTGGTCCAAAGGATGTGATTTTATATGACCCCTGGTATTTGCTCCTCAAATCCCACTCCAAACCCTAGACCAGAGGCCACGTGGGTCTCCAGCCCTCTGAGATGATTCTGCATGGTATCTGGTTTGCAGATGCAGGGCTTTTTTACTGGAGCACATGTACAAGCCTCACAGCTCCCATTAAGCCTTCTGTCAACATCTGAACCCTTGGAGGCAGACAAAGAGCAGAGGCTGAGCAGCCCAACAGCATCGTGACACTCGAATTCCGGTCTGAAATGACAGGTTGGCACTCTCCAGTCCCACTTGTGGCATGGATGGGGAGAGGATGCTTGAGCTGTCCTGACTGCCAGGAGCAGAATGCCCAGGCTGGGTGCGACCCCTCACTATGGCCAGAACAGAGTCTGTTCATGCCAATGACTCCAGTGCATGAACAGTCCGTCTTGAAATTTGCTTCTAGCAAAAAAGGATGCAGTAAAACCAGAACTGTCTGCTGATGTGCATCTAACAGGAGTTTACGGATCTCAAAGTCTAAGATTTGGAAACAATCTTGTGTGTCCACTATAAAATCTGTAGTACAGCTTCTGGAAAGCTTCTAGACAAATATAGCCTTCCACCTTGCTTTATAAATGTGTCATCAAAGAGGGACAGGAGAACTGAGGCTCCTGGTCCTCTGTTCCTGCTGACCTCCATCTGGAGAGCCTGGATGGAGGTCAGACAGAGAAACTTGGTGGTGATGAGAGCTTCCCCTCCAACCTGGGCTTGGTCCTGTGTGGTCAAGCCATTTGCATGGGAGGATGCACAGCAGAAAGGAGCTGAGGGATCCTTCACTCACCTTGTGCTGAGACAAATGTCCACAACAGCCTGGGGAGACTATTCTGGGAGCTCTGGGGCCTCATCAAAGCCACTGGCTTGTAAGGAGGTCACAGCTAACCATTGGAGACACACCAACCTGCCCAGAATCAGGCAAGTGAAGGACCCCTCTGAGATGTGCAAATGTACAGATGGCCACAACAAGCAAAGAGCTGCTACATCAGCAGCTGAGACTAATCTACTGAGGTGGACAAACCCCTGTGTCCCCGTACCCCCAAAAACCCCCATGGCTAACAGCAGTTAATTACTCCTTTAATGACCTCTTCAGACGGCTTCCCTGTTCCTGGGTGAGGGCTGCCACCTGAGAGAAAAGTGTTCATCTCCCTGGGCTTGTGCCACAGGGTGGGACAACAGCTAAAAGGGCAGCGCACTTGCTCTGCCGGCCCCTGCCCATGGGACAGGCAGACACCCCAGTGCTCCAAGCTCAGCAGCACCCAGGCAGGCAGCACCGGAACATCCTTCTCTGCAAGAGGACAAGTTTAGCCTGGAAACACCTGGCATTTCTTCAGCCTCAAGGTACTCCTTTCCCACTGCTGAAGCTGTCCCTGTGGCAGCCAGTATCTGTCCCTGCGGCGGCCACAGGCCCAGCGTGGTGTGCGTGGCTCCCCCAGGGCTGCACGGACTGTGTGCCAGCCCAGGCACTCACACCTGCCCAGCCCAGCTGCAGCCCTGAGCCGTGCCCGGGTAGCCTATGCTGCCGCTGAATGCTAAGCAGGTGCTGGAAATGTCCGGGGCTCCCATCCAGGAGAAGCAGCATGGTCGGCACTAGCCTGCAGGCACAGGATGTCACTGCTCAGCCTGGGTGCTCCTGGATGGGGAGTCTGCACCTTTTGCTGCAAAATCTGCCTTTTGGATAAATCAGTGGCATTTTCAATAGCGGCATGTGACATTGGAGGTCTCTGTCCCCAATGGCAAGCTCAGACTCGCTGCTCTTCATGCACCCAGGCACATGGTGGCCTGCAGACGGTCTGTGGCGGGTGCTGGTGTGTGGCAGAGCAAAGTCACTGCCCTGGTTGTGCAGGGGACAGGATTCAGGTCACAACCACCAAACTTGGGACACAGCCCAGGAGCCTGTGCCCAACTCCCTGCAGACCTTGGGAGTCCTCAAGCCCTCTGGTTCCTGTTGGTACCAGGACATCCTGGGTACCACCAGGCCCCAAATGATGCTTCTTCTCCCACTTCAGGTACACTGGCCAGGAGAAAGGCACAGGAACCTAAAGAGCCAATGTCCCAGCAGGATATTCGGCTGCAGATCAGCCTCTGCCTTTCCCAGTGACCTCCTGTGAAAGGCAACGAAGCATATTGTTTCTTTAATTTTCTCATTGCTTTCTTTTGCATTTCTTGCTGTTGCCTAGCTCAGGTGCAGTGAGTAACACTTGCATTTTGCTTTTCCTGGTTGCAGGTAACATTGGTTTCAAGGTAAGCATGTTACAGTAACAGCTTTCTCCTTTGGGGTGGGGCATATCTGCAAAGGGCCACGGTAGATGTTCACGCATGCGGTGGAGAGCACAGCAATCTCCAACCAGCACATCTCAGGTACCGATAACCCCCTGTGTATCCCAGTGCAGAGCTGGCCGTGCTCCTTGGGAGGAGGCTGGTCCCCCACCGGCAGTGAGGTATGGGCGGTGTCCTGAGCACAGAGGAGTTTGCCTGTGGAGACTGTCACAATCACTCTTTATTGAGGCCAAAACATTTACTATTTCTTAAATAATAATAATAACAACTATTATCATTATCATCATCATCATATCCAGAAGGAGGTGATCCCAAAGACTGTGGCCAACAATGGCTGCTGGCAGCAAGGTCGTGCTCCAGGTAATGTTTGACCACAGCTCTGTTCAGCTGAACACCCTGCACTCACAGGGGTTATATCCTGCACCCAGGAGGATTTGGGAATAGCCAAGCTCAGGACTTAATTGTGCTTTCCAGAGAGGCTGAGAAGGGTTCCAGTACTGTCATCAAAGGGTGCTGGGGCCACCCAGCAATAGAACTCCCGCTAGCCTTGTGAGGGGACTAGATGGGAATGGTCCCAGTTTGGGTGCACCACTCAGTCTTGAGTGTCGCTAGCACAGTGAAATACCAACACTGGGACAGTTCTCTAAATCACCTTGTCCAAAACAGCAATCCCACTCCATAAATAATAAAACAGTTGTGGCCTGGATTAAGGCTGGATTGGTAGATAAGTTTCCATTATAAAATCATACATTCTGTCTGTTCTGTGTGCAGTTTTGGGGGGGTCACACAATTGAGAAGCCAGAGAAGCATCAGTGATATATGACCAAGATGGCCACAGGGCCCTTTAATACAGGTGGAGGAGCTGAACCAGTTTCTTCTGGTGAAGAGGCACCTGAAGAGGTACCCAGGAGCTGCTCTAATAGCAGTCTACAAGTTCTGGAAGGGCAGTTAAAAGGATGATGGAGTCAAATCCTTCTTGGTAGTGCCTGGTGATACACTAAGGAGCAATAACCACAAAGTGAGTCCTGAAAGGTTCAGGTGGGATGTTAGGAAACATCCCTTTCCTTCCTTAGGAGGACAGTGCAGCCTTGGAACAGGTCACCAGAAAGGTGGGAGAATCTCTGGCCATGGAGGGTATCGAGGCTGAGGCAGGCAGAGCCATGGCTCATCTCCTCTTGCCTTGGTTACCAAGGTGGGGCTGGGAAGGGACCTTTGGAAATCTCTAACACAACCTCCTGTGGTCCCTTCCCACCAATATTTCTGCAATTCTATAACAAAGGTGTTAAAATCTCTTCCCAAATTATATTTGCCAGATGAATTCTCATCTGTGAGGGGATTTGTTTGTGTCTTGCTTTACTGTTTCCTAACAACTGGCCTGCCTATTCTGCATGTACAGCAATGAATTGCTTAACCACGCTCTGGCATTGACACCAACTGACCAAAAAGTGGTTAATCTGAAAATAAGCTGCTTTGGTTTTCTGGTCAGAAAGTACCAAATAATTCCACCTTTACAGGCATTCTTCATACAGAGGCCAAGGTGCTGCTCTGGAGACAGAGGGAGGATATAGCCAAGGACAGCGTTAGTTGGCCAAGGGTTGACCAGTGCAGGATGAAAATGAAAAGATGAGGCATAGGCATGCCTGAAGGCTAGGGAAGAAGTAGCTAGAAGTAGGGAAGGGGGAAGGCAGTGGAGAGGAATACTTCACATGCGTTGACCTTCAATAAGCAGAAAAAGAATCTCAACCTGGGGAAGAGGAGAGAAAAAAACATACATGTCATAGAATCATAAGACGGTTTGAGTTGGAAGGGACATTAAAGATCATCGAGTTCCAAGCCCCTGCCCTGGGCAGGGACAGTTCCCACCAGACCAGGTTGCTCCAAGCCCCCTCCAACCTGGCCTTGAACCCCTCCAGGGATGGGGCAGCCACAGCTT
>JAOXJK010000005.1:16558163-16581683 GCA_025774025.1 Xenus cinereus | reverse complement strand
CAAAAAAGACCAAAACGTGCAACAGCTAGGCCGCAAAAGGTCAACTGTCCAAAAAGTTGACTGAAACAGGCGCAAATTCGGGCGGGGGGCCGGAGGCGGGGCGGGCTCCCCCCGGCGCTGCGCGGAGGCTCCTCCCGGCCGGGAAAGGGGGGGAGCAAGGCACCCGGCCCCGCACCGAGCTGCGCGACTCCGCGGCGAGAGGAATGCGGGGTACCGGCAGCCTGCCCGCGGGGCGTAGCTTCCCGCCCTCGCTCCGGCCGCAGTGCTCGAGAAAATCCATAATTAAGCCTTTAAACTTGGCGGGCGGGGGAGAAGCGGGTGCCTTTGCAGGCGGGAAGCCCCGGGGCACGGGTTTCCTGCCGCCCGGCCCCTGCCGAGGAAGGGCACCCGGGGCAGCGGGAAGAGCGGGGGGCGGTTAAGGGGCTCCGGGCGACGGGCTCGTCCCGGTCATCGGCGGGTCCGTCCCGCTTCGCCCGCTGTGCGCCGAGCAGAGGAGGATCTGTTGTGACATTGCAGCCATGTCACAACAGAGGCATCGCAGTCACGTTGGAGTCGCGTCTCGCTGGCGCTGCAGTCATCTCGCTGTGGTCGCCCGCGCAGCCTGGCGTCCCTGGTGTTTCGGTGGCTGCGCTGTGGGATTCTCCCTGCTCTTACCAGCGACTTTTACTGGCGATTGAGGTGAATTTTAGTCGTGATCAATGAGGTTTGTAGGGTAAATGCTGTGAGAGAAGTGCACGGAAACAGAATACGGGAAGATGAAGAGAAATAATGTGCCGGTGTTGGCACCGGCTGTGCGCACCCATCTCAGAGGAGCTAACATTTTCTCTGTTTATCGATTTACCTTCCTGACAACTATGCTAAACTCGCAGTAAAGTCGGGGACTGTGGAGGCCAGGCAGGGCGCTTTGGCACCCAGAGAGCTGCTTCTGCTGGGTCAGCTGCTGGTCTTTGATGTGGTAGAGCTTTTTTTAGAGTAATTTTGCTATGAAAAGTGCTTCATTTATTTCTTCAGTGTGGTTGGGATGCTTTTAGCCAAAAGCTCAGGCTTTTTCATTGTTTACCTCCTGCTTGGGAAATGCAGGAAGTGCTTTTTGGGTTGGAGAATGAGGGGAGAAGGGTGGAGATGGTTTGCTGTGGTTGAGCAAAGTGTGCTGTAGGTCTGTGCAGGAATCTCCAGCACCCCTCTGCAGTCACTGGTTTCCCTGGCAGAGGGCTCCTTGTGGGCAGACAGATGTGGTTGTAGTTCTTAAATGTTTATCCCTGGCTCCTTCACTTGCAGGGCTACAGATATTTGGCAGATGGTGCTGCCTGTGTCTTTTTAACTGGTGTGGTTGGACTAGGGTGTTGCCAGAGGAGAGGGAATGCTGAGCTCTGTGAGTATTTTCCCCACTGTGAAGTGTTGCTGTTGCTTTTGGGCCCTGTTCAGGTGATGGCACAGGAATAGGTGCCACCTTACCTCTCCTCACCCGTTGTTTACCTCATTCACGTGGAAGCTCTGCTGTGCTGCTTTGCAGAGGAATTGTTGTTTTGGTCCAGCTGTTGAAGTATGAAGCAATAACAGCATATTTTTGCTCTGAGGGTAAATTCTTCCTAGAGTAAATAGGTTGTTTCTCTCAAGGCTTCTGGCCTTCAACTGGGTTGGTTTTGTTCAGGGCTGCTACTGGGTTCCTTTCCCACTTGTTTAGGGGAAAATTGATTCCTCTTCCATTGCAAAGCTTAATGTTGTTGTCTGTTTGCTTTTGGAAAGCTAATTCTGCCCATCATCTCCGGATCGGTACAGCTGCCTAAACTTGCAGGTCCGTCAGGAGTACTGGACATACTGCTGAGTTTCCTTCACTGGAAAGACGGGAAGTGCACAGTAGTGGGGGGCTGAAGCTGATTGAATGCTGCCCCTCGAGTGCTTCAAGCTGTAAAGCACGATAAATAGGAGAGTAGCATCTTATCAAAATGTCTGTGTGTACCTTGTGCAGCAGAACTGAAAGCATGTGTTATTCTTCTCCAAATAGAAGCCAAAATCAATGAGAGGACTCAGGGAAAGGACTGATCTTGGTTTGTTTTCACTTTTCTGAAGTTTGAAGCCCATCCTGCAGCTGTGGATGTTTATTTCTGACTATTGTCTCATTCCTCCAAGCAGAAATGCTGATAGCCCTGTTGCTGAGAGAGCAGTTGCAGCCCCTTGCTGCGGGCTACTATGGATGTGTTAAAAACTAGCCTGTGGGAACCTGTGAAATTAAGGCAGCTCTTGTGCTGTTTCTCGGTGCTTGCAGCAAGTGAATGATGTGTATCTCTTGCGGAAGGTGCTGTCATGGTCTCTCATTACCTTGTTCTGAGCACTACTGTCTGGTTTGGTAGCGTATGCCTTTTTAATTGCTTGCGTTTGTCTCTCCCTCTGTTGTCCTGGTGTTAGGGGAGAGTGGCTCTGTCTGTGCTGTTGGTCTTTGAGCAGCTCGCCCTGGATATGCCAATGTTAGCTCCCATGGTCAGTACAATGGGTGTTTTTTGGGGACTGTTCCTTTCTAATGGCTGGGTGGAGGACACTCTCAGAGGAGTGTGTTGTTCTCCTGACTACTTTTTACCATATTTCTTTAACAGGAAGCAAATCTTTGCCTCTCCCCCCTCCCGTAATCTCAATAATTTTTAAGATTTAGTCTTCCTTGAGAGATATTTAATATTTTTTTTCTATGTCTTCTCCAGAGACATAAACTTTTACAAGTGGATAGTAAAAAGTGTTTCACTTTCGTGGTTTATGTTGTTTAGAGAGGGATTGGCACAAGCAAGTAAACTTGTTTGTCCAAGATGGCAAGGCTGAGGGCTTGGGTGCCAGAGCAGGCTGTTGGTTTTTGCATGAAGCTGCAGTGTCCCGGCCTGTCTCGGCTTTGCAGAGATAAGAGCTGGTATTGCACACATCAGTGTGCGGGAGAAGGTTCCCTTGTGAAGGAGGGAAGAAGTTTGATCAGCCTTGCACTGCGAGCGAGTCCTTGGAATAGGGATGTGGACTCAGTGTGTTGGGTCTGGGAAGCGGGCATGCGTAGGGAGATTTCTCTGAATTGTCTTAAAGAGGCACAGTGGTTGGGTGTCTTACTGGGTTTCAGGGGAGCTGAGAGGGCTTGTTTTCATTGCTCCTGTAAGCAGCAGTGAAAGCAGTTCTCCTCTCTCATCCCCAGTTTCCTGCTTGGGACAGTGGAGTCACCCTGTGGTGCTGGTGACTTCGCCCTGCTCTGTGGAAGAAGAGGCAGAGCTATTGTTGGGGGCCAACAAGCTGTGTAAAGGGGAGAGAAGATGGTCAGAGTGGGTGATCTCTACATAGTCGAGTAGCAATGTTTGCTGCAGGCAGAGTGTTGCTGACAGCGCACAGGGTGTCTATGGTGGGCTCTCTGCACCCTAAAACCCCTGTGAAAACGGTTATACTTCACCCTGGGAATGGTGGCAATGTCAGTGCCGGCGTGGTGGTGGGGAGGCCAAAATTCTCTCAGAAAGTGCAGGGCCCCTGTGCTGCTAACCCTGAAGTGGGCAGTGCCCATCCCAGCCGGCTTCCAGTGATCCTCAGGCACCAGTCCCTGGTGGAATGAACTAAGCTGGGGAAAGCTGATCAAATCATCAGCAAAAAGGGAAAAATGTGGTGCTGTGGGTGTCAGCTTGTGACATGAGGAGTCTCTGATTTTGCTTTCTAATATCTCAGGCTGGTGCAATGTTTTCCGTGTGATAGGACAATGCCTTCAACTTTCCCTTATATGGGAAAATCTGGTATGCAGTGTAGCAATCTGCCAATATGTAGCTATTAATTTTTAACATTGTTATGTTGGATGTGTCCAGTCAGTCTAAGAAGTAGGAAATAGCCTATGGGATGTTGTGACTGGGCTTTAATGTCTGAGGCAGGTCCCTGACAGATATCTGGGGAGAGGCTGTGGCTGTGGTCCAGGGAATGCCAGAGCACACTCGGCTCCTCGGGGAGCCAGCGAAAAGCTGGGAGAGTTTGGTGCCTGGGTGTAGGCTTCTGCCTTATACTGTCCTTGGGCCCGGTGCTCAGGGAGGAGCTGGGAACTGTGGTCATGTTGGCACCGAGGAGGTCAGTGGAGCACTTAACTCATCCTTTGGGTCAAGGACCATCCCTTGCGGAGGAAATGCTGCCTTGAGGTTAAGGGGTGCATGCTGTTTCCGTACTGCAGGCTGTTGCCTCGAGGGGATTCCCAGCCTGTAGTGAGTATAAATCCTGCTCTAACAGGAGCAAAACACTCTTTTCAGTCTAGAACAGACAGTGAGAAGTGTGGGAACTGAGTTCCAGTCCCTCTTTGTTTTTCATGTGCATGCTGGAAATGTGCTTGCAGACCCAGATGGGTCTGGATCAAGGGGTGCGGGTGTTATCATGATGATGAGATGCTGGCTTGGCCGTGGGGTGCCAGCCCTGGCTTCCCTGTGAGGGATGCCGCTCGGTAGTGGTCTGTGATTTTATTAATATCTGCCCTAGGAGGTACAGGGTATTTTCTGCAGTCCTGCCTCTGCCCTAACTTTATGCAGCCCTAGTGTTGCACTACTATAGATGGTGCTGGTTGGTTGTTTTGGGGTTTGTTTTTGTTTTTTTTTGTTTGTTTGTTCTTTTGTGTGGGGTTTTTTTTTGTTTTTTTTTTTTTTTTTTAGTTTTGTTTTATTTGGTTGAGATTACATCTAGATCTCCTCTGGCAAAGCTTTCGGACGTTCTTTCTGGCATTTGGCTCAGAAATAACTCATTTGGTTATGGGAAGTCTGGGTTGAAATGCAGGTAACTCATTGCTTCATTTTGGTGCTGAAAGCAGGGGAAAGTTACGCTTGCCGTTGTCAATTTGCAGAGTATTTGTGTTTCCTAAATGTTTCCATAAAAGTGTGAAATCTGTGGAACCCTGCTTTGCATGGGAGTAAAAGGAGGCAATATCCAGGACCAGGCCGGTGTTAACCTGGCCCCGTGAACTACCTGCGTGTCCCTGCTGAGGCGCGTGTTGGTGCAAGGGAGGGACAGGCAGGCAGCGGAGGGGTAAGTTGTTTCGTTCAGTATCATGGCCCTAAAGCATGTGTTTAAATTGCAGCCTGGGAGCTGTGCCACAGGGCGGGAGGAGGGAAGGGTAGAGTGCTGTGCTGGACCCCAGGCCAAAGGGCTGTGCTAAGGCCCGGCGGGGGGAGCGGAGGTGGCTGTGCTGCCCCTGTCCCTGTGGCTGGCCAGTGGACAGGAGCTGCAGCACCTGCTTGAGCTCCCTAGGGTGTGAGACCCCGAGCCCTTCTGCCAGGGGGTATCTCATTTGCATTTCTTTGAAGGCAGAAGCAAGACTTTAATTGAAGGACTTCAGCTGCCAGGCCCTGCACATTAGCAGCCTCTGCTGAGAGTTTTGGTCCCTCTGAATTGCACTAGAAATCGACATTTGTTTTGTGGACATAGTTGAGTTTCCTTCAGAAAACTTCCAGTTGTTAAACCTCTCTTCAGAACTCAGGAAGGTAGTTAGATAACTAAGTTGTTTTAGGTGCTTTCTGGTTTTCATTTTGTGCTTTAACTTATACTTGGTGGCTGCCTTTGAAGGTGAATTCCAGTGTTAGCAATGTGCTACTGTGCTACATGCAGGAACAAGGCTGATACAAATTTAGGGGTACTTTCACTTTTTGACATATAGGTAGATGAAGTATTGGTTCTTTAAGGAACATTAGTGCCTTGTTATATATGTGCATTGAGGCAGAATTAAAGTTAGTCCTAGATACAAGAATAAACATTAGTGCTTTGCTATAGACGTGCTGTGAATGCTGCTATTTTTGTGTGAGCTGCTGCCTTGAGTTCTCTAGGTCTTGTGCGCGCAGCACCTTTAACCCTAAATGTTCCATCTGCTTTGGTTGAACGTAAAACATACTTAAGATAAAATGAAGCTTAAGTGTTAGGTGTCTGTTAATCGAGTATCAGAGAAGAGAGAGCCGTTCTCTCTTGATGACTGCTATATATGTTCATGGTGCATCCTTGCTGTACCCTGGGCTCGCGTAGCCTGGGTAGGCGAGCAGTGGGGTGTGGGAATGCACAGCACATTGCTCTTATTTGTATGCTTCTCTGCTTGTTGCTTTAGGGCAAGCAAAGCCCTGTTTCTTAGTGATCTTTCTCAGTCCCCGTAGGGTGCCCCTCACCAGGGTATCTGAGCTTTTCCCGGCATGCACTTCTGTGCATACATAAAGGCAGGTTTCTCTCCTTCGCTGCAGACAGCAGAGACTGTGCTGTGTTTGTTCGCTGTATGGTGATGTTGTGGGGAGGCTGACTGAAGCAAGGCTTGCGTTTACTGTGAAGATGCTGAGGTTTGTGGTTACCCTGATTTCTTCATAGAAGTGGTGGTTACAGATTTGTGGGCCAGTCACAGTGACTGCTCCACCTCCTTTCTCCAGAGGGTGAGAATTTGTGTCTGAGAATAACATTGCTGTTTTGGAGTTGGGCAATTGCGCTTTGAGAGTGAGGATCAGGGTCCTGGATTTGGAAGGCAGAGGAAGGAGCGGGTCGCTATGGGCACAGGCTCTTTGAGGCTTTAGTAGTTGTAATTTCAACGAGAGTGGTGTCTCCAGGAGCTCTGTAGTGAGGTGTGACTCTGCAGGCCGTGTGTGTGTGTGAATAGGTACAGCTGTGCTTGCCTCTGACACTGTGTGGGGAGATGTGGTTATCTCTCTGGTCTCTAGAAAGACTCTCCACTGGCTGCTCTGCTGAGCAGAGCATGACATTAGGGCTGAGGAGCTCTGGACAGTGCTCCTAAACACTTTCCTTGATCTAGCTCTGCTTCATGCTCTTTCTGCCAGTCTGAGCTGGGAGAGGGAGATGTCTGACACAGAGCAGAAGTGGATTTTTAGTGGAACTAGTGCATGCTAGTTCCTCCAGAGACATCTCCTGAAGGAAGGGGTCAGAAAATGAGTGGGCTTATCCAGGTATGGAGGCAGAGGAGATGTGGAAACCATGTTGGCATGGACTTCTGACAGGTATGTGCAGTAAGAGTGGGCTAGGACATGGGTCTGTGGGACCCGTGCTGGGCTGTTGTGTCCAGAGTTTGCTTGCTTGGCCTTCGTGTTGCTACATGACAAAGGAGACTGATGTCTGTAGCCCTGCCAGACAAGCAGGGACACATGTCTCTTGGTAGTTTGGTGCAGCTGATGCCATGTGCTTGCCTGCTGACTAGCTGACGCCATGAAGATGGTGTTGGTTGGCCAGGAGGGTCCCCGGATATGGTGGGCGTCTTCTGTCTCTGTGGCCTGAATGAGCGTAGCTTGAATCCAGGAGAGACCCATAGTGGCAGTGCCTGTGCACTGTTTGCAGGGACTTGGTGTGCTCTGAGGTCCCAGCTCTCCTTAGTAAAAGGGACTCTGCAAAGATGGTGCTCTGCAGTCAGTGGCGGTGATTGCAGCTTGGGCGTGCTCTGACAGGAGGGGTGTGCTCCCTCCTTGGGCGAGTGTGGACCTCCAGCCTGGCTAGGGTGATCCTCTCCCCCCTGCACCCTGAGCTGGTGTCTCACTGAAGGGCTTTATGAGCTGAGACAAGAAGGGGCTACCTCTCTGTATGTGATTTTGGTAGCATTTTACTTGCAGCATGTCTGGGCAGGACGCTGGTGCTTGCTGTTTAAAAAGGCTACCCAAGTGTACTAAAGAATTGCCTGTAGCTAAAGAGGGAACCAAACCTGGTGTTGCTGTACTCCAAGCATTTGCACATGAGGAATAGATTAATTTCTTTGTGGCATTTCTCTCTCTCTCCCATGCAGGAGTGTTTCTTGGGATGATCTAAAAGACACAAATGCAAGGAAGCATTGAGAGGAATGTTTTCTTACAGACTGGAGACTGTTCTACAAAAGTAGCTTCAGCTGAGATTGTGGATAACTTGTATCCGAGAGAGTTAAATTGAAAATAAACTGGAAGGCTTGGGAGGTAACCCATCAGGGAGTTACAGTCCTTGCAGGGCAGAGCAGTTGGAGGTGAGTGTAAGGATGTGGACCTGAGGACTGGGGGATAGTGGCACTGCTTGTGATGGGTGATCTTGTTCTGTGTTGCATCAGGAGAGTTTGCTATGTTTTGCTTTCTCTCCTGCTACAGGCGCTTGGGAAACAGGTCTGGTGCTTCACTATGCAAGTTCTCAGGCCTGGACAACAACAGATTTCTGCCTGTTTCTATTTTGGGCTGTGAATTGCTAGTTTCTCTTAGAATGTACAGGCAGAACACATGCTGTGGGCCATGGGGTCTCACCCCAGCATACAGTAAACTCTCAGGCTGTGGTTGCTTGGGATGTTGCCTTCCTGGATGCTGAGTAACAGCTTGAGGTGCTAACACAGGCAGGGGTCCTACCAGCCAACCTTTCTACTCCCTACTGGGGTTGGTGGCCTGGGTTTGCAGTGCTGGCAGGGCAGGTACAGCCTTTGCGTGTGCAGGAGCCCTTCTCCAATGGGGTGGCATCAAACAAATGATCTCTGTGATCCGGTGGTAGTGACGTCTTGTACCTGGGGAGTGAGCAGTGTGGCAAAATGGCCTTTTGCTCCTGGAGGTCCCCTCTACTCCCTCACCAACCTTCACTGTGTGTGATAGCACAGGCTGAGCTGAGCTTCCTTTGTCACCTAGGTTTTGAGACCTATAGGACCAGGATGGTGGTGCTCCCTGGCCCGAAGGAGAGCTGTTCACTTGTCACACGCTAAGATGTAGCTTGGGATTAGCCTTCAGTGCTTGTGCCCATGAATTGAGGTGTGAGATGTGGCCATGGTGGGCAAAGCAAGGCTGGCCCCGAGCTTGCTTCCTGCACTGTACCCCCCTCCCTGCTCATCGTCTGTACGCAGACAAGGCATTTGCCAAAGCAGTGGTGTCTGTCCTGCTTGCGAGGCCCTGGAAATGCTTAAATCGCTGACTGTGCTCTTGTGGCCTAGCTGCTGGTGGCTTGGCCACATTTCATTCAGCTCCTGGCTTAGATGTGTTTCTTAAGGCACGTTCTCATAGACCGTTCACTAGATGAAGCAGGGGCAGGTTGGCAGGAAGGCACAAGGCCTGGTTCACCTTTTACTTTACTGTGGTTTTAGCAAAAGGGCAATGGGGAATAAGTTAAAGGTGGCAGGTAACAGCAGCAAACGGGGGTGTGAGGACACCAGATGGCTGGCAGGGGTAAAGGTGATCCACTGTAGAGGTCTATGGCAGGGAGTTTCAACTGGAGAAGACTGACAGAAACGCCTAAAGGAATGATTTTCAACAGGACTGGACTCTGCAGTGGGGTCTCCGTCACCGTTTGGAGCAGTGGCCTGTGTGGCTGTACAATCCCAGCAGGAAATCTGCTCTGAGTCTCAGGTGTGCTCCTCGTGTGTCTACAACCAAGTCTTGAGGTGTGTTGCGAGTGCTTGCTCATCTTCTCAGTAGCACTGCTGTGAAGGCTGATTTTTTATTCCCATTCTAAAGCTGGAAAATAGAGGCACAAAGGGCACTGATTGCCTTTGAGGATCTGTCTGCAGTGTGGCAAAGCTGTTCTCTGATGGCTTGACTTTGCTGTGCAGGATATTAACAAGAGCAAGAGGGGAAGATCTGTGCTTTCAGGAATGCCATCTCATTTTTTGGCCATCTGCCTTGGGATAGCTTGAGTTCGGTGCTCTTTGGTGTGTATCTCTCAAGCAGTAACCTTATAAAAGGTTCTTTGAATTGGCCAGCTGTCAACTGGTCGAGCTGGCTTTTGTACACCTTTCATACTAATAAAGGTGCTGTGGGCTAAATTATGTCCCTGGTGGCCATCTTTACAGGGCTGGTGACCTTGAGGATGGACTTGGGCAGCTAAGTGAAGTTCTGAGTGCTTGTGTGTGAGAAATAAAAGCTAGCAGGAAAATGTGCAGAGTGCACAGGGTGCTGGTTTCTGCTGAAACCTTTATATCCCTCCTGATAGCTGGAGGGCAGCTGGGTGGTTTGCCCTGTTGCAAGAAGCCTCTGAAGCAGCTGGCAATAACTTCTGTGTTCCCACAGGCCCAGTAATTTGGAAGAGTTTTTTCTTTGCTACTGGGAAGTCTGGCTCCTCATGACCACTGATCCAGGAAGCCAGTAGCAGCTGAGCCCATGACCCCATCTCTGCCCAGGGGTAACAGCCAGGCACTCCAGAGAAGAGAGCCTGCTTCTTGCACTGAGAGTGTGTCCTCAGAACTACTTTGCCCGTTTCCTTTTAAAATGTAGCTAGGGTGGTGGTGTCACTCTGACCCAAGACTTTGCACAGTCTCCTTGGCAACGTTAGCACATGCTCCTTGGTACATGAGGCTCCCTGCCTTGTGGAGGAACAAATCGGGGTACGGTCCAGGCTAAGGAAGAGGAGTTCCCCACCAGGCATCTTTCGGTTGCCAGCTAGCTGGTCCTGCAGCTGTGTTGAGCTGCCATTCTGAGGAGTGTGCTGCTGGCTGCCAGCAGGCAGGGAAGGGGGCAGTGAGCGTCTGCCTCCTGCCTGCAGTGGGGCACTGGCAGGGTCGAGGAGCTGTTTGGGAGCTGTGGAACTGGCAGTCTGCCATAGGCCTGTGTGACTCAAGAATTTCCTGCAGCACATGGATACAGATACTGCGTTTTCCCATATTTTAAAGTAGGAAATTAAGTGCTGGGAGTGTGATGGGAGAAGTGCAAGGCTTTATGGCCTTCAGACTGGCACAGTCCATTCCCTGGACACTCCATTCATGTCCTTCCTTGTTGGCTGGCTGGTCCGTAGGTAGATGGAGAAATGGCTTGTTAAGATTTGGCAGACAAGGCCATTAATTTGGCCTGTGTGGTGGCCTGGGTTGAATGCCACACTGGAACATGTTTGTGTTTACCGGGGAGCGAAGTCTGGAAAATACCAGGTCCATGGGATGGGCTTTGCTGATGTTGCAGGATCTTGCGCTGGTGATGCTCTTGATGTGGCACGTGAGCCATACTGGTGGGGCGCTGCCCTGCGGGAGCTGCTGTGGGTCCCCTGCATGCACAGGGGTGCTGCACGTGTTCATACACACCAGCCACCCTCACCACTGAAATCCTGGCCCTCGGCACTGCTGAGTGTGGTCACGGGCCTGTGGCTTGCAGGAGCCCAGCCTGCTGGGTGCCGGTCGTGAGGCTGGGCAGGCTTGGCCTACCTCCCTTCTCTCTTCCTTGTCTGCATAGGTACTGAGCTGTAGAGATTTGGTTTATTTTTCCTCTTTTGGTTTTTGCCTTGCTAATGTTGAGGATTAAATTTCACTGCCTTGGGCTTATGAGCAGCTGTTTTGAGTGAGACTCTTGCCCTGCTGATCAGAAGACAACAGATGTAGGCTTGAGAAACCGTCTTGCTCCTGCACACCAGGGCAGCAGAGTGGGGAGGGGGATGCAGCCAGTGCTGGGTGCATCCCCGTGGTGGGGAAGGGGGTGCAGGCAGCGCTGGGTGCATCCCCACTCTGCAGATGGCCACCTCTCAACCCCCAGTGCCACTTGGGAGTGATGTGTTCCCTCATTTTTTGCTGTCCATGAAGGTGGTGAAGGAAAAGCATTTTAGTGTGAGCTCAGACCTGGTTTTGCTCTCTTTAGCAGCAAGCTGGGGTGCTGTGTCTTTGTGCGCCCGTTGGCTGGCCACCGTGGCTTTGTGTTTCACGATGTGCCTTTGCTTGAACAAAACAGAAGGTGTTTCCAGCCGTTCTGCAGCATTCTCACCCCTTGTGCTTTTGGTCCCTGCTTGCTGCTGTGCTCCCTGGACCCTAAGCGAGCCCTCGGTTCTCAGCCCTGTGGCACGGGGCAGCTTTGAAATAACTGCTGAAGGTCACTGTGGTTATGGCCTTGGGTTAGGAGTTGCATTTGAAAACTCCAAGGAGGAGCTATCGCTGTTTTTGCTGTGTGAGCTTGTCACGAGAGTCATGAAACGCAGCTGACTGAAGCTGCATTACCGGGGGCTGCATCCAGCCTGTGTGTGCTCTCTTGCTTGTTGAGTGCCAACAGAGCATCCTCTGTGCACAGGCAGTGGCACTGTCCCAACTGTGTCCCTGGGGTCTCTGACGTGGCTGTTGCTTTAGGGCTGAGAGCCTTCCTGGGAGGGCTTGGGAGCAGAAGTGTTGGTGCTGAGCATGCTTTTTGGAGGAGGAATGCTGTGCAGCATCGCCATACTTCTTGTCCCATGGAGCAAGTGGCAAGGAGGTTGTGGCTATTTCTTGCCTGCCTGTCAAAGTCTTGCTGCCCGATGCCCTGTGGGGTGGTGGAGTTGGGTGTCCTGGGAAGGTGCTGCATGGCTTGGCTGGCAGGCCTGTCACATGCACTGTGTGCCCTTATCAGCAGATCTCTCTGCTCCTGTGGCCCCACAGAGAACGCAGTTAATTTCCCCCTCTCCCCTTCTTTTTTTAAAGATTAAAATATTCCAAGATCATAAAATTGCTTAGAGCACAGCTGTGACTCCCCTGAGCCTGGCCGTCGGTGTGATGCTCTGCCTGGCCTGCCCTGGGTGTGCACACCCACCTGGGGGATGTTTGCTCCCTGACTTTGGATGATCTGGACCTCTTCGTATGCTCCATTCTCCTCTTGCTTACTGCGTTGTGCTCAGAGGAGTGGGGTCTGTGTCCCCTTCTACTGGGGAGCAGCGAGGGGGTGAAACGAAGAGCATTTGGATGCTAAGTGGAGCTGCTGCAGTTGAAATGCTGAAGGGGTCTTACACAGCTTTCTGTAGCTGTGTGCACGGAGCTGGGAGGCTGCCTCTCCATAGCCTCTGCTTGGGAAGGAAAAATGTATGCCAGAGCTGCCTTGCAGCAAGCTCACAGGCTCCCCAGCCTCCTGTCTCGCTGCTGCTGCTTCTCTCTTACTAAACTACTGGGTTATTTTTAACTTGGAAAAATTACAACCCAAGATTTGCATTCTCTACCCCCAGCGGAGGGCTGGAGGCAGGATGTGGGGGAGGTACTGCAGAGGGCTGGGAATGCGGCTCACTGCTCCAGCAAGCCTGTTTCCAGGGGCTCGTGCTTCCCGCAGCACTCTGCCTGCCGGGCTCCGCACGCTGAGCGGCGAGGCTGCGTGGGGGGGAGGCCGCTTCTCCGCTCGGCACGGCTGGGGTTTCAGCCTGGATTCCCATGGTGAATGCACAGAGCAGCTGCAGACACATAAACAAATCCTGTTGCAGCAGGCGGTGGGGAGGCAGCCGGGCTCAGGGCTGCCAGGCTGCTTGCGTGACAGACTGCAGACGGGTGGCTTCTGACGGGGCCTGGATACCGCCTTCAAAGAGTATCCCACAGAGAAGCTCTTGAGTGATTGAGCGTGTTGTGAGGAGCGGCTGGCTGGGTTGCCCAGTGGAGGAGGCTTTTCTGGGCCATGCAGCCCTCTATTGCAGCTTGCTGAGAGCTGGTTGGGAGGAGCCAGGGAGAGAAGTGTCACTCTTGTGCTGTATTTCTCTTTTCCCCTCCCCTAGCTCGGCCCCTTCGGTGTTTTGCAGGCAGTTGTCTTGTCAGTGCTGGTCTCCCCTGCCTGGATCTCCCCAACTGAGCAGGAGCACCTCTCTAAATCCGGTGGCAGGGCCATGTCTCTGCAGAGCCCCTTCTCCATGCAGCCCACAGGAATGTAGTTGCCTGAGTCCCTCTGGATTGCACCACAGATACTCAGGCTTCAAGCTCCGGTAGCTCTGCTGGCTGAGACGTGTCTGCGCAGCCCTGCCTGGAAACGGGAATTGATAAGGTAGCAAGAACCAAACAGCACCAGGGGACTGCAGATGTCTCTCTCTCTGCTGTTTGGCACCTGGGAGAAGAGTGTTGGTCGAGCCAAGCGAATGAAGGACAGCGCAGGCTCTGAGTTCTGCTCTTGCTCTGTCCCTGCCAGGCCCCTGGGTCCTCTCCTGCTGCTCACCTGCGGTGTGGATGCATCAGGTAGGGAGGATGGCTGACGCTTGGGCCATGCTTGGTTGTCCTTAGGCTTGCTGTCTGTGTTTCCAACAGCAAAACTGCTGAGGGTGGAGAGTGCTCTGGAGGCCCCTCTGATGGGCAGGTGCCACCAAGCCCTGGGGATCTCTGCTTCAGCTTGCCTGGGAGAGCCTGCCCAGAGTCTGTCAGTCCTGGCCTGTTGTCTGCTGTTCCATAGTGCTCCTAGCGATAAGGGCAGGAGTAGCGGGGCAATGCAGCAAACCTCTTGACAAGCCGTGGCCAGTACTTATTTCCCCTGACTGTCTTCATGCAGACGCAGATACCCTTGCTCCTTTGGGAATGGTCTGTGTTTGCTTGTCAAGGCTGGTCCCTTACTCCCAGCACACTGATCCAGCTTGGCCCGATATAGATTGTTCACGCAAGGGGCTCTTCAGGCTGCGGGATGGGGCATGCTGTGAGATGCTCATGCTATTCCTATGCCTCTGACCACTGTGAAGTACCAGGACTCTGGGAGTTCCTGCTGGAGCAGCAGTATTAATGCCTCAGCTCTGCAAAGGCCTGGAGGGTTTCACGTGATGCCTGACTCTGATACAAAAATGATGTGGTGAGTTTCATCTCTTTGTGGTAGGAAACGGCTACTGACTCCTCTCCCCTTTCCTCAAGGCTGTAAGGTTTTTTGTCAGGCTTGAGACACTGCTCCTCTGTGTCTGAGCCAAGGGCTGCTGCTGCGAGGACAGCAGGTGGTGGGCAGCAGAGCAGCTCTCAGGCTGCCAGGGCTGGAGCAGCACCGCTTCCCTGCAAAGAGCTGCTTCTGCAGCTTGTGTGAGGTAGTGGGCATGTCCCCGCCACCCTGAAACAGTGTGCACATACAAGGACAGCTGCTGAGACTGGCAGAGAGGTTGGTGGTGAGAGGCAAAAGAAAGACATGGGGCCTTCACTTGTGAGGCAGACTTCTGAAAGCTCTTGGTTGCCCATTGCTTGGTGCCCTTTCTTGTTGCGTTGTGTTTGGAAGGGCTGAACAGCGTCATGTGCTGTGGCTGTGGGAGCTGCCTCCTGCTCTAGAGAGATCTGCATCTTCTCGTCAGTCTGTACTTTGATCTCTGCCAGCCTTTCTCAGAGCAGGTTAGTGCATCTTCTGGTACCAGACCAGCGAGGGTGTGCTGGGTCTGCCCAGCTCCACCTGGGCTACCTGCAGTCCGTGGCTTTTGGACCTGGCACCCCTGACTAACGTGTTTTCCTTCAGGCTGTGCCCAGACACTGAGAAGATGCAGCACTTTCTGAGGCGCTTCAGCAGAGCAGACCTGATTGTCTGAGAATCAGTAATTTCATGGCATGGCTGTGCAATTCTCCTCTCTTCTTTATCTCCCTACCTTCCTGCTTGTCCTTTAGGGCTGCATGCAAAGTGGAATGCCTGCTTGGAATGAGCAGCAACATGCCTGCTTGGAATCTGTATTTTCAAGCGATCCTTTCTGTAATCACAACTGTAGGAGGGAGGAGAGGGAAAGGCCACATGGTGGTGAGGAGGTTAAGCGAGGCTTGCACCCCTCATCTGGAAGGAAGCATCACCAGAAGTCTGGGGACAGATGGAGATTGGACACTTCTTGATGCCTCTAATCCAGAGGAGCTGCTTGCAGTAAGACCTTGTCCTTGGCAGCTCCCCAGAGCCTGCTGTGCTGTGTCTGGTGCTGTGCCTGGGAAGGAGACCCTCGGGCTGCAGGGAGCACAGCTGACACATGGGGTCACGCCAGAGGGGGTGCATCTCAAGCGGGGCTAGTGCCAGCTAGTCTGGGGGATGAGTGAGAACGTGTAGGGCTGGGTATACTGTTGTAGAGTACTTCTCTGGTTTGTAATAAGCAGAGGGGCCTCCAGCCTGAAGTGTGGGGCTCTTATTCCCCTTTAATGACTTGTGCTCCAGACCTCTCACTGTTCCTTCTCTTTGGGTGCACTCCAGCACCTCGATATCTTGTAGTGAGGGGCCCAAAACTGAACTAAAGCTTCATCCCCTGCACCATTCCACCAAAGTGCTTGTCCTCCTGGAATCCTGAGGACCAGCCCTGTTTGTTTGATTCTCACCTGTGTATGTGTTCTATTACATGGAAGTAACCAGATTACCAGTATCTTGGTGATTAATGAACTTCTATTAGCCCAGGCCTTTTTGGGGGTGTGCACTGCAAAATCAACTGGAGTATCAGATGTGAGGGCTCACCAGTAGAGGGAAGAGACAAGTAGGACATCAGCTGAGGGCAACTTGGATGGTGCAGACTCATCCTGTTGCCTGCTCTTGGAATATGTGACCTGTGGGCATCATCCTCTTCTGCTTGTTAACACATGCTCTGTTTTCAGCTCATTGGCTGTGGAGACCGTCAGCCTTGTGGGCCAGTTTAATTACAGCTCGTTCCCACAAGATACGTTTTAATGTAATTCAATCTTAGGTGGTGTTGGTCCTCTCTGTGATGAAGCTTCTCTGCGCAGTTGGAATAATCCTTGTCTAGCTCTTACTGTTTTGCAGTGCAAATCTTTGCAGTGCCTCAGGCTTGCTTTTTTGTAAGGTTTCAGCAAGAACAGATGTTGTTTTTGAGAAAGGTAAAAGATCAAATTTTGTCTTTTCTGTAACCTCTGTCCGTGTAAAAATTCAGCCAGTCTCAGCAAAGCACCAGCCTCTGAAAACAAACATTTGATTTTTAAAAATGCTGTTTGTTGCTGTGCTTTATTCCCTTTGCACCTGAATGAAGGAGGGCAGAAGCCTGTTACGACGACTGTCTTTGTGTTACCTTAAATGGAGAAGTTGTCTTTCTCTCAAACCTAGTCGTCATTCTGCTGCTCACCCTTAGACAAGGACCCACAGGCATTGCATGGCTGAAAATTTCTCCCATCCCAAGTGTCCTGGCAGCTGCCTTCCAGCCCCGCTCCAACAGCAGCTCTCATTCTTCAATCCTATCCACAGCCTTCAATTTTCTTGGGAATGGGTAGACATGGTCCTGATGGCATTTTGCAGACCAGAGACTTCTCCTAGCACAGATCTCCTGTTTCCTTTCCAGCCCCTTTCCAGCCCCACTGCCTGCAACTCCAGGCTTTCTCTAAGCCCTAACTCTTCCTTTTTGGGGAAGCTGTAGAGAAGGCTGCTGAGCCATGTTTCAGACCAAAGGTTTCTCTAAGCCCCAGTCTCTTCGCAGGCCCCCATTTTGCTTTGGCAGCCTGTTTCCATCCCTGCTTCAATTGCATCTCTTAGCTTTCTCTTTCCATCTGTGTTACCCTAACCCTAATTTTATAGCTGAACCTTTTGACAAGACCTGCTGTACAAAAGATGATTCCCAGCCAAGGTCTTTTGGCAACCTAAAATAATCTTTGGCATCCCATTTCTAACCCTGTTCCAACTGAACCCCTAGGCTTTTGCTTTCTGCCAGCCTTAACCTTAGTTCTCACTTTCCATCTGAGCTTTAGATGTGGAAACCCAGATGAAAGAGTTCTCCCAGCCCAGGTCTCTTGGCAGCCCCCACTTGGCTTTGGCAGCCCCTTTCCAGCCACAGTCCAGCTGCAGCTCGAGGGTTTCTTTCAGCTGTAAGCTTAACCCTGGCTCTAGTTCTCATTTTCCCACAGAACAATAGAAAAGGCCCTACAGCCATTGCCCAGATGAAAACTTTGACCCAGCCCAGGCTCAGCTGTAAGCTCACCCTTTTATTCAACCCAAGCTCTTATTTTTTTTTTTGTCAAGAACTGTAGGGAAGACCCCTAACCCATTGCTCACACCAAAGGTTTCTCTCAGCCCAGGGCTCTCTACTGCTCTCGCTTAACTTTGACAGCACCTTTCCAGCTTCGCTCTAGCAGTAACACCTGGCTTTCTGCTTCTCAGCCCAAACCCTCGTTTGCCTGCTGGGCCATGAGGAAGGCCCCCCCAGCCATTTCCCGGGGAAGGGTGTCTCCTGCTCCAGGTCCCTTGGCAGCCCCCTTTCCAGCACCATCCCAATAGCGAGTGTAACCTCTCCTTTCTGTCCAAACCCCGACTCTAGGAGCTATTTTCCAGCTGAGCTGTAGGGAAGGCTTCTGAGCCATTTCCCAGTCCGGAACTTTTGGCAGCCCTTCTTCCTTTTGGCAGTCCCTTTCCAGCCCCACATGAGCTCTAGACTTTTTCTTTCTCTGAACCCTAACCCTAGTTTTCCAGCTGAGCCTTAGCTAAGCCCCCAGCCATTTCCCTGATGAAGGCTTTCTCCCAGGTGAGGCCTCTTGCAGCCCCTGCTTTGCTCAGGTGAGCCCTCCCTCACCTCACTGCTCCTGCACCTCAGGGTTTTGTTTTTCATAGCCATAACTGAATTTCCTGGGAAGCTACCAGTTACCTGGACCAGTGTTTTCTCCTAGCCCAGGTCTCTTGGCAGCTGCCAGGTACTTTCGCAGCCCCTTTCCAGCCCCACGCTAGCTGCAGCTCTGAATTTGTCTCAGCATTATCTCAACCCTAATCTTATGGCTGAATATTGGACAAGGTCATCCTTGTGGAAGGTTTCTGCAAGCCCAGGTCTTCTGCCAGCCCCCACTTTCTTCAAGTGAGCCCTTTCCAGCCTCTCGAACTGCAGCTTTTGTTTTTCTCTCAACCCTAACCTTAACCAGACAAGGGCTGCCAGATGAGTCTTCTCCCAGAGTGGGTGTTTTGGCAGCTCCCACTTGGCTTTGGCAGTGCTTTCCTGACCCCACTCCCCTGGCTGGCCTCTGCACCTGGAGGTCCCCTTCCCCAGGCAGAGCAGAGCTGAACTGAGGTTCACTGGGACTCCTCTCCTTGGTATCTTATGCAAATTCCTGGATTTTTATTTATTTTTTTTTTAAGTCAGAAAACTGCTATTTCAAAGTCGAGTGGTTGGACGGGTATTGTGCAACATTAACTCGCTTCCTTTTCTCCCTTCCTCCTCATCCCCTCTCAGGGGATGGCACAGCAGCCGAGCCTTCTCCTGTCTGCAAGGCTGCCGAAGGATGCAGATGCCAGCACAGACGGGCTGCTCCTTCCCAGTTCTGGATTCAGGCTTCGGCTTTGGATTCTGGCATGCAGTATTGGTGGGCAAGGCTTCTCCCATGGAACAGCCGCCTACAGAAGTTCAATTAATAGTGCTTGTGCAACCTTCATTGTAGCATTCTCAAGCTTTTGAGCGCTTCCATCGGTGTCCTTGAAATATCCTCTTGGGATGTGAGGTGGTGTGGTTGAAATGCAGCTGAGGCCCGTCAGCACCCCAGACGGCAGGCTCTGCCCTTGAGAGGGGCTGGTCTGTGGGGTGGGGAGCAGGTGCTCCTGCTGCCTGGGCCTGGGAGCAGCAGTGCTCTGGAGCTGGCATTGCGTGCTGCCATAAAGAATGTCTTTATGGGCACAACTAGTTTTGCAGGTTATAAAATAGTTTTAGGGCTCTCGTGTGGCTTTTTAAAGGTGACCTGCAAAGATTTCATGGAGGAGGAGTGAAGTGCAAGTTGCAGAGTGCCTGTGATAAGGATAGGAGCACTGCCCAGCTCTGGCCCCAGTTGTCCCTAGGAGCATGGCCAAGGTGCTGCGCGTCCCTCGTGCTGGGGCTGGTGGGCAGGAACGTGTGAAGGAACCACTCTCTGTCACTCTGGGAGGGTGGGTGGGAGATGTCAGGGTTGTGCCTCTGGTGGAAAATCTGCATATTTTATATTTTCGTGGTGTGAAATTGCAGCCTCTGGGATTTTTTTTTTTTTTTTTTCAAAAAAGCAGCTCTAAGGTTTAAAACCTCTTTGAAACACTTTCCTTTTCTTGGCAAAAAGAAGGCCTTGGAAGAGTATATAACAAGCTGCAAGCTCTTCCTGCTGCTGGGCTAGGTGGCTGGCACTCTGCTTCCTCTGGGATTGCTCTTGCCTAGCCCAGCAATGCTCCCAGAAAGTTGAAAATAGTTGGTGCTCCCCATCCCTGGGGCAATTATTTGATCCTCTGCAGCTGATCTGAGCTATTCTCAGAGCTAACAGCTGGCCCAGGCAGGGTCCTGGGTTGAAGGCTGTGCATCCCTGAAACCCAGACTGGCTTCTGGAAGGAGCAGACAGTGTCCTGGGCTGTCAGCTGTCCCCTGGCAAGCCGCCCACTCCAGCGGTGCCCTCTTAACATCCATCAGTGCTGGGCTTCCCGTGGAGGGGCCCACTCCTGTGGAGCATCTTCCCACGTGTGCAGCCTCCTCCCTGCTGCCTGGAGACCTGCGGTTCCCAAAATTAGCTTGATATATGAGCAAATCTCACACAGAGCTTGCTGTTGCCATCACACAAGATTAGTCTATCACACAAGATGAGTATTAGAAATTATTTGTTTTTCTGCAATAATATTAAGCACCGTCAGTTTGGGAAGCAAGGCTATGGGTGCTGAGACACGGGTAGTGCCCATCAGGGAGCTTCCTGCACCCCTGGTTTCTCTCCTGGTTGCTCTTCGCCTGCGGGCTGAGGAGGTGTGTGCCGCGGCAGGCCTTTTCCCGGACAGACTGAAGCAGCAGAACGATGTTGCTTGCTGTGGTTACAAACCATGAGCTATGCAGTATGTAACTGATACTAATACTAGAGAACATTGTTTGAGACTTTGTTGTCTTTAAAGTTTTAAAACCTGGCCAAAAATACGCTTCCCCTATTAAATTGAGGGACTTCTTTGGGTCATGACTTTGAGACTGCTATGGGATATGTCTGAGGTTATCTCAGATCTATTTGGTGGATAAAGGGGGACCCTGAAGAACTGCTTTTTTTAACACTGTGTACCAGTTGCAGGCAAGCTTGCATTGCAACTATTTTTACAAACCACATACTAGAAATTCATTGGTGTCCCGTGGCAGTTTGTCTTCTAGATTTCCTGCTTCCAGCACTGGGACTTGCAACGTTTCTTATGGCCTTGTGGTTGCAGCAGTGTTTCGGGGTTTCTCCGCAGGCCTCATGTGGCACTTCAATGGCCATGTGGGAGGTACTGCAGTCCTTGGGGACACTGGGACTTACTTGGAGGGTTCTGCCACAGATGCCTGTCACCCAGCCCTGCTGTTGGCTCAAGGACTTCTCAGATTGCATGGTGACAGTGATATTTAGGACATGTTCAGCTCTTTGGGTGGGTGTAGGCCTGAGAACAAAGTGTGCCGGGTAGCCTGACCTTGCAATAACTCCTCCAGGTGGGTCCAACTTGCAGAGGGGCTGTGAAATGTTCTCCTGGGCTGGCTCCTGCTCTGTGTAGGCATCATGGCTAGAGATGTGCCTCCGGAGGCTTAGTACAAGAGCCGGCGATACTTTCTCACTGGATGTTCAGCACAGTCGGAGAGAAAAGGCTGGTAGCTGTTCTTGCTGGGGCTGGCTGCTGGAGACTGGCTGGTGACCTCCTCTGGGCAATGTGCTCTGAAGAGATCTGCCAGTGGCATGCCGGGCAGGGTCCCAGAGTCCCCTGTGCCGGACAGACATCTGGAGAGGAGCTCTTCCTTGCTGACTGTTTGGCACGGACTTCTCCGAGCCTTTCCCAGCCCCCTGAATTTGCCCCATTTGCTCTCAGGGATGCCAGCTCTTGCAAGCATCGTATGTGCTGTGAAATTGCTGATCACCCCAAGCAGAGTTTTGTCTTGGATTTTCCTGGGGGTTGAGTGCAGAAAGAGTGAGTAACATATTATTTTCAGCTTCAGTCCTCTCTGACTCCAGGTGGGCCTTCTCAAAGCACAGCCGCAGGCATGCAGAGCAGCAGCAGAGAGCTGGGGTCCGGCTGTGTGTGGCATTCCCCCTGGTTTTCCAGTGTGGGGCTGCCTGCCTGCTCATTTTAGCCCTCTATATAGGATATAAATATAATATAAAGTTATAAGAAGAGAGAAGCAAGATAGGTGGAGAAAGCCAAGCTTCCTGTTCCAGCACTGGCCCTCACAGGAACTCGAGGGGATGCTGGGAGAGAGGGCTCTCCAAAGCACAGAGGAGCAGGGACATGCTGTGTGACATATGGATGTCCCCGACAGGAGCTTTGATGTTGAACGCTGCTGTAGCTTGGCTGTTGGTAGGTGTCTGGGGGGAGGGAACACTCACCCAGGCTGGAATGTCAGCTGGGCAGCCAATTTCAAGGGAAGGTGATGGTTTAAAACAGCGGAGGAAGGTGCAGGGAAAACTGCAGCCCATGTGAATTTGCCTCTCCAAGGTGGTTTGGTCCTGTCAAGGTATTGTCTGAGTACCTGCTGCTTCATTTCCGTGCTTCAGAGCTTTTTACAAACCAGGAAGGATGTGTTGCCTGCGGAGCTGTAAAATCCTTGCCTGTAATGAGGGAGACTGTGCAGAGGGTGCCCTGAGAACCCTCAGCTCACCATGGTATTTGCAGAAGTGCATTCTGCCGTGGGGTGCTGAAGGGCCCTGTGGGGTGCCCAGAGCAGTCACAGGAGGGTCCTGCAGGCAGCTGGGCAGAATGGGACCCTGAGGAGCTGTGTGGAGCTGTGTTGCTCTCTGGAGCAAGCTGGTCCTACCAGCTGTGAGTCCCACTTGCCAGGCTCCTGCACTAGGGCTTTGCATTAATACCTTTTCTGCTGTGCTCAGGGATGAGTCTAGCTACTGTAAACTTGCTACCTGCTGCCACCGTGTACAGAAGGGTGTACTTGCTGCTCCAGAACTTCTCCTGGCTCTGCTATGTCCAGGTGCTTCTCATTCTCCCTGGTGGCTCGCTGCAGGCCGGGTGCAGGAGTGCGTGTTTCCTGGTCTAATGGTGCTGGGGCAGCTGCATGTACAAATGGAGTCCCCAGTGCTCTGCTTATGTTGCCCAGCTCGTGCATCAGTCACAGATTGCACTTGAGGGTGAGTGCACAAGTGTGCATTGTTTTGCCTGGAACTAGATTTTCAGCAGATGGTGTTGAGCAAGCAAGAAACTGGATGCTCTGGTGTGGAGACATGTTGTATGGTGGAAAGTTTGGAAAGCCGCTCTGGCTTCTGTGCCAGGACCCTCCTCTCCTTCTGAGCAACAGGGTGTAGGCAACAGCAGTCTGCCTTTCCATAGGGTACAAACTTGAAGAGCACCCTCAGTGGCGGCCCATCTGTGATGACTTTGTCCTAGGCAGTCCCTGGGGCTGCTGGGGACTGTCCGTGACAGTGCTGAATGGCAGTCCTAGCACACATCTAGTCCTCTCCTGACCCCTGTGGTCTCAAAATTTTGTTTTCTTCCGTCTCTGCTCCCATGAACAAGTTAACATGCTACATGGTACTGGGCAGCATGCCAGGGCTCTGCACAGGCTTCAGCCTCTATGCCCTGCGAGCGGTGTGGCTAACCGAGGCCAAGATGGACTAGCTCCCTTTGTGTATATCCCTGTTACTGCTGTAGAGCTTTATTCCTTTTCATAGAATCAGAGAATGGTTGGAGTTGAAAGGGACCTTAAAGACCATCGAGTTCCAACACTCCCCACCATGGGCAGGGACACCTCCCATTAGACCAGGTTGCTCAAAGCCTCATCCAGCCTGGTCTTGAACACTTCCAGGGATGGGGCATCTACAGCTTCTCTGTCTCACCACCCTCACAGTAAAGAATTTCTTTCTAGTATCTAATCTAAATCTCTCCTCTTTCAATTTAAAACCATTACCCCTTGTTGCGTTAAGAGGCAAAGTAGTTTTGGCAGAAAATAAACCCCCTTGCGTTCTAACACTCCTCACCGAGGTGGGAGGCTGGATGTAGCTAGGTTTAAATTCTGAGTGATGCCCAATTCACCACTATCAGCCCAGTCACATTTAATGTATTAAACCATCACGATTCTGGATACACTAATAGCGGA
>JAOXJK010000005.1:16483742-16555510 GCA_025774025.1 Xenus cinereus | reverse complement strand
TGTTTTGTTTAATAGGTTGGACTAGATGATCTTAAAAGGTCCCTTCCAACCTAGGTGATTCTGTGATTCTGTGATCATCCTGGGAGCTGCAGTGGAACCGCAGTAGGACCTGGGGTGCTGGCCATCCTCACGGGGCAGCCTCTCACTGTGGCTAGATCTGTGTGTGGACAGGAGACCAAGTGCTCTCTCCTGACACCTGCAAAGGCTTTGCTGTGCCTCTCCTTGCACTCAAGTGACTTTGCGCATGGTTAGAGTAGGTATCTCTGTTAAACTGTCTCCTGGGTCTAACTGGTGTCCCAGCCTTGTTTTATCAAGACATGCACACACTGATGTCAGTGCTATGGAAGTGTATGGGTGCACTGTTGTGTGCCTGTTGCCAGCTGGAACAAGAGGATGGAGTGTAGAGAAGACCTGTCTGCTGGTGGTTTGGGACTGCTGCTGACTGTGGGGCTGCCCTGCCTCGGGGCTGTCTTGGCCCTGGCACTTCTCACTGTGCTGGGCAGCTGGGCTTTGCCAGCAATGAAAAGAGCAGGTGATGCCCGTGTAGAGCTTGGCACGTTCAAGCTGCTGTATCTGGGGACAGACAGAAAAAGGCAGGCTTGTAGATGTTTCCTCCTGGCTCTTGGGGAGGGAGCTGGGGTACGAGAAGGGTCTGCCTGCTCTGTTCCTGCCTGTCCCTTGCTGGCTGTGGCCTGGGCTGAGCACTTTTGGGGCACAGTCTGTCCTGGGCTGTGGCCTGCAGTGAGGACTCCTGGGCACTTTCCCTGCCAAGGACGAGAGCGGCTCTCTTGGCAGCTGTGGGCAGTTCTTGCTGCCTAGAGGAGGGGAAACATGGCCTGTAAGCTGTCTCCTGCCGGGAACAAAGCCAGCACTGTGGAAGACCCCTCCCTGGGCTCAGCTGGGGTCTCCCACAGTTCCCCTGTGGGTGTGAGTCTGAGTGGAAACAAAGGTATGTGCCAAAAAGTGACCTCTCTGCTTCAGTCATCAAGAAACCTCCTCTCGTGCTCTGCTCTCCCATGTCCTTCCTTGAACCTGTGCCCTTGTCCCCGCTCATTCAGAGTGTGCCAGAGGGCTGGCCAGGAGCTCCTTCTCCATTGCTGTGTGCTGGTGCTGCCAGCCATGGCTTGAGTAGCCCAGCAGCTGGGCTGCTGCCATGCCATAGCCACTGCAAACCCCTAAAGCCAGTGGTGGTCTGCAGCCTGCCACACTCAGGAACTGCGAAAGTCCTTCCCTGTTACTAACGTTAACCTGGTAAAAGTTATTCATGAGCCATCTGTGTGCAGGTGAGTCCTTGTGCGCTCCCTGGGAAAAATGATATTAGGAATGGGCTGCCTACCCTGCCCCAGCCTGGTCCAAAGGTGCCTTGGGAAAGAGACTGGCAGGCTGCAGGCAGAAGGCTGCTTTGGCAGCAGTATCCTGGCTCTCCTTTCTGCTGGGGAGCTCGGGACCATCCCTGCTTTCGACAGCCGCGGGACCTGAGGCATGCACCAGCGGCCTTTCACTGTCCTGGTGAAGAGCCCACCTCTGGCTCCTGCTGCTAGAGATGAGGCTTGTGAAGCAAGGCATAGCCGCTCTGAAGCGGCTGATAGCACCGGCTGCCCTTCCCTGCCTGCAGGCGGCATCCTGCTGGCCCGTGTTCTCAATCCCAGCCTTGCCCAAGTATTCGGTGTTTGTGAACAGTGGGGAGATGCCAAAGCAGCAGTGGGTGGGAGCAGAAGCCAGGTCTGTGGGACTGAGCCACCAAGGTGGATGGCAGTGGGGTCCAGCAGCCTTTGCCTGGGCTCTGGAGAGATGGCAGGGTTGGGCCACTTGCTTCTGTGGCACCAAGCTTCCTGACATCCTTCAGCCCTCTTGTTCAGTTGCTGGCAACTTGCCCGTGTTACCCCTGTACAGAAGGTGGTGAGCGTGATGGGCCGCTAAATGTGTGTGATCCACGATGTATGATGTTTGTTTTATTTTAACAAAAAAAACCCCACCCCTGAAAACTCAGAGCTGAGATAAGAGGCTTCCAGTCTGGGCTAGCCCAGTGCGGAGGAGCTTGTAGCAAGGTATTTATCTTGGCTTTTGTTTGCTAGAAGCGGTGCTGAACTGCTGCCTTACAGACAATGTCTGAGCCTTTCTCCTTCCCTGACATCTCTTAGGTCTCAGTGAAACTGCCAGTGTACTCCACTGTGGAGCCCTGGCTCTGCTGCACTGGGGGCAGAGGGCTACAAACACCCTCGTAGTCCCTCTCTGTGCTGGCTTTGAGCCTGTCCTGGGAGGTGGCCAGGGCAATGCTGGTGAGATAGAGTGGCTCCTGGAGGAGCGTGGATGAAAACTGCCAGTGTCCTGCTCTCCTGCTGTGGGAGAAGATGGTGCTGCTGGACCCCGTCCTGGTGCCGTCCCCATGGCTGTGTTGACAGGAGGCTGCCGGAGGTGCACATGGGCACCGTAGTGCTGTAACGCTGGGTGCCCAGGGCTCAGTCTCGGGCCTGGAGGTTGTTTGGGTTGTGAGCTCTGTTTTGGGGCTAGCCTGCAAAAAGCCGCAGTATCTGCCAAGTGACAAGCATGCCACTTAATTGTCAGTGAGTGAGTACTTGGGGCGAGGAGGTGATGATGGGAGCTCCTTGAGCACAGAGGGGACCCCATGGCTCGCCACAGCTCTGGGGAAGGAGCAGCTTGAGGGAGCTCACAGCCTCTTGATGATGGAAAGAAAACAGCAGGGAGAGAGTGCTAGTGCCCACAAGGGCTGAAGGGTCTAGGATCCATCTTCTGGGTTACTCCAGAAGAAGATCTGTGAGTCAAAGGCTGGAAGCAGAGTCAGTTGAAGAGCATCTCTTGCCCTGGGAGCTGAGAGGGACTGGATGGGCCCTGGCAGGACCTGCTGGGCACAGGCTGGGGCTGGTGCGTGAAGACGAACATGCTCTCTTGGAGACCTGGAGTCTTCTGCAGCCCAGAGGCCTCTGTGAAAGCTGAACTGAACCCAGATCTCCAACACTTCTGGCTCCGAGCAAACCCTTGGGGTGGGGCTGCTCTCTGCTAGAGCCTGGCAGGATTGTTCTGAGCTGCAGCGGCCGCTTGGTCTGAAATTTCCACCTGGTCCTTCCTGGAGAGCACCACTGCTGCAACTGCACACATCTTCCAGCCTGGCTTAGCCCCTGGTCCTCCAGGCCCTTCTGGGGCCCATTTGGAGGAGTACAGGAGGGGCTGGCAGGCTTAGTCATGAGAAAGTTCTGTGTCAACCTGTCCACAGATGCCATCAAACTCCTCCCCACTCAGCTGGTGGCACTGGATGCCTTGCCTTACTGCCACCAAACTTGACTTACACGTGGGATGTGCTAGCCTGGCCTGCATCACGTATGTGGGATCAGAAATTAGAAGCCTTTGCTTCTTCTTGGTGTGGTGGGTGTGAGCCATGGACCAGCATCAGTCTGTAGAATTGGTCCCCTCTTGATCCAGCCTGAGTGCTGATGCATTGGGACCTGTTGGGCTGTCCCTCCCCTTTGGGAGGAGAGGCGCTGGGTGAGGGGAGGAATGGCTCTGGGTTTTGGTGAGGTCTGGGCCTAGCAGGGTGCTCCTGCTGGGGAGGGGAGACATGATGGAGGGTGCTGGGAGGTCGCTGGGCCTTCCCTGCAGACTGTGGTAGTGTGAGCTGCGACCTTGGGCTGAGTGAGTCTGACAGCCACAGCGTAAGGGAGGCTGGTGCAGTGGGGTTTGCATGGTACAGGAGGGAAACAAGGCAGGTGTTTGTGGGATTTGTGTTTAAAACACTTGTCAAATACTTCTGGGCTCTTTGGCACCCATTGCTGGCACTGTGGGAGCAGACAACTGCAGAGGGTTGACTCCCCAAAAAGCATCTACTGCGTGGAGCAGGGCGCTCTGGGCAAACCCCAATAGCTCTGTTGGGTGTACCATAGCTGGGGCTACTGTGGGGAGGGCATGAGGCTGTAACCTCACTGTGTTCCCTTGGCAGTCACAGCTGGTGAGCGTGTTCATTCTGGGGAGCTGCAACAATGCCCTGTGCACCCGGGATCCGTGCCGTTTCTGATGCTGACCCCACATGTGGCGGGGCTGCTCCTGGCCTTTCTACCAACACAGCACCAGCAGGAGGGAAATGGTGAGCCCGGTTTTCTCCTGCATCTGGCAGTGTCCAGCCTATGCCCCATCCCCAGAGAAATGGGGCCTGGGCAGGTCCATGTCTCCTCGTCAGCTAGCCGTGTCCTAAGGGTGCATGGCAGCCATGGAGGGTGTACCGGGTGTTGGGTCTCTGCTCAGGCAGTGCCTGCAGGGAGCTGTGGCCGTCGGAGAGAGGCCAGCTAAAAGGTGCCACTGGCTGAGCCTGACCACAGCCACTGGGTGCAGGGTGCTGAGCCGTGGTGCAGGGGGCTCAGGGGAACAGTCTTTGCCCCAGACTGCTGTTGGGGTGCTGCATCGCCAGTTGGTCCCCCCCTCTGGTGGGGGATAGCGTGGTGACCTGGTCGCACAGGCAGTTCTGTCTCTGGCAGTGAAGTCCTGCTAAGGAACTGCAAACCCCTCTGGCCAGGCCTGGTGTGGCAGGGTTGCGTGGGAATGACCTCTGCCTGCAGCCCCCTCTCCTCCTGTGGGTCTGAGGTGGCTGCCACTCACGCAGCACCCGCCTCGAGGGCTGCTGCAGCTGGCAGGGCAGATGGTGTCTGCCAGCATGGCTCTTCCCCCTCCATGCCTGCCCTGTCCTGGTCCCCTGAGCAGCTCTTCCTTGGCAATAGGGCTCGCAGCCAGCTTCAAGCTCCTGCATCCTCTCCAGGTCTCTTACTGCTGTTGTTGCTGCTTGGCAGAGGCTGGTTTGTTTACTGCTTCCCTCTGCTGCTGCAGGGTTGGCAGCACCCAACACGTCTCTCTGGTGCCTGGGGTGGGTTTGGGGCTCTGGGGGGTAGACAGCATCTCTGCTAGACCCGAGCGTGTCACTTCATGCTGGGACCATGACTGCCACATTGGTCTTGCCCGGTGGGCTTCAGGTAGCACCAAGCTGAGAGAAGTTGTGTGGTTGGGCTCCTTGCAGTGGCTCAGCTGAGCAGACGTCCCCGAGCTTGTCCCTGGAAGCATTTTACTCTTGCAGCTTTGCTGCTCTGAGCGACACCGGGGTTGGCTCAGCCTCGGAGGGGTGATGTGGAAGGATGGAGTACTTCAGGATAACAAATAAGACTGGTGAACAGTCTCTTTATTGTGAATTTTTTTTGTGTGTTGTGTCTTGCAGAAATAACATTCAACCCAGATTTGATGATAATGAAAATACAGAAAAAAGAAAAGCAGGTTTGTGACCCTCTTTCCTTCTCCCAACTCAGCTGGCAAAGTCTGGGGACCGTGTCTTGTGTGTGAATTGTTGCAGTTGATGGCGGGGAGGGGGAGCAGGGGGAAGCCTTGCATTTCCAGGCAGGGCTGCTGCTTAGTAAGTCGAAATTTGACCTGGGCTGCAGCCTAGAGCGGATGAGTCTGATGTGGGCTATTGAACAAGGTGGGATTTATCTTCAGTTATGGAAATGTTCTTGATTTGGTTGTGTTCTTGTGGAGGAGAAACCCTTCCCTCAAAGTCCCTAGTATTGGTTCTTGTTTGAATCTCATCATGTATGATCAGATTCAAACCTCATTGGGGAGTTGGACTAGATGATCTCCAGTGGTCCCTTCCAACCCCATATCATTCTGTGATATATGTATTACAAAACTGCATGTTTGCTGGGATTACTGCTAATAATGTGATGCTCCAGGACTAACACCAGCCAGGAGGTTGGGAAGATCACATCTGTGGGGCTGTGAGAGTTTAGCCAGGGAATCTTCCCTTGCTCAGAAATAATCCCATCCCACCAAGCTGCCATTTCTGAATTGCCGCATTGGATCATGCCTACCTGCCGCTCCCGGAGGAGATTTATGAGCCAGTGGCCTTTGTATTAACCATGTGCAGAGGAAGAACCTGACCATCGGCACTCTGTTAAGGGAAAGGACCTGTTACATGTATGGAGGCTTGCCCTGCCTGCCGGAGTGAAATATGGCTGGAGGTATAAAACAAACCAGACCACCCTGAGCTGATTTGTGTCTGTTATGCTTTTAATGGGAAACCATTAGATTGAACACTGAGCTAAGGGATAAATCTGTTGGAGCTGGTGCCATTTCTAGCCAGCTCTGAAGCAGCATCTTTGTGCTGCTTAGGACAGCTACTGATTGCGCCGTCGTGGCAGGTTAATGGGGAGGAGGAAGGGAGGGAAGGGTTTGGAAGAGGCGAGTGTGCTGTTAGGAGTTTGCAGCAGGCCAAACCCTATATAGGATATAGGAAGGTGTGTGTACAGAGCACCAATACTGTAGGAAGTAGTGAGTTTATCAGCGTGTCCTAAAGTTGCTGTGAAGAAGCAGAGCCAGCCTCAAGGTGAGGAGGGGAGCACGGCAGGGCTTGTGTACCAGCAGCCAGCACTGCTGGGCCACTGCTGCTGGGACAGGGGGATGGCCGGGAGGAGAGCACGGCACTTTGGGGCACAGGTGAGTGATCTCTCTGCTCTGATAGCAAAGCCCAGGTAAGAAATTCCCACCACTCCATTGGACTTTTGGTTTGGCTGCTCTGGAAATGGGATTGCTGAAATGGTGGGTTTTAAGCACAGCAAAATTGTCCTCCCCCAGCATTCAGAGATTTTAAAAGGCTCAGCTGCCAAAGTGTTTTGTGTAACTGTCCCTGCAGATAAAGTCTGGGAGGGAGATAAAGGCATGCCAGTCTGAGCAAGGAGGGGTAGGAGTCAAGCTGCTCATGTCCTGAGCTCTCTGAACCAGCAGCAGCAAAGGACGATCCTTGCAGCATGTCACAAAGTGGGCTGCAGCGTTCCTGGGGTCATCAGCTCTGCAAGGGCTGTGCTGGGATATCCCCAGAAGGGTCTGGGCAGCAGTCAGAAATGCTGCTGTGAGTTGAGTGTTTTGTAAGAAAGCTGGCCGAACAGGGCTCCTGGGTGTACTTTGGGTTCCTGCCTGATGTGGTGGAGGGGGCGGCTGCTCCCTGAGGTGGGTGGCTCCCTGCTGTGCTCTGCAGCGCCTGCTGAGCAGCATCAGAGGCAAAACTAGCAAGGGGTGCCATTCTATGTCCGCCTGGACACCTGAGCACAGGAGCTCCCACACCTTGTAAACAGACTCCTCGTGGTACCAAGGAGGCTATTGCCTTCAAAAGTCCATTGAGCAGTCTCTCTGGAGAAGGTGAGATGCTTGTGCGGTTCCTAGGGCTCTCAAGGGCCATGCATCTCTGTACTTGTCTCCCTGCCAGCCTCTCACCTGCAGAAGCTCCATCTTGGTCATCATGTAGGTTCAGTCCCATGGGCACAAAGGCTAGCAAAATGCTGGCACACTTCATATTGGTGAGGGATGGCAGGAGAGCTTTCAGCTTCTTTTGGGAATGGGTTATGGATGTGTTCTCTCCTTTCGCAAGTCCGTGGCTACCCTGAGTCTTGTCTTGCCCATGTCCACCACCAGTTGATTATGAAGTCTGGGCTGGAGACCTGGGGCCTCGCAGCAGGCTGTCCTGGGAGGAGCTCCTCTCTGTGCCCCCTTGGTGCCCCTTGCAGCAGTGCCACCCTTCCTCCACGGTTTGGGATGGCTTGGTGTGCAGGGCACTGCCAACTGGTGCACCAGATGAGGAGCTGTTGTTAGCACAGGCAGGGTCTGTGTTTGCACGACTCTTCTTCCTTAGTAATGCATGAAAATCTGGTGGATTTGTCACCGAGCTGTGACTAACTCATGAAACCTGTCACTTCCCTCGTGACTTATGAGGCTTCGTGCCAAGGTACCTTGTCTGCTGGCGGAGGTGGCAAAGGGGTGCCACCTACCCCAGGGAGCAGTGACAAGCAATGGATTTTCCTTGAGGGCTTTGGCAGCACTGTCGTTCCCTGGGCTTCCTCTCCCGTCTCTGTCCTGCTCCTCCCTGGGTACTAAAGGGCTTATTTCTGCCAAGGTCTGACTTGTTGAATAACCTGAGAACTATTGAACTAAAATAAATGCAGTTGTCCCACAGTGCCTGCAAATCTTATTCTACAGTCATGGAAAAGCTCCCGGCCAGCAAAGACTGTAAGAGCAGAGCAGCATTGCTTGCCTCTTAGAGAGGGAGAGGATGGGAAGTCCTGTGACCTCTTAGCTCCTGCCTTCTTCTGGAGGACTTTTCTGACTTTTCAGCCTGGGCTTGGAGGCAGTAGGAATGTCCCCATCCCCAGCAGTGCATGGCCGGTGGCGTGGGGAGGCAGCAGGGAACAGCCCGGGGCTGTGGCACCACATGGCTGCTGTCCCCTTGCGGCCGGGACACATCAGGGTGTGCAGGCCCCAGGAATATCTGTGGGAGCTCTGCTTGGTTTTACTTCAAGCATTCACTGCATAAAATGAAGGTTTTTCCTGATTTTTATAGGTCTGTTTAAGTGAAATGTGAGCTCTGATGTCTCAGGTGCTGGAAGCACTGCCGAGGGCTGTTGCTACAGCTCCCTGAGGCTACTCCCTGGGGAACGGGGCTCCCCAGCTTGCGGGCACTTGTGGCTCTGCCCCAGGCTGCATCTGGGGGCTCCTGGCCCATCTTGGCGTTTTTTGTTGTGATGAGACTGTTGGGTGCAATGACCCTTGGTGCCAGGTGCATGCAGGAACTTTGCTCTGCTGAGCAGCTTGCGGGCACCTACTCTGGGGAGGATGAAGGGCAGGGAAGTGCTTGAGCTGCCAGTGTGCCCTGTGCCTCCACCCACAGCCAGGAGTGCTGATCCTGGTCCTCCCCCAAGGGCTCCTTACTCTGCTGCTGCTCAGGCCCTCCTTTTTCCATGCTCCCCACCCTGCGAGAGAGGACTAAGCGGGGAGGACAGCCTGGCCAGCCCAGGGCAGTAGTGTTGCCCTCTGCCCCTGCTGTGCCCTGTGCCAGGGCAGTAGGGACATGGTGCCTGCTGCCAAGCTCAATCACGGGACAGATCTTTCCGGCTGTAGCTGTTGAGGGCTGCGTCGTGGTGGAGTGTCTCGGGAACGGAGCCAGGCCCCACCTCCGTCACGCACATCCCATGGTGACTGCAGAGCCTGCTCAGAGACATGACGGAGGGTGGCACTTGTGTATTTTTAGCTTCTGCTGCATTGCATTAAGAGCTGGAAGCGAGGGGTGTGGACACCCAGTGATTAGAATCCCAGAGCCCATGCTGTTCACGCCACCAGTGGGGATTGCAGCTGCTGGAGAGGGTGGCTCAACAGCTTGCTAAAATGCTGGGTATGGAAGAAGCTGCCTTTGCCACTCCCACCATGAGGCTCTGCAGCTGGCTGTGCAGATAAACTGGGCCGGTGGCTGCCAGCGTGACCGTCTCGGGAGGCAGAGCTGTGTGATGGTGCCCATCTTGGGCTCTGGCGCAGCAGCAGCCCAGCTGGTGGCTTTGGTCAGTGCCGTGGGGGTGAGCTGAGCAGCTGGGGTGCTGGGCAGCCCCTGGACATTGGCCTCTGTCTAAAGAGCATGGAATCCTTTGATGGCCCCTGCAGTCAGTGTCCACGTGGACAGTCCACATACAGGACAGATCTCTGCAGGGTTTAAGCCGTGCCCTCGATGGGCTTCTGTGGAGGTGCCCCGCTTCTCCTGGGGGGCTGCGGGAAGGCCTAGCCTAGCCTCCAGCGAATGGGTTTGAATGGTGCTGGCACTTTTCTGCAAGATGGCATGTGGCATGGCTACTGCTGGCTCTGGTTGTGTTGCCCGGCAAGAGTGTGTTGTGTGGAGGTTGTCTAAGCCTGGTAGCCAGGGAAGCCAGCTTTGCTCTTGGCGATGACTATGAGAAGGGCTCAGCCATGGCCTCCTCACAGGACGGAGCTGCCATTCATACCCTGAGGCTGTGGCAGAGCTTTGCCCTGCTGGGAACTCTGTGCTCTTGGGGGGGAAAGCCTGCAGGGCTCAGGGCAGGGTCTCAAGGTGCAGGATGGGCAGTGGGCTGGATATCAGGCTGTTCTCCTTTCCCCTTCCCACCCCCAAACTCACGTGGTGCTGTAGGGTTTGAATGAGGAGTGATGCTGGTAGGTGAGGAGGGTCTGACACACAGCAGTGCCAGTGCAACGTCCACTTCATCCCCAGCACACCTCCCAGCAGGGATGGCCTGTGACTTCTGCTGCCTGGGTCCAGGGGAGCCTCTCTCTGCTCCCGCCATCCCAGCTATCACATGGCAAGTGTGTAAGCTGTAGAGTCGGCGCCACCGCTATGGGGCAGAAGGTGATGCTGGGCTGCCCAGGCTCGGGGTGGGAGCCCAGGAGCACCAGAGGCAGGGAAGGTGATGTGGTCTCACAGGCTGTGGAGGGAGTGTGGCTCTGGGTGTATGATGGTTCCCTCCTGGCTGAGCACAAGGTGCAGGATCTTCTACCCCATCCAGCCAAGCCTGACCCCTTCTGATGCACCTCTTTTGGGTGCCTGGCCCCAGTTTTCTCTTGTCTTCACCCAAAGCTGCCTGCTGTTCTCCATTCTCACTTGCTTCTTAGGACTCTCATCCCATAATGTCATCCTGGCCCCCTGTCTTACATGCCCTTTCCCTGGCCTCAGTCTCCTCCCTCTTCCCCTCCCCATCTTCTCGTTGCAGTTGTTTGTTCCCTCTCCCTCCTCCGCCATTCCCTTTGCAGGTACCTGGGGCAGGCAGGGTGAGAGCAAGGGTTTTGGACCCGGCTCAGTCCTGCTGGCCCCGGTCTGGTGCACGTCCTGGGTAGGAAAATGCTGCTGAACTTCACTGCTCCCTCCTAAGCTCCCTGCACACATGCCAAGTGGACTTTTTAAACTGTTCGTTCAGGTCCCTGTGACCCCAGCTCCACTCTTTGCCAGAAGGCTCGGAGGGGGTCGGGGGTGCTGCGTGACCCTTGTGGGCCAGGGCGGCTGGTGCATCTTGCAGGCTCAGCAGTGGGGAATGAGCCCTTCTGAGGACCAGGGGCAGGAGCCACTTTATGTCACCACACTGGTGGTGTTTTCCCTTAAGTCCTGAATAAAGACTGAGAAGTTGAGACAAATTGGGACTATAAATGAAATGAAACAATTTTAAGTTAGGGAAACATACCATTAAGGCCCACCCTAACCTTGGCTTTGCCCTGTAACGGGGTCATGCAATTATAAGTGCTCTCCGTTAGCCTTCATGGCTCTCCGGGGAGGTTTAAACATTTTTTTTCCTCCTGACCATCTCTTTGACAGTAGTTAGACGCATGGGACGAGACTTTGTGCTCCAGCTACTGCTGAGGGACTTGCTTTTCTGTATGAGATGTAATTTATAGAAGATTCCCCTGGGAATAAAAAATTGTACAAATGTTACATAAAAGTGTGTATTCTGAAAGTGTAAAGTCATTACAATTGTCACCCCCAAAAAATGCCAGTTGGGAGGCAGTGCAAAGGCACAGTTCTAAGGATAAAAAGTGTACTGGGCATATAGAGGCTGCTTGGGTCTGGTACCAGAGATTCAGAGATGGGCATCACCTACCAAATCATGTAGTCATTGTCTTTTCTTCCCCCTCCCCTTCAAAATACCCCGGCAACAACAAACCTGCATGTTTAGATGGGCATGTAAGAAAACTTGTAGAAGAGGCTGTTCAATGTAAAATGATGTTTTTCTTTAAGTAAAAAAAAGTTGTAGTAGAAAAAGGACACATATTCTGGGAATTTAAAAGTAAACCTGTATATAGCAGAACTAAAAAGATTTTTAGGAACCACTTGCTAATAATTTTTTTTTTTCTAAATATCTCAGGACTAAAAAGCCTTTAAGAGGGTTCACAGGGTGAATAAGTGATTGAGGTGTCAAGTAAGTGCTCATGGAAATGGGATGTTGGCAGAACAGCTGGTTCAGGAAGGCTCCCAACCCAGAGCTACCCCTTGATGCCTGATGCATTGGAGAGTTGCCCTTAAATTAAGAAGGTTGATAAAGACATTTTTAAGCAAAGTAACACAAGCCACCAGGCTTTGATGGGATTTACTCTAGAATTGTAAAGGAGCCTGATTAGATGTTGGGAAATGTTGGAAATTAGATGTTGGAAATACGGTTAGGGGGCCGTCGCCCATCAGAGCCACATCCATGGAAGGGGAGGTTGAGCAAATGTGAGATTAAAAGCCGATATGTTTACTGGGTATTGTGTAAATGGTTAGGAACTATAATAAACATTCCATCTGTGAAAATACTACACTGGTGAATAGTCAGTGTGGCTTTTGCAAAGCAAAATCCTTACAATCTGCCAATGATTTTAAAGATAGCCAGACCCCTGGGGTAAGATTGGTCTGGGCTGGTACAGTGCTCATGGACTCCCAAACAGCTGCTGAGAAAGTTTCTCACTGAATGCTTTTAAAGAAGTTAAGCATTGTCCTGATAAGAGGTCTTTCTGTGAATTAGGGACTGGTTAATAAAGAGTAGGAAGCAAAGTACAGGCAAAATGTCTCTGCTTTCATGGCATGGAGCAGAGGAGAAGGTGCCAGCTGATTCCTGCCATCATCTGATATGCTGAAATGGAAACGGAGTCCGAAGAGTTGAAGAAAGTCTTAAGATGTGTCAAGTAACACATATGGGGGAGCCAGCCACGTAGGAATCTTCACTCGGGGCTGTCCCTGCTCCTGGACACTGTAAAACGCTGGCAGAGAATTTGGCAACTGCCTGCAGGTTGTCCCAGAGGCTTGTTCAGCAATTTGGGAAGGGAGAAGCAGCAGAGCAGAAGCCCTCCTGCTGCTGTGTGGTACCTCCCTGATAGTGCATGCTTTCCTATTGCCACCCCAAAGCTGGTGGGGCTAGAAGAGGATGAGACAAATGGTCTGAGAGCTGGCCCAACCCTCCTGTGAGGAGAAGGAGACGTGTCACCTGTGCCTTAGCTGGGCTGAGAGAGCTCTGCAGGGGAAGGATGTGATGGAGAACGGCCAAACAGTGAATGGGTTGGAGCAGGTTACAAGGGAACCCTCCTTTGTATTCTCACACCTTGAGAACTAGAAGCCACCTAGGAGGGCAGCACAATTTAAAGAAGATCAGTGGGGTTTGCCTTATCAGTTTGCGGTACTGAATGCCACCACATGCTTTGACGCCCATGGTTGCAAGTGGGTTCATGCAGCTGTAGCTCCCATGGCCTGGATGCAGTCCTGCCGCTGGAGCTCCCGAGCCACATCCAGCCGGGGTGGCAGTGCACGCTGCCTGCCCTGCCCCTCTCCTTCCCCGATTCAGGGTCACAGCTGTGGCCCAGAGCAGCCCTGGGCTGGTCCAGAGCAGACAAGGGGAGCCCACCTTGCCTGCCTGCTGTAGCAGCATCCTGAGGCTGTGATTTGCCACATTTAGTCTCCGGAAACTGAATGTGATTCTCCCCCATGAAGGGTCTGAACGTGGTAGTATGTCACGTGGAGACATGTGTCTCAGACCGCTCAGCCTGGAGGTTGCCACTGCAGCAGAGCTCCCTGTGCTGCTGTGTCCCCATCAGTGTGACACGGACCCTTCAGCTCCTCATCATTTGGAGCAGAGGTGGTGGTTCCCTCGGCACAGGGGCAGCAGCTGATGCCATGGCCCTGGCCGCACGGTGACAGTGTGCTCCTGCTTCCCCCAAAGGGCTGGCCGGGCTGCCACAGGCAAGCTGCAAACCATGCTTTGAAGCCATGCAAGAGCACAGATAACACTGGCACTGCTTTCTCAGGCTTTTCCTGTTGACGAGAAGCCAGGATAAACTGAACCTCATTAAGGGAAAGTAGGAAAAGCTCATTCCCTGGCTCACAGCAGTGTGTTGAGCTCTGCCGGCAGCTTTGTACTCTGCAGCATGTGGATGGCAGGAGCTTGCCATGGACTTGTAGGAGCCTGACAAGGAGCCTTTTATCCTCAAAACAAACCAAGCAGCCTTGGGTGCAGAAGGGTTTCTGAGGGTGGCAGTAGCTGCCCACAGTCGGCACGGAGGAGCCTTATTTCCCTGCCCCTCTGTGCTTTTGCTGCCTGTGCAAGCCCTGGCCGTGAGCTGCTCGGTCCCACAGGCTGGTGTTTGATGGCCCTTTCATGGCAGGGCCTGCACCAGAAGTGTCTGGCTGCTCCAGCTGGAGGCAGGCGCTGCTGACTTACACCCCCGCTGCCTCCCAGCCACAGCAGCCCGGGATGTCTGATGCCCATGGGGCATCCCATGGCAAAGCGCTGGCACTGCTGGATGTGGGGGCCTGCAGTGCTGCCTATGGGGTGTGCTGCAGTGGACACATCTGTGCTCCCACCACGATGGGCATACCTAGAGGCTGGAACGGCTGTTGGCAGCCGAGAGGTGATGCAGGAGGAGCAGAAGGATTGCATTTTCACAAACCTTCTGATAGCTTGTGGTTTTTTCTATAAAGCATTAAACTTTCTGTTGCAGCAGGGCTTATGGCAGGCTGGGATGTCTTCATCAGCAACCATCGAAACGCCCTTTCTGATTTGCCTCAGCAGCACAACGCAAGCACAAGGCAGACACCACGAAGGAGGTCATGGTTTGAGGCCTGCTCTCCTGACGGCTTTATTAGTCTCTCGCATGTGGTGGGGCCTGAAGCTCCTGCCGGGCAGCGGAGGTGCCAATGGCGAGTGGGACCTGCCTGGGCACCATAGCCTGACTCGGAGCTGTAGATGCAGACAGAGATACGGGGTAAGGGAGAGATATGGACCACTTGGCTGGTGTACGGCAGTGGAAATCATGAGCCATTCCCTACTCCATGCTGGTCTGCTGGGAATTTCTGATGCACACAACGAGAGGGGCCCGTGTCCCTGTGGCTGGCTGTCGTGGCTCAGCTCTCCCAAGCACAGGCTGTTGGGAACGGAGTTGCTCCAGGTGCTCAGCACCATTCCCAGCCCAGTCCTGGTCCAGTCCTGTGGGGGAGCCAGGAGCCCATCTCCGGCAGGGCAGGTGGCATCGCCTGCTCTTGGATGGCACCAGAGTTGCAGTATCCAGACCTGTTGTCCATTGTGTGGTCTGCCCCTTGTGAGACTCGGGACTACAAGCTGTGGCTGGAAAGGAGTAGTTCACCTTCCTGCTCTACAAAGATGCTGAAGATTTGCTTTCCGTCTGGTATCTGCACTTGGCTGTGGTTCAGCGCAGAAGCAAAAGGAGATCCAGGCTCTTGGGGGTCTGGGAGCTTTGTAGCTAATCCAGTAAATGGTTCCAGCTGATCCCCAGCTTGCAAGATCTGAGGAATGCAAAGTCTGGGACTGATCCTGTTGCTCAGCCTGTGGGCTTAGAGGCAGCATCTGTAGTGCTGGTTTTCTCCTGGCCCAGAATAGGTTCCTTGTAATTGCTTAGGTGCACTTTGATGGCTTGTCCCTGTGACAGGATGGTTGCTCTCCCCCATCCCAGGTCACCGGTGCAGACCAGCAGCAGGGGCCAGGACAGAGTGCCGGAGGTGAACACGTGCAGGCAGGGATGCTGGTATCAGCAGCCCCATTCATGGGTGGCTGCAGGGACATTTGGGTTCTTTTCCCCTTTGCAGCCTGTTTTGTTTAATGCTTCCACCTAATCCAAATCAGAAATCCAAGCATACAGAGTGCCCTGCGCCTAGACCACCCCGAACGGGCTCCAGTCCTCAGCCCATAGTATGTAAATATTTACATTCTCTCCCACAGCTCTGGGGTATCTGAAGAGCCAGGTGGTGCTGGGAGTCTGTGGGGCCTGGGCATGGCTGCCAGAGGCGCTGGCACCTCGTCACCACGGAAATGGCTTGTGAAGGAAGCAGCACCACTGACACGGGGCAACTATGGGTGCAGGGTGCCAGGGCGAGCACTGTCACTGTCCCCTCAGGCACACTGCTCCCCGGCCACTCACCAGCTACTCCACAGCTTCCCTCAGGCCTGGCAGGGCCTCAGCCCCGTGCTGTGTCTCATGGAACATCCACCAAACACCCATCTGCAAGAGCAGCTTTCCAACCCCAGTTGCATTGCTGGGTTTGGTCTGGTGCTGTTCTGCTCAGGTGGTGAACCAGGCTGGGGATGGCTGGAGCTTCCCTCTGCTCATGGCCGAGCTGTGCATTAAAAAGAGTTAATCACGTGGTTGTGGATGAAAAGCGTGCCATCTCCTGTGAAGGCTTTGGGGTTTGCTGCCTGCTGTGGGGCTGGAGGAGCAGCTCAGAATCCCGTGCTGCCGGGCCAGCGGGCAGAGACCTGCCTGGGTGCACAGTGGTGGTAGGCTGTTGGCAGTACCATGAGAGATCGGTGCCAGGCATGGCCCCAGCCACTCTCCAGTGGCCCCCTCATCGCAGGCAGAGAGGAGAGGTGCAGTGGGCTGGCTGAGTGTGCAGCAGAGCCAGGCGCTGCCTGTGCCGGAGCGCTGGGGATGGGACCTGACTGGCAGAGCAGCTGAAGCAGAGCCCAACGTTACTTTCCCCGTCCTTGCTGCGCACAGCTATGCTTCTGCCCGGCTCTTTGTGCATCCCTTGCTCTCTCCCCTCTGGCAGCTGCTGCAAGGGATGTTTCTTGTCCCCAGTATGAATTGTCACTCACAGCTCCCTTTCTCGGGCTGTCCCCTGCCAGCCCCCCTGGCCTGGGCTTATCTGGAGGAGCCGAGGTCAAGGCTCACAAGCCTGGGCTTGAGCAGAGCTGGGCATTTTCATGCTGTGTTCCGGTCGGGCCTGCCCAGCAGAGCAGGCCAGGTACACAGCTGAATTCCTTGCAGTGTTCAGTGCTGGAAAATTTGCAGGAAGTGAAGGAAGAGCCGGAGCAGGAAGAGCAGCTCCATTCTCCTGGGCTGTTGGGAACCCAGCACCCAGCAGCTCCTGGGAGAGGTGTCCATCTAACCCCCCTCTTCTGCCCTAAAGTCTGTCCTGAGCCGACTTGGGGGCCTGCTTCTTGTTGCTTGAGGATGTGCAAGACATCCTTAATTCCCTGCCCTGCTGGGACAATCCCTGACTTTGGGCAATGGGCAGGAGGTGGCCTGGGTGTGTGGGTTGCTCTGGGTCTCAGCAGAGTTGGGTGTGGAGTGTGCGATCAAAGGCAGGGCTGTGCTTGGGGACACAGCAGCACAGCAGGAGGGCTGGGTGCCTCTGCTCTGGACCTCTGTGGGCTGGTGGGGAACCAAATGGCCTCTCTAATCTGTCAGCCTCCATCGGGCAGGGAATGGGGGGTCCTCTCCTTTGAGCTGCATCTGCATGTGGTGGCCATTAGCCACAGTCCCCCGTATATCAAGGGATGTTGCTTGCACCCAGGTGACTAGAGCCTCGCTGGGGCTGCAGTTCCCCCTAGAGTGCCTGCTATTTCTATATGTGCCATGTGCTTCACATGCCACCTTTCTGTTCTCTCTGCAGCCGCCAAACCTCAAAGCACTGAGCCGCTCCTCAATGTCGGATGCCTGGGAGTGCAAGGACCCCTTTGCCAGCAGCGAGGAGCAGGACGAGGTGCCCCACCAGATGACAGTGACAGCCATGGCCACCGGCGGCCAGTGCCAGTGCCCAGAAGACGAGCCCGACGGGGCTTCCCAGAAGCGGACGAGCACCCAGAATGGGATGCAGGACAGTGGGGGCGGAGGCATAGGGGTGAAGAAGAAACGGAAGAAAAAGGATCTGGGAGAGCAGGAAGGGGGAGAAAAAGCAGCTGTGGAGGTGAAACCAAAGAGGAGGAGGGAGCCTAAAGAACCAAAAGAGCCTAAAAAGGCTAAGGAGCCCAAGAAGCTGAAGGAGCCCAAGCAGAGGGAGGTGGCCAAGAAGCCCCGGAAACCTCGGGAACCCAAAGCCCCCAAGGAGCCTAAAGACAAGAAGAGTGGCTCTGAGCCTGGCCCCAGAGCAAGACCCAAGAAGAGCAGGTGGGTGGTGATGTGACCTTGTCTCTGTGCCTGGTGTGAACAGGGCTCTAGGTTCACACGAGCTTTGGCCAAGAGAGCTGTGCTGGCCCACCACATTGCAGGGTGCATGAGCTCCTCGTCCTGAAGGATGGATGTGCTGGTCAGGAGGCCAGGACGAGCTCTGCAGCCACGCAGACAGGACAGGCAGGTGCCCTTTTGAGGATGAGGCCCTATGAGATCCTAGATCCAGAAGAGAACCAAAGAGTCTTGGCTTCTCCTTGGCCTGGCCTTTGTTCTGAGTGTCCGGGGGGGCAGAGGGACCGTAGGGAGGTGTCTCACCAGGACAGCAAGGTTACTGCATGGCAGAGGGCCTGTCATACCTGTTTTGGGGCCTGGGTAGAGGGTATGTGAGTGGTACGAACCTGACCCTGGGCTATCTGTGCAAGCGACCGTGCCTGCATGCCTGGGGGCCAGCAGCCTACCTGCCCTCAGCTCAGGTTTGGGAGGATGGTGGACCACATACCATCTTCTCCCTCTCCGGTGTGGCAGGACCCGTCTCTGCCTTGCAGCTGCAGAGCTGTGCTGGCAGCAAAGGCCGGCAGCAGGGAGGCCTGAGGACTCCCTCGTACTGCACAGCCCAATGCCACTGCCTCCAGTAATTCCTCATTCTTTTAATTAACAGGCTGATTGGACAGAAGCTTTGATTTCTTAGCTCTGATTTCTTTTTAATTGGGAATATGTGCAGATAGCTGAGCAGGACTCAACAACACCAACATAATTTGGTTCACTGTCATGGACTTGCAAAAATAAGTGGTTTTTGGAGAGTCCTGTACAAAGCAGGGCCCTCCTCGTGGGCTGTAAATAACTCACAGGATGAATATATTTCTACTGTAAACAGGATTAGTACAGGAGCCAGCTGGAAAATTTTCAGCAAAACCTTTCTTTGTTAGAAAACACCAGTTTGATAGAGCTTCTCGAGGGCACTTTCTGGAAATGGTCACCAGAATGGGTGTCCCAGGGTCTGTGGGATCTTCCCACCTTCCTCCTGTCGTGGCTGCTGTCAGGGCACATGTACAGGGCAAGGAGTCTGGGTCTTTCACAGCCCGGCTCCTTCGGAGCTCGGTGAGAGCGGGATCCTGGAGAGGCCAGGGCTGTGGAGCTGGCGCCAGGTGGCTGCTACTACCATTGGCATGGGCTGGTGCTGAACAGAAGAAGATGTGGGACAGCAAAGCTTCCACGCCAGGCTAGTGGAGACCTCAGCAGGGCAAGAGCTGGGCGCCATGTCCCTGGCAGGTCCCTGAGTTCCGTAGTGCTGTCACTTCTGGTCTTTCTTAAGCCTGGGGCTCTGCACATGAGGAAACCAAGCCCCTGTGTCAGTCGTGGGCTGGTGAGCCAGAGCAGATGGGGATGGATAGATCAAGTGGACAGCGCTGGGAGGGTGAGAGAAGGGCTCTTCAAGGCTCTGAGAAGGGCTGCAGCAGAGGGGCTGAAGGTGGAGGGGGAAGGAGAGGGGCTGCAGGCAAGGAAGGGAAGGATGAAGCCCAAGTAAAGGCAGCATTGGGCACTGAAGAGGTCCTGGGATGAGGGATGCAGCACACAGCTTTTCCTAATGACACCTCTGCTCCACCAGTAAGAAACTGCCATATGGGCAGTTCACAGGGGTCCACCCCTGCAATGGGACCTTTGGGACCAGACCAAAGCAGGGGAAACCTGGGCAAGAGCAGACTGTGGAGGCTTGGGCTCCTGGAGGCACTTATGGCTCTTGCCCAGGAGCTTGTTGCCACCCTGTCAGGTCCCTTGGCTGCCAGCGTGCCTTCACAGGGTGTTAAAAGCAGCCCATGCCAGTGCGACCGGCTGTGGGTATGTGGTGGGCAGGTCACTCTGCTAAACTGGGGATTTTGGTGGGGTAATACAAGCTGAAGAGCTGGAGACACTGGTTTCTCCTGCAAAGGCACAGCAGGATCTGGGGGTACAAGGATGGGGGCTAAAGGGGGATCTGCTTGCTGTGCTGGGGGCCAGTGTGTGGAGCCCTGATGAAGAGAGCACTTCATTCAAAAAAGACCAATTAATATAACTCCATAACACATCATGTAGCCAGAAGAAACTGTGTGAGTCTGGGAGAGCCACAAAGCTCTGTGCTTTCCTGATGCCCCGTTCCAGTGGATCCTGAGCCAAGGTGCTTCCTCCTGCTCACCTGGACCTTCCAGAAAGACCTGGGTCCACCTTTGCTGCTTGGAAAGTCCAGCCCATGGACTGTTTCCCCCTCTCCGCAGCCCCCCTTTGAGCCGCTTCTCAGGCTGTTGCCTCTGCCTCTGGATCACCCACAGGAGGAATGGCTGCTGGGTGGAGGCACCCATGGGTGTCAAGGTGGAAGCTCTGTAGGGCAGCAGGGCTGCCCCTGTGCCCACTGCCTGGGACAGAGATGGGGGTCCCCTGGCAGCGCAGGCAGGGGAGGCGAGTAGCAGGCAGAATAAGTGCTCCGTGCGAGTGAAATGATTGCTAGGAGTCCTCTAAGTGGCAGATAATGGTGGCATAATTTCTTCTAAATTATTTCTAATCATAGCCAACTACTGCTATGAATGAAGCAGTTGTTAATTGTGACTTACAAATCAATATCTTGGGAGTTATTGCTCGGGTGGAAGCAGTGCTCGCAGTGCATTTTCAGGACCTCTGATTGAAGCTCGGGTGGACGGCCACGGCATTTTTGGCCTGAACAGCAGATTTTTAACTGCTTGTTTTTTGCCAGTCCCAGGCGTTTTTCTCATATAAAACCTTGACATGGGTTTGAAACTAATCGTTCCTCTGCTGCTGCGCAGGTCTGAGATGTGGAGGGGACGGATGGCGGGGGCTGTGAGTGAGGAAGGGGATGTTGCTCAGCTCAGGGACAGGCACCAGCTGTTTGAAATCTTTCCCTTAACAGTGTTCCTTGCGGAGGGTAAGGATGGACGGGCATGTTGGGAGCGGTTGTTTCTTACCCTGGTGCTTCCTGAGCATGTTTCCCGTGCACAGGCAGGTTGTGGTGGGTGCTGGGTGCCACTATGGGCTGGGTGGCCCTGACCCCGAGGGTGTGCCATGGGGCTGGGCTGTGTCTTCGCACAGTTTATGTTTGCAGGGAAGGTGGTGGGATTCACTGGGAGCAAGGCCCAAATCCCCTCCTGTGACTTGAGCACGGAGGATGGTTGCCTGGTGGGACAGAGCCTCCCAGCAGGTGCTTGAATGTGGTGGTGGCGGCCGTCATGGGCTATTGCACTGGTGAGAGTCTGGGGCCTACGTTCTACCCGTGTTTATGGCAATCACGGGGCTTAACTCGCTCTGGCTGAAGGCACAGGTCAGTGTCTGCTTAGCTGCCATCTCGGGAGAGAACTTGGTGCTGTGGCTCAGGGAAGACAAACCACAAGCTGGAGCAGCTTCTGTCTCAACGCTGGTGTAAAGGTCTACTGGGGTCTGGCAGGGCTCTGCAGCACACACGAGAGGTGGCTGACAGGATGGCCAGTGCTCAGAGCAGGCACCTCTTTTCCCTGGGGATGGCACCAGCTGGGGCTGGTGATGGGGAGATGCTCCTTGCACCTGCGCAGGACATATGTCCCTGTCTTGGTCTCCCAGCTGGGGCAGAGGCTGCCGCGCTCTGGTGCAGGACCTGCCTTCACTACAGAGACTTCATGGTCACCCTGCCCGGAGGAGAGAGGCTGGCCTGGTTCCTTCTAGCTCATTGCCATGCCTGAGCCACGATCCCGAGCATCCTGACCTCATGCATCCAGGCTCCCCGTGCCAAAGGAGCATTGAGGGCTGACCATGAACTGAACTCCAGCTCCTACAGCCCCTGTTCCCCTGGCTGGTGGGAGCCCCCAGCCCCTTTCTGCCCAGGGTAGGGCGGGTGGACCCTTTCATCCCAGTGTACTGGAATTGGATGGAGAAACACTTGATGGTGATTAATGAGCATCACCAGCTGGGGATCCCCAATGCTGGGGAAGGCTCCAGGAGCCTTGAGCTGCTTCTGGGTGATCCAGTGGGAGCAGAGCCCTGCGTGGGTGCCTGCTGGCTCTCCCCTGGGATCCCAAGGACAAGATATAACTGTCAGTCTGTCTTGGCAGCAAGGACACCCCTGTGGAGAAGAAGAAGAAAGGGAAGAGGAAAAATGAGATACCAGTGGACAGTTTGGATTTGGATCAGGATCTCCTGAGCCCATCTGTGCAGAGCCCAGAGGAGTCTGCAGAGTCGGCTGACAGCCAGGTATGTCCAAAACCCTTGGCTGGCTGCTGGTGGGGGAAATCCCACCTGTCTCTGAGTGGGAGAAGAGCTGGGCCCCGGGGCACAGCGATCAGAGACCTCTTTCAGCAGTGTGGCTGGTAAAACGTAGCCCTGGGGTCTACCAGCCACACTGCTTAAAGTCAGCTTGCGGCCCTGGGTTGGGCACATGCTGCTGCCCTGGGTGCTGCCCATCCCTGAGCCTTGAGTTTCCCTCTCCTCCACGGCTCTTGGCAGCTCTACTTTCCCAGCACAGCATGGGGATGCAGGTCAGCCCCTCAGGGCTGGGGAGCTGCATGTGTCTCTGCAGGGCTCTGCTGCTTCAGGTCGCGGGGGCTGATGGGGCTGTGTGGGTCAGACATCGATGGAGACCTCGGCACTGCAGTGATGGGTTTACCGCCAAGGGATGTCTATTCTTCCCACCACGTCCATCCCCCTGGGTCAGGGAGTGGGGTGAAGATCAGGCAGCCCTGGGGCTTTCCCTCCTCTGCTCAAGCCGGGAGGAGGTACTTGGTCTGCCTGTCTCCCGTGTGACTTCCTTTTTTATCCCATACACAGAAACGCCGCTCAGGACGGCAAGTGAAGAGGAGGAAGTACAATGAGGACCTGGATTTCAAGGTGGTGGATGATGATGGCGAGACAATAGCCGTGCTGGGAGCTGGGCGAACCTCTGCACTCTCTGCCTCTACTCTGGCGTGGCAGGCAGAGGTAGGGCTGGATGTGGGATGGGGTGACGGGGGCCTCCTGCCTCCCACAGGGTGTCCCAAGGGTGTCAGTGCCAAGGTTCGAGCAAGTGGAGGATCTCAGCACAAGGATGGGGTGAGAGTGTGCTTATCTGGGAGGGTGCAGGTTGGCTTTGCGGGGACTGTGAGTGCACAAAGGGATGGACAAGACATGCGCAGGTCCAACTGTCCCCTTGCTGCTTGGAGACTAAGGCTTCTGGAACATGTCATGTAGCTGGACATCTCCCCGAAGACATGACCCACCCATTGCCCATCCCCACCTTTGGCACCTATCTCAGTAGCCAAGCTGATCTGCCAGGCAATGTGGTCAGGATCTGGGCAGCGTGGCAGGGACCAGCCAGTGTCACTGCATTTTGGGCCTCACTGCCCTGTCTCCTCTGCCCACAGGTTCATCACTGGCTCCTGGTAGGTGCTGGCACCTCCTGGTCTGTGTGTTGGATCCTGCAGCTCATTCCCTCTCTCTGGTCGCTAACAAAGCTGCCAGATATTAATAATGGTCACTAATTGTTTTCATAGTGTTCTCATGTCCCTCTCTAGGTCCTTCTTCACAAGGCTTTGGTGTGGGGATTAGTCAGTTCTGTTATTAAGCCAGTTAATAAGACCCGGCCTGATGCTCCCTGCCTTGCAGGGAGGCTGCCCCACACCCACGGGAGGTGCTGCTGGTGCTGCTTCAGCTGCTGCTCGGGGCCTTGTCCCAGCTGTGCTCCTGGCAGTGATCTCTCCAAGTGAGATTTTCGAAACAGCAGGTGGAAACGGGTTGCCTTTGGCATGTGTCCATGCTGCTGCCCTACTCTCCTTAGTCCTGGACTTCCACCTCAATTTGTCCTGATTCAGATGAATTATTAAGGCTGGTGTCTGACAGCAGCAAGGCTTTCTGCTGAGTGGCTGCTCTGTGCTCCTGCCAGCAGGCTTGGCCTGGCCTGGCCATGGCTGTTCCCAGGGTTGACACTGACCCAGCAGGGCAAGATAGGAGTGCTGAGGCCTCAGGGCTACTCTCCCCATGGCCTGGACTTGCAGCTTTCCCTCCTGAATTCTGTCCATATTCCTCAGCAGCTCTCTGAGGTGGTGAAGGGCTCCTCCAGCAGCCTGCAGGCTGCCTGTGATGAGCCACTGACCTGCGTAAGCCAGCTGGTCAGCGTGGGAGCCCCCAGCCACGGGGCACTGGAGGTGGCTGGGATGGAAGCACTGTGCCTCTGGGCTTGTTCACACAAAATGTTTGTGGCCGTCATTTGTGTGAACATTTGGGAGCGCAGCAGCGCCACGGTGGATGCCTGGGTGTGGGGAAATGGGCACTGCACAGTGGTTGCAGCATCTCTGCATGCTCCCCTTGTCTGTATTACCCTGGCGTGGGCCAGAGCTCCCGAAATAGGGCAGAAATCCCGCTCTGGGCCATGGGACTGCAGCTGAGGGACCCAGACAGAGCTGCTGTTACCCTGCTCCCTGTGTTGCGGTGCTGGGTCCAGCATCCTGCCCCACGCTGCAGGGGGATGCTGAGGCACAGAGTGGTTGCTGCAGCCCTGGGCGCTGCCTTGGCTTTCCCAGACCCTTTTGGGTGAGTGGTGTGGGATGCCCCAGCTGTCTGTCCCTCCCCAGCCTGCCCTGTGCCTTTCTTGGGAGGATCTTTCTAGTCTGCCAAGGGACATCTAAGAGCTGCTTTGCCTTGGACCAGGCTACCTCTGTCTGAAGGAGATGAACAGAGTTCTCCTCCTTTCTGCTCTGCGCTTCACTCTTCCTCCTGCTGCTGTACCATCTCCCAGCCAGGGCAAAACTATAATTTCTAATGCTCAAGCAAGCTCCACATTTTTTCTGTCTGTCCTCTCCCCTAATCTTTCCATGCCTCTTCTGCTACAGCACAGACAGGCACAAGCCCAGCTCCCTTGTCCATTGGTGTTTAGTGGGGCCGGTCCTGCTACAGCACACGTCTGGGAGAGCCTCAGCCTCCCCACTTGCCCTGTGCCTGCTGTCTTGGAGCTGGAAGCAGGGCAGTGTTAGGGCCACCTCCAGCACAGCTCGTGTGCTGAGTGTGAGGGAGTGGGAGCCTGTGAGTAGCCAGCAGAAGGCCTCTGTGGCCTCATGGCAGAGTTGAAGCCTGTGGAGGGAAGGAGGCGGCACTTTGAGCCTGCTGGGAAGAGCTGCATGGACGGTGGTGGGGCTGAAGTGCTGTTGCCCGTGTCACGTGGCCGTGGGCAGGCAGCAGCAATGGAGGATGCCTGCACAACCCTGTTCTACTGGGGCCCTTGGGGCCATCCAGCGCTATAGGGTCGTATAAGTGCCAAGGCAAGTCAGAGGTCTGGCGTGGAGAGCTGCTAGGAGCAGGGGATGTGCACGTTGTGGTATCTTCCCTTCCTTGAGTCAGGGCAGAAGCACCCAAGCTCCTTCCTCTTTTCTGAGAGACTTCCCGCCCTCTCTGGCTGCCCTGATCTAGCTGGAAGAACCTACACAGCTAAACAGGACAGTGCTGTGGCCTTGCTGGCCCAGGGAGCACAGGCAGAGGGCAAGTGTAGCTGGCCTGGCAGCACCTGCACCCTGGCACCCAGCACGGGTTCCCCAAGCGCAGCTCCTGCCAGTCTGGTGGGCTGGAGGGGAGCAAGCGGCAGTTCTGGGCTGGGAGGATGCTAGAGACCAAGCCACACAATGAGCCAGGAAAACAGCCTGCTCTCCTGTTCCCAGGAGCCTCCCGAAGATGATGCCAATATCATTGAGAAGATCCTTGCTTCCAGGATAGTGCAGAAGGAGGTGAGTGGCAAAGATGTCCATGGGGCTGGAGGTCCCTGGGCAGAGGAGAGACGGGACCTGGCTGCCTTGTGCAGCAGGGACATGAGATGTAGCAGCAGTCAATGCTGGTGTGCCATTCCTTGCACTCGCTATTCGCAGGGTGCTGCTGTGGTATTCCCAAACTGGCACCTTTCTGGATTGGGGATCAATGTGGTGCCTCTCCTGCCCTGGGTGCCAGAAAGCCTCTGGAGAGGAGTCAGGCCTGGGCTGATGCCCAGGAGGTGTTTGAGTCCCCTGTGCTCAAGGGTGGTCTTACACCACGTTCCCCAGCGCCACTGAGCCTCTGGGGCAGGTAGCATGCCAAGTGCCTGGCCATCCTTGCCATCTGTGGGGCTCAGCCTGCCTGGAGCCTGTGGCTGGGCAGGGGACGCCTGTCTGCGCCCAGGACACAGAGGATGCCCCCTATTTTCTGCACAGGCTCTGACTGTTGCTAATTCTCCTTCCCTTGGTTTCAGGCTCATCCTGGAGGCCTCGCGTTCGAGATGGAGGAGTTCTACGTCAAGTACAGGAACTTGTACGTGTGGCGTTGTGGTGCTCTGTGCTGCAGCAGTGGGCCCTGTGCATGCAGGAGAGGGCTGTGTGCTCCCACCTCTGTCAAACCTCCAGCTGCAGCCCCAGCATCCATATCTCACTGCCCCCATCCTCCTGAGCCAACCCTGGCAGCGGGAAGCAGGAAGGCTGCTGCACAGTGCTCAATCTCGGCCTGGACCTGGACAATGGCTTCCTCCAGTTTGGGGTTTCACATGGCGAGCCATAGGTGTTCTCTGGGTCACTGGGAGGTCCCTGCTGGTCTGCATGGTGGATGGAAATGGGCCCAAAGGCCTCTCTAGTCATGTTTTGTTGTATTTTTTTTTTCCTCTGCAGCTCCTACCTCCACTGTAAGTGGGCAACTCTGGAAGAGCTGGAGAAGGACCCCAGGATATCCCAGAAGATAAAGCGCTTCCGGAACAAGCAGGCTCAGATGAAGCATATTTTTACAGAGGTGAGAGCTGAGCAGCTGTGCCTGACCCCAGCACACCTGGGCTCAGCGTGGTGGCTGAGCAGACCAAGAGCTGAGCGCTGCCCCTGGCACCTCCCTGCCCAGGCAAGACCATCTCCAGGGCCAAAATTCAAGTCTGGGAGTGGGTAGTCAGGGCTCACTTTGCAGCTGTGCCTGCCCTGCCTGAGCTCTGCTGTAGCTCAGCGATCCCATGGTGCTGCCCAGAGCCCTCCCTGTGGCCCCTTGCTGATACCGTGGCAATGCCCAGGCAGCAGCATGGCACCTGGAGCTTCCAGGCTGCTTTGAACCAAGACATGGCACAAGGGGGCGTGTGGTGGGAATGCTGGAACCAAGGGGCTGTGACAGTGCCCTGAACACCTGCGGTGTCAGTGGCAGAGGTGCGGGGAGGGTGACAAATGTCACATGCTAGGCACTGCCAACCCTGGAAGCGTTGCTCAACGGGAGGGAGGACAGCATGCAGTGCTGGAATTACTTTCATGGTGGAGCAGAGATGCTATGGAAGAGAGCATCTCTGCTTGGGCATAGGACAAGTCCCGCCTGCCCTGCTCTATAAGCAGATTAATCTTGTTTTATATGAAAGGTATTCTATAATTTATCTTGCTGCTCTGGAGGTAGTTGTTGATCTCCTCAAACTGCCCCTTTCAAGTGTAAATCAGGCCAGTAGGCTGTGAAAATTTCTCTATGGATGCAGTTGGAAAGCTGGGGGTGTGCATCAAATTTCTCACTCCCAAGTCTGTTTGGGGTCTTTCTCAGGTTGCAAAGAAAAAGCGTGTGTTGGAACGTACTGTACCACTAACAATTTAGCAAGGAGCAAATGCTCTTTCCTGTGACTAACTGGGGCTCGGGGAGCTGTGAACACAGAAGCCTCTTTTTTCTCCTTCCCAAGCCCTAGACAGTATGTCTCTCCGAGGACCGCTGCTAGTCCAAAGCCCACTCCTCCCCAGGTGTTCCTGGCAGGAGGATGAGCCCTTGCCTTATAAGAGGTTACTGCTGGTGTCTGCTGAGCTGAAGGTGGGGACAGAGAGAGGCAGAAACAGAGAACAAGGTATCATCCCTTGCAGAGGAGTGGAGTTCATCCAGTGCTGCGTGTGGCTCTATGCTGTGGCAGTCACAGCTCTGGGTGCTGAACGTAAGCTGGAGCATACAGCTCAGGACTTTGTGCTTGGGAGCCAGATGGGCTGGAGAGGATGTTCCTGCCTCCCAGCAAGGGCAGCATGGAGCCCACGGCTGCTCTAAAGCAAGAGCTTTGCCTTCTGCTTGGCTCCTGTGTCCTCCCTGCCCAGGGACAGATGTCACATACCTGTGTCCAGGGCACTTGGTGTGCTGCACACAGCAGCATCTTGGGGACAGATGCCCTGCAGCTGTTAACTCATGCCCACCAACTGTTTAACCCTGGAATCACCTTAAACTTACCTCTCTTTTTACCCTTTGCTGTTGCAGCCTGATGAGGATTTGTTCAACCCGGACTATGTGGAGGTAGATCGAATTCTGGAGGTGGCTCATACAAAGGACCCTGACACCGGGGAGGTGAGTGGCTGCATCGCTGGCTCGCCCCGCAGAGGGAGGGGAGGAAGGAGGCTTGGCAGGAGGCCCAGACCCGCAATGTTCATCGTGTGTCATCTCTGAGCACCCCGAGGCCTTTCCAGGCTTGTGCAGCCTGAGCCCTGTCCCCAGGGACCCCTTGGCACAGGGGTGGGTGGAGGTTCACTGACCAGGCCCATGACTCGCTCTCAGTGGCAATCTGTGCCCTTGCGCTGGGGCTGGGTGGCTGTGAGCCCCCTGCTGTCTCTGAGCCTGTGTCTCCATGCTGCAGGAGGTGACTCACTACCTGGTGAAGTGGTGCTCGCTGCCCTATGAGGAGAGCACCTGGGAGCTGGAGGAGGATGTCGACCCAGGGAAAATTAAAGAGTTTGAAGCCCTCCAAATCCCTCCAGAAATCAAGCACATGGTAACGTACCCAGAGGTAACGTACCTGGCTGGCAGCTCGCTGCTGTGGACAGGCAGGGACTATCTGTGTCTTGCCAAGGTCCAGTGGTGCTGACCTTCTTGTACCTGCTGCTGCAGTGCAAGGCCCAGATCCTCCCCTCCAGATGTGTTAGTTAGTAGGATCTGAGGGTGGGATCCAGAGGCCAAGACCTTGCTGTGAATCAGCTGTCAATGACTGTTCTGAAGTGTTGTCCTGATGTGCAGCCCCAGAAGCGGGGTCTGGCCTCACTGAGTGTTAGCCTCTTGCTTTCCGTGGACCTTTCTCCTGCTCTCGCCTCCTAGGAGCGTCCAGCATCTGAGTCCTGGCAGAAATTGGAGAAGTCCCGGGAGTATAAGAACAGCAACCAGCTGCGGGAGTATCAGCTGGAGGGAATGAACTGGCTGCTCTTTAACTGGTATAACAGGTGAGGAGGGGCTGAAGCCCTGGGCTCCCAGGAGTCCTGCTGGGAGGGGGGCTCTGGTGTGCGTGGTCACGGGAGCAGTGGAACTGGGGAGTAGAGCTGACAAAAAAGGGCTTGACAGAGCAGCTGCTGAGACCTTCCAGTGGTGGAGCTGGCAGGCAGCTGGCAGAAAAATTGTGTTTGGTTTAGCTTTGCGACTGAGTCTTTAGGAATGTTTCTTCCTGGTAAATGAGTCTTGGAGATAGTAGGTCTCAGCTATCAGTCTAACATACACCTTGATTTTTGGTGTTGGTCCATTCCTGTAGCAGGAGTGCAGGAATATGCATGTTCTCACCTGCAGCAGGCCATTGGATGCATCTTCACTGGCTAGTGTGCACCCGAAGGACAGTGTCTTTCGCACTAATTTTGAGTCCATCATCTTGCAAGACGTTGGATGGCATGGCTTACCCAGACCAGTTTGAGCCACTGTACCAATGTGCAGGGTCAGAGAGGTGTGGGTGGAGGTGATGTGCCTGACATCCCATTGAGGAGTTGGTGACAGGGTGGTTCCTGCCCCTGAGAGCCATATTCACCTGCCCCTGTCTATCTCCGCAGGAAGAACTGCATCCTGGCTGATGAGATGGGACTGGGGAAGACAATCCAGTCAATCACCTTCCTCTCAGAAATATTCCTGATGGGCATCCATGGCCCCTTCCTCATCATCGCACCTCTCTCCACCATCACCAACTGGGAGAGGGAGTTCCGTACCTGGACAGAGATGAATGCCATCGTGTACCATGGCAGCCAGATCAGCCGGCAGATGATCCAGCAGTACGAGATGGTGTACAGGGACACACAGGTGATTGACACACACAACACTCCCAGGATGTGGCCCTCTGCCCTGGCTTCCTTTACCTGGGAAGCACTGAGCTGCTTGTGGAGCTTGTGGTTCATCTGGAGAGGGAGAGGTGATCTTTTAAGAACCCCTTGGTGTCATGGGCTTAGGGTGCACTGTGTATGAGTGAAGAACAGGCCCAACTCATGCAGAAAGGGGAAAATACAGCAGAGCTCCAGCTGCAGTTCTTGTCCAGGCCTGTTTGTCTGCCCTGGAGCAGTGTCTGGTTTGGAGAGGTGCAGCCTGCAGCCACCAAGGAGGCTTGCAGGAACCTGCCCACTGCTTGAGAGAGATGAATCTGGGGAAATCCCAGCTAGAAGCCATACACTAACGCTGATACATTGACAGGATGTCTCACAGTGTCCTGCCACCCTGCAGGAGTCAAGCTCTGCATATGGTTTATGTCTTCCTAGGGTAACCCTCTCCCTGGGATCTTCAAGTTCCAGGTGGTTATCACCACCTTTGAGATGATCCTTGCTGACTGCCCAGAGCTGAAGAAGATCCAGTGGCGCTGCGTGGTCATTGACGAGGCACACCGCCTGAAGAACAGAAACTGCAAACTCCTGGAGGGGCTGAAGCTCATGGCCCTGGTGAGCACGTCCTGCCCAGGTTCACGTGAGAGCAGGGTGGCCCAGAGGCAGCCATGCATAGCAGTCAGATGCCACTGCCAGCTGCTCAGGCCCAGTGCCAGGGCTGAGAGCTCCCTGTCAGAGCGAAAACCATCCAGGACCCATCAGGTTGCAGTGCCAGTGACAGGGGGGTCTTTGATGCTTTGATGGATGGGGCACTGGTGCCCTGCAGCCATCACAAACTCCTTTTTGATGAAGGGGAATATTAACCCAGAGCAGGCCAAGTCCTCCCATGCCTTCCCTTCTGTGTGTGCTCCCTGGCAGAGCGCTGCCTGGCCTTGCAGCAGAGTGGTGGCTGCTGCAGCACATGAGGCAGTTGCTGACCAGCGGTACACAGCATCCTCTAGCCATGGTGTGCCCTGTACCCTGGGGGTGTGCCAGGGATGGAGGTGCAGGACTGTGGGTGGTGAAAAAGGCATCAATGAGCTGCTCTGAGAAAGGAATTTGGATGTCCAGCTCCTTTCCAGCCCTGGGAAAGACAGTGCTGCTTTTTGCTGGACCAAGGGCCATCAAGCCTATTGGATCTCCCAGCCCTGCCCAGCTTCCACCACACTCACTGTAGCTGGGCCAGGCCTCTGAAAATTAATAGTCTTATGTCTCCAGTTTCCAAAGACCCTGCTGTTTCCCCATGACCTTGTGTGTTGTGCAGGTCCCTGCTAGGTTGTGAGCAGCCTGAGGCAAAGCGGGATTGCTGCTGGCCCCCCTTTCGTAATCATCACCCCCCTTTGTACAAGTCCTGTGGGAGCATCCCACCTTACAATTGCTGTTCTTTCGTAACTGGTGACTCCTGGGGACCTTCCCTGCATTAGTTTGGGTAGGAGGATTAGCCTGAGCAGTGAGCAAGTGCCCGAGTATCTTGCGCTGGGACAGAGTGGCTAGTGCACCCCGGGAGGCAGCACCTGGTGGTGCCTGCAGCCAGAGCCTGTGGGGCCAGCACAGGGAGTGCATTCTCCATCTGCTTCTTCCACCCCATCTCTTTTTATTGCGCATGTACCTACATGGTGAACCTCTAATAACAGCTCCCCCTTGTTCCCAGTGCACACTTGACACAGTCATACATGCCCCTGGAGCACCCTGCTGGCCCTAGCAGCAGGTCCCTGATGCCCTTTGGTATCACATGGCTCTGGGCCATGTTCCCTCTCGTTCTACCTGAGCCCTGAGGAGAGAGGGACATCCTGCCCTCAGATGCACAGAGGCTTGGGCTCTGTCAGTGTCCCTGTCCGATGCCAGCAAAGCCCTGCCTGAAGGTCTTGTGCCAGGGCAGGGATGAAGCCTGGGAGCAGTGTGGGATTCTTGGTTTGTGTCCTCAGCCTGTTTTCTTTGTGTACCCAGGAGCACAAGGTGCTGCTGACAGGGACCCCACTGCAGAACTCGGTGGAGGAGCTCTTCAGCCTCCTGAATTTCCTGGAGCCACAGCAGTTCCCCTCAGAGACAGCCTTTCTGGAGGAGTTTGGAGACCTGAAGACAGAGGAGCAGGTACCTAGAAGGGTGACTTTAGTGACTGTTCCCACAGGCCGCTGAGGCACAGGGTAACCAAGCCAGGCATGCACTCAGGCATGTGCTTTATGGAAGCGAATAGGACTCCTCATGCCAGGAGAAGCAAAGTTGTGACAGAGCCCCCAGCACTGCTTTGGAGAGAGGAGACCAGCCTATGCCAAGGCAGTGGTCTGCTCCCCACCTGGTTTCCTACTGCCCCTTGCATGCCTGGGCAGCACGGTTTTCCCAGCTTTCCCACCTGGTTTGTCCCTGAGACCAACAGGAGCACAGGGGGAATAAGTCCATGTGTCAGTTGCTTGTGTCAGGTTCCTCTGGGGAGCTGTTCCTCCAGAGTTCCACTTGAGCACGGGTCATGGAAAGCAGCTTAGTCCCCTGGTCTGTCTCGCTGTCATTTGAATGTCTGGCTTAAGTGGAGATTGTACAAAGACATTTTGAGGGAGCAGGCACAGGCACATGGAGCAACCATCATCTCAGCTGTTCTCAAAGCTCTCAGCTCTCCTCCCGCAGCAGAGGCATTTACCTAAGCCTGCCAGCAGCAGAAGCACGTGGAGTTCCTGGCCCAGGGCTGGTTACTCACGTGCCTGCCCCAGGGAAGCCAGACCCTGAAGTTGTCCTGGCTGTCAGCAGAGCAGCTGCTTCAGGGCCATTTGTGGGGGGTTTCCAGCCTGGGGAGGCTGTAGTGTTGCAGGCCCCTCCACTGTTGTCACCGTGTGCTTGCCATGCAGGGAGGGCAGTGAATCTCTGCGCTTGCTCTGGCAGGTGAAGAAGCTGCAGTCCATCCTGAAGCCCATGATGCTGCGACGGCTGAAGGATGATGTGGAGAAGAACCTGGCACCCAAGCAGGAGACCATCATTGAGGTGGAGCTGACCAATATCCAGAAGAAGTACTACCGGGCCATCCTGGAGAAGAACTTCTCCTTCCTCTCCAAGGGTGCCAACCAGCACAATATGCCCAACCTCATCAACACCATGATGGAGCTGCGGAAGTGCTGCAATCACCCGTATCTCATCAATGGTGAGGGCTGTGCACAGGAGGTGTGGGGAGATGGATAGCACTGCAACATTTACTGGTCACTACCTGCAGAGCTCACCCAGCCTGGGAACCAGCTCAGGCCCTCACGCTGTCTGCTGCTGGTGTGGCTGTGCATCCAGGCCCAGCACTGGATGCAGTGATCTGCCCTGTTGCCCTCATGGGCAGCCCAGCTCCCCGCAGATGCTCGTTGCTGGTGGGCACCTCAGCGTCTTGTGAGGCTTGCTATGTTTGGGGGTGTTCTGGTGTGGGACCATCTCCAACATCCCAGCCTGGCTTGTTCTGCCAAGAGCTGGTGCAAGCCCTAAAGAAGGAATCACAGAGTGGAGGGGCTTCTGGAGGTCTCTAGCCAACCTTCCTAGGCCTGATTGACTGCATGGGTTCTGCTCCTCGCATGGTGGCTTGCTGTTGCGCTGGGTGGGAGGCTGGGGGCAGCTGCACTGCCAGCCTTGCCAAGAGCTCATGTCCCTTCTCACCTTCCACAGGGGCGGAAGAGAAGATCCTGGAAGACTTCCGTAAAACACATAGCCCGGAGGCGCAAGACTTCCAGCTGCAAGCAATGATCCAGGCGGCCGGGAAGCTGGTGCTCATTGATAAGCTGCTTCCCAAGCTGATCGCTGGTGGACACAAGGTGCTCATCTTCTCCCAGATGGTGCGCTGCCTCGACATCCTGGAAGACTATCTCATTCAGAGGCGGTTAGTACAGGCTTCAGCATTCACCACAGCTCCTTCACATCACCTCCATCCTGCTCTGTAGATACAGAGTGGAAACAGCCCAGGGTGGGAATTTGGCTATTCTGTGCCCACGTACCAAAGGGTCCAAGTTACCAAGTACCAAAGGGTCTGCTGGTGAGTGCAGAGACCCCAAAGCTGGGCAGCTCTGACCTGTCCAGGGCTAGTCCTAGGAGAAACCAAATGGAAGTAGGCCCTTCCCTTGGTTGTGGTTCCCATGAGCCCCATATCCATGCACTGTGCATGGGGTGATGGTGATTTTGCCATCATGATGACTTTTGGGAACAGCCACAGTGCACACTGCCTGCACATGTGCACAGGTCCTGCCAGTAAGTCCCGGCTGCCTGTGTACTTACGCACAGGCTGGGGGAAGGGGCAAGAAGATTTCTAAGCCAGTTTGGGCCCTGCTGTGACCCCGCTCTCACCTCTTCCCCTCTCGGAGCAGGTACACCTATGAGCGCATTGATGGGCGGGTGCGTGGGAACCTGCGCCAAGCTGCCATTGACCGCTTCTGTAAGCCCGACTCGGATCGCTTCGTCTTTCTCCTGTGCACACGGGCGGGTGGGCTGGGCATCAACCTGACCGCTGCTGACACCTGCATCATCTTTGATTCAGACTGGAACCCACAGAACGACCTCCAGGTAACAGGCCAGGCCAGGAGAGGCTGCCGGGAGGTCCTGCAGCACAGCTCCAGTCACCCGTGGCAGCTGGGGAGGCAAGGGAAGCAGCACCTGGCTGTACTGGGCGTGCTGGGAGAGCCATCAGGAGTACAGGCAGAGGGGACATGTCACGGGGGAGATCATGGCTCTAAAAGCACAGGTGGGCCACAGACCAGGCAACACTTTGTCCATACCTGGTGCTGGAGGGGGTGAAGTGTTGGGTGCCCCCCATCTGCAGAGAGCCAAGGGTCCAGCCTGAGCCCCGTGTCCTTGCCTGGGGGCTCAGGGGTCTCCGATTCCTGCAGCACAGCAGTGCAGGCCTGCTGCTAACCAGCACCCCCTGGCAGAGCCCTGCCGCATTGATGAGGGTGCTCTGGTGGGTAGAAGCTGACTGTGGCTCAGGTGGGTGAGTGGTGGGTGAGTGGTGTGCGTGGCCACAAGCCACACAGCCCCCATCCTGCTGGGCTTGCTGGTTTTGATGCTGTGCTCTCTGCCCTCTCAGGCTCAAGCTCGCTGCCACCGGATCGGGCAGAGCAAGGCAGTGAAAGTGTATCGCCTCATCACTAGGAACTCCTATGAGCGGGAGATGTTCGACAAGGCCAGCCTGAAGCTGGGCCTGGATAAGGCTGTTCTGCAGGACATCAACCGCAAGGGCAGCACCAATGGGGTAGGTGGGCTGTCAGAGTGGGGCATGGAGGAAGGCACTGCGGGAGAGCTTTCCTCCTTCCCCTGCAAGTCACTGCCAGGTTAGAGCAGAGACCTGGGCAAGCATTTAGGGAGGGAGAACCCAGTCCCACATACTCGCATTGCTGCTGTGTGGCCTGGCAGGCTGTCCCTGCACTGCCATGGGGGTTGGGGGACACGTGGTACTGTGTCTGGATGACATGGACTGAAATTCCTGACAGTCTCCCAGGCAGTGTTTTGAAGTAACCTCTTTGCTGTGATAGCGGGAGATCTGGGAGATCTGGCTTGGGGCATCTCTGCCCTCCCTCCTGGGGTAAAGGAAAGAGCCTTCTGCTGTGCAGTGCCCAGAGCAGCTAACCAGGTGGGTGATGCCCCCATGTTTTGGGCAGGTTCAGCAGCTCTCAAAGATGGAGGTGGAGGACCTTCTGCGGAAGGGTGCCTACGGTGCTCTCATGGACGAGGAGGATGAAGGTTCAAAGTTCTGCGAGGAAGACATTGATCAGATCCTCCAGCGCAGGACACAGACCATCACGATCCAATCTGAGGGGAAGGGCTCCACCTTTGCCAAGGTGTGCTGTGCTCCATCAGGAGGGAGGGGGGACTCCCCCTGGGTGGTGGGGGACACCACTGGGAACATGCAGGGCAGTAGTGGTGGGCTGATCTCCTGCCTGTCTCTTGAGACATGTCCACATGAAGGCCAAGCTCTCCTGCCTGTCCTGCTGCGCTGAGGAGCGAGACCTTGCTGGGGCATGCCAGCAGTGGTCTTCTGTCTCACTGGTCAGCAGAGCACTGAGGAGGGGGCCATCAGCCTGAGCTGGTGATGTGAGGCTGCCCAGGAGGGCTCAGCCAGCTTCCACTTTCCCTCTGAAGCCAGCTCAGGCTGGTGAGAAGGCAGAGCAGGGGCTGTCCTCCAGGTGCTGGGCAGTGCCAGGGTGTGCTGTCACCGAGCTGGGGGTGTGGATGGATGCAGAGCTGCTCTTGCATCCCAGTTGGGGCACTGCAGCGTGGAGGGTTTGCCCTTCTGATGGGCTAAAGACTCCTTGCTGTGGCAGCAGGCCATGCTCAGAGCTAGATGCTCCGCCCAGGGCTATTGTGGACAGGATCAGGTCTCTCCTTGGGAAGGGTTCAAAGCCTGGGTGAGATCCAGTCCTGAGCTGGGCTGATCTTTTACTCATGGGCTGAGCTTTTTTTGGTCCAGAGGAAGGCAGGTGGAGACGTGGGCTGCCAGTGGTGTGAGAAGAATTTGTGGTACCCTCAGCACAGCCCTCTTGCAGCACAGCCCATCTCCGTCTCCAGCCTCACTTTTCTGCTGCTGTGAGACCTGGCTCTGCACGAAGAACCCCAGGGTGGTGGTGGGACCTGGCTGCTGGCCTGCATGGTGACTGAAGCTGGGTGCTGCTGTGTCATGGAAGCTGTGCGCTGTGGGGCTCTGACATCCCCATGGGAGAGAGCCCAAGGAGCCAGCTCGTGCCACACTCGTGGCTGGTGTCCACTGGCGACACGAAGGGCCAAGTGTCCTTCCTTCTCTTGTGGGTGGCACACCCAGGCTCTGTTTCCAGCAGGTCAGGCAGGACTGCAGAACAGAGGGGTTCAGCTCCCTTAAGCAAACAAAGACCCCTTTGTCATGTGTCAACTTGGCATATAACACCCTGTGGCAGTGAGACTGTGCGCTGCAGACAGAGGTGTTGGGGATTTCTATATGGGGGAAGACATCTGAAAGGTGATTTGCACCCTGTTCACTCCTCTTCTTTCACTCCTAGGCCAGCTTCGTAGCATCAGGAAACAGAACTGACATTTCCTTAGATGACCCCAACTTCTGGCAAAAGTGGGCCAAGATAGCAGAGCTCGATACAGATGCCAAGAATGAAAAGGTAGGGTCCAGCTCATGGCCCGTGTGCCCCACAACGGATTTGACACCACGTGGTGTGGTCTCCAGGCAGGAGCTGTGCGCTTCTGCTGGGCTCGTGAAGGGACAGGTGTAAGACATCAGGAATTACTGCAAGGGAACACTGACTCACGAGTGCTGACTAAAGCCCCAATTACTTAAGCCACGTTAAGCTGTGTCTGCCTGGTATGTCGGGGTGCTCCTGTGCTCCCAGCTGCTCCCAAACCTGGCTAAAGAGGCGACAGCTGGGGCTGGCAGCATGTGAGGGGAGGAGAGGATGAAGCAGCCAGTGCAATGGCGTGTCTGTGCACCCAGCAGACTGCTGTGATGGCCTGTGCATGAACTGGAGCTGTGACGGAGTTCCCCACAGCACAGGTTGGGTGCTGGCAGCCTGAGCGGCTGGGGCTCTGGCATGGAGCAGTACCAGGAGGGTCCCATGCTGCCCTCCAGGAGCCAGCTCTGATCTCCAGCTCCCTGGCTGTCTCATCAAGCCCAGAAGCATTGGTTAGCTCAAGGCATGCCAGGGCCAAGCTGCTGTGTGCCCTGGCAGGGCACAAAGGGGCCCAAGTGCCAGCCCTTGCTGTGGGTGGGGATTGGGGTGAGCAAGGCTCTGCCCACACTTGGGGGAAGCTGCGTAACAATTCCCCCGCCCAAACCCAAGTCCACATGAACCCTGGCACCTTGGGCAGAGGGGAGCATTGGGCCTGGCAGCTCTGGAGGAGGCCTGGCAACATGAGGTTGTGTACTACAGCCCTTTAAGCCCTGGAGCTTGTGGTGCCAGGCAAATTCGCTTCACTGCAGCCTCCCAGCTCCCACCACCCCAGGTCTTGATGGCTAAGGAGGTGGTGTTTGTTGGGGTGAAGCTTGGCTGGGCACCCTGGCTCTCCCAGCAGCTGGCGGAGAGGAAGCTGTGCTGCATGTAACTGTGCCTGCTGGCCCTGGCTCCCTTTCCTCTCCCTGGGTGGCCCTCCAGGCCCTTTGCAGGGCCACAGCACCCATGGGCCTGTTCAGGGAGCCTTCAACCCAGCAGCAAGTCCAGTCATCTAGAGACTTAGAAGCAAAGTGGACTTGCAATTAGTTGTGGCTGGTGGGGAGCAGGTAACATCGGAGCAGGCAGGTCGCTGGAAGCAGTTGTGTTGCATGGTTTAATGCCAAGGTAATAACCATAATAACCAAGCTTCTCTGTTGTGATTTATTCTTGATGTTTCATGTGTGGGTTCCAGCAGCAGCACGGCAGGATTTCGAGGAGCTGCAGAGGCGTGATAGTGCTGGTCAAGAGGCTTATGTCAGGCACACTGGCACCCTCAGATCCCAACCTCTCACTGGCTTTGTGGATGTGAGGGCACCCCTGGAACCAGGGGCCCTCACTGAGCAAGCACTGGGCTGGGGTGCTGCAGTGAGAGCAGCGTGGGCTGGAGCAGGTGGTGGGTGTTGGCTGGAATGCAGCACCTCTTTGCAGAAGAGGTGAACATGCCAATACTGTGAGGGCTGTGAGGTGCCGTGCTGCTTCCTCACCTCATTTGTGCTCACAAACAAAAGCAGGTTGCAGGGAGGTTGAATATTGTGGCTGTAGCACTGGGTTTGTCAGAGTGCCACTGTGTGTGGATGCCTGGTCTGGTTTGGTCTCAGAGCTCTGTCCTAGGTTAGAGCAGGCTGGGGAGGGGCTGCCAGGGGCTCAGTGCCTCAAGGCATGGACACAGCCCTGCATGGTGTCTGCAAATGCTCGCTCTCGCTCAGCTTCTTATCTTCTCGGAGCAGAAGGATGTAAGCAAGGTCATCTGGGCCAGTTGGGTTTGGCCCCGACAGCACAAGGGGTGTCGTGAGATGAGCTCTGGTTTGGGCAACTCCCCTGGTACTTCCCCCTGCTCTTAGTATCAAATCCTCTCTCGTGCTTCTTGTTGGATATTTTCGGTATCCAACTGAATACTGGCCATGTTCACTGGAGCCTCAGGGGTTTTGAGACTGTGTGGGTCAGGCTTAATATCCAGGCATTGCTCTAGAAACAAATCTCTAAAAGCTGAATGTTAATAGGGATGAAGGGAGCTGCCCAGGGCTTCTCCTGGCCTGATGGAGCAAGTGGGGACAGGTTTTGATTGTGTCACTCCTTCCTCTGTAAGGGTATGCAGCCCTACTGTCCTGCCTTCAGGGATGGGAAGAAGGAGTAAAGCCAAGTGGATCTGGCAGGCCTGTCACCATGTCTGGGTGAGGTGGCTGCAGACTGTAAATGAATGCTCCTGGAGTCTTGCCCTCACTGGCAAATTGGCTCCTTCCCAGCAGCAGCTGTGGGCAAATGTGGCAGCTGGAGCTCCGGTGAGCTGGTGCTTGGCTTCTCCTGGCCTGGTAGCAGAGCAGCTGGGGGTTCCCCACGTGCCTTTGGGGAGCATCTCTCGGGTGCAGTATCCTTATTCTCAGCCCCTGCCTGCTCTGCCTGTGCAAGGAGCTCTCTAGCTGAGTGCTGAGATGGAGCTGGGCGGGTTGGTGTTTCTGGTTGTTGGGAGGCAGGAGAGGACAGATGGGGTCCCATCTCTCTGCTGGCCCTGCTGAGCTCGTGGGCTCAGCTGCAACCCAGGGCTCTCCTCCTGCTCCTCCAAGTGCAGGACGCTGCAGCTGGCTTCAGTGCAGCCCCAGGACCCTGCCGAAATTCCAGCTAAGGCAGCATCAGCAAGAGGGACGGATGTCCTGCAGCTCTGCAGAGCTCCCTGCTCCAGCAGGGAGAATGGGAGAGGCTGTGTGCGTGTTTGTCCTGTGTGCTTGAAATCCAGACAGATTTAGATGACTTTGATTCATTCAGCAGGGTGGGGGGAAGGAGAGGAGGCAGGTACGTGCTATTTAAATTCATATTGCTCCTTTCTGCACCTTTTGGAAGCTACCTTTCCTCTTCCAGACCACCTCTCCCCACCGACACAGAAATTCAGCAGAGTGCTGGGTGCAGACGGTGCTGGGAGAGCCAAGAGTGTGAGTCAGAGCTGAATCAGCTGCTGGTTGTCAGCAGTTTGAACCTGGAGGGCCTGATTTTCAGCCTGCCATTGTTCAGGCTGAATTTTGTGCTGGCCGGGAATTCTTGTGTGTGCAGGCAGAGCCACACACAGGTAATTTGGAGTGGGTATCCCAAGGGGAAGGTGATGGCTAGCCACAGGGCTGGTGAGCTGTAAGCAGAGCAGGGAGGCAGTGTGGAGAAGAGGACATACTGTGCCCTGATGGAAGGGAGCTGTTTCTGCCTTTACATGAGCATATTCTCCTCTCTGTCCCTCTAGGAGAGCCTGGTCATTGACAGACCCCGGGTGCGGAAGCAAACTAAACACTACAACTCCTTCGAAGAGGATGAGCTGATGGAATTCTCTGAGCTGGACAGTGACTCGGATGAGCGACCCACCCGCTCCCGGCGCTTCAACGAGAAGACACGGCGGTATCTGCGGGCTGAATGCTTCCGTGTGGAGAAGAACCTGCTCATATTTGGGTGAGTCTCACCCCCTCCCAGAAAGAGCAGCCACAGCCTCCAGCTGCCCTGGCATGCACGTGGGCCACTGGCTGCCCTAGCCGCTTTCTGTCCGTCCTGCTTGCAATTATCCCCTCCTTCCAACAGTGCCCTCCCTGGTGGGACCTGGGCTCTAAGTGAACATTTGGGATGGAAGGAGAGTTTGGGGGGCACAAGTATGAGCTAGCAGTCGGTGCTTTCAGAGTCTGTTCCTGCCTCTGCCCTGTTCAGTCCTGGGAAAACCTCTCCCCTTCTCTGTTCCCCTAATGTGGGGGCAGAAGACCCCTATCCAGGGGAACTGGCAGGGCCATCCCCTGAGCGAGCTCCTGGAGAGAGGCGCTGGCAAGGTCTGTAGTTGCACAGGAGTGTTTACTCTGTCTGTATTCCTGCTGTTCCAGCTGGGGACGCTGGAAAGATATCCTGACCCATGGGCGGTTCAAGTGGCACCTGAATGAGAAGGACATGGAAATGATTTGTCGGGCCTTGCTGGTCTATTGCGTTAAACACTATAAGGGGGATGAGAAGATTAAGAGTTTTATCTGGGATCTCATCACACCGACGAAGGACGGCCAGAACCAGGCTCTGCAGAATCACTCAGGTATTGCGTGTTCTCTCTGCCATTGCACCTGTACCCGTCGCCGTTGTGCCAGCCTACGGGTCTGAGGCTGCAGAAGTCAGAGCAGAGCTGGCTGAAACAGCCAGAAGGCAGTTGTGCTTGAGCACTGCAACTCTCTGCACAGAGAAAGTGGCTGCCATGGGACTGCCTGCCACACTGACCCTCAGAGTCAGTGGCAGGGTATGGCTGGGTGGGAGAGGCTGTTTCACAGGCTCTCAGTGCCATGGCTGGTGCAGAGAGAGCCTTTTGGTGGGAGCAGAGGTACCATCTTACTCTCAAGTGGGCACTGCTAAGTTTTCTCTGACCTGTGAATACTGTCAGGGTTCCCCTGTGTGGGGAGACACTGGCCAGTGAGCTCATGGGCTGCTGGTGACTGGATGAACACATACATGTGAGGTACTTAGTTCAGTCAGAGTGTAGACATGCCTGGCTGCTCCTCAGGGCATTGCAGGACACAGTGTGGATCGTTGTGCAGGAACACTCCATGAGCCTGTTGGGAGGGCCTAACAGTCACAGCTGAGACACCAGATATGGCTGCGCTGGGGAAGCTGGCAGCGCAGTCTGTGCAGCCATCTCACCCCAGGTCACCAGCTTGTGTCTCCTCTCATCATGGTTCTTGTCCCAGACATAGTGGTCTGCAGTCCCTGTCCTGATGGGCAGAAATGCAAAGCTGGTTTGTCCTGAGACCTCTGCAATGCAGAATCCTATCCAGGTGCTGCCTTCTCTCACTCCATCCAGAAGGACCCTTTATCTCAGGTTTGGCTGTGTCCTCCCTGCTCACTGGACTCACACGCTTGTTTTCCAGTGTGTGTAAGGTCCACATATCACACCACATGTCAATTTGTAATTGCATCTGCATTCTGTTGGGTGGAGGTTTCCAGTGTATCCTCAGCTTCAGAGAGGGGTCATTGAGTGCCTTCCTCAGCCCTGCTCTCCCACTGTCCCTGGCTCTGCCCGGACACTGAGGCCACCCTGCCTGCAGTGCAACATCTGCTCTCTGTGGGCATCCCTTGGGGTGGGAGCAGCACAGCAACTAGAGCCCACCATGCGAACAGCGCTGTGCAGCCACAGTGGCTTTTGTCTTTAATCATGTGAAGACAGAGTTAGTACTGCTCCTTGGATCCACTGGTGGGCGGTGGCCTGGGACACACGGTCACTGCCCATTCTGTCAGAGGACTCTGCGCTGCCAGCAGCACAATGCCTGCATCCTGTGGCTTTCGGGACTGGTGAGTTGGGCTGGGGGAGGCCACAGCACACCCTCGGGGTGGTCAGAGTCCCACAGCTGTGTGCTGCTTGTTGTGCACTTGTGATCTGTGGCACAAGGTGAGTAGCGAGGAGGCTGGGAGTCTCCATCCTGCTTTTGGCATCAGGGAGGTCAGCTGAGACCTGGGCCTTGTGTTTCAAAGTGGTGGAGCACGGGGAAGGCTGTTGTGGAGTGCTGCTGTTGCTGAGCCCCAAGAGTGTGCTCCTTACTATTAAGAGCTTTTACTCTTAAGAGCTCTTACGTGGTGCTTAGGACTCGACAACACCATTTCCTTCTGTGAGGAAATGTCTGACTGGGATTACAGTGTGAGGTCCAAGCACATGGCCTTCAGTGGCTTCCTTAAGTTACTTCAGTCACCTCTAACAATGTCAGTGCTGCCTCCTGCCCTTGCCACACAGCCCTGCCCAGAGCGGCACTGGGACTGGACTCAAGAGACCTGTGGAGAGCAAAGCCAAGAGTAAGAAACAAATTGACTTATATGAATGGGTTTGATTTAAATAATGCCAAGTAACAACCAAGACACAGTTTCATTGGAGGCTCAGGAATGCTTTAGTGTAAAAGTAGTACTAAAATTGGATATTTAGCAGAGGGAAGCAACTAGGAGCTTCTCCATCAGCTCTTCAGAGTGGCTTTTCCCACCTCTGAAACCTCCATGTAGTCTTGCAGAGGGACAACGAAACCATTGAGCCTCACCGCAGGAGATGGAGGAGAGCAGAACCCTCCAGTGCAGAGCAGCCATGTGGTGGGTGCTGCTTTGGCTCACCGAGAAGCCTGAGGTACCAATCCTGTTTGCAGAAAGCTGACTGGACAAAACATGCTCTGGGCCTCCCTGAGGCACTGAAAGCAGCAGTGACCTCCAGCCCTTGCCAGTGCACCCTGGGGCTGTTCCTTCTCAGTTCCGTAGCCACATGACTACGAGGGGTGAGCATAGCGTGTGGGCAGCCCAGCTCAGAGCTCTGCACTGATCCAGCCCCGTCCTGCCTTTCATCCTGGAAGAGGCCAAGCTGCTGAGGAAGCAGCTTTAGCCCAGAGTTCGTCGGGCTGATTCAGTGCCAGGGACAGAAGCCCTGGTGCCCACTGCAGCCTTTGGCAACCAGCTGGGCTGGAGCTGCAAACTTTATGCAGGTGTTGAGGACATGGCGATGCTCTCTCTTCCCTGGTGTCGCGAGACCAGACAAATAGGATGGGACTGCAGAGGCACTTCTTTCCCCTTCGCACACATAGGCACAAGAGGAACGTCTGCAGGACCCTGTTTCAGAAGCGGCAGCCCAGGGAGGCAGCTCATCCCTCTCGAAAGACTCTGAACAATAATGACCACACCAGGAGTTTTTTCCACGTTCTGCTGTGAACTCGCATCTTATTTCAAGGTTGAAAATGTGTTCAATTTTCAGCTCCGGCCACTGGATCTCATTTTATCTTTGTCAGCCAGATGCTTTCCTTTTCCTTCTGCTATCTTTGCCAAGTGTAAATGTCCCCTGCAGTGATCCGGTTCCCACACAGCCCTCCTCCTGATGCATGGAATAGGAAACAACCCTTACAGATCAGATGATCAGGATTGTCATCTGGTCTTTTGATCATTTGGGACCCTCTTATTTGAACTCGTGTCCCAAATAACTATGTTGTCCCTGTAGGATGAACTTCGGAGCTGGCTGTAGCGTCTAGGTGAGGCTCTAAGAGCTGTGCTCAGGACCAAGGTCTCTTCCATGCTTCTATGTGATATTTTTATACATCAAGGGGCCATGTTATGCTTTGGGCTCAGCATTGCGTTGAGAACTCACAGCAATTTGGTTTCTGTGGTGATGCCCAAGTTTTTCTTGGAGACGGAGCCTCCCATGCTTTGTGTTTACCCCGTGTGTTTCCAGCCTGGCTCACGGAACTGCAGCCAGGAGCTTTGCTTGGCCTCCTGCAGCGCCCCGGCTCTGCCGCCCTCCTGGGCACTGCCGCATGGGAGCTGCCTCGCAGCCGTTCCCAGCCTGGCCCATGGTGCCCACGGTGCTCACTGGCTGCCACTTGCTGTTACAGGCTTGTCAGCACCAGTGCCCAGAGGCAGGAAGGGGAAGAAGACGAAGAACCAGATGCTGCTTCCCGAGATAAAGAACGCAGACTGGCTTGCCACCTGCAACCCCGAGGTCGTCCTGCATGATGACAGCTACAAGAAGCACCTCAAACAGCACTGCAACAAGTGAGTGCGGGAGCCCGTAGGCTGAGGGCCTTTAGCATGGGGAAGGTGGGAGGGAGCTGCAAAGGGCTCACAGCCCACGCAGGATCACTGTGCTCTGGCTGCTGGACCTCTCTCGGAGGGGAGCCATGCCCTGAGCAGTAAACCTCGGCCACGGGGCCCTCGCAGATTGTAGGGCTGGGCGCTGTGGCGTGACACCACATGGCCAGTGCCCAGTCCTGCTTTGAAAAAGTGGTTTTTCCCACATGGGGAAACACGGTGCTGAGCATGTTTCCCTGACCTTGCTGACTCTCGGAGCATCCCCCTGCAAATGCTCTGGTTAGGGTCATTGGGTCAGGTCCTAGGCTGGCATCTGAGCACCTGTGTGCTAGCGTGCATTCTTCTCTGCTGCCCCGGGACAGGGTTCTGCTGCGGGTGCGAATGCTCTACTACCTGAAGGCTGAAGTACTGGGGGAGGCTGCGGACAAAGCCTTCGAGGGGACCCCTGCCAGGTAGGGACCTCACAGTGAACCCCTGTGATGCTCCTTGGGGAGGTGGCGCTGGAGCACTGCCACAGCCACCCAGCGCAGCCACGTCTGGGCTCACCATGGCTCCAGGCGAGTCAAATCCCCAGGCCTTGCTCAGGCAAAACTTCATCCTTAGATGGCAGCTCTTCCTGAGCAGGGACCACCACTGTGGCAGCCCTATTGAGGCAGCTCTGAGGCTGCGATGCCATCCTGGGCGTGGTGAGGACACTCAAGGACACCCTGCAGCCTGCAGGAGAATGTCTCCCTGCGCTGCCTGACAAATTGGCCTTTAATCCAAAGTGGGAGTCCACAGAGACTGTGCCCATTTCCCAGAGCAGAGTGTGCCCCATTGCTGTGGCCTGCAGTCCCTTCCCAGCACTGAGGACGAGGGGGCTGACAGGCTCTGCTGATACCACTGAGCCTGCAGCCTGCCAGCTCCTGACCTGCCTGCAATGACTCAGCTCTCAGTACTTCAGAGAGAAGTGTGATAATGCTGAGCTTAATTTCCTCAAGCAGAGGCTGTTGCCTTCCCCAGCACAGCTCCATCAGCACAAGTCTGTGCAGAGGGGACATTACAGCCCACCCCACCAGATGTGCTCTTCTTTTGGGGCTGGTAGGTTTGAAGTGGTTTCCCCCAAGAGATGCTGTTCAGATCAGACAGGATCTCCAGTCATAAAATCATAGAATGGTTTGGGTTGGAAGGGACCTTCAAGATCATGGAGTTCCAACCCCCCTGCCATGGGCAGGGACACCTCCCAGCAGACCAGGTTGCTGAAAGCCCCATCCAGCCTGGCCTTGAACACTTCCAGTTCCTTTGGTGTTGCTTGGGTTGGAGGGGAGAGGGGCTCCCCATCTCTGGAGAAAGAAGATGGAGAATGCAGTGGGTCACAGTGGAGCCAAGGCTCCAGCTCTCTGACACCAGGGAAACATGCATGTCCCCCACGGCGGGGCCCCAGGCCAGCCTTGCGTTCATTAGCTGTCCCCAGGCCAGTGCGTGATGGCTCCTGTCTCCCCCTGCCCAGCAGTGCCCAGTGTGCTCCACTGTCCAGTGAGGCTGGGAGAGGGCCATTCATACCTTGTCTGCTACAGGGAGCTGGACGTGCTGCTGCCGGACATTGACTACGTGGAGATCCCAGTGGACTGGTGGAACGCTGAAGCTGATAAATCCCTGCTCATTGGTGTCTTCAAGCATGGTGAGTACCCAGCTTGTCTGGTGGGTGCTGCTGCGTGAGAGGGTCCCAGGTGGAGCACTTGGCCAGATCTCCGGTGCCTGGAGGCGACATCCTGTCGGTGTGAGGGGCAGAGCAGTGGCCATGCACTGTAGCCACAGAGGGCAGCTCTCCCCAGGCAAGGGCCACTGTGGTGCTGCTGGCTTGTTTGGGTGGTGGGGCAGGCACACTGCAGTGCCTAGGGTGGCCTTGCCCGGTCTCATGGCAGACTCCTCTGGTTTGCCAGGAGCAGCTTGCAATTGCCACATGAGGGTGAGGAAGAAGGCACAGAGCTTCTCCCGGCATCCCCAGCCTGGTCATGAAGTCCCCCAGTGGCTTCTAGGAGCCATGGGGCTGTTTGCTCCCAACTGCAACTTGCTGCGGGCGCTGTTCACAGCGCTCCAGGCACTGCGCCTCCTCCCAGGCAGGGCTGCCTGGTGGGATGGAAAGACTGACCTTTCTTTTTGGCTGCTGCACAGGGGCTGCAGAGAAATTAGCAGCTTTTGGGAGCGTGTTCTGAATTTCTGGGGGTGAGAATTGCACTCACAGCAGCACAGACAGAGAGTGAGAGCTGGGTGGGCAGCTGTGTCCCACAGAGTGGGAGGTTTGCCTGAACCAGTCTCAGGCTTGGCTTTGTGCTGTTTTTCTCCTTTTTCATGACCCGTGGTGGTTGGCAGGTTATGAGAGGTACAACGCCATGCGGGCTGACCCAGCGCTGTGCTTTCTGGAGAAGGTGGGCATGCCGGACGAGAAGCTGCTCTCTGCGGAGCAGGGCATCAGCGATGGGGCCCAGGATGCTGCCGAAAGGTGGGCAAGGGATGGAGCCGAGCTCTTGGGGGCTGTCTGGCTCACTCCTGGGGGCCATGTTAGCAGTGGGGCAGTGCTGTGGGGTGAGCTGTGTGCAGGGAGGAAGAAGGAAGCAGATTGTGTGTCTAAGCACCTCTGGCTTCCCATTATGAGACGGAGGGATGGCAAGAGCACCAGTTCTCTGCTCCCTCCTGCTGACAACTGGCACAGCCAAGAGGGCTATGATGCTGCTGGCAGGGAGTAATTCACTCTCTTACCCAGGGGCAGCATGGAAAAGGAAGAGAGCAGTGGAGAAAAGCTGGAAGGGCCACCAAAGCAGGAGGTGAGTGAGATTCACGGTGATCGATGCACATCTGCTGCTGCCAGGCTGCCCTTCTGCCCTGGGCTGGAGGCTTGGCTCTGTCAGCTCTGCTGCAGAGCACCAGGGACCCAGCTCTGTGCTGGCTTTGTTGTGCCGTGCATGGGCTCTGCCCCACGCTGTCTGTGTCATCTCTGCTCACGGGAGCACAAGCTTCTGCTCTTGCCTCTCTGTGTCTCCTGTGGACCTGGGCAGCATTTGCCTTGTGGGGACCTGTGGCAATTGAGGGCTGGTGATGGCCAGGGGTGCTGGCTCTTGCACTCTGCTTCAGAAGCCATGTGGGAGTCGGGGGTGTCCCAAAAGAAATGGCCCCAGGGGAGATGAAGAGCAGGGAACAAGGCAGCACGGGAGGGCGCAGGGTTCATTTGAGAGGCAGAGACTGTTGCAGTGCTACTGTCCTGGCCTGTGTTGCTCTGGTGGACCTCCCCTCCAGGCCCAAAATGGACAGCACTGCCCCTCTGAGCTGCCACCTCCCCTGGCTGTGCTGCTCTGATCCCATGTGCTGAGGGCAGCCAGTGACTGCAGCCCAAGGGCACAGGACATGCGGCCCTGCCTGTCCTGCCACCCTGTACCCTGCCCCGGCCGGGTGGGCTGTGGATACGGGGAGCTCTCTGCAGAGCTGGAGAGCCCTCTCTGATGGTTTCCTTCTGCAGGACATCGTGGCTGCTGGGGTGGGCGAAGCCAGTGAGAAGCGGGATGAGCCAGTGGCAGGTGAGGCTGTATCTCCCACAGCATGGCGTGTGGTTTCATAGGGGCTGGCACAGCGCAGCTGGAGCCAGAGCACTGAGGCGGGCGCTACTGGTTTGGTGGGACGCACTGCTGGGTCTGGGGGTACATGCTGCTGGGTTGGGGGGACACACTGCTGGGCTGGGGGGATGCATTGCTGTTAGGGGATGAGGAAGCTTAGCCTGGGCAGGCTCCCATCAGGAGCCCTCCTGTGCAGTCACGTGTTACCCAGGGATGGGTGCTGTGGCATGGCAGCCAGGGTCCCGAGAAAGAGTGTTTCCAGCCTAAGCCAGCCAGGGGTGACTAGGAGCCATTGGCCTGACCGTGTCCATGCAGTTGCCTGCATTAGATAAGTATGCAGGGTCTCTGCAGCAGGCAGTGCTGGCAGATGCCCTGGGCTGGCTGGTCCCGCTGCTGAGCAGGGAGCTACAGTCCTCTTCCATGCATGGCCTGGGCCAGAGCTGTCATTCCGACCCCGATCTCTGCCTCTGGGCTCTCTCTGTAGGAAGCTCAGACATGGTGAGGCTGTGAGCCAGCAGCTTTTGGGGTGCAGAGTCCAGGGATGGTCTCACCCAGCATGATCATGACTGTGATCCCTGGTCTCCCCCATGGGAGGGAGAAGGTGAGAGGGAGCTCTCAGAGCTGGCCGGAGGCACGTGTGAACCTGTGGCTTTGAGTGTGCATTAAATACTGATGTCCTTGCTGATGTTTGAAGCCCAGGATGGCTCCGACTCAGACAGATCCTGCTGGCCTGTCTCATCTGCCCTCACAGCCAGACTGCGGAGGCTTGTCACCGTCTACCAGCGCTGCAACCGCAAAGAACTGCCTCCCCGTACTGACATGCTGGTGCCCAGTAACCATGGATACTGGCTGCAGGACGAGATGTTCAGGAGAGCATCCGAGATGGACTCAGTGAACAAAGAAATGCAGAAAAGGTAATGCATCAGAAGGTCCTTTCCAAACCTTATTTAGGCCAGTAGAAATCCTTGCCCCCCTGGATTTACCTAGGTAAATGCCACCATGGCTGTCGTGTAGCCAGCTGCCCCCGTGATGGAGGTGTGTGGGTCCTTGCTGGGCAGGTAATGCTGGTCTCAGCTGCGAGGAAACCTTGTGGCTCCAGCAGCCAGCCTGGCCTGGAAGCAGTGTCCACTGTAGTTTGTGGGTAGCAGCTAGTGACACAGTGAAAGGAGCAAGGGGACAGCTCTTCAGAGTCAAATCCAGCATCTGCTGGGCCAGGCGTTGCCCCCCAGCCCCAGCAGAGCGAGTGCTACTGAGCCATGTTGTGAACTTGGGACATGCTGTGGATGAGGGGTGACGGATGAGCGCTGTCACAGCCCCTGCGTGTAGCCTTTCTGACCCTTGTGGCTCTCATGCTGCTGCATTAGACTCCAGTCCATGGCCTCAGGAGCCCAGTGGCGGCATATCCTGGTTGTGGTGTGCTCCCATTTCATTTGAATCCCAGTAAATGGAAGGATGGTGGGACTATCCTGGCACCCTGAGTGGCTCTGCAGAAACCAGGAGGGTGTGCGGCAGGGCAATGCTGCCTCCATTGCTGCCAGTCCCATTGTGCAGCCCTGAGATTTCCTGACTGCAAGAACTCTCTGTGGTCAACGGTTCTCAATGGCTTTGTCTCCTGTGAACCTGTTCCTGTTGCAGGAACCCACATAACCACTTGGTACCTGTGCTGCCCTCTCTGTTCACAGCCTCCTTGCATGGAAGTGGCTCCAGCCCACACTGATCTTCCCTCTCCCCTTCCTCTGGACCTCTTCCAGTTGTACTCTCCCCTCTTCAAGGTGGAGGCGTCAGTGTTTGTGCTGTGGACACCACAGCAGCCTGGCATTTCCTGCTCTTTAATTCTGTGGGCTTTTTATTTTTTCAGTCTCCTTACAGGATTGTCCTAGGCAGTTTCCCACCAGCCTTTGAAACCTTTCAACAAACTCCTCATTGGGCTTCTTGATTTGGATTACTGATTTTTTTATTTACTTTCTTCTTCTATTCTTCTTGGAATGAAATATCACTGCAGAGGGCTCATAGCCCCTGGGAGCAGGGGTGGAAATGCTGGTACGGGAGTATTTTGGTCAGCTGGGGAGTGCCGTAGGTGCTGTCACGCTGTCTGCTCTCCCTTGATTTGTCCCAGCTGCTTGTTGCTGCCAGCTCAGAGCTGCAGTTCAGAGGAGCTGAGATTTAACATTAAGCTTTCTTCAGCCCACATTTCTCTGCTGTGACCTGCTCCTGCTCTTGCCCTGCAGTTTGCACTCTGGTCTGGTCTCTGTGGCCTGTTCCTCTGTGCTCCATTTGCCCAGGGCTGTATTTGTGAGGACACTCTTCACCATCTCTGTCCTGGATCGTTCCTTTGAATGATCCCATGAGCTGAAACCTCAGACAGTCCAAGCCAGAGTGAAAGTTGTCCTCTAACAGTGCTGTGACTGAACCCCCCTGTCACCACGGCTACTTTCCTTCCAGAGTTGGGGGAGACACCCAGGAGTCCACTGGAGTCAGCAGGGTGGATGGTGTTTGGGACCCTTACAGCAATGAAACTCAGTCCCAGTTTCCCTCTGGAAGAGGCAGGATGAAAGCTGTGTCCGCAGGACCTTCCTTTCTAATTCCTGGTACAGAGAGTTGGCCATTCCATGGAGGTGGTGAGATGATTTGATGTGGCAGGAAGTGAGTAGGTGAGATAGGTTTGTGCCTCCACAGAAGCTGCTGGCGCCTGCACCCCATCGGCAGCGCAGCCAGGAGCAGCATTTAGTGTTTTTTCAAACAGCCAAGAGTGTTTTTTTCAGCAGTGAGCTCAGAGCCAGAGGACCCATGGCCTGTGTTCCTCCTCACTATGCACATCTCAGGTTGTGAGGCAAAGAATCTCAGGTTGTGGTGAGAAACCAGCACACTCTCCCCCATGTGCTGCTCTTGGCAGCTCCCCCCAGACTGGTGAGCAGTAACTAGGTAGTCCTTTCCGAGCCTCTCTGCCTGGTCCCTTGCCCGTACTGGAACCAGAATGTGTCTCAGTGGTGATCATGTCTCCTCTGTGCCCCACAGGTGGACCAGGAGGGAGCAGGCAGATTTCTACCGCACTGTGTCCTCCTTTGGGGTTATCTATGACCAGGAGAAAAAGATCTTTGACTGGGCCCAGTTCCGAGCCATCTCTCGACTGGAGAAGAAGACAGATGAGAGCCTGGAGAAGTATTTCTACAGCTTTGTGGCCATGTGCAAGAATGTCTGTGGTCTCCCAGTGTGGAAAGAGGATGGTGAGTGGAAATTGCATGGCCTATGGGAGAGTAATGGTAGATCCATGTAGCCATAGGTCAGAAATGGTCCCACTGCTCCTGTGGAGTGGGAAAGCAAGGGAGGAGTTTCAGGGATACTTGGAGGCAGTGAGATGCTATGCAGGCTGTGGGCTTGAAGAAGCCATGTGCGTTTCTGGCTGCCTTGTCACCATCGTGTAGCACCTCCCCAGCACAAGGGGAAGGTCGTCCACATAATCTCCTCCACACTGGAGCTGGAGGTTGTTTGGGTGATCTGTATTGCTGCTTTCTTTCCGAGCATCTCTGCTGGTGCTGTACAGAGTCCACACAGTGCCCATGCTGTGGCGTAGCTGATGAGAGAGCTCTGCTACAGGGTAAAGGGAGACTGAACCCACTGCTTGGAAGGCTTGGGAAACCAGGCCGACACACAGGGCATCCATTTTCTCAGAGTGGCCTGCAGAGCCCCAGTGCATTGGCGCCGTGCAGGACATGACAGATGAAAGGTTGCTTAGGGGCTATTCAAGTGCAAAGCGATTTACTTCTAACAGCAGCAGAAACGATTTCATCTCGGACCTGTCAGGAGGTCTGGTCTCAGGCGCAGTTCCTTGGATGTCTGTGTTAACGCATTAGGTAGATTTTTCTCATCAAAAGAGCTGCATGAGTTGAGGGATGCCCTTTCCTGAGAACCTGAAAAGGGCTACAAGGGGCTCGGACCCCAAGGAGCTGCTCTGCCGGCAGGTCCAGGCAGCTCCAGCACCGCTGATGCTGGTGGAGCAGAGCTCAGACAAGACTCTGAAATCCTCTGCAGCCAAATAACGCCCTTCATCCAGCTGCTAAAGCCAAGGGAGTTTACTCCCCTGTGTCCGTTTGGTGTCAAATGAATGGAAGGTGGTGAGACTGGGAAAAGAAGCCTTAATGGTGGCTACGAGCACTCCTCCACCTCACCTACAGCCTGAGCAAGAGTTAAAACTCACCTTGCTTATCACTGCCTCTGAGTAACTCTCATCAATCTGTGTAATGGAGCCTGGCGTTTCTGTCCCTGCTGTAGGTCCCCCAGACCCTGACATCTACGTGGAGCCCATCACAGAGGAACGTGCTGCCAGAACCCTCTACCGTATCGAGCTTCTGCGAAAGGTGCGCGAGCAGGTGCTCAAGTGTCCGCAGCTCCACGAGCGGCTCAAGCTGTGCCGGCCAAGCCTCTACCTGCCGGTGTGGTGGGAGTGCGGCAAACATGATCGGGACCTGCTGATCGGCACCGCCAAGCATGGCCTGAATCGCACTGACTACTACATCATGAATGACCCTCAGCTGTCTTTTTTAGATGCATACAGGAACTATGCCCAGCATAAAAGAACGGGGCTCCCAGGCCCAGAAACCCTGTGCTGCCTTTACCAGACTAACTCCAAACTCTACAGTTCCCCTCTGTACAGCCAGATGGACCAAACTTGCGAATCTCTGGAGAACGAAGCTGAGGGTCAGGTCAAGTTAGAAGCCACAGACAACACTATGTCCCAGGCTGGGGGCAGCCCGCCAGATGCAAACTGTGAAACATTCATGTCTAAAGTCCGGGACATTATTTCCAGTCACTATGATGAGAGCTCTCTGCCTGACTCACTGGTGTGCATGATGTATGATGAGAAGGCCTGTAATAGTGAGCAAAGCTCCCTTGCCCGAGATAGCCCAGGTTGCACAGATGTTGGAAGCAGTGTTGCTAAACATTCTGAGGGCAAGCTGGAGGGGGATGAGGATCCATCCAGCTGTGATGTGGATGCCATGAGAGAGGCTCCCTTCCTAGAGGGTTTGCAGGTGCACTGTGACCGAATGGACAGTCAGAATGAGGAAGCTGAGCCTTCACCTTCTACCCCTGAAAGCAACCCTCCACGGACCATCCCAGCGGAGCTCTGTGAAGCCTTGCAGCAGAAGGGAGACCTCACTAGCCCAGCACCGGTGCCACCTGAGCATGGTGCCGTGGAAGGGGCCATAAGCATGGGGGTCTACAGTCCCAGTCTTCATAACTATGAAATAAAAGTTCCTCCTGAGCAGAGGTTCATCAGTCTGCTGCAGAAGAAAGAAATGGAGGCAAAGTCAGGGCCAAGTCAGAGCCACAGCGAGGAAGATGAGGAGGAGGAAGAGGATGATGATAACTCTGAGGCAGCAGCAGATGTTGTGGAAGGCTTGAGTGGTCCCAGGACCAGGGCCAGTTGTGACCCCGAGGCTAATGAACTGGGGGGCGAGGAGCAGAGCTGTGGCCTCCCTACACCTGAGGACACTTGCCCAGAAGACGTGAATGGCGAGAGAGAGTCCCTGGGGCTGGGGACACCCGAAGGGCTGGGGGAGCCCAGGCCAGAGGGCAGGGAGAACCATGGCCTGGATGAGGAGAACACCCTGCAGCACTCACCAGGCCAGGCTCAGAGCCAGGCTTTCAGCCTGCCTGCACCTCTGCTGGGGGTCCCAGGGGCAGAGCCCCCCTGTGCTGGGGGGGAGGCCTGGGGCCGAGGGGCTGAGGGGCAGGTGGGCTGCAGAGAGGCCCTGCACCCCGAGCCCCAGGGAGTGAAGCAAGAAGAGTGTGAGAACAGAGGTGAGGAGGAGAAAGCCAGCAGCAACCAGAGTCAAGGTACAGTTCCGAGAGCTCCTTCTGGTTGACAGTCACCTGTGCCTGGGGTGGGAGGGACCTGCTGTCCTCCCTGCAGAGCCAAAGCCTTGGGGCTGCCGAGCCCCCGGAGCTGTCTCTCCTTGAGCTCGGGTCCTCCTAGCTGATGTGATTGGGGAACAAAGGGTTGGTGGCTGCATTTGCCAGCAGGGCTAGCCAGAATCCTCGACACTGAGCCCCAGCAGCCTTTCTGCCATGAGCATCCCATGGAATGCAGGATGCTGTTCCCTTCCTTGCACGGGCACTGCTTGGCAAGCAGCTCCTTCTGGAAAGGCATATGCCTCCTCACCTCTCTCGGGTATGGGGATGGCCAGGGACGGGGGCCACTACAATGCAACCCCCCCAGACTTCTCCGCCCGTGACACTGAGCAGCATAGGCCACCTGCTGTGACCTAGGGCTGCTGCATTTCGTGGTGGCTGTTTGGGGAATGGGACCCTTGTGGAACCAGCTGGGTGCTGGAGTGGGAAGGTGTGAGGAGTGTGAGAGAGGCAGGGCAGTGATATGCTCTGTTCTCTGTCGCATTCTCAGATGGTCCAGAGAAGTACTTGGAGGAAGAGAGCAAGAGTTCTGCTTCTGTCCTGCCCGGGGAGATCAATGACCTTCAGGATGCCCGGGCACCGACCATAGCGCAGCTGCTGCAGGAGAAGACGCTTTACTCCTTCTCTGAGTGGCCTAAGGTGAGTTTAAAATTAATCCTGTTTGTATTGCAAGTGTTACTGTGTAGTCCTGACCAGCAGTGGCTTATACAGCCTCAGCTCTGCCTCCTGGTCCTCCCCACACAGCTCCCCACAGATGCTCTAACTGGGGTTCTCTTCCCAAGCACCTGTGCCATCGATGTGCCTGCCCCAAAGTAGTTCCCCACCGAGCTGAGGTCACCAGGGCTGAGTTTGTCTTTAATCCTGAGATGACATGCATGAGTCAGTCATTCGAGTCCCAGCCTGCCACCATCCAATTCTGTTTGCAGGACCGTGTGATCATCAACCGCATTGACAACATCTGCCATGCCATCCTGAAGGGCAAGTGGCCATCCTCTAGCCAGCAGTTTGAGACACAAAGCCTGTTGATGGCTCCAGCGGTAGCCAGCAATGCTGGCAGCAGGAACAGCTTTGCTGAGTCAGAAGTCCCCGATCCCAGCTTCAATAATGAGGTGTTAATCTCACAGGTACAAAAGGTGAGGGGGGCCCTCAGGCAGAGACAGGCGTGGGACTCTGTGGTGAAGCATTGCCCAGAAGTGCTCAGGGGTTTCCCAAGCGGGGCCTGGGGTTTTGCTGCCTCGTGGTGCCACTTGTGGTGTCTAACACATGGCATAAGCTGCTTGGTCCCCTCCACTGAAGGGCTCCTGGTGAGCTTCCCATGCTCTCAGCCTTCCGCCAGCCCTGCTCCCCTCCTGGGAAGGCGGCTGTTCCGTAGCAGCTCCACAGCTCCTGCGGCTGTAGAGGTGCTTCCAGAGTCAGCATTGGATCACCCAGCATGGTCAGGGGGAAAAGGAGACTGCCTTTGTTTCCCAAATGAAAGGGTGCAGGAGAGAGCACTGACCCACCAGTCACCAGCTCGCTCTCATCTCCTCTTGCCATTGGACACAGTGCAGAGACAGAAGCTGCTGGCCTGGGACCCCAGCCCGGCTGCCAGCAGCTGGTGGAGCGAGCGCCCAGGGTTATAGCACCTTGGGAGATCAAAAGTGCGCAAGGGTGCTCCTGCACCATACCCTGACAGGGAAAGAGAGGTGTGATGTGCCCAAGGAAAGGGCATCTTTCAGGGCTCCTGCGGAGAGGCAGAAGAGCCTTACCATTAGCTCAGTGTTGGTTTGAAGTCAAGTTTGGCAGTGCACGAGTGACTGTAACCCTCTCTGTGGCTTTGATACGCACAGGAAGGTTTCCTGACCCCTGGCTTTGCAAAGGATGAGCGGAAGCACAGGAAGCCCTATGAATTTGAGATGGAGAGAGATGCCAAACAGAGGAGCTTGGAGCAACTAGCAGCAGCCCATGTTCATCCACCCATTGTGCTGAACGGCTGGCGTGACACAGCAGTGGACTTGTCCAGAGGCTCTGATGGGTCCCCAGGGAGCTCCTCTCCTTTTCCCCTGAACACAAACATGCCCAAACTGGGGACCGTGAACACACTCCAGGGCTCCCTGGGCATGGACTTGTCTGGCATCCTCCAGGCAGGGTTAATCCATCCTGTCACAGGACAAATTGTAAATGGCAGCCTCCGAAGAGACGATGCTGCCATGAGGAGGAGACGGGGCAGGAGAAAAAATGTAGAAGGGATGGACCTCATCTTCTTGAAGGAGAGGCCTCTTCCAACCAGGCTGCAGGTGGGTTTGTTCCCCGCTTTCACATGGTCCCAATGGAATCAGTACAATTTGTCTCATGGTCCAGCTCTCCCCTATAAGCTCTGCTGCCTGTGGCAATGCGGGACCTCCTCCAGGACAGCTTGGCCTCTGCTGGAGCAGGCAGGAGCAGATACCTCTCCAGGAAGGAAGGGAGGTTTTCCATCTGGCTTGCAGCACTCTGCCTGGAGTGTCTGAATCCTGCTAAGTGTTACCAAAAGCAATTGTCCCACCTCAGGGGGTATCTAGTGCTAGAGAACATGAGGAAGGGTCCTTGGCTGCATTGGAGCTGTGGCTAAGAGCATGCTGCACCCTTTCTTCTTCTACCCTGGGGTCCACTCAAAGAAGAATGGGGCTCTGGGAGCAACACCAGTCCCTCTAGACCACTTTTAGGAGTGATCTAGGGAGGAGTTGGTCCTCCTGGTGATTAGAGTGTTTCCAGGTGAGTCCAGAAGCATCTCCCAGCGCTCCCTGCCCTCCTTGCTGCCAGTGCTGGGGACTGAGTGGAAGTGTTATGCAGTGATGGGTGGTGAATTAAGGAACAGGCACTGGGAATATGTGGATTAATCTGTGTGATGGGAGTGGATTACCTGCTTTGGGAGCTCTAGTTATCTGGGTGTGTGAACATCACCATGTGCTGCTGATGGACTCTCCCTGCTCCTCCCTCCACATCAGGATGTTCAGGAAGACCAGCCACAGCCCCTCCAGAACAGTACCCTCCCTGATGGGCCGGTTGCTGCTACCTCAACTCCACAGCCAGTCCCAGCTGCCAGCAGCCAGGCAGAGAAAGCTGTCCCGAATAAGAGTCTCCTCGACTGGCTCCGTCAGCAGTCTGACTACACACTCGATGTTCCCAGCTTTGGCACAGTAAGCGTGGCCTTTGGTGGTGTGTGTGTGTGCATGTGCTTTGTGTGTTGCCCTTTGTATTAAGTTTTCTGTGGTTGCTCTTGAGTTCGGGGCTCCCATGAAGTGCCTCAAAATGCAGCCTTTTTCCCTGTATGTGGGTTGTGGTGTTCATCAGGGCTGTTTGGGAGGTTCGTCACACGTTTGGGAAGTGGGCATGGTTCCCTGTACACCAGTGAAACGCACTTGCTGAGCTCTGTCCTCCTGCCCCAAGGTCCATTCTCCAGCTCCAGTGCATCTGTCTGCCCAATGCACGATTAGTGCAATATCTCCCAGAAGCACCAGGGATGGGGAGAGAAATGGGATGCTCAAGGTCTGTCTGTGTTTCTCCCTTTCACCTGGAGTCATTTTAGGCAGTGCTGTTGTATTAAATTGTAAAAATTAAATTGTAATAAAAAAGGTTCCCAGCCAAGAGGAAATCTCCTTGCTATAAAAACTGGACAAAAGCGGCTGTGTTGCAGGCTGCAAAGGCTGTGGTTGTGTGGCTGCAGGCACCGTCAGAAAGCAGAGTGGCAGAGAGTGGGGTCTGTGTGATTCTTCTTGCTGTCTCGTAAGCATCCATCTCTTGGTTTCACAGGTTGGTTTGCTCCAGGTTTCAGCTTATTCAGACTGTTAGACCATATGGTAGACAGAGCACAGGCTGTAAAACAGTAGGAAGAAATGTGGCGGTAATACATAAAAGGCTGTGCATCTTGGTCCTGAAGGATTGTGTGCCTGAGATGGGGGATTCCCTGGAGTTTGGAGTACAGGCAAGCCATTAGTGTCTTGGAGCTTGTTAGAGATGAGACATGAGGAGCCCAGTATTTACTTAGGCAAGATGGCCCTTGCTTTACAAAGTCCAGAGATACACGCAGTTCTGTGCCCAAGGCCAGACTCCCAGGAGCACTGGAAGAAGTGGTCAGGTAGTGGAGCAGGCGTGGAGGTGCCTTCCCACTCCTTTGCATCGTCCTTGCCTTCCGTGGGGGCTTACTGGAGCTCTCCCAGTCTGGCTATGCCCCCGGTTAACCTCTTGTCCCCAGCGTCCTGGGCCAGCCCTGCAGGATCTCCACTGTTAAGGTCGGTGTCCTCTCTCCGTGCAGAATGGATTGAAAGCTGCTTCGAGGTCCTGCAGCAGCTCAGCTTGTTGAAGGACAGACCAATCTTAGGGTCTTTTCTTTGACTTTCGGGAAACAGGGCCTGCAGTAGTTCATTATAATGCTACCTCCCTGTGGGCACGTTGGTGGCGGGACTCAGTGCACACAGTGGGTGTGCAGCAGCTCAGCTGTAACTCTGTAGGTTGTGGTCCTGAAGGGCTCTGATCCCAAAGAAACATGGTGCAGCGGCTCTGCAGCGGGAACAGCTGAAATAGGAGTGAAACAAAGCACAAATGGGTGGGCAAGAAGCAGGTGCCTGTATCAGACTGACATGAGATGGCACACACAGACCTGTTCTATTTCTTTCCTAGTTGCAGTTAGCACACTATTTACAGATGCATGTATGTGAATTGGCAGCAGATTATAGTTTTAGGATGGGAGGGGAATTAGAAAGGGCTGGAGTAGTCTTAAGTGAAACCCCTTTATACCTACAAAAATCCATTTTGCTGATTTGAGAGCTGGCTCTGTGGCAGAGACCAGCTTGTGCCACTCGCCACTGCTCCTGCCCAAGTCTGTAGGGACCCTCTGTCCCTTGGGAGCCCATCTGTGCTGCTCCTGCAGGGCTTGTAGCTGTCCAGGCTCATTAAGCCGTCTAGTCTCATTAACGTTGTCTTGTTTGCACTCCAGAATTTTTCAGACAAGCCCAAGCAGAGGAGGCAACGCTGCAAGGACCCCAGCAAATTGGACATTAGCTCACTCACGGGAGAGGAGCGGGTGCCTGTGGTACATAAGGGTACTGGACGGCGGGTAAGCGAAGGCCTGGTCTGTGCTCTGCTCTTGGTGTCTTGAAATCCTTAGCAGGACCTGAGCTCACCTGGGGGAGATTTAATCCAGAGAAGCCTATGGATGGGACAAAAATCTGGAACATATCACTGATGTACACTATCGTGTGATACATGTGTGCCTGAGGGGACACAGACCTGCAAAATAAGAGACTTTCTGTGTGAACTAAGGAAAGTCTGAGTGTTCACCCTTGCCAGGGTACACAGACCCCACAATGGCAAAAAGATTCAGCCTTTGGCTTTAAAGCCACCGGCAGCACAGCCCTGGCTGGTGCTACCCACTCCGGATTTGACTGTTCCCCTTGAATTCACTGCAATATACCAAAAATTTGAATACTGCCATGCAAGTATCTTTATATCTTTATATATATATATATATCTCTTTTATATCTTTATCTTTTACCTTACGAGCATACCAATACCCATCCAAGTGCTGGGCATGCAGGAAGTGGAGGGTTTGAAGTGGAAGGTTTCTTGCTTACTGAGCAAGGAGCGTGGATTTATTTGTCTGCAGTTTAATCTCCAGTGCACTGATGTTCACCTCTCTGAATGAGAAGGGATGTTCAGGGATACTTTCCACCGAAATTCAGTTCTTAAACACACTCAGGACTGAACTAGGTCAGAAGGTGGTATGACATTAATCACATCTAAACCCAAAACTAAAGAGTGAGGCATAAAGAGGCTGTTTCAGCCACGTCTGTGTTGCCCTCTGTAACACCCACAATGGCTGTAGGAGACCTGAGTGAATTGATGGGTTTGTCTGGTTTTGAGAATGGCTTTTATAGAAGCTCTATCCCCGACACTTGTTCGGGAGGGGGGGGGTCATGGGACGGCCATCAGAGGCTGAACTTGCCTTTTTTCCCTGAACTGTGTGCCTGGAGGCAGCAGGCGCACACTGAGTCCTGCCGAAATATGTAGCAAGGAAAGAGTCTCTGCCCCAGCCAAATTGCAGCCCAAAGCAAGGAGCTAGGGAAAGTGTAATCATATTTCTTGTATTATTTTACATAACTCTTTCTGCAATAGAGGTCATCCTTCTGCTGTGTTTTATAGTTAGGGGGAGCCACGGCACCAGCATTGAAGGAATTGCCAAGGTGGCTTGATGCAAACTTGGAGTATGCTGTTGCAGCTGACTGGGCTGACATTGTTAAGCTTTCAGTAAGTTAGAGCTTTTGGAGAAATCTGTATCATGTCATCTTTTCTTTCCCCTCCCCATCCCCACAACCTTTCTCGAGTGAGGGTCCGGGCGCTGCGCGGCAGGACCACGGCTGCGATGGTGGGCGGGCAGAGCTGCGGGGTCAGCAGCACCAGCAGCGCTCGCAGGGCACAGAGGGAGGTTGGGCACATGCTGCAGCTCAGTGGCACGGCCGGGGGAAGCAGAGAAGGGGGGTCAGCACCCTGGGAAGGGGGCTCAGCAGCCCAGGGTGGCTGTCTGGAAAGCCTCGCATGCTTAGAAATAACAGGGCCAACAGAAACACCCTAGGAGCATCTGCCTCGGGTGCTGGATGGCAGGGAGTGGACAAAACGTGTTCTAACAGGTCAAATTTTCAAAAATAACCTCAGCTGAGGCTTTTCTTTTTTGCTACTGCAAACTCTGCCTCTGCAGCCCTGGGCCCACGAACGGGCCTGCAGGTCATCAGGCCTGAGGGCTTAGGCACTGGCAGGAGAGGGGCAGGATGGAGCCGAGCCTTCAAGCGAGCACTCATTCACTCTGTCAGCCAGTCCCTGCCCCTGTGGCCGCAGAGCCTGCAGAGGAGGAGGAGGAGGAGCACTCTGCCCTCCAGCACAGGGTGCTGCCAGATAGCCCTTCCCCACCCTGCGGGCTGGCCTTATCCAGACCTTTCCCTGCTCTCTCTCTCACCTGCTCCCTGGTTTTGTGGCTGCAGTGGTCTGTGTGAGGCCCTTGCAGGGGGCTGGAGGGGTAATCAATTGGCTTAGAGGTTTGTACTGCTCTCCAATTTGCTTTGAATTAGCACTGGAAATCTGGCATGGTCTGTCCTGCTACCCAGGAAATGGCTGGCATGAGGGCCCCGTCTGGGCAGCCAGGCAGCTCTCCTGTACCTCCGTCTGCAGGGGACGATCTTTGTGGGTGGGAATAGTCTTGTGCCTGGCCACCGCCCCGGCCACCTGCTCACGCACCCTGGTTCAGTGGCTGCATGCCCGTTAGCGTTCGCACCCCCGAGCCCCATCAGCACTTTGCTTTTGGCGAGTGCGCATCCCTCCTGGCACATGCATGCAGAGAGATGTCCGGCTGCTCCGGGCAGTTGGGCAGCGGGAGCATGGGGTCGGCTGCCTCACAGAGCCCAGGTGCCATCACGATCCCATGCAGGTGTCCCCACGTGCCGCTGGGAGCAGAGCAGCAGATTCTTCCGCCCTGGGCAGTAGCTGTGCTGTGCAGCCTGCCAGAGTCATTTGATTCACGGTTCTGCACTGCAGGGGTCAGTGGGAAATACTTTTCGTACCTAAATCTATTATTGGAAATGGTTCAAAGAGCGGCGATACTGAAACTCAAGGGAAGCGCAAAGGGAAATGTTTAAATGTCTGTGACGAGGATACTTAAAAATGGAGTTTTAAACTGCACTGTGAACCCCCCTGCACTGCTCTGTGTAACCGGACAGTTTCATCCAGTTGCAGCCACTGGGTTTCGGTTTCCTATCTGAGTGCTCACAAGAACCTTCCTGGTGTCTCATGTTCCTCAGGCAGCATATCCACTCTCTTTATGTCATCCCATGCAGCTATGCTGTCCTGCAGAGCATTGAAAATTTGGCCCTTCAGATCTAAAAGACGTGATTTTTCACTTGTTGCTGAAGCCATGATCAAGGCGGGGAAGGGCACTAAGCTGGCGTCTGAGACGGAGCTGCCGCGGTGCTTCTTGTGCTGTGACCAGCCGATACTGAGGGCTCGGGTGAAAATGCAGGGTCAAAATGTGCTTCTTTTCCTCCCGGTGCATGTTGGCACTGCAGTATCATGCCAGGGCGGAGCGAGGGTGTTTTCTGCTTGGCAGCATCCCTTGGGTTGTTGTGCGTACCTCTCAAATTCCATATCACATAGGCAAATATTTCTGTGTGGACACCATCTGGGATGCAGATGCGAGCACAGAAAAGCCAGATTTCTTGTGATGCTGTAATAACTGTCAGGTGTTTTCTGTTGTATGTGTTTCATTTTCAGGGCTACTTACCGGAAAGCAAATTCAATCGCATCCTGACTGAGCCTGTGCTCCGAGACGCGGGGCCCCGCCGGAGGGGGAGAAGGCCCCGAAGCGAACTCATTAAAGGCCCCGGTGTTGTAGCAGATTCTTCTTCTGGAATGGGACCATTGTTCATGAATGGACTGATTGCTGGAATGGATCTAGTGGGACTTCAGAACATGAGAAACATGCAAGGGATCCCTCTGACTGGGCTGGTTGGGTTTCCTGCTGGATTTGCAGCAGTTCCTGCTGGCGAGGATGTCAAAAGCACCCTGAGTATGTTGCCCATGATGCTGCCGGGCATGGCTACCGTTCCACAGATGTTCGGCGTTGGAGGACTCCTCAACCCCCCCATGACAACTACTTGTACTGCAACTGCTCCGACTTCGTTAACAAGCACAACGAAAAGCGGTACAGCTAACGCAGAGAAAGCTACTGAGGATAAACAGAGTAGCCAGGACGTGAAAAAAGAAACTCTATCGGAAGAGAAGCCTGGTCCTAGTTCATTTTCTAATCAGACAGAATCCGCAATAACTACCAGTAGTCCTGTAGCTTTTAACCCATTTCTTATCCCAGGGATGTCTCCTGGACTGATCTATCCCTCAATGTTTCTTTCCCCTGGCATCGGCATGGCGCTGCCCGGCATACAGCAGGCCAGACACTCAGAGGCAGCCAACCTGGAAAGCCAGAAGCGGAAGAGAAAGAAGGCAAAAGGGGAATCGGCAAACCCAGAGCCAGAAACTGTCTCGCTGCTAGAGAAAGAAGCTGCAAACAGTCAAAACTGTACAGAGCAAACACCGCCTTTGCCGGCAGAGAAAGAGCAGGACGGACCAGCAGAGGAGGAGCACGAAGCAGCTTGCGATACCAATTAGAACTTTTGTTTCATTGAAAAGAAAAAAACACAAAAAGATTGTGGCTTGTGAGTTTCTTATCCCATAAACTCTTTGTTACTTACCCTCCCGTCCTGCTCCGCCTTCATAAACCTGTGTTTCCATGAGTAATATTATCTACCTAATTCCCTGTCAGAAAAAAACTCTGGTGACATACTACATGTTAATAGTTGCAGGGTCTTGCCACTTTATTAGATAAACAGTGTTGTCTAGCTAGTATGGGAGGCACCGAATTCTCGTTCTGTTTTTCCAGTCGTTCATCCCAGCTGACAATAGCAAATCCAGTACTCGGTCACCCCCTCCAATTGCTCACTCCTGTGAGAAGAAAAAGCAGCAGAAAACCAGGAGCAAAAGAAAAGTCTTTACCTCTTGGTCTATATGCAGACAAGGGTAATTCTGTCTACAGCGACACTGAATGAAAAAGCCTGTATTTGGGGGTAAAAAGCACACCTATAGTAAGTGCTAATGTGTATTTTTGATTTAAAGTATTTCCCTATTTTATCATGGTTACTAGAATAGTAGTATAGACAGAAGTATATAACTAATGATTGAAAATGCATATATTCATTTCTTTGAAAGGAAAAAGCATAACTGGTAGTGATATAATTTCTTTATCACCCCCCACCTCAAAGGTTTGGAGACAAACTGCAGTGAGTGAAAATATGACGTAGACATTCTTTTGTATTTTTTAAAACCAAAGTTTGGTTTTATGTTAGGTGGAGTTTAGTTGCCCTTTTCTTGGTAGTTACAAAAACTTTTCAGCTTGAGCTGGAAAGATTTTGCACATTTTGCATGACTTTTTTGGCATTACTGTACCTGTAGCTACCAGTTTCTTCATCATTCTGCTAGTCTTCAGTTCTCTATGGCATTAGTTCTCATCTGTGGCGTTAGAAGTCCTGTAAAGGTATTTTTTTTTTCCAGCCATGAACAGGCCACACTGATTTTAAGGCTCTTATATGAACACTGAGGCTTTTTGAGTTTTTATGTTTTCCACTCCTTACCCCAGAAGCAACGTCCTTTCAGCAAACAAGAAAAAGGCTGCAGGCCACTTTCCTGTTTGGGGAGTCCTCTGAGAGGGACTGCTGAGACTTTCAAAGCTCGAGTTTCTTCTTTTCTAGCACTAGACTGTGAAGAGATGACCTTGGCTTCTTCTTTCCATTCCGTTTGCTGTTGAACAGTATTTCCAAGTCCCACCCCTCTTGCAAATGATTTCACCATCTGCATTTTAAACGGACAGGCTGTGACGCTGCCAGCCCCCGCAGCTCTGGGTACTGAGACACCTCTTCTTTCTCCTTCCCCTCACTCCTTTAATTTTGCTTTCACTTGGGCTTGTTCTTACTTGCAGCTCATGGTTTGAGACTTGAAATAAACCCACGGTGGTGCAGCAATGAGGTAAAAGGCAGGCTGGTGAGGGAGTTGGGAGTGTGCTAGTCATCGGTTTCACATTTGGTTGTCACGATTTACTGTATTTTTTACTTTTTTTCTGTTACAGTTTTGCTAATTTATCAGGTGGTCCAAATGTTTTGACGTAACTATTTCAGTTTGCATTATTTATTTATGATGCTTTTTGTCATTGTCTTTTATACATTTGGGATTATAAATTATGTACATGTTAAAATTAGCATCTCAAAGAAGTCTGTTACCCATGGTCTAAAAAGCATTTGGTTTATATTTTCACAGAATTTATTCCCAGTTTACTGGTTTGGATGATTTTTTTTTAAGTATGTAACCAGTCATAATGCAACCCCTCCCCCGATAATTAAATGTGTTCTATTTAATAACATTCTTCTAGCATAGATACTGTATCACTATCAACAGATTTCTTAGAAATGCTGCTATCTCTATTTAACTAACATTTTGTTCAGTTTTGCCTCCAGTGGAAGCAGAAAGGGTTTTTTCAGCTGTTAAATCCAAAATCAATATAATTTATTTATGTAAAAAAAAATCACGATTGATATATTTTTGAACCTTTTAAGTACTAACTTTCTTTTTATTCAGTAGGAGAACATGTACTTGCCCTAAATCCTTAAAATACAAATGCTATAAAACTTCATAAATCTTCAAAGCCTTACTGTGAATGGATACATAAATCTCTCCAGAGTCCCTTTCTTTTTACGGGATGGTTTTTGCAGGGTTACAAGCATAAGGAACAGGGTTTAAAGTGAAATTTATTTAATTAGCCAGCATGCTCTATACCTTGTTCTTCCTTATCAGACATGTATGCTACATCTCTGAGTGTTTAGGCTTCTCTTTGACTGCTACTTTGTGACCCTTTTGCAACCTGATATACGCTGTGGATTATTTAGACTGTAAGGCGTAAGTGGCTTCTTCTTATTTTCCATCATATCCAAAACAAATGCCAAATTTTCACCAGTTTTCATGGCTACTCACACAAACATACATTCTTCACCAAATGTGCTAACAAAATAAACTGTCTGTGCTCTTGAACATGGATAAAAAGAAAAAGATTTAAAAGTCAGATTTTTATTTTTTTAATTTAGTGACTAGATGATGCTTATCTTTCAAACTTGGCAGAGCCTTGCTACAGATGTATATAATTTTTTTCAGCAAATATATGTGAATGTTTAATTCACCTGACTCAGTGATAAACGTTACTTGCCTTTTTCTCAGCACGAATCCGTTGAGAAGCTTTCGAACCCGATGGACCTCTCCCTTCCATAGGCCTGCTCCTTCTGCACCATGAGATGTGCGTTACTCGGGGAAGGGCTTCTCCTCCCACCGACGGAGCGACTGGGCTAAACCCCCCAGCTGTGGCCAGCAGCTCTTTCACCCACGGCTGCAGGGGTTAACCCACCGTCCTGCCTGGGCTAAGCCACTGTCCTGCCTGACCAGAGCAGCCCATGCTCCCCAGGCAGCATAAGCCTTCGGTGGGCGCAAGGAGCCTCTACGACCCACTGCACCCAAAGGGTAGGCAGAAGCCCAGAGACCAGTCGTGAGGTCCCTCCGTACCAGTTACCCTCCTTTGCACCTCCCAGCAGAAGAGGTATCCGGTTCCTCTCACTGAGATATGAAGCGCCTCCCATCTCAGCCTTGTAAAGTGCTAATAGGTGCCAAATAAATGCTTGTCATAAATCTCAGTGTAAGGATCTCAGGCTTTAGAAAAGTAGGTATTGATTCAGTTTTTCAGATTAATAAACAGATGCACAAGAAAAGCTAAATAATTTCTCCAAGGTCCAGGAAAAAAGGCACAGAGTAAACCAAGGTGTTTTGCTTTCTCCCCCCGCCCTTGCATAAACACTTTGTCCTGGCATTTTGTTGCTGTCTTTACTTGGGGGGAGAAACAGGAAAACACCGAGCAGAAGAGGCATCAGATACTGCTTAGACAGGGGCAGAGGAGGCAAAACAATGGTGTGAACTCTGAATTTCCAGTTCCTGAGTCTGCCTTTAAATTCTGGGTCCACACACTGCAGCTTCCCACCCTGGCACCATTAATGCAGAGTATTTGCTGGAAGGATCTGCAGCAGCCCCGCAGCTCTTGGTCCGTGGAGAAGCCTTCGTGCTGGCCTTCAGGCCATAGTGTCAGTGGCAGCAGCAGCATCCTCCATCTCGTCGAATGAGGTGTGTTGGCTGTTCACTATCTGGTGGGAAGGGAGCAGATGTAGGGGCTGCAGACGGGGCGTGGGCAGACACAGCTTCTCTTTGGGTTTTGTTCTGGAGGATGCAGGAGCCCTTTCCTGGAGCATAAGGCAGTAACGTACCCTGCAGCTGCTCAGCTCTGTGCTCCTGTCCCATTTTATTGGATGGGACACAGAAAAGTATCACACATTTAGAGAGGATCTTTCATTCTCTGTATGGTCACAAAAAGGTTGTTAAGGATTTCCCTCTGTGTTATCTGCCCTAAGGGCAGATGTCACAGCTCTGGTGTCTTGACAAAGTTACAAGACAGGATTTCAGGCCCGAGATCTCAGCTGGCAGTGAGCAGAGGGCAATTCCTCTAGTGAAATTTGGATTGTATCAAATAAAACTTGACTTTTTTAGGGCATTTGTATTTTCCACCTTGCCAGGAGCCCAGGAGCTGCTTCAGCTCCAGGGCTGTGGAGCACGGGCTGAGTCACAGGAGACCATTAATTCTCATCACTTTTTACAACTGTAAAGTACCATCAAGTGCTTTATTGAACAGGTCAAAGCACCATTCCTGGTCTCCGAGTGCTGTGTGCCAGCACACAGCAGCCCATGGTCACTGTCCGGAGCTGGCAGCTCCGGAAAATCAATGGTAAGAGAAATAGAGCTTATCCCTCATTTAGCTTCCCAGCAATCCATATAGCGTGCCCTTTGCAGCCTGTGTAGCCTGGGAGCATCGCCCTCGGCTCCTGCTGTGGCTTTTGGGGTGTTCACAGTTTAATGGTGCGCCCAGGAGTAGCTCGAGGCCAGCGGTGCGGCGCTGAGGCAGCCCCCATTCCTGGAGAATCCAGGTTTCACCTCAAAAGGCATAAAACAATGCAAGATCTCCAGCCCAGCAGAAAATCAGTCCCACTCCCCTGTCTCCTCCAGTGGGATCTGAGCTGCTGCCTGGCCCCCGTTCGCCCCTGGTCTGCGTGGGCATGTGATGTTACTGGTTTAGCCTGGAGATCTGTCTCAGTTGCACCGAAAGCACCGGTTTGTGCAAAATGAGTGTCACCGGCCCTCGGGGAGGTCTCAGGGAGCAGCAGTGACGGGTGAGTGACCGAGAGGCGCTGGAGCCATGAGGGTGGCTGCAGCGGCCCCACCCAAGCATTTGGCTGTTCTATTTTTCACTGGGCCCGTTGTAGCAAAAGGAGACATTTTACAGTAGCCTGTACCATGTAGAAAGACAAAATAATTTTTTAAAGAAAACCCCGCAGTAACTGCCTCCTACTCCCCCGAAAAAGGGCAGCAATTTTTAACAGAGGGGTGCACAAAAAGCATGGCTCAGGTCCCTCCAAGGAAGGCACAGATTTGTTCCTGAGGGAATAAATACGACTGTAGGCCTCTGACTTCGAAGCCAAATTATCAGCAATTAAATGCGTTTCCTGGCTTTGCACGGCAATCCGTTTTCCTTGCTCTTTCAGCAAATCTTTTTACAAACACGGGTGTTGAACTAAAGCCGGCTTTTGGGGCCAGTGACGCTCCGGAGGGCGGGGAGCTGAGCTGATCCTCGGCGGGCGCCGCCAGCGCCCGGTTTCCCACCGAAGGATCCCCGCGCTGTGCGAGGGAACGTTTTCAAAGACCCGACGGCCGGCGCGAGCAGGAGCGGAACCGGCCGCGCCGCCGCCAGCGCCCCCCGAGCGGCCCCGGGGAGGGGGAGCGAGGGAGGGGGGAGCAACAGGGTTATCTCGTTGGAAACCACCGAAGCCGGGGGGGGGAAAGGGCATCGGATGTGGCCGGAAAATTCCGGGCCCCCCCCGCCCCCGCACATCCCGGGTCCAGCGGATGGAGGGTGGGAAGCAGCACCCACTCTGTCTCCCACCTTCTGGGAAGGTCATGGCACCTTGGTCATCGCACCCAGGGGATGGGTCCGCTCCAGCTGAGGAGCAGTCCTGGGAGCCCCTCCGAGTGACACTGCCACCCTGATGCTCCTCAGGTGCCCTCTGCCCAAGGGGCTCACAGCAGCCCCACTGGGGTCACCCGTTGCCCATCGGGCAACCTCTCTGTGCTGCCATGTGGTCCCGGCTAGGAGAACGTGTGAAAGCAGGAAGGCTGGATTTCCTTCTGTTTGCTGTCGAGGCTTCTCCTCAGGCCCCCTGTTCCCAAGCACTATTGTCTTTATAAATAAACTCCCTCTCCCCAGACTCCTTGGTGTTGTGAAGGCAGGAAAAACCTGGATTTTTTTTTTTTTATGGTTTATAAATATGATTTATAGCAGAGCTGTCAAGTCACCACGTTAATTGCCTCCGGTTTGACTACCGTCTGCAGCTCCATACCACATCGCTTCCTATATCAATTTATGGCTCAGCTAAGCCAAAGTGCACCTCCAGCTGCCCAATCAATGCCAATAATAAAAAATCTCAAGGTTCACCTATCCCCTTTCCGTCTCCTTCCTCTCTCCGTGCACCCGATGCCCTCGGCAGAAGACACATCTCACGCGGCTGCGTGTTCTACAGGGCTGACAGGAGTCCAGAGCAGGTGGGATTAAGGAGGCATTGAAATAGTCTTAGATATAGCCAGGGGAGCGAGTTTTTCCATAGGTACGCCCAAGGATCAGGTTTGCTGAATAAGAATGTTATCTTCAGTCGCCCTGCGGGTCAGAAGCAGACTTGAGTTCATGTTTCAGTTGTGATTTAACTTCCTCTTTCGAGGAAAATCTGCCTACGTAGAACACTTTTACCCTAGTGTTTCACCCAGCGCAGCCGTGTCTCTGTCTCCAAGCCTATTTCAACCCTAAATGCTCACCAGCCCTCAATGTGCTGCACTGACAATCCTCTTGTCATGTGAGAGGAAAAAAAAAAAATATCCCGTGTGCTTGGGAGCAGAGTTGAGCCTTTTCTGAGTCATGAACTTGCTGCTCCACACAGTGCCTGCGTGGTGGTGCGGGAGAACCGCTCGCTGAAGGAGCACAATTAAAGGTTCAGGTGACTCTTGACGGCTCGTTTGAGGTTCTCAGCAGCTCCTCTGGCAGAGGTGATGGATGCCTTCGTGCTGGCCATCTCAGAGGAACAGCTCTGCTCCTCCCATGTTCACGGAATGGAAAAAAAAAAACCCCACTTTTCTGCCCCCCCTGTGCCTAAGTACATCCCCGTGGCATAGAAATAGAGACCCAAGATATGGGGAGGAACCAGATCTGCCAACTACAGCATTGGGCTGGAGGCTCTGGCTCTCCTCGAGCCTGTTCTTCAAGCAAGTGTCTTCTGGGCTTCTTCAAGGGCTTTTAGATCCTCAATCTGTTCCATCTCCCACCCGAGCTGGGAGTATTTTTCAACTGTACCATTTTTCTGATCCAGTTGACCTAGCTCACGCTCTTGCTGAGGAAGGGTTCTGCCAGTACCAAGGTAGAAAAGAGTGGCCTGGGGCGTGGGATGGGTTTTTTTAAGACGAATACTGGTAAGGAGCCTGGGGAGAGCCTGATGTTACACACGGTATCTCTCTCTCACCACTCTGTAGGTCGGAGGGTCCTGGCACCACTTTCTGCTGCTCATCCACAGAGAGGAGCATTTTCCCTGTCAACTGTCACCCTTTGCTTCTCGTTGAAGGACGTGGCCTTTACGGAAAGACAACAAAGGCATCAGCCCAGTGTAAAGCTCTAGCAAGCCCCGAGCTACGAAGCCCTTTGCCTTTACTGAGTGACGTTAAACAAACAATGCGACAGACCTTGCCTTGATACGCTGCGATAGCACGGCAGGAGCAACCTGGGTCATGTTTGACATCTCACGGAGGTTTTAAGCACAGGTTTGGGACCTTGGCTCTTGCTCCTCAGCCCCTGCTGCCTTGAGCCTCCCATCTGTCCGTCTCTTCTGCCCGTCTTCCCGCAGCCCGAGCCACAGCACCACAAAATAACACCCGTTTGAAGGGGGTGCTGAGGGTTCCCTCTGGTCCAGCTTTCCACACGGGCCAGGACTTGCCACCACACGATGGAGTCAGGCATGGCTTTGTCTAGCAGAATGGCCGGACACAAAATTTTCAGATCCGTTTCTCCACTGTTTTTCTTTAGGATGCTGCTCTCATTGCCCTGAGGATCCAGGTTGTTTTGGGTGGTTTTTTTTTTTTTCAGTCCTGCCTAATGCTGGATTTCATAAGGCTCGTAAAATATTTCAGGGGCTTGGGCCAGCAAAAGAGTGCATGAGAAATACGTGCAGGAGAAACTGTGTGCTGACGAGTATTATTGCTTTCTCCCCCAAATGCAGCAAGAAGCAGATCCCAATGGTGTCACTGCAAAAAGCAGCTCTTGAGATCCACGCAGAAGACAGTGATAGCAGACATGGTGCATGAGCAAGAGAGATTTCCTAGCTCTTCCTTCCCAAAAGCTTCTATAATCCATTCTAAAGGACACACCCTCTACAGATGTCTATGCGTGTGCCGAATCTGCCGCATCTACAAATTCACCACCCCAGGCACAAAAAAAAAAAAAAGTATTTCATCTTGCTTTTTTCCACCCTGATTGCTCATCATGCCGAAGCTAGTGCTGACTGGCCTCCCTTCCTTGGTTAAAGGGCTGCTTGCCTTGGGGAAGCTGGCTTTTGCAAGAGTTGCAGATTATGCAGAAGAAATCTGACTTTGTCAAGTTTTGTTAATCATTTAGTCCATTATCTGAATCCATAGAAGCACTAAATCCTTAATTGGCTGAAGATAAGAAGGGATTCAAGCAAATCTAAGAGTAAAGGAAATCAATATTTAACTAATGCGCTCTGCTGAGAGGTATCCTGGGCTTGACTCCGACAGAAATCATGGAGAGCTAAACTATAGGATCAATAGAACTACACACGGGTGTTGTCTGGATAAAGCAAGTAGTCAGACAAGGATATCTGTACCCTAACGTATCCAGCGCATCTAAGCCACCATAGCAGTTCTTCAGTAGTTGCAAAGCTGACACCATGAACGTGCTCAGATACTCACAGCTCCGATTTGCTGTTCTCAGTAATGTTATAGAGAACCTGGGACTACCATAAAATCACAGAATCATGGAATTGTCAGAGTTGGAAGGGACCTTCTAGAGACCATCCAGTCCAACTCCCCTGCCAAAGCAGGGTTGCCCAGAGCACATCACTCAGGACGGCATCCAGGTGGGGCTTGAA
>JAOXJK010000005.1:16463424-16483642 GCA_025774025.1 Xenus cinereus | reverse complement strand
GGCGCCTGCCATGTCCCGCCCGGAGCCGCCGTCCGCCGAGCCCGGCGCCGCCATCGAGCGGCTCTGCCAGGAGCTCAACCTGGATGCGGCCAGCGCCGCCGAGGCGCTGCGCGACTTCACGGCGCTCCGGGGCACCTACAGCCTGGAGGTGAGGCGGGGCGGGCAGGCGGGCGGGGCGGTGGTGGCCGTTCGGCCCTGTCATGGGCGGAGCGGGGCGAGGGTTCGCCTGCATCCGCGGTGCCCCCCGCCCGCCCGCGGCCAGCGCTGCCCCTGCCTCTAGGCGAGTGTATATACGTATGTACCGAGCCAGGCGGGGCGGTTCCGCCCCCCCCAAGCTGACCGTCCCTCCGTCCGCAGGGCGAGGCGCTGCACTGGCTGGCCTGCGCCCTCTATGTCGCCTGCCGCAAGAGCCTGGTGCCCACCGTGGGGAGCGGCCTGATGGAGGGGAACGGCGTGTCGCTGACCAGGATCCTGCGCTGCGCCAGGCTCAGGTGAGCTGCTCGTTGCCGGGGCTCAGCGCCCGTGCCCCGGCCCAGCGGCCGCCCGGTCCCTGCTCCCCTCAGACCGCGAGTTCGGGTCCCGCTCGGGTCCTCGTGGCTCCAAGCGCCGCAAAACGCGTGTCCCGAGGTAACAGTGCGAAAGCAATAAATCCTCTTTTGTTAAAAATGGAAATCAGATGCAAATGCGTAATTTTAAACGTCAGGCCTTTGAAAAGCTACCCGCATCAGACCAAAATTGTTCCGCCCACGCCGCTCACTCCTTTTCCTTTTTGTGGTTAATTGAAACACAAACAAGGCCTCTGGATGTTCTGCCAGCACTCCAGGAAAGGCTCTTGCCTGATTCGGGGTTCAGGCCAGATCTCTTGGTGTGCTGCTGAGTGCGATGCCCTGTGGCGCCCTGGGAACACAGAACTGTGCCCTCCCGTCGATGTTGAGGTGCCAGAGGGGCGCTCTGGCTGGCAGCTCCGCTTTCCGCCGTAGCCCGAGATGACAGAACTGGACATGCTGCTCCTTCCACTCAGGGACTTGCTCTCTGCTCTTGGCTGAGCTGCCAGGGCTGGGGTTGCCAACACCTACAGTTAACAGGGGTTTGTGTAGATAACTTATGGGCATAAACTCTTTGTGGTTTTGTTGCTTCTCCTGCCTCCCCCTTGACACCCGCAGAGCTGTGCGAGCTCTTTCCTTTCTGCCTCTTCCCTGCTGGCACAGGTATGCTCAAAGCCTTTACATGAAACTGCTGTTTACATGCCTGTGCCTTAAAGAGAGTCAAGGAGAAAAAACAAAGTGATAAAAAGCGAAAAGCTTAAATACAGTCTGAGAGTCTATCAGAATAAATGGTAAACCTATATAGTAATCAAATTAGTCATTGAGGAGTAAATATGTTCCATTGTAGCGTTTGAAAAGCTTCAGAATAAAGGAAGTTAGTTAAAGCCCAAAATAAAGCCAACTTTTCTTTTTTCTTTTAAGTTTAATTCAGTTTTTTAGCAAAATGAAGAAGTGGATGGACATGTCAAATCTACCACAGGAATTCCGAGAACGAGTGGAGAGGCTGGAGAGAAATTTTGAAGTGTCAACTGTGATTTTCAAAAAGTTTGAACCGATATTTTTGGATATATTTCAAAACCCTTATGAAGAAACTTTGAAACCCCAGCGAAGCAGGAAGCAGAGGTATTTTTGAGATTTAATAGGACTTTTCTCTGGAAAGGGCTGTACCCAATAGAGATTTATGAAAATTAAGATCATTACTTGTGCTTTAAAAAGTGATGTAAAGTTCCAGAGGGATAGGGCCTCTTTGTGGCCTTGATTTTGAAATGCAGTGAATACAGAGACATCCCTGATCTTGACAGGGTTCATGTCAGCAGGGCTTTGCACCTGCTGGCTGTTTGTGCAGGTCGCTGTAAGGTGCAGGAACTGGCCCCTAGGGAGAGGTTCAGTGAGACGGATTCGCTTGAGATACCGACATTTAAAACGTTCAGCAGAAATAACTGAAGTAGCACGGGGAAATTTTGTGTTGGCAAAGTGATGTCGGAGGTAGTTGGTATCATGACATAATCCTTCCGCTCAGAGCAGCATTACAGCCGCAGTGGCCTCCACATTTCTGGATTTGTAGTGTGATTGCTAGATGAATGGTAACATGCAGATAGAAAACCAAAAGCCATCACTGGAATTTATACAGCCCGTGGCGTCTCATTGCCTGCAGCTGTGGGAGGATTCTGTTAGAGATGAAACACCAGCAAAAGAGAGTGTGCAGGGTCACAGGCCAAAAGCAGCTGTTAGCCCAAAAAGGGGTCATCTGCAGAACGCTCCATAGAGCGAGGTAGGAGACTGTGGGTTAGTGAAAGCTGAAAATAGGACGTGTAGCTTAGATTGTGCTTTAGTGTGAAATTAAGATAGAGAATGTCTCTGACCATTATTTTGGGCAAGGAAACAGAATGAAATTCTTACTGTAAAACAAGCTTCAGCTTCCTGGAACTGAAGACTGACTTCTCCCCTTTTCCTCATCGATAGACGGATGCCATGCGGTATTAAAGATCTCTTCAACTTCTGCTGGACTCTCTTTGTGTACACTAAGGGTAGGCTTGCTTAACTGTACGGTTTGTATACCTTTTTAGTTGTGAACTTCTTTTGTGTTGTTTGATGTGATATGCTGTCTCTTAAAGGTAATTTCCGTATGATTGGAGATGATTTAGTAAATTCCTATCATTTGCTTCTGTGCTGCTTGGACCTGATTTTTGCAAATGCCCTTTTGTGTCCAAATAGAAGAGCGTTGCTAAATCCATCGTTTAAAGGTATGGTGGGGACAGAATATTTAAAATAAAATATGCTTTGTTCTCTTGTTTCTTTTTAAATGAAGTTGAAGGTTGGTTGTTGCCTTTTTTTTTTCCTCCCCTTTTGCCCCTTATTCTCAGGCTTGCCAGTGGACTTCCACATGACAGAGATCAAAGCCTCTGAAGATCCTCCTTGCATCATTGCCACACTGTGTGAGCTGCATGATGGGCTTTTAGTAGAAGCAAAAGGAATAAAGGAACACTACTTTAAACCATACATTTCAAAACTATTTGATAGGAAGGTACATCTCACTAGTTTTAAAAATGCATGGTGGCACTAAGGTGAATGATCTCGAGACCATTTAAATTCTGCAGGAAAGTGAACTTGGGCTGGGTCAGGGTTTCTTTGTCTGTATTTTAGCAGGAGCAGAATTTATGTTCTCTTCTAATGATGTGTGCTGGGTGGTCCCCTGTGTTTTGGCTTTTTGTGTCAGTGGAGAATCCTTGCTTTCCCTTCTTGGCAGTGTGAAACTGAATCGTGAACAATAATATGTTTTTCAGGCAAAAAAGTAATCTCATTGTGACAGTTATTCCATAAAATTATTTCACAATAGCGTGGGTCCTATTCCTTGTCTCAGAGCTGAGCAAAATGCTTTGGAAGGAAGAGGCTGAGGTTGCAGGTGTACTGGTTCTCATCCTGGAAGTTTTTCCAAGCTGTGTGGAAATTTCTGTGTAGTTGTTCGTCAGGTCAGTCCCTAACCTCCCAGTGGAACAGATGTGAAATAGCAGTACTGGTTGTGAAGAGTGGGTTTATCTAGAGCTTGGGTAGAATTGGGCTTTGTCCTCATCTGTTTGTCTTGCTAATGGCATTGTAGTCTGGTCTAGGCAAAAAAAAAAAAAAAATCAGTTATGCTCCTAAACCTAATTTCTTTTTTGGTTCATACTGTTAAGAGTTGGAACAGTTTTGATTTTTTTTTTTTAATGTAAGATATTTCTGCTTTGTATTCTTAGATCTTAAAAGGAGAATGTCTGTTGGATCTTTGCAGTTTTACAGAAAATAAGTAAGTTATGGTTTATGTTTTTAATCATGGGGTTTGGTCTCGTTGCTAAAATACAGGCCTTTGAATGCTAAATCTCAGATTTTCCTGTTCCTTTATCTTCCCATAAATAATGGTTTTTAATTATTTGACAATCAAAGCTGCTATCTGGCTGAAATGCTTTCTGGACCTGAGATATGTCAGATGTCAGGGGATGAGCTGCAGAGTTTCTTCCTTAATGTCAGGTTTTGTGGTGCTTGCTCTTATTTTCTGACAGCTGTGACCTTTGGCTAATCTAATGCAAATCAAAACCTTGACTCCGCATTTCACAGATTTGTTTCTGCATGCACCTCAAATATACCCGAGCAGGGAAGTCTTTAGATTTGTTTATCAGTCTCCAGTCGAGTGTATAAATCTGTGAATGCAATTCAAAAGAAAAAGAAGCAACAATTTCAAAACCACAAAAAGGAGGTAGAGCATTTCTGTGGGAGGCAAGTACAGTTGTTTCAGAAACTTTTAAAATTCACTTCTGAAAGCTAATTTAAATACAAAATATGAACAGCAACTGCTCTGTTCTGGATACCTTAAAGGTGGGGTTTTTTGCCTCTTCCAAAAATACCTAATTTGTTTTTGCAAGGTGAGTTTTTAACTTGTTGGTTTGCTTTGAGAATTTTGAGCAAAGACTCAACTGTTTTAACAATGTAGATAACACTCAAATTTTTATATGAAACAATGCTGCTGTGATTTGTTTAAAGCAGTGAACTTCTCTAAGTATTTTTACTTAAAAATTAGTTACTTTAGCAATACTGTCAATGTGGAATGACACAGTAGTCCATGTTTTGTAAGTAGCTTTACATCTAAAGGAAACCTGTGAGCCTCTCTGTTTCTTTGTCCAAACTTTTCATTGACCTTTACTTTTTCTAAAAAACATGGGGAAGGTGAATCTGACGTGGTCAGGCTTCCTGTGGCATCACAGAATCGCTTGTGTCATGAATACGTTGTTATGTTCCATTAATAGACATGCTTAAGTGGTAGCTTGAATTGCCACTTTGCAGGCAAAAGGTATTTAGTGTCTCATTCATGTGTCATGAAAAACGTGCAAGCAGGATTTATTGACACGAGCTGTTTCTGATTTTTATCCAAAAGTTTCATTCTGCTTCCTTAGTATGTTTAAAGCTTTGCAACCTTTGTGAGGTTAAATGTTCCTGCTTTACAGTTGGGTTAGCTGGAATAAAGAAAATGGAAGATTTGTTTGCTGTCATATGTCAGTGGTGATTTTAGAAATGAAATCCAGGCGGCTAACTCTTAAATTTCCCTTCCTCTGTGAACTCCTCATAATTCCCCTAATTATGAAAATTACGGGCTATGAAGTGGCAAAAGTAGGAATCAAATGTAGCAAGTTTAATGCAACTGCTGTTAATGTGCTCTGTATGCAAAGATTCAACTCTGATCAGTTGAGTACTTCGAAACTGGGTTGTTCCAAACTGGGATGGAAACAAAGCTGGTTTTTTCCCCTCTTCTTATTGAGAGCCAGGTGTTGGAGGTACTGTAGGATGAAGAGCGGTCCCTACAGTGGATCGTTGAGGGGACTGGGAGGTGTGGGTACACAGGAAGGCAGGGATGGCCCCAGGCGGACCTGTTGGGGAAGGGAGGTTGTGTTTCCAAGCAGCACCACTGGAAGCACTGAGCACTTCCAGCACATGTTGGGTTTGGTTTTGTACCTCAGCTCAACTGGAACCTGTTTTGTTTCTTCACCAGTTTAACCTTTGATATAAAACCCGGGCTTCTCTTCCAGCAAAGCACTGAATAAAGAGTATGAAGAGTACGTTCTGACAGTGGGTGACTTTGACGAGAGAGTTTTCCTTGGAGCTGATGCTGAAGAAGAAATTGGCACTCCTCGAAAATTTCCTGCAGACGTACCAGTAGGGAAAACGGCAGCAAGAGCTCAAGTGGAGTGTCATCTGCAGCAGCACTTTGAAAAGGTAATTCATTTCACATGTTGATCTCACTTGAAGTAATGCCTCAAGACTTTCCATCCTCATACACTGTTTGAATCACTGAGGAAACTTTGAATTTCTTGAACTCCTTCCTGAGAGGAAGTTGATGAATGCCATTTGTGGACTTCAGTGGATGCTGCCTTGCTAAGGAGAAGTGGTGGTGTCTTCTTTCCTGTGCAATTTAGTAAATAACTATTCCTTTAACAGAATGAGAGCACTTCCATGTGTGTAGTCTGGTTTTGTCCACGAAAAATCCATCAGTAGTGAAGAACTAAATATATAGGTCTTACGGTTTTGTTCAAGCTTTCTTTTAATATAAATATAAGAATACCATGGAAACTTTGTGCTGGATTAATTTATTTGTTTTCTTGATACTTCCTTTTTTTAGGACAGGAAAAGTCAACTTGTATATTGTTCTATGGAAAATAACATTCAAGACGTAAACCCACCAAAGTCTAACTCTTCATTACAAAAAGTAGCCTATAAACAGAGTTAATGTTTCACTGTGTTTAAAAATCTACTTAATTAAGTTGAGGCATGGGAAAACCCTTGATTGATTACTTTTTAAACTAGAGTAAGGGAGAAGAAATGGTGCTGGCTGTGGGAAAGAGCCACATGCTGTTTGATTTCAACGTCAATTAAAAAATAAGAATACTTAGTACAAGATGCTAGTGCTGGTGTGAGTCATATGGCTTAGCTTTTTCTCCCAAAATAAAAGTGTACTTCATATTCAGGCAAATTAAAGACAGAGGTTTGGAATGAGTTTATAAATTTTGAACTTCAGTTTCTGTAGTATGATAATGACCTAATTGCTATTTATGGATACTGACTGCAGGCTTAACCTTTCCTCTTTATTTGCCTTGTATCCTCAAAATGTATCCTGTTCTCATAATTCAAAAACAACTGCTTTATTGCATCAGTTCCAGAAAGCAGGATACAGGTAGGTGAGTGCAGTTGACACAGCTCTGCCTACTTAGTGCTACATCCTCCTTTGGCTGAGGCGGGGGCTCCAGGTCCACTGAGACAGTGTTTCCCAAAGATCTTCCTGTGACCCTCTCCTGCCACATGCTCCTCACGTCACCCAATTAATGCAGTTGGGGGCTATGAATGGAAGCATATGCTTTCTCTTTCTTGCCCTGTATGTTTCAATACTCAAGTGAGCTTAAAGATTTACAGGCTTTAAGATTTAATGTCTTGTTTTCCTATATTTTATTTAAAAAAACAAACAAAAAAAATCCCCCCAAAACCCCTTTGAGTTAATTTTAGTCTGCCTGAAGATTTGTTATATTTTGTATTTATGGAGTCCTGGGAAAACTTTAATAAATTTTTAGTCAGTTCTGAAATCACAAGTTTCATGTCAGCCTTCAGGTAGTGTACTAGTGGTGTTGTTTTAATCTTTGGAATGATTTTGCAGGAGGTGCTCACTCAAAAGGTTTTTGGAATAGTTCTGTTTGACTGGTTTTATTTATCGTTTTTCTCTGTCTGACAGAAAAGGTCCTTTGCGCCTTCAACTCCACTGACTGGAAGAAGATACCTAAGAGAAAAAGAAGCCATTGTCACTCCCGTTGCTTCAGCAACACAAAGTGTGAGCCGGTTGCAGAACATTGTGGCTGGATTGAAAAACGCACCGAGTGAACAACTCATAGCTATTTTTGAGTAAGTACCTCCCCTGCAGCTGCTCTCCTACAAATGGAAACTCATCTTTTCATGCTTGTGACTGCTTTCTTGCTCACATTTGACTTTGTTTTTTCGGTGCAGAGTATTTTTGTCTGTGTTTCTGTATTATTTCTAGTTGAAAGATCTCTTATCCAGACGGTCTCTTCCTCTGGAGAAGGGTAGCTGAACACACACACCCCCCTCCAACTTGTCACCACCATTGTAATAAAGCAGCTTCAGGTTTTGCTAATGTTAATTTAGCCGTTTGCTTGAAAGCCAAAAACTTTTTATTTGGTTGTTTTTTTAAATTTTAAACAAGTGTGGCTCAATTAAAAGATACTGTAACTATGTTGAGAGAGGTTTTGATGGAGGAGGGAAATGTTAAGAGTCAACAAGTTATTATCTTTGCCTTAAACAGGCCTCCCTAGGCGAGAGCCTCTCACTTGGCGCTTACAGCTGCTGTGTGGTACTGGGAAATCATAGTAAGTGACCACCGAACACACCCCCGGTCTTTCACGATCACCTTTTCTAGGGCTGAGCCCCAGTTATATAAACCAACCTGTATTTTTGACTTCTGGACACATGACTACGTGCTGGCTGTAGTGAAATGCACCTGAAAATGCTGCTGCATAAGCAGATGAGTATAAACAAAATCATTTATCAGCAAAAGGTAGATCTTCATAGTTCATAAAAAGCAATAATTTAATAGTAAATACCTGTAAAGCTGTTGGGTGTTTCCCTAACATCCATGGAAATTAAGGCCTTGCTATGTCATGCGGTGAGGTCTCCAGATACTTTTTTTTTTTTCTTTTATTAATCAGAGTGGACATCTAGTATTAGCATTTAATAATTGAAGTGCAAAAGTAATGTTTTGTTTTGTTTTTTTTTTAAACAACCTTCATAAATCAGTGAAAAATACTACTTTTAATTCTCCTCTTTGGAGTTACTTATATTTTGAAAGTTTTCCTAGCATTCGCTCTTAAAAGTTTACAAATGCTCAGCAAGATTTCTGTTCTGAATCTTTCTTTGATTGTTTTTTTAAAGATTTTTGATATTTTTTATGTTACGCAATTAAAGCATTAACATGTCTGCAGTCTCTAATGAAAAATGTGTTTGTTCAAGTAATAAACCAGTCTGTCAAGAGAGGTATATATATTAAAATGGGAAAAAGAATTGACTGAACCTCTGACAAGAGACGTGTTGAGTACTTTGCTCACCTTGGGTGTGAGTTCAGGAAGCACTAGGGTATGTACTGCCTGATTGGGAGAAATGGAAAGAACTGTGATTTGGACTGTGTAACACTATGCTTTTGAATATATTCTTCTTCAAATTAAAATTCCTTGGAAACATAACTTTGAAATTAATTAGAAGGCTTTGTTCAATGAAGCCTTAGTTTATTTCAATGCTAGCTTTTCAAAATAGTGTCTTAATTTGACAGTAGTCACAAGCCACTGTCCTCTAATATAGAATTGCAAGGAATTCTGGAAGCATTCAGAAAGGGCATCTCCAGACAGAGATTTTATGTCCGCTTTTTATGAGAGTGACTGTGGAGTTCATCAGTTCTTCTCTGCCTTGCTAGAAAATAAGGTATTTTTGCAAAGATGCTGACTCTTCACTTTGAAAGCTTTCCTGTGCTCCCTCAAACCAGGCCTGGTTTGTGTGGTCTCATGGATGCATTGGTTGGTTGGCTGCCTGTTGTAGCATCCTTCCTACCACCTTGCTCCTAGCACATAGGTTTTTCTTCTGAGCGTGCTGCTGTAGCTCTTGCTTTCTCCTGCGTTTGTTCCAAAATCTACATAGTCTCTCTTAACTCTGCTAGGAAAGGAAAAAAGGAAGCAGTATTTCTGTATGTTCTATGTTTTCTTCTGTTCTCTATGTAATGCTGTTATTGCCTAATGAGGAAAGCTCGGTATAACTGGCATCTCTTCTTTTAATTTGGATGGTGGGGTTTTTCTGCTTTGTTTTTTTTTTAGGTGGTGTTTGGTTGTTTTTTTTTAAGCTGGCCGTTTATTTATACAAACAAGACTTTCTCTTTGGGTTCTGCTTCAGGTCTTGTGCACGCAGCCCTATGGAAAGCATTATGAGCAGAGTGAAAGAAATAGGTGAGAGGTTCTGTCGCAGCTACACTCAGTCAACAGATGAACAGCCAGGATCTCATATAGGTATGGACGTGAAATGCGTGAGGTGTTTCAGAATATTAAGCCAGGGCAAATAAAATGCGTACATATACTATTGTCTAATTATTTAATACAGTGGAGCTGTTTTTAACCCAGAACATATCTAAACAGGAAACTGTTGTTGTCAAACAGAACACCGTAAAGAACAAAAGTTTATTACAGAGTAAAACCAAAGTTGCAGTTCATAGCACCTCTTAGCAGTTGTAAATTTGCATTCTTCTTCTATTTAAAATTAAAAAGGAAACGGAATACAAATAGGAAAATTATTGTTGCAACTATCTACAAAATTACATCACTAGAAATACTAAAAAATATGCTTTAAAACATTTCTAGAATTTTATGCTGTTCTTTTGACTAGTGCATTTCTCAATATACTTTTTTGATTTGCAGAGTCTATGCACACGTTTGCACTATTTTCTCAGAGAAGGACAAGTACTGGTCAATTTAGTCTTAAAACCATTTGTGCAAACGGCATTGGGCTTCATCTCTGTCGGTCTTAAATTTCAGATTTTGCTATAAACAGATTAAAACTGGCGGAGATCTTGTACTATAAAATCTTGGAGACTATAATGGTGCAAGAAACACGAAGACTGCATGGGAAAGATCTGACTGTAAGTAAAGTACTGGCAAAAGAGGTGAACAGCTTTTTGTATCCCTTTCTAGGGCGTTGTCTTCAGACAGCTCCAGAACAGAGCAGTCTGTAGTAAAGCAGTCTGTGTATATTGTTAATGTTTTAAAAGGGGACTTAAATATAGTTCTTACTGCTACTAAAAATGGTATAATTCTGACGTAACTAACCATCTTAATTTGTGTTGCCTTCTAGAATCATGACTTTATCGACAGAACTTTTATTCTCCTCTTTATCTAATTAACAGTATCAATACTTCATTTTAGACAGCAATGCATTTGCGCTGCTTAGAGTCACAGTAAGGAGTCAATTTCATAGTATGAAAAATGTAATTGTTTTGGCACTGTTAGTCTGCTTCTAGCCTTTACCATTCTAAACTTTACTGTAAAAAGAGGAGATTGTGGTAGGTAGAAAGAAGTAGTAGCTATTCTCTCAGCAATAAGCTATGTGGTGTTAGTGCCACAAAACTCAAACTTCCCAAACATCAGATCATTGACATTTTCTGTAATCTCTTCAGGCTCTTTTGGAACAAGATATCTTTCACCGTTCTCTCATGGCGTGCTGCTTGGAGATCGTGCTTTTTGCATACAGCTCCCCTCGTACCTTTCCCTGGATCATCGAAGTTCTTGACCTCAGGCCATTTTATTTCTATAAGGTAAAAAAAAAAATACTGTCTTAGGAGAGATCTGTATTAAAAGTGGCACATTAGAGTCTTAAAGAATGATGCTCTTCCTAGGTAATCAAGTAGGAGAAGAACTGATGTTAATGTGTAATATGCCTATTCTAAATTCTGGCTGTCCTTAAATATATTACCTGGAATGTGTAATGCTGGAGTTGAAACTGAATTTAAAGCAAGAAAACCATTTTTTAAATTATACTTAACTGTAATGTGCTGCTGATCAACTTTTAGTTCTTTATATATATATATATGTGCTTTTAGTAGACTAAAGCATTCAAGCATATATTTTGATGATATTCATATTTATTGACTGCAAGCTATAGTTTTGCTTATTAGTGATAAAATAGCAGTAATACTCTTTGTTGCCTTTGGCTACTGCTACTTATCATAGGCTTGTTTTATTTTATATAACAGAACATAAAATCTCTTTTCTTGGATGTTCTCTATTTTTGCTCTTTTTTCAACCTCATTCTCTCCTGCCTCCAGTGTCATTTCTGTTCTTTGACTTGTTTGATCCTTTTATCATCTATCCATACGCCTTTCATTTTTACTAGATACCTAACAGCTTACTGCTGTCAGTCCTGAATAAATCAGAAGTAGTTCTGTTTAGATGATAACCAAAAAGAAAAATTGAACCCTTTTATCCTGTTCTCTCTTCTTCCTTCTTTAATCTCGGATGTAGGGCTATAGTGAAACTGAAACAATCCATCAATATTGCTGTGCCTCTTGGTAGCCTACATATGTCAATACCAGATGTGCCGGTGCAGATCCAACTTTGTGGGAAAGATTTACGTTTGATTTGAATTTTCTTTGCTCTTCAGTATACATTCTTGCAGCACTCTAAATTGAAAAAAAAAATTGCCATCACAGAGACCTCACACGGGAGACCCAATATTTACTGTTCCACTTGTGCCATTTGTAACTGTTCTTTGGGTGCTGTGTTTACTTATTTATACAACAGAAATTAAGTTCTCCAGGGAAGTTTTATGGCATTTCCATCTCTGGAGCTTTAGAAAAACAGGCTGAATATTCCCCTGTCAGAAATAACATAAATACAGTGGATCTTGAGTTGGACCACAGGAGGTGGAATAGGATATTTCAAGGGCCTTTTCAACCCCGGTTTGTACGCGTTAAGTGTTCTAACCTTTTCTTAATTGAAAATTTAAGGCACTGGTTTTCAACCCTTTTCATTATGGGCTGCTTGTTTGAAAGAAGGGAAAGCTTAAATGCTGGGGTTCTCATGCACCCAACCAAAGCGGATAGACCTGGTAATGTCTCCCTCGATCTGCATGCAGGTGCTAGGTGAGCGTTGTGTGTGCTTAGTGCTTTCACTCTGTTCGTGCTTGGCGATGGTGAGAGGGAGTCATAAAACAAACAAACAAAAAAAACAAACCAAAGAAAACCCCCAACAAATCCAAAAAACACCACTACACCAAACCCTGGGAGTGCGTTGTTCTGCATTAAGGAGACGTGCTGTCCATATTCAACTCCTGGATTGCCTTTGGAAAAGGGGGTTAAAAAAAGAGAGATCAGAAGAGGGTTGGGGAAGATTAAGATGTAAGGAGGAAGCTGGAGCACTCTACGTGGAAGAGAAGTTTCAGACAGGGTACTGAAATGCAGAATGATTTAATAGTGTTAAGCACGAGCGATACGGCCGTGCTTTTGTGTGTGTGTCTTGTTACCATTAGGTAATTGAAGTACTGATTCGGTCTGAGGAAGGACTTTCCAGAGACATGGTGAAGCACCTCAACAGCATTGAGGAACAAATTCTTGAGAGTCTCGCCTGGACTCGGGATTCGGCACTCTGGAATGCCCTCCAGGCCTCAGAAAACAAGGTCCCAACCTGTGAAGAAGTATGTTTCCCGTTTTCCTCTTACTACAAAATTCATGCTCTTTTTTTTTATTGGTTTTTTTTTTTTTTTTTTATCATAGAATGGTTGGAGTTGGAAGGAACCTTAAAGGTCACGGGCAGGGACACTAGACCAGGTTTCTCGAAGCCCCATCCAGCCTGGCCTTGAACCCCTCCAGAGATGGGGCAGCTACAGCTTCTCTTGGCAACCTGGGCCAGGCTCTCACCACCCTCACAGCAAACAATTTCTTACCAATGTCTAATCTCAATCTCCCCTCTTTGAGCTTAAAACCCTTCCCCCTCCTCTTATGGCTCCCTTCCCTGATCAAGAGTCCCTCCCCAGCTTTCCTGGAGCCCCTTTAGGGACTGAAAGGGGCTCCAAGGTCTCCCCGGAGCCTTCTCTTCTCCAGGCTGAACCCCCCCAACTCCCTCAGCCTGTCCTCACAGCAGAGGGGCTCCAGCCTTCACAGCATCTTCATGGCCTCCTCTGGACCTGATCCAACAGGTCCATGTCCTTCTGATGTTGGTGGCCCCAGAGCTGGAGGCAGAACTGCAGGGTAGTCTCCCCATAGTGGGGCAGAGGGGCAGAATCCCCTCCCTTGCCATGCTGCTGGGGATGCAGCCCAGGGTGCAGGTCGTTTCTGGGCTATGAGCATATGTTGGCAGCTCACGTTGAGCTTCTCATCCACCAACACCCCCAAGTCATTCTCAGGGCTGCTCTCAATCCATTCTCTGCCCAGACTGGATTTGTGCTTGGAATTGCCCTGACCCATGTGCAGGACCTTGTACTTGCCCTGGTTGAACTTTGTGAGGTTCGCACAATCCCACCTCTCCAGCCTGTCCAGGTCTCTCTGCATGGCATCCCTTCCCTCCAGCGTGTCGACCATGCCACACAGCTTGGTGTTATCAGCAAACTTGGTGGGAGTGCCCTTGATGCCACTGTCCCATGTCGCTAACAAAGATGTTAAACAGCACTGGTCCCAGTACCGACCCATGAGGAACAGCACACATCACTGGTCGCCACTTGGACATTGAGCCATTGACTGCAACCCTTTGAGTGTGGCCATCCAGCCAGTTCTGATCCACTGAGTGGTCCGTCCATCAAATCCATGCTTTTCCAATTTAGAGACCGGGATGTTGTGCAGGACAGCGTCAAATGCTTTGCACAAGTCTGGGTAGATGATGTCAGTTGTTCTTCCATTATCCATCAACGCTGTAACCCTGTCGTAGAAGGCCACCAAATTTGTCAGGCACAATTTGCCCTTAGTGGAGCCACGTTGGCTGTCACAAATCACCATGTGCCTTAGCAGCAATTCCAGGAGGGTCTGCTGCATGATCTTGCCAGGCACAGAGGTGAGACTGACCAGCCTGTACTTTCCGGTCTTCCTTTTCCTTATTTAAAAACCAAAATTTCTTCTGTTTTTTATTCAGAAAACCATTCAAATGAGACAATTACTGCAGAAAAATTTGTATTAATAGATTGGCACAAAGAAGGAAAATCTATTTGTTATCTTACGCTGATGTTTCTTATTTCTCAGGTAATATTTCCCAGCAATTTCGAAGCAAGCAATGGGGGAAGTGGGCTTGGGCATTTGTCTATCATGCCAATATCTCCTATAATTCATCCTCGAGTAAAAGAGGTTCGGACAGATCTTGGTGGGAGTTCAAGACGGGGTATGTTCAAGGTTTCTGATATGATTTGAACGTGTGAATTTGGGGAGAGGGGGTTTAGACTTTATAATTGCAAAAAGCAGCCTTGAATCCGAATTAAGTATTCAGAATTGTGAAGCCTCTTACTCAGTCAAGGGAAAGTCTAGATGTATCCAGTCAAACCATTGCTGGGTCTGACTGGCAGCAGACAGTGGTGCTAATGCTTCACTTCTGAATTGGAGCAGGTTTTGCTGCTGTTTTGATGCAAGGGTTGCCTTGCTCTTGCGTGGGTTGTGATCTGATGGCTTATTGTCCTTTGCTGTTCAGATTTTTCCAGTTTGTTGGGTGTTTTTTTTGTTCTCAGTAATTTGACTAGATTTTAGGTGATGTTTTTAAATGGAGTACAGAGGCACATTTGTCCTCCCCTTCTGTAGGAAGGAGGAATAATACTTTGCAGTATTCTTTTCCTCTGCAGAACTACTGCCCTGCTCTCTGCAGATTCCACGGAACCACACAGAAGTGTCTTGTGGCAGTGAGGGTGAAGAGGCAGTGGCAGCACCACTCTTGGCTTTCCATGCTTCCCTGCTTAGGAGTTGCTGCTTTTGTTGTGTCCCAAACAATAGTCCATAGGTTCTTGCTGGTGCACTGTGGACTGTATAAGCAGTTGCTGTAGTTGTTACGGTTAGTTGTTTGATGGAAGGGAAAGCAACATGGCAATGGTGTCTTTTTTACAGGTAGGGCTGTGTGAGACTTTTCTTGTATATGAGAATCTGGTACCTAATGTTCTTCCTAACTTCAAATGGTGGGGATTGGTAATGTTTATTTGCCCCTGGTACCAAGAAAATCATCCTGGCAGAGTTAGAAGTAAGGTCTCCAATCAGTCTTACTTGGCCAGTTATCTAGGAGGTTTCTGCTTCATGGGAAATAGTAAACTGCTGACACTGGTGTCCTTGTAAGTGGCTGTCAGACATCAGCAAAAATGCAAAAACACCTGTAGATGAGCATTGTGTACTCCAGCCTTACTTAGGAGCAAATGTTGGAAAGCAACAGAAAAGCCTGTTGGATGAGGTGGAGGTAGGTGGAGGCTTCTGGCTGGGGTTAGTTTGGGGAGAGTTTAAAACTGAGAATATGCAGAAGACAGCAAGTCTAGGGAATGTGGGCAGTAGTCCTGCAGAGGAAAGCGTTCAGAGGAATAGACCTTACAAATAATACTAATCTGCTAAGCAGGCGGGAGTGAGGATCTGTAGTCCTTGTTCATGTGGCCTAGGAACAGTGAACTGTGAGAAATGATTTCTTGATTCCTTGTACTCCAGTTTGTAGTTTGAAGGTTAGCCTCTTCCCCCTTCCCTGAAGCTGCTCCTCTTAAGGTTGCTTTTTTTTTCTCTTTTGCATACTAGACATGCAGCCACTGTCACCAATCTCTGTTCATGAGCGCTATAGTTCTCCTACAGCTGGAAGTGCCAAGAGAAGGCTCTTCGGAGATGACAGCCCCAAAGAAATGCAGATGGAAAAAATTGTAACTGAAGGAACTAAGTTGACAATTGCTCCAGCATCAGGCATTGCTGCTGAAAAAGGGTCAGTTTCTGCTGGCCAAACAGTACTGACCATGACAGCAGCTACAGTACCGGGAAAAACAGGGCAGAAGGTGACTATCCCTCTGCACGGTACGGATTTGTCCCATTTTTCTGCTCTACTAGATGTTTTGCTTGCTCTTAAGATCTGCTTAGACCAACCATGTATCTTGAAAATGTATCACATTTTCTTTTTTAAAAGAACATGTATCACTTTATTAAAAAAAAAAAAGTTTATACTGATGTCTCCTGTGGAGACATCTGATACGTGGCAAGCATCCTAAGGATTCCTTCTTGTCAACAGAGCTGTGGAGATCTTGCTTCTTCCAGTTATGCCTCATCACAGACTAAGTAATACTTTGGTTCTCGACTCCAATAATGTTTTACTACTGTCTGTCTTAACTTAGGTCTCTTATAATATTACAAGGCTCTGGAATTTCTGGATAAGCGCTACATATAAACGTTAGCAAAATAGTGGAGGATTTTTGTTTTGTTGAAGTTGAGTGATACTTGAATATTTCTGAAAATGATACATGACAAATGAGTTTTATAGCCTTGTAAAATTTAAAAACCGAATCTAGAAATAAAGGTGAAAAGAAAAAAAACCTCTACTTTTCATGTTTAAGGAGATTTTCAGGCAAGAGAATTAGACTACTGAGGAAACTCATGAGAACTGTATATGATATGCTGTCAGCTTTGCAGAATAATACAAAAAAAAAAAAGAGGGGCCATGCCCACCTCCCCCAGGAGAGTGGAACTGACTACAGAAATTGTGTTTTCTTGTAAACTTTGTGCTTTCAGATAGTTTTAGAAATGATCGTCCATATTCATGTTCTTCCTTTAAGCATTACCAGAAATGTAATTTTTAATCACTTCTGAAGGCTCTGAGGGACAAAGACTCTTTTTAGCATCCAGTACAGAAGGATGAGATGTCTTCAGTATGAAATGTTTGTGAATGAATTTCTGACTTGCAATTTAACTCTGCAGCATGGGGAGAGCATGAGGTTTATTTTTGGATGTGTATATCATCTCCAGGTATTGCAAATGAAGTGGGTGGGATCACACTGATACCCATTTCGATGAATTTGGTTCAGCCGTGTAAGCTGGAGGCTCCGGCTCCCTGCCACCCTTCGGTGAGTCAGGCACAGGAAATGCATCTGGCATCAGCGAGCAAACAAAAGAAAATGGGATCCTTGGCCCTGTTTTACAGAAAGGTAAGTGTCTTTATTAGGAAATCATGTTTTACATCTGTTTGTGGCTATGCTGAAACTTGTCTCCTTGTGCAGTTTTCATTACCTTTCGGTCTTCACGTACCTCCTTTGGTGTGAGCAGTTCTTAAGTACCTGGGAGGAGAAGGGAAAAGATACCAAGTGTTGCAGAGAATCTGATTTTTTTTCCCCCTTCACCTCCCCACAAGATGTTTCATGGTTTTTTATTTTAATCAGCAGCTTCTATAAATAAATGTCTAAGAAATATTGGTAGTTTTTACTGACTCCCACGTTTGCAAGGGTTAGACATACTAGAACTGAGATTATTCTCCTGTGTCTTGCGTGTTCAAAACTGGTTGGAAAAAAAGTTTGGATCCTGCATCTGGAGAGTCTCATTTGCAATATTCTGAGGTCTACCCAGTAGTGCTGGTCTTGGTGGTACGGGGCCTCAGAAAGCAGTGATGAACAACACATTCTCTGAAAGTTTCTAGAACAAAGGAACCTCTTGCCATAATGAAAGATTCAAGGGGTAAGTTAAGAACTGAGTGTGCATCAGAGAAACTTCACATAACTTGTTTCTAGTTGCTTTGATTTCTACGGTGGAGTCTTTGAAGGAGGCATGGTAACTTGCCTAAATGTCTGCAAAGAATATATGCCTAAATTAATCTCACAAAAATATTAGGAGATTTTTTTTTTTGCTATTATTTTGTTACTAGAGAAATTATTTTCAGAGGTTTTCAACTTTTAGGGTAGCTGTATTGTAAACCTAGAAAATTCTGTATTGAGCAATCTTTAAGGTAAATCTTAATACAGAAACCAATTCCTGGAAACACTTGAGCACCACATCCTGTTTCTAATCTATTGGTTCTTGAATGTTGATAGTGACAGTCTGTCTGTCTGAGACTGGATGGAGATCAGCCAGCTGCCAGGCATGAGCTCAGGCTGCGTTTTGGAAGCTTTACTGTTGGGGAATACTTCAACTCTAGTCATGTTACCATGTAGTAGGCAGCATATTCCTCTTAGTTAGGAGGAGAACTAAAATCTTTGCTTGAATTTGTCTTTAAATTCTGGCCTCCTATTTACAGGGACCATTATACTCCACATGATAGCTTTTCCCTACTTTCCTTTCTTATTCCAGTTCAGTAGAGCAAGTGAAAATGAAATGAACTCATTCTGGTTTCCAACGTAAGGAATGCACCTAATTACTGTCCATGAAGTGAAAACTTCTGAAATAAATGGAAGAAGGCTAATGTTGCACTTAATAGTTATTTCAAGTTTTCAGACAGATTTTTGGTAACTGAAGAAAAAAAAATCCATCGGTTTGTTAATCTAAGATTATGCTCAGTCATGATTAAAGTATGTCCCTTCTTTGTGCTTGAAGGAAGTGTTCTGTTATAGTGGGTGAGTGATATGGTGTAGAAGCTATAGTCATAATGTTTTTAAGCAGATTTCCTTTAAGCATGAGAGATCGAACCTCTGAAAAGAGTTGACAACTTAGTCTCTAAATACGTTGTCTTGGGCAGAGGGGGAAGATTTTGCAGATACATAGAACAGCTCTGCTTTGAGGAGTTCCATTTTTGCTGACTAGCTTAAGCTCGTTTGGCTTGACTCTTTACTGTCTGTCTCTTTTCTTCCAGGTTTATCATCTGGCAAGTGTGCGCTTGCGTGATCTGTGCTTAAAACTGGATGTTTCCAATGACTTGCGCAGGAAGATATGGACATGCTTTGAATTCACATTGGTTCATTGTGCCGACCTAATGAAGGACAGACATTTGGACCAGCTCCTCCTCTGTGCCTTTTATATCATGGCAAAGGTAACATGTAGTTTCAAGAAATTCGGGGAATCTTACATCAATTGAAAATGTAAATTGTGTTTACAGATTACAATTTGATTGCTTTATTCATGTAATATTACTGGAGGCAAGGGAAAAGTCCTTCCAAGAAGTGGATCAAGTCCCAGTATAATTTTTTCCTTGTTTTGCATAATCTTAAAAGTTCCCATCAACCAGCCAGTTGGTTAAGACAGGATTTTTCTTTTCTTCCTGAGCACAGGTATAGACAAAGCAGTGTGAGGTCTCATCACCCGACATTTGTGTTTTCTGTCTTGTTTGTCATCTTCATGATCTATGTGATCTGAAATAAATGTCATTACAGTTACAAAATTCTGCAGGTGCAAAAATCTGCAGGAGCTCACAACCTTATATATGGATGGAAAGTTTCTATTCCACAAAAATCTGCTTAGCTTTTGAGGATTCAGGCTGAGGAATTGAGCTGGTTGCCTGTTACTCGTAATTCTTAATTTCTTATTCAATTTGCCAGCGTTGATTTAAGGTGTTATTAAGTTGGATTATGAAACTGGAATATTGGTTTGACTCAAACTTAAGAACTGATGATTACAATGGCCACCAAGTCTGATTCGGACACAAATTCAGGAAAGTGAAAGTAAGCCTCTAAAACATTGGGGATGGATTACCTGTTCTTGAGGAAGACAAATGAAGAGGAACCCTATTTGCGGAGGGAAAATGATGTTCAGGTTGTGACTACCTGTGCTGCAGCATAGCTTAAGTTCATTTGACATCGGTACCGATAGCCGTAGAGAAGCAAACCCATTGAATAGTCAGTGCTGTCTCCAGTGCAATGTGAGATCTGACAATTTAGACAGAGACCTTGATGTATTCACTCCTGGCTCCTACTACAAAAATTGTTGCTCATCTGCTATTAAAATTACAGATGTATGGCTGATAAACAAAGTCCTTTAACAAAGTGAGTTCTTTTGAAGTATAAAATAAAGCTGAAATTGCATGTGTTTTGTATCTGCCTAATGTTTTGTTCAGAATTTCCTCACTCTCTGGTTAGAAAAGAGTGCACTTTGCATTTTTGCCTCTGCACAATTTTGGGAACAATTTTGCCTTTTTGGGACTCTTTTTGGACATTGGACCTTTTGCGGCCTATCTCTTGCACATTTTGGTCTTTTTTGGACTCTTTTTTGCACCATCTTT
>JAOXJK010000005.1:16453119-16463324 GCA_025774025.1 Xenus cinereus | reverse complement strand
TAGGTTTTGGACATTTTGGCCTTTTCTTGGTTCTGGTTTGGCCATTTGTGCCTGTTTCAGTCAGCTTTTTGGACATTGGACCTTTTGCGGCCTGTCTCTTGCACATTTTGGTCTTTTTTGGACTCTTTTTTGCACCATCTTTTGCACAAATGCAAAGGGTGCAGTTTTCAAACTTACAAATACATTTTTGACTTAATATTTCCCTTTAATTTTTAGTGTCACTAGAAGAAAAGTCGGAAAAGCAGTAATTCCTAAGTGTCATAAGCAAAAAAGGCTTTAGTAGCTAAGAAACAAGGAATGCCTGAACAGGAAAACTGCTTGGGTTTTCATATTCTTATCACCAGAACTATATTTTTAAATTAGATATTCATAGTAAAATACTTATAAAAAGGCTGTGTAGATGGAAGCTAATTTAATAGACTGGACCTGAGCAGCCCGACCTTGCTGCTTGCACTTGGTCTTCAATAGCCTTTTCTTTTCTAGGTAACCAAAGAGGAAAGAACTTTTCAGGACATAATGAAAAGTTACAGAAATCAGCCACAAGCCAACAGCCATGTGAGTAAATGGTACTGCCTTCCCTTTTTCTAAATCTCAGATAGAAGTGGCTTTTCAAATGTTTATACTGATAAAGGAAAAGTCAAATCCTCTGCAGTGTTATATTTATTCTTATTCACATGGATTTCACCTGCTCTTCTGACTTCTTGACAAGAGTGTTTTTTCCCTGGTGTCCTGTAGGTGTACAGGAGTGTCTTACTGAGAAATATTTCTGCTGATGTCCTGTTGGACAAAAATGCAAATCAAGATGTAGAGATGACAGAAGGTAAGTACAGCAAAGGAAGCTGCTGTTTTTAAAAATGTACTTGTAGGTTTTTAAAGAACTGAACTGTCAAGTGATAAGAAGTGAAGCAAGTTTTAAATGTATTAAAGAATGATAAATGTATTGTTGAAAAGAAACCATCATGTCAGTAACCCTCCTGATAAATACGGAACCCTCCAGTTAAATACGGAAAATATGCTTCCTATATGGAAAAAATGTTTCATTTTGTTTCCTTAAATTCCATTTCTCAAGGTTGAAGTTTCCTTAGTGTGTCAGTGATGTTGTAGGGCAGCAACACTGGTTACCAAAGAAAGATGAACAGTACCTGGAATATGACAGGTTTTTTACTTAATATGACATGTCCTGAAGGCTTAAATAAGGAGAACTTGTTTCAGAAAATAAAAATAGTGACTCTAAGACCATCATTCTTTTATATTCAGGTTTCTTTTAAATAGTTGATACTTTCTTTGCTGTAGATTAGAAGAGAAAAGAGTAATATTTGAGAAAAGCATACAAACTGCCATGCCCATTTTTAGTGACGTGTCAGGAGGTGGAGACATCACAAACCCATGTGTGAACCCATGAGCAGAGCAAACCTGCAGCCAGATGCACGTGCAGAAATTTAGAATACCATTCCATATGGTAAATTCCCAGTGTGGCTGGGATTCAATTGCTTGAATGAGTATTAGAGCCATTTTTTAAATGCCTTTTGAGGATTTCACTGGGGTCCAGGAAAGTGCTGGTCTCCCACAGGTTCAGCATTCTGTCTAGCAGCTCCACAATTCTTGGGTGTCGTAGAGCATCTGACATTGGGACTGGGCTCTGGTATTTTGTCAAACAAACATGCTCGGTTACAAAGTTCTTCTGTTGCTTTTCCTGGCAGGCTTTTTCTTCAGGTAACAGACTCATGTCTCCTTTTCCAGTATTAACTCCTACTCTTTTGACACCAGCATACAGGAACTTATGCTTGTGTTGTGATAAAGACAAATGCACTAAGGAGTTCCTCTTATGGGTATCAGCTGAAGCTTTTTATGTCTGTCTCATAGTGCACTGATTGCAAGAGGCTTTATTCTGTGTTGCCCTGCTTGACAGTAAACAGTGCGGAGAATGAAACATAGAAGGTTGCATTCAGTAGTATTCAGGCTTAGTTAGTGGAGAGAGAGAGCATTAACGGAAATATACTTGCTGTGTGGCTGCAGCTTTTTCCACTGAACAGCTTTTTCATAATGCGCCTGAACAAATGGTGTTGTGGCTTCCTTGCAGCAGCAGTGTGTTGAGCCCAAAGCCATTCTAGTGATCTTTCTGATCTAGTGATCTTTCTGATCACTAGAAACTTTAACAGAAGCTGGGAGCTGTCAGACTGCTTAAAACTTAGTTTTAGGAGCAACAAATGGCTTTGTACCACTCCCCAAAATAAGCATGGGGAAAGAGGTCAGTTGTGCTACATTTTTTGCTACAGCTGTTTCCAAGTTTGGAATAAGGATTTCAGTTGGCCTTTTTAGCCATAATCCGCTTCCCTGCTCACAGCAATCTGTAGCTCTTCCCAATGCTCATAACCACCTACAGCACACCCTGCTACGGTCTGAAGCACGGTGCTTGAATTCAACTCATTAGTCAATTTATGGATGAGTTCTTGTCAGTTGGATATTGTAAGTTTGAATCTGAAGTGCCCAGTTGGTGATGCTGTGTTTCTGAAATCTGAAGCTCTCTTTTATTGTTAGACTCATCTGTGGAAACTGGCAGTTCCTCGGGACGATCCTCAGCAGAGAACTCCAGTGAGTTGGGAACAGAGGAGAGAGGGGATCTTATTAAATTTTACAATGCAGTCTATGTAGGAAGAGTAAAATCATTTGCACTGAAGTACGATATCACAAACCAGGATCACATAGTAAGTAAAGTATTTTGGAATTTTGCTCTAATAATCTGACAGAGTTGTTTTTTCTGATAGTTAAACATATGTCAAAAATTTTGTTCTATTATTCACCTGGTGTGCTTACAGAAGTCAAATGGTTGTAGGTAATAGTGTGAGGACTTCCTTTAACAGCTTTTCAGGAGGACAATTGTGCACAGCTGCAGTTCAGTTTACAACCCCAGTTTCAGCTTCTTTATATTGATGCAACATCCATTTGATTAAATGCCTGTGGAGCATCTCTGTAACACACGTGGAAAATCAATAAATTCAATAGAATTTGGATACTTGGATCTGTTGTTAAACTGTTACAGGATAAAATCTTCTAAAGAAGATCCGGAAGTATATTAATCTTTCCTTCCTCCTCTTAAATATCTTCTGCTTCAGCTCCTACCCCAATTTCTCCTCTCTTGCAGATGGAAGCCCCTCCTCTGTCTCCGTTCCCAAGCATTAAGCAGCAGACAGCATCTCCGCGGCGAATCTCACAGCAGCACTCTGTTTACGTTTCGCCTCACAAGAATGGTGCCTGCTTGACACCTCGAACTGCGCTACTCTATAAATTTAATGGGAGCCCTTCCAAGGTAGAAGGCCAAAAGGTTGAAAGGGGTCAATTTGAGAGAGGGTGAATTAGTCTCCTAATTTGGATCTGTGAGGTTTCATTGAGCTGGTCTCACAGTTTGTGGTGGAGGGTAGAGTCCTTCATGTAGAATCCATCACTCGCTCAGCAAGAGGTTCAGAATAACATTTTATTCTCAGATAACTGAACACCAGAGCAAGTTTGAAATGGAGTTGTAGTAACTTGTGATTTTTTTTTTTTTTATCTTGATCACAGAGTTTGAAGGACATCAACAATATGATAAAACAAGGTGAACACAAAAGTAAGAAACGAGCGATAACAATTGATAGTGACACTGAGTCCCCTACGAAGCGAATCTGCCAGGAAAATGATGATGTTCTACTTAAACGTCTCCAGGATGTTGTCAGTGAAAGAGCAAATCACTAAAACTGCCAGTTTTCTGTGGGATCTAAAAGCTCTGAAGTTGGATATAGCTGTTGCACTATTTATTTCTTGCTTTTGCATACAGACAACTGCCAAGTTTTTTTAAACGTTCATTAACATTGAATGTTTTCCCGACTTCCACAGGATGCAAAAAGTGAGGGTTGAGTAGTAAACACCAGAGAAGGAGAGGCGGTAATGATTGTCATTCCCAAAGGCCATGCTGGGCTAGAAGTTACTCTTTTTGAGCTGTTTTAGCAAAAGAGTGTTCTGTAGAAAGCCATATTGGATGTTCTCAAGCCTAATGTAGAGCATCGTGAGTTCTGAGCGTAACTCAGCTTCTGGTAATATTGGTCTTATTTTTGGAATAAGAATTATAAGGAAATGAGTGAAGTCAGTTAAGTTTCCTCAAGCTTTTGGTATTTGGGGAAGAAAATTTAAAAATTTTAAAAAGTGCCTTATTTTAAAAGAATGTGGAGTTTTATGTATTATTTTACTGTGGAGTAACTGGGGTAGAGAACAAATTGATCATTTAGCCTGAGGAGGAGCTGAGCAGTTTAGAACTGTATGATTTGTGCTGTGCTCCATCTCCTGTCAGATCGACAGTGACAGTGTGCGTTGCAACCAGACAGCTTTTGCAGTAACAAAGGCAATAATCAAAAAGTACAAATGGCAGAGACTAAAACTGGACACTGACATCTTATAAAACACCAAGGTACAGCTCAGTGAGTTTGAATTGCCATTCTGTCGAGCCTGCAAATGCGGCCACGGGAGCCGGAGCGCGGCCCTGCTGCAGAGGCTGTTCCTGCAAGCTGCAGTGTTTCTGGAAAGTGCGAGCTGAGGCTTTGGCCATCTTACAGCGGTTCAAATGCACACATTCATTTAACAAATTATATCTCTTCATTTTATTTTTTCCTGAAGATCTTAGCCTCTTGTGTAGTATCTACACTGAATGTAAGCCCATCAGATGAGGCATGTTTGTATATATGGGATTTTTATAGCTATTAATGGCTTGGATTCATTGGAAATGTGTCAATTCCAGCATCCAATTATTGTAATGAAGTTTTTAATGCTAAGGGATTTGTTAGGGTTTATTTTACCAAAATGGAGAAAAGTCACAGTTTATTCATTACTGTAAATCAGTAGCTTGATCTTATTTTACAATTGCATTTCAGATTAGAGACATAGAGAAACTTCTCAGCACTGTATTTTTCAGTTGATGTGTATATTGAACTGGCAAAAAAAAAATTGAATTATTACATAGGACTTGTTTAAGGAGCTCTGTTGACTTCATTGTTTGGTTTGTTTAATATATGCCTCATAGATCTGCAGTTCTTCCAGGGAAGAACACTGCGATGATTTCAAGCAGTCTCAGCTAATGAATCAGGCCAGCAATGATGGAGGGAAGAAGTATTTGAAAGTGTCTATGTGCAGGGACCCTACTCAGCATTGAGTAGAAAGTTTCTAAACTCTGTAATTTGTTTTTGAATTTTTAACTACTTAAATATTGGTTTTGTTTTGTTTTTGTTTTTTTTACTTTCCAAAAACGGTGCTTATTTCTGAAAGGTTTGACTGTAGAGAGCAGCAGTATGAGGAAACAGCCGCGCAGTGGACTAGGTTTCACGTAGATTCTTCTGTTCAGTTCCTTTAATTTTACTCAATTTTTAATATTTGTCTTCTGATCTTGAGATAAAAAGAGAAACAAGCTTTCTGTCTTGATCTGCTCATCATGCTGTTACAGCTACAACCGTTCAATGTACGTACGCCAGGCCCTACAAGCCCCTTGTGTTGGGGGAAGTGGTAAACCTTGATTTAGGGTTTGGCAGAGTCTGCTCTATTTGCCTGGAGAATCGTAGCCAAAAGGGTGGGAAATGTTGGGCTTAATAGTGTAGGTCTGTCAGCGATACTGTATGACAAGTTTAGTTGATGTGGTTTTAATTCAACATCATGTGCCGATCCCTCCTTACGTATCCGTTTCCTACAGTGTTACTGTATTCTCTGAAACTGCAGCAAGCTGGGGCTAAAATCCTCATTAGTTGTCATTAGGTGTAATGGGGCTTTTTCATTAGAACAATATACTACAACTGCATGCAGTTAAGGTTTTTTCACCTTTTTAGGTGATGATAGAAAAAATACATTTGGACTTCTTCAACAGCTAAAACAATAGCTTATATGAAAATTTTGTAACGGTTTCAAAGTGCCTTCACTTGTAAATCTGTATTTTGTAATAAACAATTTGAAAGTATTTTAACCTGTGTTGCTCTATTTCCTGGGGGCTTTCTGTGGTAGTTTATTAAACAATACCTTCTGTCTGCATTTTCTGTGATGTCAAAGACCTTAATCATTTTTATGCTCCCTCAAATTTCTTTGGGATTTTTTCAGTTTAAATTCAACACCTTTCATGCAATCTGTTGGATTGCTGGGGGTTTTTTTGTGCTTCAGTCAGATGTGGTTTCTGGGAGGAGCAGGTGAGTAATTCATCATGTGATGTAACCAAAAAACTGAAAAGAAGCTGTTGCAGTGGTATGTGCCCAGAGAGGGAGGTGTAACTGTGGCACAGGGGAGGGAGATGCTGGACTTGCCCTGGACTCCTGGTTCTTGAGCCCCTAGCTGGTCCTGGCTGCCTCCCGGGAGGGCGAGGGTTTCCAGCCCTGGACAGGCTCCTGTTGGTGCCAGCTGCTGTCACACTGATGGTGTTGCTACACCAGCATAAAGCTTATCTGAACTCAGAGCTTTTTAAAAAGCTCTTCTGCATCTGCTGGGGGGAGGTAGAGGGCAAGGGGGAAGTAGGCCAATCTGTGCAGATTCAGTTGTAATGACTTTTTTGACACCAAAGCTTTCATTTTAGAAGACTGTTAAAGTGTAGTTACCAACCCAAAGGGATGGGCGAGGGATGGAGCTGTGGGAACGTGGCTGGCTTTTCTCTGTCTACACTCTTCTGCAGATGAGACTGCGATGAGGGGAAAACATGGGCAGCAAAAAGTGGGAAAAGAGGTGATTGAATGGAAGGCTTGCAAACTGCCTGCTCTCTGCCAGGACAGCGGGTTTCCCCAGCCAGACAGATTTTTCACTGATTCTCCACCCGAAAATACTGCCTCCTTAATGCTGCTTGAAGTGGATTCAGAGCGTCTGTGTTTACTACGGGTCAGTTTTGCAGAGAGACAGAGGAAGAAAGGTTTAATAACCTTTCCTTTAACCCCACTGGGAGTACCATAAATCTGCTAGCACTTCACATGTTAGCAGTATGCTAATATTCGGTTGTCAAATCCCAAGTGCTGTAGTAAGATGTGGCCCTCAAGAAAATTTGTAGTTAGAGTGCAATTAAGCAGTGTGGGGAATTGAAACTGATTTTTCTCTTTAGTTTCCTGTTACGAAAACTTAAGAATATTTCCTACTCTGACTCATGGAGGGTTTTTTTGTTATTTGATACCTGGTGAGCAGCAAGAGCTGAAGCCGGGATCACAAAAGGAGGTGCTGTGAAGGCAATTGTTTAAGTGCGGGATCTCAGCTGAAACGTGTCTAAATCTGTCTCAAGGCCAAAGAAACTGAGTTTATTATAATCTCCAAAGTTTACAATAAGCATATAACTTCTCACTCAAGTAGCAGTTCTTGACAAACAGGTGTCAGATCAACATGAGATAAACTCATAAAACTTTTCAACTTCCTTGAGTGCCTGGGAGTGCATTTGACAGCAGGTGAGTCACAGGTCGTGACACTTGCAGGTCCCAAACTGCCTGCAGCCCAGGCTCACAGCTGCCCAACTCCAGGGAATGCTCCCCTGCCTGCTTTTATGCCACAAATGCAACAAGATCCCTCTTGAATGTTGTAATTTTTTCTTTTTTTTCAAATGAGCATTCCAGATGTGTTGGGCTTGTTAGGTACAATCTGGGTATTGAGGTATAACGGGGCGGGTTTTGACACTGGTGGAGGTACAGCATGGACAGGTGATAAATTACTCCTTAAAAGAACAAGCACCAGTGACATTTGGGTGTAACTTCAGTCTGGGAGAGGGAAAAATGAAGAAAGTGTGAGACTATTTCATACAGTCGTGTTCCTTAATGGATCTGGCCTATTCTGGTCTCCTAAGGCTCCTTCCAAGAAGAGGAGTGTTTCCCGTAATGGGTGGGACCAGCTCTCAGACAGTTTTGTTTCAGATGCTGAGGGCAGAGTGCTGACGAAATTCTTGGGAAGACCCAGAGGGGGTTGAGAGAAACTCTCCGTCACAAAAAAAGCAGGCAGCGAGCATTAAGCGCACTTCCTAACAAGCTGAGAAAGCAAAATATTCACTTACAAAAGCAAATTACTGTAGCATGACAGTAGAACACATAAGCCCTGCTACATATAGACACCTCAAAAAAAGCCTAGAAAGGACTTTTTGTTATGAAGATGATGATTATTTTTTTTTCTGCATCTCTAAAATGTATGATGAGAACACAGCAATTCCCAGAAATGTATTGTGGTGGGTTGACCTTGGTAGGAGCTACACTCACAGTCCGCCTCCTCAGCAGAACAGGGGCAGAAAATAGGATGGAAAAAGCTCATGGGTCAAGATAAGGACAAGGAGATTGTTCACCAAATACTGTCATGGGCAAAAGACTGGAATTGGGGAAGGTTAATTTAATTTATTGCCAATATCCTACTCTAAGAATAGAGTAGGATAACGAGACACAAAAACAAAACCCTCCCCTTTTCCCCAGGCTCAATTTCATGCTTGACTTTTCTATCTCCTCACTCCACAAGTGGCGCAGTGGGAGGGAGAATGATGGTTGGGGTCAGTTTGTAACACTTCATCTCTGCTGCTCCCTCCTCATGCTCTGCCGCTGCTCCAGCACAGGGTCCCCTCCATGGGCTGCAACTCCTGCTAGGAGCCTGCTCCTCTGTGGGCTCCCTGTGGGCTGCAGCATCCCTAAGGGCATCTCTGGCGGGGGGTCCTCCATGAGCTGCAGGTGATTATCTGCTTCTGTGCGCTGCAGGGGGAAAGCCTGCCTCGCCATGGTCTTCTGCACAGGCTGCAGGGGAATCTCTGCTACGGCACCTGGAGCACCTCCTCTCCCTCCGACATTGGTGTCTGCAGGGCTGCTTCACACGTTGTCTCGCCCCTCTCTCTCCAGCCACAGCTGTACCACAGTGGGTTCACCTTGGAGGCAGCTGCAGCTGGCTCTGTCTGACATGGGGGCAGCTTCTGGTGTCTTCTTGCAGAGGCCCCTGCAGCCCCTCTGCTGCCAAAACCTTGCCACGTAACCCCAATGCAGGTGCATACCGCTGAGGGATAACATGTAACCTCCCTCGGGAGACCCTGCAGCATCGCAGTAACTGCAGCTCATGCTGGGCATCACAGAACTGCTGAAGTGTACGGGGGTCTGGACCTCCTGGGACATCCTTGTTGGTGCTAGTGACGGCAGAGGAGCAGTGGGCTGTCTGCAAGGCACAACCACAGTCCCTGAGGTGGCCGGGAGCAGTGAGTGGGCTCCCCCCAAAAGCTGTGCTGGTGCAAACACCCGGTCCATTGGTGGCACCAAGGTGTGAGCTTCACATGGGGCACGTGCCTCTCTGAGAAGGCTGTCAGGGATGTATCAAGGCAGTGGGATTTTGCCAGCTGCGCTCTGTGGGGTCTGTATCTTGGCAGCCAAAGGCTCAGGCCCCTTCTGAGGCCTTTGTGGCTTTCGCAGCAGAACTGGTTTCATGGATGTTTAGCGATACTTGTGGACCAGCATGCATGGAGACCAGCATGCATGGTTCCGTGTTGGCTGTGGTGTCTGCTTGTCATGGCTCTGAGCAACTGAGAGTCTGGCAGCTGGGATGCATCTGGTGTCATTGCCTGTCATGTCTTGGGAACAAGATCTTGAAAAAGCTGGGTTTGCGTCTTCAGCAGTGCTGTTTGCAGGCACAATTTGAGGGTCACAGTTTTGTGGCGTCGTGTGTTGGGAGCAGCCTCGTGGAGGCTGAAGTCGCGACCCAGCTGGGATTCAGGATGAATGGGCGCTGCTGGTGCTGGTTTCCAGGTATTTACGTCTGAATCCTTCACAGTAACCTGCTGCTGTGGGGGCATCGCACCTCTTGCTCCAGCGGCCCTGCCTGTTCGATGCCTCCATTGGCACTATCTGTGCTTTTGTGTGAAAACCGGCCTGTTTCAGCAGACAACCGCCTACCTCGGGCGGGCAGAGGTGGCCCCCGCAGGAACAAGTCCGTGTGAGCTGTTTTACACACCCAGCACTGGCACCTTGCGGATGCCCCTTTACCCTGGGCTGCCGGCGGAGGGGCACGGGGAGGGCGGGGCAGCATGACGGGAAGGGCTTACCGGTGTCAGCGCTGGGAGGCCCGGCGGCTGGTGGGGGCTGCAGGTCTCTCGGGACATCGTGCCTATGGTTTGCTCTCCAAACTCCTCCGAGCCGGCGCCGCCCCCGGCTCTCAGCCCACCGACAACCCCACCCCGCGCCGCCCGCGGGCCCAGTCCAGCGCCGGGGGCCCAGCCCGCCCCCAGC
>JAOXJK010000005.1:16400290-16444635 GCA_025774025.1 Xenus cinereus | reverse complement strand
CTCAGCCTCTCCTCGTATGACTTGTTCTCTAGACCCCTCACCAGCTTGGTGGCTCTCCTCTGGACATGCTCCAGCACCTCAATGTCCTCCTTGTAGCGAGGGGCTCAGAACTGAACGCAGCACTGGAGGCGAGGCCTCACCAGTGCCCAGTACAGAGGCACCGTCACTTCCCTACTCCTGCTGATCACGCTGTTCCTGATACAGGCCAGGATGCTGTTGGACTTCTTGGCCACCTGGGCACACTGCTGGCTCATGTTAAGCCGGCTGTCCACCGACACCCCCAGGTCCTTTTCTGCTGGGCAGCTTTCCAGCCACTCCTCCCCAAGCTTGTAGCGTTGCCTGGGGTTGTAGTGACTATTGGGGCAAGTAGACAAAGAAGTTGGTATAGAGTTTCTAAACAGTTTATAGGATTGTGCCCTATGTTCCTGTTGTTTTCGTATCGTGAGAATAGAGGGTCCCATTCAGTGAAATTAAATGTCAAATATAAAATGAATGAAAGGAAGAGAAATAATTGTCATAAGCTATTATTAAACAAGCAACTTGAAAGAAGAACAGAATGCTTTGGTGACTGTTGTGGACATTTGCAGTCACACTGATTGTAGTCAAAGGATGACGTGTAACTCTGGTGCTTCAAGATGCGTGCTCTCAGTGATGCACTGCTGTTCCCTTATGCAGGTACTCTGTGGCAGTGCTTTATGAAATACTGCAAGTTGCTGTATTTTTTGCTTTCAAATGTGTTACTGATGACTAAAACTCTACTATGGGAAATAGTTTGTTTCTGTGATTCTCTTGCAAGTTAGGGTTTGAGTGTTTGTTGTGTGCTGCCTCTCAGACAAGGGCTGTGACTTAATGGAGCAACATAGAATAGCTGAGCCGCTCTTTTTCTTTTCAGCCTGAAACACTACTATATTCTCTCTCTTTTTTTCCCCTGCAACAGGGTAGGCTATCTAGCAGGATGCCTGGTTCGTGCACTGAAGGAGAGACAACCTGAACTGGATATAACCCAGCGAGATATCCTCTGTGTAGAAATTGCTGGACTTTGTCATGATTTGGGTAGGTAACACTTCAGATGGCTTCTTGCTCTCTGAAAGCTAACCTGGATGAAAAGCTGACTGCAACATCAGAACATGAGAGCAGTTTTGGGTTGCTCATTGTGTGGCCACATTCTGAGACAGGATTTATTCTGTTCCTTTTTGGTTCAGAGTACATCTGTGGAGGTGAATCCACTAGGTGAATTTGTAGCTGCTTTTAGCTGGGGGTTTTTTTTGTCTTGTTTCCATATGGTGTTTAGAATTCTGCCCTCAGTGGCTGAAGTGTCTGCTTCTTTCTGTGATGTCCTCAGGCATCTTAAAACATTTCAGAGTGAAAATTAGTGGCCCTTTCAAGAATTGTTATGATTATTTTACAACTACTTATTTTCTTCAGAGCTGGCATGGGGTAATTACTGTACTCAGTGTTACTACAGTACTTGCCTGCAGTGTAGGTAATGGAACTGGCATTAAGTGCAGTAGTACTGAAAGTGTACTTGCTATAGCTGAATCTTCCTTGTAGGTGATGTCAAGATCAAGTCAAATACGAGAGATCAAACCAGATCCTTAGCTTGCTAAAAATACTTCTACTGACAAGCATGTCTCAGATTAAACCTGTGTAATCTTTATTTTTAAGGTCATGGGCCATTTTCACACATGTTTGATGGAAGATTTATTCCACTCACTCGTCCAGATTTGAAATGGAAGGTAGGCTTTCACTATTAAAGTAAAAATAGAAAACTGAAATTTTTAAAGGGAGAATAATTGATCTTTAAAGACTGCCATTGCTTGTGAGAACATGGTGATCATCTAGCCTTTTCTTATTGCATCATTTTGAGGGCATAACCAGAATGTTGTCTTCTAATCTTTTTGTTCTCTTTAACTGTTTGTCTGGGGAGTGTCAGCGCCCTCAGGGTGACCGTGAACAGATACAGCCTTACTTTGCTAAAGCAGAAAGAGGTGTGGTGAGAAGTAAGTGAGGGCAGATGTTTGTCACCAGAATCTCTTCCCTGAAAGTGCAAATGCTCTTGAACTCCTGTGTACTTTCATGAGATCCGTTTGTGTATGTGTGTCATCTTCCTGCAGATGTCATGCCAGGTGAGGAGAAATGAACTGTCTCGTTAGTGCCTGTAGCATGTCTCTGAAGAGGCAGAATTTGTTGAGACTGCGCTGATCATTTTAAGCCAGCATTGGCCTTTCTTCAGAGTATATTTTACAAATGTAAAATACCAACTTGGAGCTTCCTTTCTGGTTTAAGGCCAGAATACTTAATACAGCATTTAGAATTCAAACTTTCAGAAACTTTGAACAGCATTTCAAAGGTTGTTTGCTGAATGAATTGTAATGCAGTCCTTTCAGGCCTCTCTCTGCTTATAGTTGCTAAGCAAAATCAGCTGAGCAAACTTGTTAATCTTCTGCACAGCAGAACTGGTTATTTTGTCACTTAGCATTGTAGCTGTCTTACTGGTGTTTGTTAAAATTTGAAATTAACAGCTCGCTGCTGAAGAGTGTGTTCCTGGACTCTGTAGACAGGCTGATTCCCTGTTTGGTTAGACAGAAAATCACTCAAGTGCTGCACTTTGAGACCACCGTGCCCAGGAGAGAGGCAGTGCTGCTGCCAGGTTAAGAGAAAGCTGTGACACTGCAGGAAAGATGTTTAAACTGTGTAATGTAACGGTTAGCTGTTTTTTTCCACAGCATGAAACTGCTTCTGTTAAAATGTTTGAGCACCTGATCACTTCCAATAAACTAGAAGGAGTCATGAAGTCGTATGGTCTTGTCCTGGAAGAAGATATGAACTTCATCAAGGAACAAATAGGAGGGCCTATAGATGAAACCGCTTGTGGGAAATCGGTGAGTCAGTGTACTGCTCCTGTGGTTATCCCAATAAATGTCTTAAATTTTACTGAAAGAGTAGATAATTTTTGCTTCTTCTATGTTTTATTATTTATTTTTACCTCCATGAAATTGCAAGAATCCTGACACAAGAGATGCTAGAGAAGTGTAGTGTTTATTTCTTACAGCACTGGCAGGAGGTGGTCGCTTCACTACATTATGTGCGTACACCTTCCTGAGAAGTTCTTACCTCAGAGTCTTCAGATTAGAGGAAAGCTTCAGAATGTTATTTTTATTTAGTGAACCTAACTCACTGTAACTAGGTCGGTAGCCTGAATTTCTAATGGAAACCTTAAATGAGTGTGTTAGGATAATAGCCTATTTACTGTATGCCAGAAGGCGGTGGTAATCGGTGGTGCTGTTTCCAGATGGCCCTGTGAAGGAGACATAGTGATAGTTTAGGGTAACGAGCTGAGAATGGATAGCAAAACTGAGAACTGGCAGAGATGAGGTAGTGAGCAATGTAAAGTGGGGCCCAAGTGACAGAAACACATCAGAAGCAAAATGTTTGGATTTGTTGCAGTAACAAACATAGAGGCAGGGATAAGACTTGAAGAAATGTGTTGCCTCAAGAGGCAAGGAAGACGAGATCGTGATTATTACTCCTTGCAACTCTGAAAGAATTAAGTCCTCTCTCCTCACTTTACAGTTCTTGTCATCTCTTCAGGGACACCCATTCGGTTGCTAGCAGAATTAAGAACCCATCAGTAGCAGGTCTGTCATGACAATCTGGTTCTAATCAGAATTTGCATGTTGTCCTAAACAAAGAATCCACAAGTATTAGCACTTCCCATTATTTTCTCTGTAGTAGTGTGTGGTTCTACCATGTGCACTCCAGCACTCTGATGACAAATGTAGGGCACTTAGCATAATAAAGTTCAGTCTGAGATCTTGTAGGAAGGGGATATTTATTTACCCATCTGCAAGCTGATTTTTACCCACTTCCACTCATTTGCATACAAATCTTGCTGGCTGCCACTTCCATTGATCTTGTGCTGGGTTCATACCCAACATCTGTTCTTCCTTGTGTGGATTCTGTGCCTGTTTCCCAGCAGGATAACAGGAAAAGGAGTGTCACGGATGATACGTGGCAACCTTCTTGTCACCCTCCTGGTGTTAGGCTGCAGGACCTTCCACTGGCAGTCATTTGTGCTGTGGTGTCTCAGCAGAGTATGGGCTCCGAGGCATCTGTGCCGTGGTGCTTCCTGGTCCTGACGTGAACAAGGGGCTGTTAATGCATTGGCCGTAAACGGTGTCCTCAATGTTGTCGTAGTAGCAGAGCTCTTTGTGATCAGCACAGGATGTTTCTATCTATGATGTGCTCTCTTCCCGGTGCTTGCACATTTCTATTCTTATTCATATAAATTTTAATATTTGTGTAATGCAGGTAACGTGAAAGCCATTTATGTGGCACTTTTTGTTTAGCTGAAGAATCATTAAATTTTCAAGAAATTAATGTTTACGTGCAAATTGTGTCTTAATATTTTGGCATTGATTTCCTACTTCCTCATGGCTGAATTATCCCTTGTGGTTTAGGAGTTTAAGTAGCAGGCTGCTTAAACAATTTTTGTTTAAAACATCTAACAAATTGTTTTAAAACTCTGTTCTATACAGTTCTATAGTTGATTGCAGAAGGCTGCAAGACTGTGACGTGTTTGTGGGTTTAACTGATTCCTGGAGGATTAAATTATTCGAGCCTTTTCCCCTCTTTGTTACTATGCTTTTTTTTTTTGGCATTTCAGTTTAGTAGAATGGGAAATGAAATAGTTGTGTACAGGGCTTTTATTCTTCCTGACATTCCAGGAAGTCATCTCCTTAAGCCCTGGTTCTGGATTTCTAATGCCCAACAGCTTCTGAAAGCCCTTTTATTGTCTTTGTGTTCTTTGCTACCTCAGTGTTGGATGTTTATCACAGGCAAAGTCGAAGTGTATTGCCACTGTTTTTAAAAAATTGTATTGGCAATGTTTGCACACTTTAATTTCTTACTGTTTCTGATTATTACTTTTTTTTTCCTTCTCGGCTCCCCTGTTGTTAGTGGCCTTACCGTGGTCGAGAAAAGGAGAAAAGTTTCCTGTATGAGATAGTAGCTAACAAAAAAAATGGCATTGACGTTGACAAATGGGATTATTTTGCAAGGTACAAATCTTAACAGTTTTTATTATGAATTCCTACTGCAACAATGCTACTGTTTGTACAAGTATGATCTCATTGTTAAACGCTCTCTGTGGAATATTTCTAGGGATTGCCATCACCTAGGAATCCAGAATAATTTTGATTATAAGCGATTACTTAAATTCACTCGGGTCTGTGAAGTAAAAAACCAGAAGCATATCTGTACGCGTGACAAGGTAAGCTGTGTGGGTGAATCGAGGGGACGCTCAGCAGCAAAATGTGTGCGAGGAGCAGCAGCACGTGGAGAACACGTGGGGCATGGCAAAGCCTGCCTCGGTGTGGTGCAGCTGCGCTCTGCATTGGAGGGGATGCTGCCATTGCCTGCAGGATGCTTTTTTAGCCCAAGAGAGGAAGAAGTAGTTGCTGCTCCGAGAGTTCTCAGAAGCAACTGGTTTAAGAAGGGAGCAAGAGAGCAAGTCTCTATTTGAAGGGACTTGTAGTGGGTCCTGCCAGGGCAGAGTGCAAAGCCACCCACCGTGCGTAAGCCTGTGCTAGGTCTTCTGAGCAATAGATGTGCGTGGCTTTGGCAGGGGGCTGCAAGTGGTCCTCTTCTCCGCCCAAGCTGCCCGGGGTCGCTGTCAGGCCTCTGCTCTCCCACAGCAGCCTGAGGCTGTTTCAAAATGTGTAAATTGTGAAAGATAACCATTCTGCTCTATGCTGCAAATGGAAGGAGACAACTCATTTGGTTCCTTGATTGTTTTAGTTTTCCAATTGAGACAATGTCAAAAGTAAAAGATGATTGGATTTTTTTTTGATTCAGGAAGTTGGAAATTTGTATGATATGTTCCACACACGGAATTGCCTGCACCGGCGAGCATACCAGCATAAGATTGGCAACATCATTGAAATAATGCAAGTATTATACTTTCCTTTTCTTGCATACCATTTATTTTTAAATTCTTGAAGCTGATTATCCATTTGGAATATTCAGATAATGTGTGAAAGGTGTGATATACAATAAAAGCCACCGGGCTATATAACCCAATTCTTGTGGCAAGGCTTAGCGCTTAAAGTATCACGGAGGCTGTGATTACAACAAAACCCCCAAACAACACAAACCAAAAACAAGAGGAGGACAACAACATCCTTCCACATGACATTCAATTAGCAGAAACTTAGTAGGACCCTGAAGAAGTGTAGGACTAGGGTGTGCTTATGCTGTTTTAACTGCTGACAGCTGGAGTCAAATCTTCATCTACCACTAAACTCAAACTGTCTGGTTAGTAGAGCAAAGTTACTAACAGGGTAATGAGCAAACATACTAAAGCTCTGCTGAGGCCTGGGTTTGTGTTTTTGGAATGCCACAGCAGGAATTGTTCAGGACCAGCTGAGCTGGCTGCCTGCATTTGTATCTCTCTTGTTGTTCCCTATAGCATTACTCTTTTTGCTTTTCTTTAAAAGCAAAAATACTAGTATCCCCAAATAGTTTTTTGTTAGGATCTTGGCTTCTGAGTAACCATCATGCTGGGTTTGGAAAAGAAGAATGCAGAGGATTACACAGTACAAGAGTGATTCGTGACTGTTTTCATAAACTTCAGCTCCTGGTTTAGTGATCAAGACTAAAAATGCTAGGGTTTGACAGTACCTTGTCCTTTGTGTATACCTAGTACCTTTGACAGTACCACAGTACCTACGTGTGAGGAATAAAACAGCCAAGAAATTTAGGTTTTGGCTTACAATAATTATAACAGCTTATGCAAATGAGTGTACAAGCTGGAAATGACAGGAAGAGCTACAGGGAACTTGGGAAGAACTCAATCATCAGGTTTTCCCACCTGAAATTAACACATGTTCATGATGTTTTACCTTCAGAATGCTTTGTGTTCTCTCATTTAACTCCTGGAGCAATGACTCTGTACAAGGATATAGTCATCTATGAGGCAGTCTCGTTGCAGCTGAGTGACCATGTCACTGTCTTGCAGGGCTCTGCAATTTAAGCGATGTTAAGCTCATAGTGTGAAGCAGAATGAAGTGTACTTGCTCATTCATTGAAAGAAGGTTAAGGTCTGATTTGAACCTGGTTTCAGTAAATGCAAAGACAGTTGAAGTGTGCAATGACAGTGTGGAGACAGGGCATATTACAGTGCAATCAGGGACTACTGTGTGCTTCTCATGCAGTTCCATCTGTTGTCCTCTATTTATAACATACTAATGCATTTATTTTTTGGCTCTTTAGCAACATTTATTTCAAAACGATGCTTTCTTTAAGTCTGAATTTTGTCTCAAACTAGGATTACAGAAGCATTACAAAAAGCAGACAAATTTTTAAAAATAGAAGGCTCTGGAGGAAAACTGTACCAGATTTCTACAGCAATAGAGGACATGGAAGCCTACACTAAGCTAACTGGTATGAGCTCTCAGATCTGTTTTTATTTATTTTTTAAAGCAAAAGAACATGAGTACCTGTTAAAATGCTGGTTTTACAGCTGGGTCCTTGCCCTGCTGCCCAAGCAGTACTGCTTTTGTGCACAGATTGGGGCAGACCTGGACCATCCAATCTCTGTGCTCTCATATCTTGCTGGGAGAGCAAGACGACCTAGTTTAAATTACTTTTGTGAGAGAGGAGAGGGAGAGAGAAGCACCAACTTCTTATGTTCTGCACACATTCAAATTCAGATTATTGCAAGCAATGCTGTCACAAGATCCTGCCTGTATGGATGTAAGTCAGGTCCAAGGTGTAGCTACATCAGGTAGAGAAGTATTGTATGTGTGCTGTAGTGTGAAACTAACCCCAAGGCTGGTTTCAAAGGGCTCTGACGCAGTGTGATTTGATCTGCTTGAGATGTTACTACCCTGCTTGCAAATATAACAGAAGAAAACAGAATATATGAAAACTTAGTTTACTGCTGCAAGTTTCTAGTTGCTCTGATAAGAACTTGTGAGAATACTACTCTGTGTACTCACCTGACGAGAACCATCCTGCTTGAAGACATGCAGGGGAACTCCAGTGCGGTTACAGAGTGAAGCAAACAAAAGCTGAGACTTGTGGTGTTTTCAAGGAAATACAGTCTGAGTGGTAGCATCCAATTCTTAAGGTATGGCTCACTGCTGTGAAGAGGAAACACAGAGAAATTACTGAATTCATGGAAACTGGCTTGAGTTCTGGTGTTGTGTAGTTCCACGTCTTCACACCACCATGGCATCTTGGTTTTGTCTGCTCTTCCTGGTCTTTTTTGTGTGTCACGCCAGCATTCCTCTGGTTGATGTTGAGGGCTCAGTGCAGTGTCGGGGGGTGGAGGGCAGCGTGGAGCAGGGCAGGTCCTGCTGCATTGATGGGCTTGTGGTTGGGTGAGTGCAGGGTAGAGGACACTGCAGTCCCTACTGAAGAGCACTCCCAAATACTGGCAGCTCTTGCACTACCTGTGAACTACAGCTCATGAGGACTCCCAAGGCATCTTTCCTGAGTGGCATGACAACTTTCCTGAGTTTCCAGCCTTGACTGGCCAACAGAGAGACTCAAGAAGTCTTTGGTGTATAGACAAGGTAACAGGCTAAGAGCACTGTTGCAGAGCATCCTGTGTGCCTTAACCGATGTCATGCAAAAGGCTGCCTGCTGGCAATCCTTTATCTGCCACAGTAACATTCAGTCTGACCCACTGCTTCAAGTGGTTGAAGGGAGGCTGCATGGAGTGCTGAGGTGAGGAGCTGCCTGGCCCCTCTGATGCTGTCTCTGCCCCAGGGAGGAGTGGCTGGCTCTGAGTGGCAGTAGTGATTGGAGAGCATGAATTGCAGGGTTGGGCTGTGGAAGGCTGGGCAGAAAGGCAAAAAGAACTGAGATGAAGTTTTTTGTGGGCTAGGATCGGTTCCCTGGTGGCTGTCTGGTCTGTAAGATCAGCTGTGCTGGCAAGTTAGCACCAGGGTCCTGTTGTGACCACCTGCTGTCCTGCAGTAGCTGGTGGGGAGCACAGCTCAGGGCAAGGGTACCAGGACTGCCGGCGCTGTGCTGTTCAACAAGGAGAGTGATGTGAGGAATATGCCAACAGATGTAACAGTGGACCACAAAGGATGAGTATGTTCTCTTCCTCTTAAACCAAGGCACTGTCTTCCCTGCGTCTGGTGGTTGCATCCATGGGGGCTTCTGAGAGACAATAGGCTTGTTTTCAGTAGTCCATGATGAGTGATGCTTCTGTGAAACTGTCCGGTTGCCTCTTGGATCTTTGCAAATGATAAACCTCTGTGAGGTTCTGCAGCAGAAAGTTCCCTAACTTTCTTCCATGAGGGGTGAAGAACCACTGTTAGTTTTTAATTTGTTGGCTCCTGATTTGACAGCAAATCCTAGTAAAGGATGAGACAACAAATCGTTCCTTGTCACTACTGCTTTTGCAGAATGGATGTGTTCTTGGGTTTCTTTTTCCCTTACATTATCTCTCCTCTCAGTCTGAAGAGACCTAGTCTGTTCTTCCTTGTGAAGAGGTTCCTAACTTTGATCTACTTTGTCCATGAAAAAAACCCCTCAGTTCAAGGTGTTTTGGTGCATGGCTCATAGTTTGCTTCTGGAGTGTGTTGGGAGCTTCTTATGCCAGTTGCAGTCCCAGGGGACTTGGGGAATGCGAATAGACAGAGTGCAGCTGCGTTGGTTGTGACAGGCGAGCAGCATCCTGGCAGCAGCAGTTTCTTTAGGACAGCCAAAAAGAGACAGAATAAAGTACAGGATGGAGTACTCTTGTCCCCAAACCAATCAGTGCTGGGTTTAGGATATTCTGCTGAACCAAGAGGAAGCAACTTCCACTGGAATAATAAAACTTGTTGCAAGAGTAAGAATTGAGCTAGTTTTTCTGTCAACAACTGTTCTTAATCTGATGATAATGAAGATGATGTTGTGACTTCTCAGTTGCCAGACTTAGTACGTTCAGTTATTCTCTGAGTATCTCTTTCCTGAACCAGCAGTTTTTCTTGTTGCTTTAACCTTTGTCCCTGTACATGTGTTTTGCTGTGATGCTGGATTTTGACATACTTAATAGAAATGAATGCAACTTTGGCAGATAATATCTACTTGGAAATTCTGCACTCAAGTTGTCCAGACCTGAAGGAGGCACGAGAAATTCTGCGTAAAATAGAACGGCGTGAATTATACAAATTTTTAGGAGAAACTCAACCTGAAACAGCGAGGGAAGTTGTAAAGGTAATGTCCATTGGTGGAAGATTACAAATTCTCTCCCTCTAAAAATGTTGTCTAAGTTGCTGAGCATCTTTTATTCTCTATCTCTGTGTGGGTTCTGTTTGTTTGTTTTGGGTTTGTTTGGGATTTTTGTGGTGTGGTTGTTTTTTTTTTTTGCTTAACTGCTATTCCAAAAATAGTGTCAAAAGTTCTCCTCCTGTCTTTATGTTGCTGAGTTGTGAAACATTATAGGAAACTGGGAAGAGTTTTATCTACAAACAGCCAGAAGAATGGCAAGAAGTAGAAATTCAGAAGTTGATTATTGCAGAGATATTTCCAGAAAAAATAGTTTTCTGAAAAATACAAAATTACATAAAAAGCTGTTACAGTCTATCTGGTTAAAATGGTTATTACAATAATCTTGTATTTATTAAAATTTCAAAATAACAAGGAACACTTTTGCTTTGAATTGTAATTTATGGGTTTTATTTTGAGACCAAACAAGTGAATAATAACTTCTGAATTTCTTAATTCAGTTAAATACTGAGCATAAGCACGCATGTATTTTTTTCTAGTGTTTGCTTTTCAAAGCACTCATCAGACATCAGTTCAATTGCTGCTGTCTTATTTCAAAATAATGTTATATTAGAGCTGACATTACTTCTGATGGCTCAGATTTTGTTGTAATGTGCTATACCATGTTATCAAATAATTAGTTAATTATCTCTAAACTTCAGTGATTTTTGCTTTAAAATTTCCATGCCAGATTTCCAGAAGTATCTGTAAAGGTTTAATAAAAAAAATTCAGCTCTTTTCAAGAAAAAGGTTAGAGAAGGGGTACTAGTTCATCTTTGTTTGAAGGGAAGATTTGCTTGTGTTCTTTGTCTAAGAAAAAGTAGCATTAAGAGATTCTGTATTAAAAAAGTAGGAGGAAGCAAAACACCTTCAGACAAAGGTCAGTACAACATGAAATGGCTGTACATTGATTTCTGCCCATTGGAGGAGCAGTTCAGGATACACAGCCTGACAGATAAGGAGATGGCAGGAGAGTGAATTGCATGAGTTCCTCCTTTAAACAGCTTCTTTTAGAAGCTTGGTTAATGAAAAGAAAAACTCTCACTTTGAAAATCCATGCGGAGGTGTTGAATCTTGGAATATCCAGTGTGTTCTGAAGGGAGAAGGGGTCACTGTTAGTGCCGTGGTTATGGCACCAGATGCTTTGCAGTTCCTGATGCTCCTCTGTGGTGCAGAAGGTTCCTGTTGCAGGAATGTTGGAGGCTTCCTCTTCCTCTGAAGTGCTGGAGATGAGCAGTGGCTAGACAAGACGTAGCTGTGTCTGCTCTGATCTTAAGAGACCGTGATGCCATTATGGTTAGAATTGCAGAATAGTTTGGGTGGGAAGGGACCTTTAAAGACCATCTACTCCACCCCCCTGCAGTGAGCAGAGACATCTGCAACTAGAGCAGGTTGCTCAAAGCCCTGTCTAGTTTTGTGATCCTTAAGCTGGCCAGAGCCAGGAGAACATCCCAAGTAACTACAGAGTTCTGAAATACAAACCTAAGTTTCCAGTTAATGCAAACTGGAAGAGGTGACTTAAAAAAAGCAAGCAAACAACAACAACAAAAAGAGAAGGTTAGCATACATACATTCTGATACAGATTAGAATAGCTTATAAATAGACTGCCTCCTGCCAGTTGCCTCCTGGCAGTTCTTTCCTCTAGGTTTGCTCTCAGTCTAAACCTTTCCTCAGCTTCTTGGGTTGCAACAAACCACATATCTGCCTCAGCTTGGTGGTGTGTGTGATTCCCTGCTCTTTTTAGCAATCTCCCTGTCTTTGCAATGCACAAAGTAGCAGCAAAAGAAATGCTGATGGTTAAATTCATTGCCTTCTGGACTTGTCTCCTGGCTGCTCTGTGCTGCACTTGAAGATTTTGTCTCAGGAGTTTCAGTTGCTCCCAGGAAATCTTGCTTCATCAAATCTTGCATCTTCCCTAGAACACAGCAGTCCTGGTCAAAGGTGAACAGGCCACCTTTGTCCTGCTCAGCCACAGCCTTTTAATGAGAACTTCCATGGTTCCACGAACAACTGCTCCTTACCACGCTGTGCTCCTCTGCTGGGCTTTAGCCTAGCTATCAGCAGGGTATGTTCTTTCAGGTCCAAAACCAGACAAAACCCCCTGGTGGGTTTCAGCTTTTGAACTAGGTCACCATCCCCTCCAAAGTTTGCCAAGGAACTTGCTGCTTCTGAGGTTTTTTTAATAGTAATCAATGACATTACTGATCTTGTCTGTTTCTTGGGGTTTTAATATGTTTCAATGTATAGATATAAAAGCTTTATTAGATGGTGAGATCCTGCAGCCCTTCATTTAAAAAACCCCAAAACTTCAGTAAAAACATTTAATATTCAGCTTTAGGGAACTTAATTGCAAAACATTTGTATTAGTAAAACAATTGCTTGAAGGTACTTATTTTCTGCTTTCATGGTGACTTCAACATCCTGAGTAGATACTTCTCTCTTCCTCCCCTCCCTCTTTCTTCCTGTCGTCAGGTGTAAAACTCTTCACCCACAGGCTGGCAGTATTTGGCTCTTCTCAATTATATAAGCTTGTTTTGTTTCTAAAAATTGGTCGAAAACTTACAGCTATGGTATACAAGCATTCAAACAACCAGATTTCTGCAAGAAGAGTCTGTCAAGCTATGAAGAAACAAAAGCTTTAGTGACATGCTGTCATGCATTTTGTCTAGACCAAGGCATAATGTAACCTGAGTTACTAGTTTGATTTTTGTTTTGTTTTGTGTTTTTTTTTTTCAGAATAATAGCCTGGCAGAAAGCATTGCTAATTCCAAGCCAGAAAAGGATCCTCCAGATGTGGATCTTAAAGCTGAAGATTTCATAATTGATGTAAATATCTCACAGAGTGGGTTCAGAGTAAAAACTTCTCAATCACAGAGGGTGCCTGCTCTCCTGGCTGCTCAGTATGAGGCTCTTGAGAGCAACAAGCTTCTTCCCCCTGGGAGATTTGCTGTGGCTGGGAGGGTCTGGGGGCAGAAGCTTCAGGAAGCTTCATTTGGGCCCTCCTGCTCCGAGTGACAAATGTGCTCTCCCAGACTGTCCTCACTTTGAAAAGCAGCAGTTTTGGGGTTTAGCATATGGGTGTTAAAGTCAGCAGTTTAGGCACTACTGTGCGTTATGAAGGCAAGTAAGTTGCGGGCCCCAGTGGGAAGATAACAGCCACGGTGACTTCCAGGCTTCTGGTATTGCATGCCTGATGCAGGGCAGTCACTCCTGGATTTTGTCTTCTGCATGAAGCACCTTGCTGCCACAGCTCAGCCTCCAGCCAGCACTGGTGGGAAGAAGACAGCCTGAGATGGAGGAGAGAGCTTGAGCAGTCTGCAAGTATCCAATAGTTTAATCCCTGTTCTTGGTTAATTCTGGGAAGAGGTAACAAATGGCTTTCCATACAGCACATGACAAGTCACCTCTAAAGCTCCCTTGCCTTGAAGATACACTTCAGGCTGGGTAAATTGTAGCAGTTACTTAACGTTAAAGTAGTTGACTGTGCTTTCTTCTCTCACCCATGGGTAAGTGGTCTCCTCCCTGCTGACCACAAAACTATTGGTGTACCAAGTAGATGTAAATAATGTTGTCTAAACTTCCTGTTTAAAATCATACATTCTCCTGCTGCCTCCGCTGGTTGTGTGTTTTGGGGAGGCACAGGCCGGCCAAGGGACCAGCATGCTTCTGCTGTTTGAAACTGAAGTGTCTCAGAGCATGACTAGGAACTAGTTGCTGTAAATGTGAATATTCACCCGGCAGCTTCAGGTGACAGGTGATGGAAGAAAAGCTGTAAAATGCAAATACCAGATTGTTTTATTAACTAATCATTTATTAATGTCATTTACAGTAGTGTAGTCTGTATCCCTTTGGACTTACTGTGAGAAAACTAAAGACAAACATTAACAAATGCCATTTTCTTTGTTTTGCATGCAAGGTTATCAATATGGATTATGGAATGAAAGAACAGAATCCCATTGATAATGTTCTCTTCTATTGCAAGGCTGATCCTTCCAAGGCAGTCAAGATCAGCAAAGAACAGGTAGTCTTTTATTTTCCTCAACTGGCTTGTGATGGAAGTGATTCCAGCCCTTCATGATAGTTCTTGTAGTAGTTGTGAAGAGGTTGCAGATTCCATGTCCTTGCAGGTCTTCAGTGTGTGTTCTACTACAGCAATCTGAATTCCTGACAGCCTTTGCATATGAACAGTATTTAACTTGAATAACCATGTCGTCTTAGAAAAAATACAGTTAATTTGGATAAAGCTCATGGATTGTAGTGGGATGGTTTTTACTGCCTTCAGTTTGTATTCAGATTAAAAAATTGAAGTTCAGTGGACTCTGAATTCCAAGAAATACTACAGCTTATTTCTTTTTTATTCCAAAGGTTTCAAAGCTTTTACCCATGAGGTTTGCAGAGCAGGTTATCCGGGTTTATTGCAGAAGTCAGGATCCAGATATTGTTTCGGCTGCAAAACAGTATTTTATTCAGTGGTGTATAGAGAAGGATTTCACCAAACCACAGGTAACAAATTCACTCTATTTTTCTTGTTCTTAGACCTCTTCACCTTTGTCCATAAGCTTGTTCTTTAATTACAAAACTTGGCATTTAGGCTTTGTCTTTCTCGTGGGGCCACTCCTCACTAACCTTGCTTCTGGTTTTATTGTGGCTTGCATCTGGGTGTGCTTTGGTTTCACTGAAATAGTGGTGTATTTGTATTGATTTAACTTAGGTAAGTTAGGAAAAGTTATGTTTTTATAGCAAAGAGAGTATCCTCGCAGCCACTCACTAGTTCATGGATGCAGGTTTCCTCATACAAAGGCCTGAAACAGCACTGAGGGATTAAAAGATCTAGGGGAAGAGGTCAGGTCAGTTCTTCTATTGATTTCCTTCCTTGTTCACCAGCTGTTAAACTCACTGGTGCTCCAGGAGGTTTACTGTTGGTCTGTTTCCTCTGGGTTAGAGTGGAAAATATCTGCGGGAACAAGATTGCAAACCTCTACTCTCTTGGCAACTAGTCCACAGCGTGAGTGCTTGGAAGTCCTTATCTGTTCCCTTCCTGTCAACTGTCAGAACATACAAGTTTCCAGCTGTGAGGAATGTTACAGCTCATCTGACATTTTGTGTTGGGAAGCTGAGCTGGCAAGTAAAAGGGAGACTCCAGAGCAGAACCTGGCTCCATATGTCTTGCTTTGGATTCCTCCTGCGTTCTCCTGGAAGTGGAGAAGCCTGTAACTATCGTAGCTGTAAGCTGGTGATGTGTGATACAGCATCCCCATCACATCTCCCTTGCAGGAAGGTGGGCGCTTTCATCTAAAAAAATTACTATGTTTTGATACTTCCAGTGTATCTGTCATTGTAGGGAAGCAGTTATGGTTGTATCAAGTAAGTTTTTCTCAGTAGAAAGTACTAATGGAGCCACTCTGCTGAGTGCACAAGCTATGGGGCTTCTAGGCTGGCAGTGTCAGTAGGTTTGATAGATTGGGAAATTGGCTGTTACGTTTCTCCCCTAATGTTTGGCTTTCACTTCTGTTTGTCTGATGGTCGTACCAGGGAAAGAAATAGCTTTCTTCAGTTCCACACACTTTTTCAGTTATCTTCTGTCCCGGATCAAGCCTCAAAGTAAAAGAAATGCTGACGTTAAAATCTTCACATTGCTTAAGACATGCAGTGTGAACAGTTTGTTCTGTGGACCATGTATTTTTTTTTTTCCTTTTCATCAAGTATGTTAATATCCCTGACTTTGCATCTTAGACCACCCACAAGTCTCATGTGGGGAAAGCTGCATCATCCTAACTGAAAGACCGCGCTGTAGATGCGTCGTCTTAGGTACCGGAGCACACACAACTTCTTTTAAGGCTCGTTCTTATGTCATGTTTCTGGCATCTGTCTTTTGAGAGCAGTTAATTTCGGAAGGGCTTTTTACAAATGGATCAAGCAGCAAGCTTTCTCTGCTTCTAGCTCGTAGAGTTTTGTTGTATCCTACAAACAGATCCTTCCAGTTCTGGCATATCCACCTCGCAGGCCATGGCATGTTGCAGAACAAACAACATGCGTCCTGTCAGCTTATTTCTAAGCGTCTTGTCTCTGTATGCGGTGCCTGAGCACCAGGTTAACGTATGTATCTGGCAAGGATGAGCACCAGTGCCCCAGCCTGTACCTGTTACTGTGACATTATTTACCTTAGGAGAGTGACAGGCACATCCAAGCACCTACTTCTGGGGGATTGCAACAGTTTTAAATGAGATACTGTGGCTAATTCAGAGGAAACACCTAAAATAATGTTTCCAGTTCGTATACCAATGCCCAAAACACAGGCCTGCTGATCTTCCTAGGTTTGTTGGTGATAATTTAGGAAGAGGTGGACTCCCCATGGGTAAAGGCTTCTCAGATATGTCGGTGACTTTTTTTTCTCTCCACCAGATGCAGCACTGACTGCAGCAGTTTTCATCTCTGGGATGTCTTCAGTGGACCTTGCATTTATTTTTTTTTCTTAAGTCTGATACTGAGCTGCTTTTCCTCTGCTTTAGGATAGAAATCAAAAGTAAATGTACTGTTACTAATGTTTTCTGACTTTTAATAATAGGATAGTGATGTGGTTGCCCCACACCTAACTCCAATGAAGGAAAGCTGGAATAACACAAGAGATGATGAACACATGGCAACTTCTGAGCCCAGCTGCAAACAAAGACTTCCTTTTGATAAGTAACACACTGAATTTTGCACTATTTGTTTTGCTTCCTCAGAAGATGACTAAACCTGAGCAGCACCGCCTTTGAAAGCCAGTTGGGTGGGCTGTAAAAATGTATAGAACGATACAGAAATGCATTTTACAATACAATATGTTTTAATGTAGGTACTTAAACAAAGTGCATATTCCAAAGGGACTTTTTTTAAAAAATTAACAACTTATTTCAGCAGGACAAACTCAATTCTCGTTTATTTTTGAATGTATTTGCACTCTGTAGCAAGAGTAACTTTAAAAATTGCAATTCATCATTGTTACAAGAAGTGCTGAAGACATGTTACTGTTCCTTCTAGTCCTGAGCCCTTCTTCAGATGATTGTGGTATTGCATGAGTAAGCAGAAAAACTTCCAGCTCAGGTTCTTGGTGTGTTCGTGTTTTTTTTTCCTGAGAAAGAAAGGAGTAAGTATGCTTCTGAAAATATAGTGAGGTAAATAGAACTTTGAAATAGCCATCGATGGCATCTTCAAGAATAGCATAATTAATTTTCTTTAAAAAAATAAAAGGTGAGGGACAGGAGGATCTTTTTTAATAACCAAAGATTACTTTTCTCGTATTCAAAAAGCTGATGCAGGCCTCTTGCTACAAGTGTGACTACAATTTTTATTGAAGTAACAATGCATTGTAGTCACATGCAGCCTTTAATTGTTTTATTGTGTATTTTTGATACGTTGAATGTTATATTTTTACTATTACACTGAACTGCAAAAACTGCTCAAAACGTCCATTGTTTGAGTGCTGCGGGAGAGCGGAGCTGCCTAAATGTTTAAGGCTGGTGGGCCAGTGCCTGGTACTTGGCGCGGCTGGTGAGACACAGAGGACGCTGCAGCCTCTGCTCTTCCTTGCACTGAGTGCACCTTGGTTCTGCGTTACACTGTACGAGGGAGAGAGTCTCCTCAGGGGCTCTTCCATTCTTGTGTCCCTTCCCTGTTTCTCCTGAATCTCTGAATGCTGTTCCTGTGTAATTTTTCTCTTCCTTGTAGAACTATTAAGAGTTCTCACATTTTTCCCTTACTGGCAGTACTAATGTGAGTGTTGCCAAATGTCTGTCCAGTTGAAAAAGTGAATGAGGAAGACTTTTGTCCTTTCATCTTTTACTCAGGTCTAAGAGGAAGGCTGCTTTCATTAAATAAAACCGAAAAGCTTGAAAAAGCCCACCATCAAAACTAAAAATGCAAAGCAAAAGGTTCAGTAATGCTCAGAAATTGGAACAAGCTTTGGATTTCTGTATCTCAAATGGAGAAAGAAAAGTTCAGCATTCAATTTTGACAGCCAAGCGTGGGTAACTAGGTTAGTGTCTGAAACCAAGCACAGTGGGAAGTCACTGTGATAGAACTGCAGAACTCTGTTCATATCTGATTATCTTTCCTTTGCCTTTTTTATCATGGGAACTGATAGTTGTTAGGCAGAGGGAAGGACAGTGAGTATTCACCTGCTCAGATTTCATTTGTTGAAATAACCAGAAGTCTGGTTATTCGCTCTGCTGCTTTCTCATGTACCTGTGCTCATGTGTCTGAAGGTGATGTGGCACCACCTCTGCTGTTCGTTTCTTTAACAGTATTTCAGATCTGCAGGTGTACCAGATATCTGTTAGAAGGGGTTGTGACCTCTTTAAAAGCTTTTAAAGAACTTATTATGCTTCAAGAAACAGCATCATAGAGTGAAGGCATTTATCCTTCCTTATCTGCGTAAAATCAAGTATTGTTAAGAATAATGTAATTTTGTTATTGTTGCTTGGGTTTGTTTTGAATCTGTTATAAAAGGTGCACTTTATAATTGGGAAATATCTTTTGCTTATGTTTAAGCAAAAATTTGTACTTAATGTTAAGTTCTAAGGCAGAGCATTTCTTTTTTTCAAACATGTTAATCAGAGCCTCTCTGGACTAAGAATAAATTTATAAACAATTGATTTTACTATTCTTTTAAGAAATTGCAGTGTGTGAACTTTATTAAAGATGGTCTCACTGCACACTTAAAAACAGCCAAATGTATTTCTAAAGGACAAATGCTGCTCTGTGAAAGTGCAGATCTTCCAGGTTGAGGAGATGGTTTCATACTTTATGCTTACTCAGGTGCAGTGTGAGTGGTAGTGGCAGTGGAGCCAGCTCAGCTGTAAGGGACCATGGGGCGGGAGGCTCCTGGAGGCTGTGCCGGGATGGAGGATCCAACCTTTCCTGGTGCTTTGTGGTGGAACTGCCACCACCAGCTGTTGTCATGCCTGGGCAGAGCAGGCAGGGCTCTGACTTCAGCATCCTTACAGCAGCCAGCTTGGCTTCAGGTGCTGTTCCAACTATTGTGCAGGAAAAGTGAAGTCATGCTTGACCAACCTGACCACCTGACTGGCCTGGGAGCTCAGGGGTGAGCAGTGGAGATTGTCTCCCTCAACAAGCTCTTGAAGTAGGGTCTGGATGAGCAGACAGGGGGAGGACTGAAAACTGAACTGGGCCTGGAGGGTGGTTGATCAGTGGCAGAAAATGTAGATGGAGGCCAGTTGGTGTACCCCAGGGGTCAATACTGGCTGCAGTTCCAATAGTCTTCATTATTGATCTGGATGATGGGACAGGGTGCACCCTCAGCAAGTTTGTAGATGACACCAAGCGAGGAGGAGTGGTTGATACACCAGAGGGTCATGCTGCCCTCCAGAGGGACCTTGCTGGGCTGGAGAAATGGGCTGACAGGAACCTCATGAAGTTCAACAAGAAGTACAAAGTACTGCACCTGGGGAGGATCAGCCTCGTTCACCAGTATGTGCTGGGGGCCACCTACCTGGGAAACAGCTTGGCAGAAGAGGATTGAGAGGTCCTGGTAGAGACACGAGTTGACCATGAGCCAACAATGTGGTCTTGCAGCAAAGTATGGCAATGGTATCCTGGGCTGCCTCAGGACCAGTGTCACAGCAGGGGAGAGAGGTGATCCTTCCCTTCTGTCCAGAACTGCTGAGGCAACCCCTGGAGTGCTGGGTCTAGCGCTGCCCTCCCCGGGATGAGAAACAGGGACAGACTGGAGAGAGTCCAACGAAGGGCCATGGAGGTGATGAAGGAACGGGAGCGTCTCTGCTATGAGGAGAGGTCTGGTCATCCTGGAGCAGACCAGGCTCCAGGGGATTCCATCAATACTTGCAGGGAGGGTGCTGAGAGGATGGAGCCAGGTTCTTCCCAGTGGTGCCCAGGAACAGGACCAGAGGCTATGGACAACACACGGGAGGGTCCTTCTAAACAGCAGGAAACACTTTTCCACTGTCAGGGTGACCGAACACTGGCACAAGGTGCCCAGGGAGGTGGTGGAGTCTCCATCCATGGATGTACTCAAAAGCTGCCTGGAAACAGTCCTGGGCAGCTGGCTCTGGATGGCCCTGTTGGGGTTGGACCAGGTGTTCACCAGAGGTACCTCCAACCTCAACCAGACTGTGATTCTGTGATCCTGCCCCAGTGCTAGTGGCAGAAATACAAAATAGGCCTGAAGTCGTGGGACATGTGCGAGATGTGAGGCAGTGCTGAGAGGCCTGTGAAGAGGAACAGTCCCTGGGAGTTTCCTGTGGGGGCAGGCGTTGTTGTAGCCTTTCCCTAGTCAGTTTGGTGATGGCTTGCACCTTCCTTGCCTTCTCTGCTGCCACCACCATTTGCTGCAATAACACCTTCTATGGGGTGGGGGAGGTGTTCCTCCTCTTCTCCCAGAGCTGAAGGTGGGAGCCACAGGCTGCCAGCCCCATGGCATCGCAGGGTGTGGGGTGCTTGTGGTAATTCAGTGTCTCTGCTGTGTGCCCCCACCTACGCTTGCAGGCTCTGTTGCCAGCAGCAAACATCGCGCTTCAGTGAGTGGCCTTGGCGAGGAGGACACTTGGGCACCACATGGTGCATCCCCAGGGGGTGGTGCTGCACAGCGCATTTTATCAGGGGGTGCTGGGTCAGGTCAGGTGCCCTGAGCGGCCACAGTGGGGATGGAAAGGTCTGCTCCCCTCAGGGCACCTGGTCAGAAGAGCTGCAGACAGTGCCACCCAACACAGGGTCAGGAGGGCACTGGGAGTCAGTGGCACTCCTTGGGAAGGGCATGGGGAGCAGGAGACCGGTGATTTTTTTTTTTATTATTATTTTTTTTTTTCAGCTGGGAGGATATGGAAAGGGAGACTAACCTCAGCCCCACTAACTGATGACTTAAGAAGCTACAGGCAACTGGGACTTTGGCAGCTGGTAGGGGGTCCAGCTGCAGGTCCATTGTGGGTGTGGAACACTGGAGGGGTCGGTGGGACTCTGAAAGCAGAGGAGGAAGGAGGGATTAAGCACGGGAAGGCAAACATGGGGTATCACAGGGTTGCGTGTGGAACAGGGCCAGTTGGTGTGTTACCTGCCTGAGCCCTGTGCCTGATCTGTCTTTTATCTTAAATCCCTTCTTAACTATGTCTGCCTTTATCTCATGTCACCTGTGTGGAGATGTGCTTCAAGGACCAGCTGCCAGCTGCTGGAAGAGACTGGCGTGAGTGGGCTTGAGGCCAGCAACTGGAGTCAGATGAGGACTGTGGTCCATCGGCCTGTGGTGTCAGCTACTGGAGCTATATCCCAGTGCCAGCTGCTGGGGGAGCAAGTAGCTGTATCAGGGGATGGAGGGGGTGTCATTTGCAGTCAAACTTTAAGCTGGACCATCTGGCATGTGGGGGGCTGTGGCGGGGGGAAGAGGACCAGGTTGTGGGCAGGGGGCCAGGCAGAGTGAGGTAGCTGTGCCTTTTGGGTAGACACTGGGCTCCAGTGGCCGGGCAGGGGGGTCCTGGGCTTGGAGTAGCTGGAGGAGGCAGCAGCTCCTGACGACCTTCAACACCCATCGGGTGGTTCCTGGCCCAGCTGCCTAGCAGGGCCATGCTGGGGGTCCAGGCAGTTTCTGCCTTGGAGGGGGGCAGGCAATGAGGCGGGGCAGGAGGAGGAGCCAGGGGGAAGCAGTCTGATGGGGTCAGCTCCATCGCTGGGGCTGCTTACCAGCTCAGTCAATGACTTCAGAAAGGGAATGAGTAGTCAAATAGCATGAGGAGAGAGAAGCCAACCACAGAGCATCTCCCAAGGGCCACAGGAGGTGGAATCAGCAGGGAAAAGGCTAATGAGCTTCAGTGCAGGTACACGTAGTGTGGGGGTCTACATGTACAGTCCTGCAGCCTGGGCTCGGAGGGATCCAGGCTTTACAAAATGGCAGGTTTAGGGTAGGAGCTGACAGGGACTGAGGTCATGGGGTGCCTGGCCGTGCTCCCAAAATAAATAAATCAAATGTGGCCAAACCAGGCAGGTCCTTGCTTCATCCTCCCATGAAAACCCCTGGGCTACCCACCCCTGCCTTGAATCCCATACCTGGGGCTGGTCCTGCTGCTTGGGCAGGGATGGTGGAAGAGGAGAGCTGGCCCCGTGTCCAGGAAAGAGAGGCAACCAGGCAAGAGGCAGCACGTCCTGGATAGAGGTGGGAAAGGGACCAGGGAGGGATTTTGTTGTCCCTCTCCCCATTGGGAGCAGGTTGGGGTGAGATACCCAGCGTAGCCTGGACACCCCTGAGGAGGAAGCCCTGGTCTTCAGGATGTGACAGAATGGACAGAGTGTGAACTCTGGCAGAGGGGGGGCGGGTCTCCATAGACTCCCCGGCTGACCCCCCTGTGCTTGCTGTGGGGACACAGCCCTGGGCTGAGATGGGGCCAGGGCTCTCACAGCTCCTGACCTGCTCCCCACCACTTGCTTTGCACAACTTCTCGGCGCCATTCCCTGCTCCCAGGGCAAGGACCAGGCTGGGAGCGCAGCTCTGCCTGTTTATTGAGTGGTATCCCCTGCCAGCACTGGTGGGGCAGAGGCTTCCTGAGTCTTCCCAGCGCCATGCTGCTCTGGAAGCTTGCTTCTCCACCTAGGGACCCTGCAGTGCTTGGCCCTGACACGCACCCTTCTCCCCGGTCAGTTCCGCATTGTCCCAGCCAGGCAGGGTGATCGGTGCTGGGGGAGGGGGGCTGTCCTGCAGGGACCTCGACGTGATGACAGCAGCGGGGGGGGGGGGCTGAGATCCCACTGCAGCCTGTCCCAATCACACTGCACCCTCTGGCTGTTGGCATGTGAAATGGGGACATTGGTGGGACAGGGTGGAGGGAGGCAGGGGTGAGGCTGTCCACCATCTGGCAGGCTCAGTCGGTGCTGGCAGGGAAAAGCTGTGCACATCTGTCCCAAAGTGTCCTCCTGATGCCATCTTTGTCCCAGGTGTGGCCCACGGGGTCAGGCCAGCCCCCACACTTCCAGGTCCTGGACACAGAACTCCTCCCGCGGTGAAAGGGTCTCGTTGTCAAATGTCTCGCAGGGGTGGCTGCCCCCATGGTGCAGGTCTCCATCCAGCCACAGCCCACATCTACTGCTGGGAAGGTGCCAATGACTGAGGGTCCCCTCACCTGCTTCCACCATGCCTGGAGACATCCTCAGCCACCCCCTGGGGGACTGACCACCTCCCTGTTCCCATTCCTGGGTGCCCTCCTGCTGAGGATGCCAGGCAAAAGAGATGAGCAAAATAGGGACAAGACCAGCAGCCACCCCTGGGGCTGCCACCCTGCCCACAGGCAGGATCAGGGAGGAGGAAATGGCCAGTGCTGCTGGACACCCTCCACCAGTGTTTCTGGATTCAAACCACCCAGACCGGGCTCCACAAGTCAACCTGGGCTCAGATCGTGGCCCCAGTGGCCATTGGGACTGGGGACCCTGTGGACTGCTAAAGCTGCCAGCACAGCTCCTACCTGCCCCCACCGACCATCAGCAGGTCCACATCCCCTTTCAGGAAGAAGTTGTTCCTGCCCGTCCACCTGAACACCTGCATGGAGACAGTAGTTGGCCAGTAGTGGTGGCTGGGGCCCAGTGTCCCTGTCCCCATCCTTGTCACTGTCCTGTGAGGGACAGCTGGGGGCTGCCAAGCAAAACTGGCTTTGCCCGTCCCCACAGTGTCTTGCTTCTCCAGAGGAAGACCTGCCCAAGCCTGTGGGCACCATCTTGGTGCAGCCCATCCTCCCCAGCAGCCCTGCAGCCCGCCTCCAGAGGACAGCTGCCACCAGCCTCATCACATGCATGGACAACCCTCCCTCTCCCACCCCAACCCCACTCGCTGGTGCAGGCAGATGTGGCTGAGCTGCCTCCACATCCCACCAAGGCTGGGCTTTGACTGCCCTGGCATGCAGAGAGGATGCCATGACACCGAGCTGGGCAGGATCCCCTTCCCTGAGCCCCACCTCCCAACACAGCCAGCTGGGATTTGCCTTCTACCCGCAGCGCTGGACAAACCCTTGGGACTACAGGGACCCCCTAGGGAGCTTCACCCATGTCCAGCAAAGTCTGGACATATCACCCCAGACCTTTCCCAAGCGTCCTGGGGGGCTGCCTGGTATGGCTGGGTCCCAGGCTCCCCCCCAACCCAGTGGCACCGTGTGGCTGGAAGCCTGCCACCCCCACCTTTAGCTCTGGGGAGAAGGAGAAGAGGAAGGTCTCCCCTGTCCCATAGAAGCCATTGCTGCAGCAAATGGCGGTGGCAGAGAAGACACCGAAGGCCTGGGGGGGCAGAGAGTGAAGGGGGATTGAAGGAGCGTGGGGGGGTGGGTTGCCCCATGCTGCAGTGCTCAGTGGGACTCCCCAGTGCCAGAACGCATCCCTCATCCTACGAGCAGCAGCAAGGCTGTGACCCACCCCAGGTGACACCAGGTTTGATGCCCGCAGCACCACGGGGCAGTGGGGCAGGGGAGGGCCTACCCATACCTGTGCCTCTGTGTCCCTGATGAGCAGCAGGGCCGGGGAACCCGTCTGGGCCCCGCACCGGTACAGGGTCCGCAGGCTGAGGCCGTCCCGTCCAGTGCAATACAGCAGGCGCCAGGGCTGCTCCATCAGCCGGGGGGGCAGGTGGGGGCCCAGCTGAGGCAGAGAGGTCTCAGCCGGGGCTGGCAGGCTATTTCTGATCATCCTGCCCCAAGCACCCCCATCAAGAGCTCCCCCAAAGCACCAGCACCCCCCCCACAAGACGTCTCCCAAAGTGCACTCACACACATCACATCCCACCAGCATCCTCTCAAGAAACCTTGTCCCACCTGAGTGTCCTCCCAAAAGGTGTCCCCAAGCATCCCCTCCACCCCTCAAGCATGCTCCTGAGGGGTATCCTCAAGCTCCCAGGCCTCCCAGGATGCTCCCCCCAAGCATCCTCACCCTGAAAATCCTTCTGAGATGTCTCCCTGAGCATCCTCCCCCTGCACCCCGCCAAGAGACGATGCTGAGGTGGCTGTCCCCAGGGACAGGGGGATATCACCCATCTGGCCTTGAACTGGAACAGTTTCTGGCAGGACAGTGGCCATGGCTCTGTGGTGCGGGGGAGGTGGGAGTGGAGTCCCCACACTGGCGAAAGGGTCCCTCACCTCCTGGATCTCCTCATCCCGCAGGATGCTGCTTGGTGTGCTCAGCACCAGCCTGCATGGTTCCTCCAGGGCTTGGGCCACAGCTGGGGCTCCCTCCCAGCCTGGCTCCCCACAGTCCATAGGCAGTTCCTCGTCCTCCTTGGGCTGGCAGCAAGTGGAAGTGAGTATCCTCGAACCCACCCTGTGTCCAGGGGCTGGGCCAAGGGGCCCAAAGGCCACAGGGATGGGCAGTGGACTGAGCCTCCAGCCCAGCTCCTGAGAGCCCAGCCATGCTGTGCCCTGGTACCCTGTCAGGCCATGCCACCACTGCACACAGAAGTTCAAGGGTGTGGGGCGGCCCAGGGAAGAGGAGGCTTCCACAACCTGAGCCCCAGCAGAAGGGGTGAAGGCCATCCACGACTTCCCCTCCCTATGCACAGCTGGGCTGGCTCTGCAGTCCGTGTGGGGGCAGGGATATGCCTTGATCCTGGTGGCAGCTGGTGACAAGTGTGTCAACCGGCCACACGCTCAGAATGGCTGTGGGTGCAGCCCCTGCACCAAGGCATGGGGGCAGTAGTTCCCTGCTGTCGTGGGGGACAGGCAGAAAATACCCTGAGGGGACAAGGGGGATAAGCCAAGGCAGCCCCTGGTGGCAGGAGATCTTCAGCATGATTGAATCCTCAGCGAGTAGCAGGGCTACAGGGGCAGGTCCTGAGCATGCCCATCACCCTCTGCACCTCCCCAGCCCCTCACTCACCCCAGGGCAGCCCCTGGCTAGCTGGCCATGTGTCCAGCCTGGCTGGTGCCTCCCAGTGCTACCCTGGGGCTTGCTGCCAGTGCCTATGCTGCCATGTGGGACCCCACCACGCCACGCTGGACCTACCAGGAGGTGGTAGTGGGCACGGAACCCCCTCATTTGCGGACGTGTGGGTACTGCTGGGAGCCACGCTGCCAGGGAGCCCTCAACACCACCTTGGGGTTAATGTTCACCTGTGCTGGCCCCTCCCTGGCCATTCGTGACATGGGTGAGTGGGGACGCGGGCAGCCCGCCCTGGCTTGCGTGTAGGGGGGTGTCCAGGACATAGCCCCTTGCAGAGTCAAATCCAGCATGGGACTGGGATGGGTGCCCTTCCCTTGCCCTTCCTTCGCCCTGCCCTTCCCTGTTCCTGCCTCTGCCCTTTTCCCTGTCCCTGCCTGTGCACTGCCACAACACTACCCTGGGGTTAACGTTCACCCGTGCTGGCCCCTCCCGGCCACCCATGCCTGACACGGGTGGGTGGGGGTGCGGGCAGCCTGCCCTGGCTTGTGGGGGGGTGGTGGGTCCAGAACATGACGTTTACCCTGCAGATCCAAATCCTGCATGGGACTGGTGGGCAGGTGTCCCCTCCAGTGAGGCGCTGCATGGTGGTGGTCATCACCTCCTTCACACCCTGCATGCTCCCTGTCTTCACACTCTGGATTGCCCCTTCCCCTGCACTGTCCTTGTCCGTGACCCACCCCTCACTCTTCCTCTACATCCAGTGCTCACACTGTTGCCTCTTCTCAGGACCCCTCTTGAGTCCAGCTTTGGGACCTGCTCTCCTGGGAGACCCGGGTGGCTCTGGGCACAGTGACAGTAACAAATTCAGCTGCTGGAGCCAGAGGACTGAGCTGCTGCCTGTGGCCCCTTGGCTCAGCCCTGCTGTCAGCGTCGTCTCCCTCCTAATGGGTGAATTATATTCTACTTTGGGGGAAGAGGGCAGGCTGTGAACCAGCCAGCCCCTGGACAGCCTCACCTGCTCATCCTCTTATTTTGTCACATTGCTTCAAGTTGAACTGTGCACAGCTGGCACTTCCTAAAACTGGAGTGCGTTTTAGTGCCCCAGAGACATCGGTTTGCATTTCAGCATGCCCCAGGACCACTTGTTTTCCCTCCTGACGCCTGTGTTTGTCCCCTCATGTCCCCTCCATGTGCCTCTCGGTGCTTCCCAGAGCCCCCACTCATCCCCTACTCCCCCTTCAAAACACAGAGCACACAAGAGGTGTTTAAAACTTGCAGAGTTTATTACGCTCCCTGCCATGCTGCAGCCGGCAGTGAGAGCAGCCCTGCTCCCTGTGCCTCCCCTGCAGCAGCTGAGCTGGGTATCCATTAACACCCTCCACCAAAGCGCTAATAGCAGTGCAGTAAGGCAAAAGTTTTAATTGCCCAGAAAAAAAGAAGAGCTGTTTACACAACTGCCTGGGCATATCAGTCCCTCAGTGCTTTGTACCAAGCTTGGCTTTAACATTGTGACATTCCTAGCCCTTTGGGTTTCTTTGAGATTTGCGGGGAAGCTGCTGCTGCTGCCCAACACCAGTGAGAATGCACACTGCGGTCACCACTTCTCTGCCACCACGCAGGCAGCAGAGCAAGAGGCCAGCCTGGTGGGTTCACACTGGTGGGGGTCAGCAGCAGCTATGAAGCGAGCAGGTCTGAGCACAGAGGGAGAGGACCGTAGGGGAATCAAGGGGTAACGCTTTAACTGAGTCCTCCACACACAGCCACAAGATACCACCACTGTACTTGCAGTGGTACATGGGGAAGTGCATATCCTATAGTGTATCCTAGTGTGGAACACCTGCAGCCCAACAGCTCCACAACAGATGTGGCTAAAGCTCCTTCTGGATTTGGTCTGGGGTCTTAAAAGGGGAGATTTTTACCCCTTCTGGTCCCCAGCCCAGGCAGGAGCTTGCTCCTTCCACATCCAGGATACTGCTTCAAGCAATCCCAACATTATAGTGTGACCCCCGCACTGCCAAGCTCTGTCACACTACAGAAACAAGGAGCGGCAAGAATCTATCTCCACAGTACTGTTCCTTTTTCTGAGACCCTGTGATGCCACTGTGCAGCTCCTGACACAAAAGTGTTTGTGTTGCTTCAATGGGATACAGCAGTTCCTGCTCCTGCTTTCACCCCAAATCCAGTCCTTACTAGTGTTTGAGCTCCAAATGTGGGAGTAGCTTCAGCTGTCCTCCTTCCATCCTTGGTCACCATTTCTTTCACAGCACCCATGATTTTTCCAGATCCTACACCAGTAGGAGAACCAAGAAATGGCATCTGCAGCCAGGGCTTAAGCATCAGGTCCTCAGAGATTGCCTTGGGCCAAGCAGGAGCATTACTGGTCAAAGCAGTGAAGGGGAAACCTCCAGAAGAAGCAAACATCTCCAAGAAGCAGTGATAGTAAAGTAATCAGTTTATGGTCTGAGCTCTTTCTGAGCTGGAGATTCAGCTCAGACACTTTCTCCAGTTCCTGCTGGACTGCCCAGACTTGATGGCTGAGGTCGCAGTGAGAAGCACAGCTGAGGGAAGAAGTGAGATGCTCCAATGTAGCTCCCACTTGTAGCTCTTACAGTCTCTGCACTGAGCCCACAGCTTCAGAAGAACCTCAGCCCTTTTTTTCAGTAGGTATTCCCAAAGTCAAGATTTCATTCAGGGAACCTTTCCCACCCGCCCCACATATCCCAAGCTTTGCATGTTCCTGGGAGTGGTCCATGTCCCAGGGAATGATGGGCACAATCCTTATTTCAAAACAAGCATAGCCTCTGTTCCATCTTGCCTTGTCAAATGGAGTCCGTGACTGAGGTAGTATTCCCGCCGGAGGAAGGCATAGAAATAATCCGAGATGAGCAAGATCTGCAGAAGTGAGATGTTCAGACACATCAGTGATGCTTCAGAATAAGGAATAAAAGGGATATGCGTTTGACAGACCCTGAAGGGGTCTGGAGGGTAAGTCTTATGAGGAAAGACTGAGGGAGACGGGATTTTTTAGCCTAGAGAAAAGGAGGCTGAGGGGAGACCTTATCACTCTCTACAACTACCCTGAAAGGAGGGTGTAGAGAAGCAGGGATTGGTCTCTTCTCCCAAGGAACAGGCGACAGGACAAGAGGAAATGGCCTCAACTTGCACCAGGGGAGGTTCAGATTGGATATTAGGAAAAAAATTTACACGGAAAGGGTTATTAAGCATTGGAATGGGCTGCCCAGGGAAGGGGTTGAGGCACCATCCCTGGAGGTTTTCAAAAGACATAGTGCTTAGAGACATAGTTTAGTAATGTTGGGTGGGTTTTTTGTATGGTTATCTTTCGTTTCTTTAATCAGAATTAGGTTGATGGTTGGACTAGATGATCTTAAAGGTCTCTTCCAACGTAGACAATTCTATGATTCTATGATTGTATGCAGGGGTTTAAGAAGTTCATCACGCTTTGTAAGAAGAGACACTGTGATCAATCCTTGTTCATTGCCTGGCAGCATTAAGCCAAGGGAGACTTAAATAGTTTAAGCCTTAACTATTTAAAGGGAGACTTAAACAAATCTATCTGTTGTGCTACAAGTGTGTTCTCACAGACATCTCTGCTAAGGAGACAATAGCTCCATAAACCAGCCGAAAGAGATGACAATGACCCCCACCAGGGTCACAGGTTTACAGACCATCTCAGCCTCACCCACAGGACTCCATCCAAGCACCGTCATGCATCTCAACCCAAATGCTGAAAGTCTCCTGCTGCTGATTGCTACTAAGCACTTTTCAACTGTGATTGTTTTTTAACTGCCATTTCTACTCACGCACGGTAAGAAGCCAGCAGGCAGCAGCAGCAATACCCCAGCTCCCAAGGTCAGCCTTAGCAAACAAAAGCTTTAGCAGTTTAAGAAAATAATACTTACCAGGTTAAGGGGTGAAGAGAAGAGCTGGAATGCCAAGGCTGTGGCTTTACAGCACAACGTCCAGGAGCAACACCAGACAAAAGCACTTATTCACCCCCATCACTTCTGCATCTCCTTCCTGCCCCTGTGCTGTTGTGCCCCATCTCCATTCATGTGTGCCATACTCTGATGCTTTTTCTCTGCTATCAAGCAACAGGCCATGCAACTTGCAGTACAGCCTAGTTGGACTGTTACACTGTAACTCAAATACTACAAGAAATCTTTCCCATTAGTGTGCCAGCATATGAGGACTAGGCAAATTCCAGCTGGAGCAAGGAGAGGCAGGAAGCTGCACGCAGGACAATGCAAGATGCAAAAAGCCAGACACATCCTGCAGCATTCACTGCTGCTGACAGGACACCCGATGCAGAGACCTACTTGAAGTGCAGCCTTGTTTACCTTGCTCTACTAACCTGCCCTATGTTGAAAGTCAACGTGATGGCATAGTAAAAATTGGAGTTGGCACTTCCTGCATAAATCCATAGATGCCACAGAACGGGGAACAGGAGGGAGCAGACAATGAGCACACATGACAGGATGAACATGTTCCGGAGGACTGCAAAAGAAAATCAAGCTGTTAAAATGATGCACTATTGAGCAGCCATGCTCACGCAACCAGCAATGGTATTTAGGGTATGTGCAGTGCGGGAGAGGCACTTGCCAACACATACTTCTCTCCAACAATCTTTCACAGTTTGCTTTAATAATTTCCTGGGTAGTTTTTATAAGAAATCCACTATACTTCCCTTTAAAATAACTACTTTTGCCTTTACTTGAATGTGAAATCTTCATTTGTAGCTCCTTCTAGAGCCTGCTTCCAAACACTCCTCCTCAGAAGACTTGGCTCTTTGGTGTTTACACTACAGTAACTAGCAGTTTTGAGAAGGGCCTTTCCACCATGATTCAAAGGGTAGAGCACGCCATTCCCTAACCTCGTCAAGGTGATGACAAAGGAAAAAAATGAACCTGTAGGCCACAGGAAAAGAGGTACTTTCTCAGCAGGTGATAAGGACATGAAAGCACCATAAAAGGAGGAAATTCACATAGGCGAAATGCGTTGACATATACATGACCTTAGGAGGTGCAAGTGAGGCCAGAATCCATTAGTCTGCATGAGTGTGTGTCAGATATCTAAAAGAGGTAGGAACTACTAGGCCAGAAGGGATTTTGTTTTCTGTGAACTATTTATGCCTGTCCTTTGGCAGCAGTATTATAATTCATCCTGGCATTGGTGTTGCTGTGCTTGGCTAAAGCTCAGCCAATGTCCCTGAATGTAGCTGAAAGACTCCTCATCATTCTGCAGTTGAAGGGAGCTAGCTGACATTTTAAGAGCATTGTCACATCCAAACCTATTCACACCTAGCTTTTTAAACTTCTTGTTTGGTAGGTCTATTCAATCACTGTGGGGTGGGAGCATGTAACAGATTGTCCCTCTCACTGGTCATAGTGCCCTTATCTGCATGCTTGGAACATGCAACTGAACTACACCGAATCAGGACTTCTCAGAAGTACATCACCTGCTGTGGCTGCGACATGCTCAGGGCAAGCCTGGGGCTCCCTGCCCTGTTTTATCACAGCTGCTTTGGCCTTGGCTTTTAGGCTGCTTTAGTCTGAAACTAACAGAGCACGTGGTCTCCAAGTCTCTTGATTTTTGATTGTGTCTCCTGACATCAGTCAGGCTGGCTGTCCAGAAGCCCACTTGGCCTGGGTTAGAGAAAGTGGCAGTAACAGGCCCAAACAACCTCACAGGGTTGGTCAAAGCAGTTGGCTCAAGAAAGAAACACCAGGAAAAACACAGTGCTTCCAAATCTCCCCAGTTTCTCTCAGGTTCTAGAGACTGAGTTTGAAAACCATCAGGAAGCTCTCCGGTGATTTAAAGAGCTAAAGAGTTTTTTTTATGAAGCTTTTAAGAAAAACTGGACAATTGCTTGGAGTTATTTAATTACTTTCACTCTAAGCAAACAAGCAGATGCAAACCGAAGAACCACTGCAAGGTTCAGGATTTTAAGGCTGGGGGACTCACCAACTGCAGTTCAAATCACACAGCCTTAAATGGCAGTGAAGCATTTAAAGGACAGATGTAATTTAAATAAGCCACATCCCTTGTGCAGGACTGTAAAAGGTTCTTACAAAAACGGTAATATTAAGAACAACCTGGAGAGAGGAGGGAGATAAGGCACAAGTGAAAATTCTCTCCTCCACCAATTTCAACCCTAGTCCTAAAGATACGTTAGAAACTATCACCAGAAAAATCAAGCCTCCTTTCAATCAAGCCTTGAAGGAGGCCACAAGAGCCTGTGAACATGGGCCTGGTTTGGTTTAATGGTGACAATTGCTGGACAGGCCTTTTCCCATTTCAGATAAAGAACAATCAAACACAAAGAACTTACATCTGTAAAGGTGGCTCCAGACTGGAAGGAAGGCCATGTACAGTGCAATATCTCCCACAGTGGGATAGGACTTGAAGATAGAAATGATTGCGATCTGGACAAACATGAAGAACACAGGATGTTCCCTAGAAGGGATAAGACACAAAGGGTAAGAGGATCCAGTAGGGTCTCTGAAAACTGGAAACAAACACTAGCAAGGGCACAAACGTACTGTGGGATAGGGTCAAAGAGACTCTTGTAACCCTGGTCTCTCCAAACAAGCCCCTGAGTCCTGGGTAAGGTAGACTGAGCTGTTCTGCCCTCACACGGAAACTTAGTGCCTCAATTCAACATACATTTATACAGTTAGTTGGCCATCTGGCCAGCTCTCTCTTATTCACCAAAAAGCAATGAGTACCTCCTCTCTGAAGGTTAGTTGGAGAAGCCCATCATTATCCCCGTGGTACGTCATGATGTCTGTATCCGTTCCAAGTCAACAGGGTATGCCCACTGAGGATCCAGGTGTGTTAATGGATGTTTTTATCAGAAAGAAGGGCAATGTTGACAGCGCAGTCCACTGGAAGTGTCCCCAAGTTTTAACCTTTTTTTTCTGACAATAAAGACCTTGAAGTTCCAGCCAAGAGTTCTTGCTTTCTGACTACATTGGCTTATGCTGGCAGGGAGCAGGCACCTCTATAGCCTAAATTTCTGCTCTTTCTTTTGATGTCTGTAACATATCCATTGCACTGCAGAGCCCAACCTCCCCATTTCAGAGGAATAGACTGACACTTTTGGAAATGAGGAGGACAGGCCCTGTTAAAAAAACCTATCTTTTTCAGATTTGTTGATCCAGACATCTGATGCCAGCATTATAAGTGTCCACCGAACAATTGAGAGTAAAAAAGCCAGTGGAGAAACATACTTACTTTAGCTTTATCGCCAAGGGAATGGTGTAGAAGAACACATTGATTTGAAACACACATACAAAGAAAAGACTGAAGTGTTCAAACATCTCTGCAAAGAAGTACCAGAAAAGGCCAATGTTGGGTGTCAGATCTGGAACAGATAGGCTGAAATTTGAAAAGAAAAGTCGAGGTAACATTTTTAAATTGTTATTTTTCATTGCCTTGCTTCTGTTACATACAATCATACATACAATCATTGTGTACTACTGGATGGAGGATCTATATTTTAAATCAGTAGAAGAGAAACAAAAGGGGTGCAAACCTGAAGAGAAAAGGGACTAATCCTTCCCTCTGCCCCAGCAGGATTTAAACCATTCCCAAGGAGACATTTCTCCAGAGATGAAAATTTCACAGCCATGGTAGCTCAACAATCAAATCCACTTCCAATAAACTTAGTAGGAAAAATTTCCTGTCTTCTCTAATTTTTGCTGTTGCTTAATTAATAGAAGTTGGCTAATGCCTGCTCTCCTCCAAACACTCTTCTTTTCTTGCATTGCCAGTAAAATCACAGATCATACACTCCTTAGGACAGGGAGTGGGCACCTGTGTGTGATCCACAAGAAACAACATCGGGGGAGCTAGACAGAAAAACTAGAAAGAATCCTTATACTTACATAAACCCATAAACAGATGGGATAAAATCCCAGGAGTTGAGGAGGAAGAAGGAGAGGCAGATGATCACCACCAGGCTGCACAGGTATAGGGCTGCATACTGCATGGTGTAGAGCCAGAAGCTTTTACTTTTCAGTTTTATTGGTATGAACTGACGCTGAAAATGAAATACAAGCAGGCAGATATGCCTCATCAGACGGAAAAAAAGAAAGTCACAAGACAGCCTAAGTGTTCAGAACATATTTTAAATGAAAGCATCAAACATGACACTATGGCACTGGAAGGAGCAACTCTCAAGCACAATTTGCTTAATATTCCTCACTCTGGCTAATTAAGTCACACACATTGCACCTATTTCCAGAACTGTGCTTGAAAATACAGTAGCTAAGCTAATAATTTCTGCTTGCAGTGAGTCAAGTCTCATGCACTCAAGGTACGATTTACAAACACCTCCTCACAGCTACTTGCATCCTAGATATTTGCAATACTTTACTGCTACCTGCCTTCTACTGTATGAATCCAGATCAACTGGGTGACTCCATGAGCCACTATCCTGTGGTGCCAGGTCTCCACCACGTGAATTGGCACTCTTGCTTGGCTGAAATCAGGGAAAGAGGACATCCAGTGGGTTCCTAAGCACAAAGGAACCCCTCTAAAAGGTCACCTCCTCAGACAAAGACAACTGCTTCAGTCCTGCCACTGCCACACAGAATTGTAGAATCATAGAATGGTCTAGGTTGGAAGGAACCTTTAAGATCATCTAGTCCAACCATCAACCCAATTCTGATTAAAAAAAACAACCCAAAAACAAAGCACTCCCCAAAAAACCCCAAAACCACACAGCAACCCATCACTAAACCATGTTACTGAGCACTATGTCAACCCGTCTTTTAAATACCTCCAGGGATGGTGCCTCAAACACTTCCCTGGGCAGCCCATTCCACAATTTAATAACACTTTCCACGTAAAAAATGTTCCTAATATCCAATCTGAACCTCCCCTGGTGCAAGTTGAGGCCATTTCCTCTTGTCCCGTCGCCTGTTCCTTGGGAGAAGAGACCGACCCCCCCCGGCTACACCCTCCTTTCAGGGAGTTGTAGAGAGAGCGAGAAGGTCTCCCCTCGGCCTTCTTTTCTCCAGGCTGAACCCCCCCAGCTCCCTCAGCTGCTCCTCACAAGACTTGTGCTCCAGACCCCTCACCAGCTCCGTTGTCCTTCTCTGGACACACTCCAGCATCTCAAATGTCTTTCCTGTTGTGAGGGGCCCAAAACTGAACAAAGAACATTGGTAGATTTGCTTATTTTTCTGGGTTGCCTTTTTTGTTCTCCTGGAGAAAGGCCTCTGAAGCCATAGCAGGTGGACATATGACCCTTTCCTTTTTTAGGGAATAATAATGCATCTGAAAAGAGCCATGAAAGACATGTGTGACCTTCTCTCCTATTTGGGACTTTTTTTTCCCTTTGGGATGGTGGGACAAGGTGGGTGAAGATCCTTGTACCTATTCTCTAACAAATGTCACACGGGCCAATGTGCTATACTTCTGCCAGGTTTAGAAATGTTTAATTTGCTAAAAGGCCTAGATTTTTTTTTTTTTCCATTAAGTTTTTCAAAACACCTCCTCATTTTCTCCACCATTTATCTCTCCTGCCAGCTCTATTCTGTGAATTCACCTCCTCTGTGCTAGATGACACACTTGAGAAACTCAGATTGGTGCCAGGTTTTTATAAAGCGCTTCCAGAGATAGATTTTCACCACCTCCCCCTTAGGGAAAAAGTAGTGGTGTTTACTTTTCACTGAAATGTAGCTGAATAGAGCTCTCATCCTGGCAGGGATTATGGGATAATAGACTAAACAATGCTCCTCTTCTGAACCAAAAAGCAAATCATGGTGGTTTTTTCCATGGTTATGACATCAGCAAAGAGTAACTTTACGTGACCGGCAGCGTTTTGGCTGTGCTACAGTCCCATTTGTGCACATTTTCACGACCGTCTGAATTCAGAAAAATAGAAGGAAAAAGCACGTCAGCCCGTTGGAGAGGTGTCTGATGGCCCTGCGTAAGTTGCCTTCACTCTTTCCATTATCCTCTGCTCTCTGTAGATCAGAGCTGCTCATTCCTGTTAGGTAAATGCGTGATCAGGAAGTGTTTTTACTGGAATCGAGAACCCTGGCTAAAACACCAATGATCTGTCAAGCTGCATTTTTTTTTTTATTCCTTTTTTTTTGATCCACTCCCTTGCCCCCAAAAGCATTTCCCTAGTAAGTGTTTGAGCACGTCTTTGCAGCGGGGAGAAATCATGGAGGATCTCATTCTGCTGCTGTAAGCTGGAAACGCATTCAGTGCGGTGAGATGAAGAGTTCAGGGAGGGAAATCAACGTGTAAGAACATGTGGAGGGCTTGTTTCTGTCTTCCCCACCATAGGGACATGTGAGAGGAAGCCTTCAAAAATTGCTTTTATTGGAACTCTGTACTTTTATCGTTCCTTTGTATACTTTCACTCTTGATTCCTGCCTGTAATGATACACGCTACGGAAAGGTGCAGCTACAGGCACCTCTTCTCTAGTATTGTATGTCCTTGTTTCATTTCCTCATCTGCCAAAGAGGGTCGCATTTTGCTATCTAAATAGCTTTCTTCTCTGGAGTCAGAACGGAGTTGAACCGTGGCAGCTTGCAGCAAGAAGACCTCACGGAGAGCCCAAGAGGTTTTCCGGCACTAAATCAGGACACTGCAAGCGGAGGGGATCCCTGAGGACAAAGTTGGCTGAGCAAGGTCGTCTGTGTCCTGCATCTTGTGACTGCTCACTGTGATTTTCATAAAGTAAACCCATAGCTATGCAGGGGTGCAAATACAGCAGATGTACTTTAAAATGATAAATAACTGATAAGAGGCTGGGAAAAGAGTGGAAAGGACTGTAAGGGCAGAGCTCAGAATGGGCCATGCTGCTTTGCTATTCTAAAAAGCTAAAATAAAAGCTCCAGAGAGAAGACTATTTGTCCAAAGAAATAATAATCTGTCATTTTACCATGATTCCTACAAGAGGAAACTAAATTACAGCAGGATTAGAAAAGCAAGATTTGTCCTATTTCCCCACACTGCAGTTCTCTTTCTACTTACATCCTCCTTGTTCTCCCTGGAACCGGGTTTCGTGTTCCCACACACAGGGCTTAGTCATTTAAAAGAAAATTAGATCAAACGGATTTTAATTTATAATCTGAGAAGTAAAATAATTAGAGAAAAAGAGAATTTATTAGAAAACAGGTTTCTCGTTTAAAATATTGCAGAAGTGAAGTACAAAGGTTAACACGGCAGATTGGTTTTCTGTATCTCAGAAGCAGCATAAGTACAACCTATGATGTAAATGTTACTATAGTAACTAGTGTTTTTATTTAAAAGCCCAGTAAATAGACACATCAAACCCATATAAATTGTCAAAATGCAAGTTAAACTGCAGAGCCTGCTAGTTGAAGGAACACTTTTTTTTTTGGCCAAACTTACATTTTTGCTGCAACTTCCCCCCTGCAAATGCACTCGGTATTTTCTTCTTGCCAACCGCATTTTGGCACTCAGGAAACAGGGGCTTCGCTCATGGTGACAGCGCTAATTACCCGGGACCTCTCACGCAGCCATGTGAAGGCTTAAAAAAAGGAGGAAAATCCCTTCTGGTGAATTTTCTGTAGACCATTCCCTTCTGCTTCCCTCGAAAGCTTATTCCGAACAGCTAGAGCTACCTAACTATAAAAAGAATTAAGAATATGTTATGAAATATTATATATTCCTCCCTCCCGTTCCATGGATTCAGCTGAAGAGGAGGGAGGGGTCCCCTGAGGACCCGAGTGTGTTCAGTGCCGCTCTGTTTGCCTCCCTTCCTTCCTCCTGCTCCCCCCGAGCAGCCGGTGTGACTCCTTGCCCCTCCTGACCCTGTGCTGGCCACAGCCAGGGCCGCCGGCAGAGCCGACCGTCCCCTGAGGTGTCACCTCTGCTGTCTCAAATTTGCATGGTAGGCTTTGATTATAGAGTAATTACAGATTTGCATAAATGAAGAGTCGGATCTTACGAACATCAAGGACGTGTGCTTTTTATGCTCACCTTTCCCTTTTTGAAAACTTCCCTGTGCTTAGTTGTTTGCCTAAAAGATGAATGAGTGGGTCCTTGCTGTTTGACCTGTTGGTATTACGTATTTTGTGTTGGACAGTGAGGCTTTTGTGGCTAGACCATTGATGCATTTAAGTTTGATTGCCAGGAGGAAACCCACGTTGTGCTGTATTTGACATAGTTTGTAACCTAAAAGATCATGCTCAGAAGCATTTGGGAAAATCCCAAACTTGGCAGGTTCTTGCAAAGAGATTGGGATACAATTTTTACATCTGCCAGCTCTAAGTTCTCAGAGGGGTTTTGACACTCTTCAAACTTTAAACACGTGGGGTGTGTCCTGCAGGGTTCCTGTCTTCTGGGAAGGGTGGGATTTGGGGAAGGAGATGTGAAGAAGCCTCCTAGATAAGCTTTTAGAATGGTCACCAACAGGATCTGAGCCCCAAGGTAGGCTGAAGGCAAAGTCCTCACAAAGGACTGGAAAGACTGAGAGCCAAGAGGGAGGAGCAAATGGGTGCGAAGCCTGTTTATAAATGGGAAGAACTGGCTTGAAGCTGGGAAAGGGGGCTCAAATTTATTGTAAGACTGTCACCTGTGGAGAGAGAGTAGTGAAACCCAGAAAACTGGAGAATCTGGATGCACCTCACCTGGCCAGGACAGGGAGGGAAAGGCTCTTACGCGGTTTGTGATGGGATGGAGGGAGAGCGAGATGCTTCTCTGCATAGGAACAGAGGACTGTCCTGTCTGGTTAGTGTCCTGGCTATGGCAAGAGAAAAATCATATGTACAGTGTCTGTAATCTGAGCTAGCCCAGAGAAAAACCAATGTTACTGTGCATCAGTGCACGGGGTTGTGATGTAGATGCAGCTTTAGTCTTGCTTGCTGACAGCGGTCATCCTTCTCACGCTGTGAGTTAAAGCTCTGTGTTGCTATTGCTGAGGAGCTGAGATCAGGACTCACTGTGATGGGCAATGAACGAGTGTTTCCAAAGGAAATCACTTGCCCTGAGGAGATTATACTTTAACAGACAAGACAAGAATTGCCAGTTATTACCAACGGGCTCAGACCAGTTCCGGTGACTCAGGATCAAACTAATCAAATCTACACAAACACGGGGGAAGTAGTGGTGGCCTTGGCTGACAAGTCTGTACGGCCAGCAGGACGCCATGCACATCTACAGTGTAGGTCTAGGCCCACCACAGACCTGTTCTCCTGGGGCTGCACTTGCAGAGCTGCAGTGACTTACTCTCCAGGGCTTACAGGACCAGTTAGTGTGGCCAGAGCTGGCCTTTTGGGCTGTCCTGCCAGCAAGCAATCACAGATACAAACTCAACTTAAACCCTGCAAGCGTGGCTGCCCTGGGAAAAACCTTTCTTCAGGGTAATGTAGAACATCAAATGCATCTTTGCACGTGTACAGATAGAGGAATGCATCCATAAGGGAGAAAAATATTTAGTTCTTTGGTTTTAATTGCTTTCCCAGTTATTTTTTTAAAGTATATATTGATTACGTTGTCATTTCTCTGGATGGTGAGATACAACTCCCACAGGATGATGGGACCACTGGGTATTTAAGGTTAGAAAGGACCTCAGGAACTCTCTGAAACAACCTTCTGCTCAAGGAGAGCCAGCTGTGAGATGAGGCCAGGTGGCTCGGGCCTTTATCCATCTGGTCTTGAAAACCTCCAAGGATGGAAAGAGCTCTTCCTGTTCCATTGCTTGACTGTCCTCGTGGGGGGAAAAAAATTTTATTTCTATCATTTCTGAACCCTCTCATTTCACTTTATGCCTGTTGTTTCTTATCTTCTGACCATGCACCACATTGAAGAGGCTGGTCCTGTCTTTTTGATAACCTCCCTAGGGGAATTTGTGAACAAGTTTGGTGCTGATGCATCCAGAAGATGACATTTTTCCTGCAAAAATGACTGCTGATCGTAAGTGTTTTTAGTATTTTGATATTATTGGTATAGATGCTTCAGACAGACTTATTTGGTAAACTGAGATGGTTAACAGAAGTGACACAGAAGCTTAAAAGCACAAGGAAACATAAAAAATCTAGAAACCTGATGTGTCTATCGACTTGAATTATTAATGTGGGGAAAAAAAGCCTGATGCAAAAGTGGGCAATTTGTCACATATGAATCAAACTTTTTACACTTCTCTCATGAATAATTTTTGAAGTCTCTATTATCCTCAGAGACTTATCAGCTTCATGTAATTTCTCTCTGACTCACGAATTACTTCATCCTCTGCAACTATTTTCTTGCCTCAAAAACCTCCATTTAAGATGGCAATAGTAGTTCATATCACAATCTACATATTTAGGTCTCTCTCCATTTCTTCCTCTATGTATTAGGAATAGAATATTTGAATGTACACATTTCTGAGCATCTAGAATACGCAGCTGAGCATAAATACATTAGCCTGGCAGTGATTCCTTCCCTTTGCTTCCGTGTGTTTCCATCAGGTGTTTAGCAACACACCACTAGATTCAATAGGAATTGCCATGTCCATTGTGGGACACCGACCTCCTTCAGCCAGCGCAGGAATACCTGTGCTAGGGGAACTATAGTTAAAAGGCAAACAGTTCTAAATCAAAGCTTTGTTGAATATTAGCCTATTATTTCTTAAGCTTTTCATCTTTCTCTTGGTATCCTGTTGTTTCCTGCAGGCTTTTTAGGACAAGGAGCATCTTCTCATAGTGCATTGGTAGAATATCTGAAGCACAAAGTTCCTTGGAAGAAAGGTTTAAGGTTAATACAATTCTGCAGTGAGGCAGGTTTTTCATTAATATTAAATTTAACCCCAAAGACAGAACTTGTTAACTATTTGTCAGTAATTTCACCTGGATTTGTTTCTCACAGTAGAAGGATCTACTCCCTCTAAGCTGCTTGTCCAGTGCGTCAGAAAGAGAGATGAATTTTATTCTTTCATATAAAGACATGGATTTGGAATCCTACTTCTCTTTTTCCCGGTGGGAATCTCACTAGCATGTAACCAGGGCGCTCTGTGATAACTGCTCTGGAGACACGATGGTTCAGCTGTTCCACTGTTCACAGACAAACTGGTCTTACCCTGCCATCATGTGAGAAAAGATATGAGTTTTGCAGCTCTTTAAAAAAGAGAAGGTCTGTTCATACTTCACCTTGTTCAAAAGTTTCTCTTGATGATGGCATAAAATGTCTGCAAGTGAGTCAAAGTTTTAAGATCCCTATTTTGCTGCCGGCACCTCTGCTGTTAACAGATGTGATTCATTCCCATGTGCCTCCAAGGTGAATCGCTGTCAATGAGGTTTAGACACCTAACGATGAATTATTCTGTCCTGAAAGGTAAACATGTGTGCTCCCAGAGCTGCAATTGTTTCTCCGGTCCAAAGCAACACTTTAATTTTTTGTCCTGTAAAAAAAATAAATCAACAAGGGCCTTCTGAATAAAAGAGATGAATTGTCCTACTCTAATTTAAACAGGTGGACCTCTTGGATTATCTTTCTAAATTAATATAGTTACACCTGCATCAGTCTGGGGAGGAAACCTGAGCACGCAGCTGCCACAGGTTTCCAGCAAAGGAGGAACATACATGGAATTAACCAGTTCTATTTGATAATGGTATGTTCGATAAGTTTTAATGTCTATTCAGTTGTCCTTTCTTCTCATTATAATATCTTTTTTTGATTCTGCGACTGAAAGTTTAGTTTGTTAGTGTATTTGATGCCAATTTATTGTGTCAGTCAAAGTACAGGACTGTAATACGCGTACAGCAGTGGGGAAAACGAATCTTTCAGGGGAAAGAACATCTTTCCCCACAGAATATGTTTAATCACCTCTGCCATTTTTAATTTGCAATGTGGATTGCAGAGTGCATTTCTGTGGGTGCACAAAAAGTAAAAGTTAATTTTGTTGGTGCTCTTAATACAGTAGCAAGCGTTTGTTTTGCCGCTGAAGCTTGGATGCTGGTAAATAGGTGCAGAGAGATTAAGTGCAAAACATTCTTGCAGCAGCAAAAATGAATTATTGAACACTTCCCCTTGTGGAGGCAGAGCCCATCTTTGCATTAACTTCATAATGAAAACAGACAAACTTCTGGTCATTAAATGATTTAGAAAAATTTCTTACATACATACACGTGACTAGTTTTTATATAGAATAACAGTGTTTGATTTTTCTGCAGCAGTTCTGTAGTTAATTTCTTTCACCTGTTTAAATACAAACTGGTTAACCTGGCATGAATCAAATTGGATGGATTAGAAGGGAAACAAACCCCAGAAAAATGCTGAAATCCATGCTAGAAACCCAGAAGGAACTCAGTTGTGCTCAGAAATGACAAATTTAACCTGGCAGAACTGAAGCTGAATTTCTAACCCTTTTTCTAGCTCTTTCAGATGCATAATTGCTCAGTGGCACCAAGTAGCTAAGGTTAGGATGTTTCAGATTCCTGCATCTTTATTCTGAACTGGAAACCTCAAAAACGTTCTTCTGTTCAGACTTGTTACATTGTCACTAACCTGTCACTGTAGGGACAGGCGGCTGTAGCGGTTTTCCTCACAACAGCAGGAAAAAAACTTGTTTTTTGGGGTGGTTTTGTTTGCTCTTGAACAGGAAGTTTGCAGATCTTTCTACAGACCTAGAAGAGGATTCAGTTCCACATGGCAGAGAGATCAGCATCTCAATAGATACCTATATAAATGTAAAGCTGTGCAGGAGACTATAGATGTATAGATTATAGATGGTTTTATTTGTAAGAGGTCAGGGTACCATCATTATCTGTCAACACAGTGACTATATGACTGTCTCCAGCATGACCGGTGGAAGAAATTGGTTTAACGTTGCATTTCTAAAATAAATAAACAACTAAACCTTCAAGGCTAAATAACATTAAGTTCTTTAGTTCCATCAGTGGAACTTCATCTTCAGTCACATGTTTCTTGTTCTCAGTGCATTGCGAAGTGTGTGCGTAGGTCACTGAAGTCTTCTCACGTGCTTTGCAAAAACACTCGGGACTTGGTATTTTATGGCATTTTCTTGTTGTTCTTCAACGTGTAACTCTTTGAAAGGCTCCTGGACCTTTGTTATTTCTGTTATGCTTCAAGGGAGAAAATCTGAGGTGAAATGTTGAACAGAGACAGAAGGATTTGAGAAAGACGACTTCAATGAACTCAGTTATACTGAATATCAAATGGAAAGTAAGTCTAAAGAGAAGAATTGCCTATAAGAGCTGGCATTTTCTTGGAAAAAAATACATTAAAGGCAGGAAAGCACCTGCTCCAATGCGAATTAAAGGTAGGAAAGTTAGGAGAGGAGCAAGTAACATTTTCCTCAGTAATGTGAACCTTTAGTTGGAGCTGAAAGCCAGGTTAAGTTATTGAAGAGGACTTGTCAAAGAATAGCACAAGCATTTAGGGGTATTTTCAGTAAGTCCCTAAATAATTGATTTGGATATTCTTTGGATAAAATGCTAGTAACAGTTGCAAACACTTTAGAGAACAAGATTAGAATTCAAAGCGACAAACTGCTGAAGTGGTCTGAAATAAATAGGCTGTAATTCAATCAAGTGCAAGGCACTTAACCCAGAAATAATGAAGTGCACAAACAAAAGTTCTGCAGGAAGAATCCGAGGGTCGAGAGATGCGTAAAGAGAGCCTGAGTCAACACAGGCGCACGGTCAGGAGGGGAAAAAAGCAAACATCCTCACGGGATGTGTCAACAGGGCTGTCTTGTGTGAGAAGTGAGATATCTCTTCCCCCTAAATAGCACTGCCAAGACTTTGGTTGGAGTGCTTTGGGCATTGCTCTTCAGAAAAGAGACAGCAACAGGAATAAGCGCAAAGAGCTCGGTTATCCTTAGCAGGGCTCCAGAAAAGGAGATCTATAAAGGCGGAAAGAACTGGAACTTAGAATCATAGAATTGCTCAGGTTGGAAGAGACCTTTAAGATCATCTAGTCCAACTTTGATAAAACCCATCACTAAACCATGTCTCTAAGCACTATGTCAACCCGTCTTTTGAAAACTTCCAGGGATGGTGCCTCAACCACTTCCCTGGGCAGCCCATTCCAAGGCTTAATAACCCTTTCCCTGTAAAAATGTTTCCTTGGGCTCCAGACCTCTCACCAGCTCCGCTGCCCTAAACTTGAGTTTACACAGAGTATGATCACTATGAGACAGCAATATAACATACATCAAAGGACTTCTGAAAGAAGGAATTACCTGTCTTCTGTCTTTCTTAAGTATATGAAAAAGTA
>JAOXJK010000005.1:16365682-16381948 GCA_025774025.1 Xenus cinereus | reverse complement strand
TCCAGTTGTGGCCTCACCAGTGCAGAGCAGAGGGGGAGAATGACCTCCCTCCACCTACTGGCCACACTCTTCCCTACACAGCCCAGGATTCCGTTTGCCCTCTTGGCCACAAAGGCACATTGCTGGCTCATGGATAGTTTACTGTCCACCAGGACTCCCAGATCGTTCTCCTCAGAACTGCTTTCCAGAAGATCCACCCCTAGCCTCTATTGGTGCCTGGGGTTCTTCCTCCCCAGGTGCAGCACCCTACATTTGCCCTTGTTGAACCTCATGAGGTTCTTCTCTGCCCAGTTCTCCAGCCTGTCTCATGCCAGCCCTGCCACAGCTGTGTGTGCCTGCTGGGACCCGGGTGGGCTGGGGTCGGGAGGCACAGCGTGGGTGAGGTGGGCTCTCCGAGCAGAGGACTCACAGCGCTGCGCACTGGCTCTGGGCAGGGCTGAGGGTGATCCAACCCCGGGCAAAGGTCACCCCAACCCTGAGTGCTCCTGGAGGTCTCCCCATGGCACCAGCGCGGTGGGGATGGACCCTCCCGTCACAGTTGAGGGGTGTCAGGATGAAAAGGAGGGGGAAGGACATTCCCAGGGAGAGGGCAGAAGTTTGGTCAGGGTGGGATGGTGCTGGCAGGAGGCACTGGGCGATGCTATGGGGAGCAGTGCTGGAGGGGAACCGGTGGCTGGTGCTAAAGAGCCTGGTGCTCACACCTGCCGGTGACTCAGCCAGTGACCTCTTGTCCTCCTGCCTCCCCAGGCCTGAACCCGGGGCCATTCGCGGTCATGTATGAAGCCTTCGTGATGCATGACTTGCCTGGCTGTGACTCTGTCACCGCTCCGGATGCTCAGCATGGCTGTGGGGTGCTCAGCCTTGTGACCGGCTCTCTGAGAGGAGTCACCCCTGGGCTGTTTTGTCCTGTGGGACCTGTCTCTTTTGAAGTCCACACCCAGCCTGTCCTGTGGTGTGTGACTCGGCTGCCAGCCTTCCCGGGGACCCTTCCCTCGTGCCCGTCACGTGTGGCCTGAGCTGCCGACCACAGCCCCATGCTCTCCCCACCCCGTGGCTGGGCAGTGGGTGCAGGGCCAGGGGTGCTCAGCAGGGCAGAAGGTTTTGCTTCTGCCTCTCAAGAGGAGGTTGATGACCCCAAGGGCAAGCCTCTGCCATCGCACTCTGGGTAAAGGGAGTGTTGGGGGTCTCTGACTGCACTGGGGGCTCCCTGCCCCTGAGCTGTGAGCTCTGGGGAAGCAATCATGAGTTTCTGGTCAATATTTGGAAAACCATGTCCTCCCATCACTGCCATGCTGGAGCATCTCTACACCCAGAGCTGCTGTGCCCTGCCCTGCATTCCTACCCTGCCCCAGCCAAACACCCACGCTGTGTCCTGCCCAGTGAAGGAGAAGAGCACTGGGGTGCACCCTGTCCCGCTGGGGTGCACCACGTCCCTCTGGGATGGACCCTGTCCCATTGGCGTTCACTCTGTCCCTTTGGGATGGACCTGTCCCATCGGGGTGCACCCACTGCCCGTCTCTACCTGCGATGGCTCTTCCTGTCCTTGCCGGGAGGGACCCCAGGGCACAGGGGGCAGTGGAGCATCAGCCCCTGCTGGTCCAGGGCTCGCAGCCCTCCCCAGGGGGGGGAATGTGTTAGTTGTTCCAGACTGTGCCAGTGCCACCCCGGCACCTCTGCGTGTCGGGCACACTGTGCCGTGCTCCAGAGACCTCTGGCATGTCTGCCACAGCGACCATGGGGGGCTGTGGGGGCCGAGGGAGGGCAAGTGCAAGCTGGGCACTGTCCCCGCAGCCCAGCACCCCTGTGTCCTCCCCCCCACCTGCTGACGGACTCTTCCCACCTGCTGCAAACAGGCAGAGTGACATGGCAGCGAGGACAGACAAACAGACAGACCCTGGGGGTCCCCGCTCCGCTCCCCCCTACAGCACCACTTGCTTTGCTGCTCCCCCCAGGTGGGCACCGGTGGGTTCGATGGCCATGGCAGGGACACACGTCCAGGCCGTGTGGCTGAGGAGGGACTGGCCCAGGCTGTGTGGGGTGTTTGGAGGAAGTTCTGAGGAGGTGTGGTCCCTCTCCCAAACCTGTCTCTCCAGCTCCTCGCCACCCCCGGCTTGTCTCGCCCGGCCGGATTGCTCAGGCTTGCTCTCCCCAATTTTTGTCCCCAGGGTGACTGATCCCCTGTGTTTTGGCCAGTGCCCGCCCTGGCTGGGCTGCCTGCACTCACGGCGGCAGGAGGCAGCGGGAAGGTCTGCTGGACAAGGTCCTCACTGTCGTGAGGTCCCCCGCTGTGCCGTGCCGGTGCCACCTCGCCGTGCCGGTGCCACCTCGCCGTGCCCACAGCGGTGGGTGAGGAGGGGACCCTGACTCAGGTGCTGACCCTCTCGCTCACCTCCAGACCTCAGGGAAGCAGGGCAGGGGTGCACCGCCCTCCTTAGGGGTTCGGTCAAATTAATTAATCTTTGTTTTGCTCCAGCTTTATTTCTTCAGATCGCTGACAGAAAGAGGTGGCGATGAAAACACCGCCTTTAGCTTCCTGGTTACAGGGTGGGACAGGAGCTGGTGGAGTCCCACTGACTTCAGAAGTATCTTCCCAAAGAGGAGCACGTCCATGAGTGCTCCTCTGTAACGGCAGCCTCTTGAACCGTCCCCACTGATGCCAGCCCCAATGATGGAATTACAATATTCTGCCTCCATCCCAATTGCAGCATCTGGGACGCTGAACCAGGCACATCTGAAATACTTTATTGCAACCAAAAGTGTGGTTTCTACCCTCTCTGTCGCTCTTCCACGTCCTCCCCCCACCACAGGGGGGGTCAGGTCCGGCAGTTGGCTCTGTCTCCGGCTTTACCTTCTCTCCTGCTCAGTAAGTCCCCCCTTGCCCAGCACCCTGTGTACCCGGGGCAGGAGAGCGGAGCCGGCCCCAGCGCCTGTGCCTACCCCCGCAGCAATCACAGCCGGCTCTTGCATCACCTCCCCGGCAGCCTTCGGTTGCCGAAGAGCAGGAAGTAAAAAGTTTTTCTTTTTAACGACCCGACTAATACATAACATACACAAACTGTCCAGCTGGGGCAAAATGGGGTTTGCAGGAGAGGCAGTTCCGCGGGAGCCTTTCACCTAAGCGTGTGATGGCTCAGAGGTGAAGAGGTTTGCAGCCAGAAGAGCAGTAGCGCTCCTAAACATGCCCTTTCTGCCACTGCACTGTCATTGCTTTCCTTCGGATGAGACCAGGGGAAAGAGCTTATTGAAATAAAATTCCTGTCTATGGCTTGCCGGAGAGGGGATGATGAAGAGCTGCCTGTGAGCCCCTCCCGGACCAATCGGACCGGGACCTAACAGGCTGCTGCAGGACTTGGGATTGTTGATGCAGGGACAGGAGCTGGGGTAAAGGACATGGGGGTAATTTTTCCCACTGGACTCATTCTGTGGTCCCCACCATCATAGATCAGGCCCTAACAACCTCTCTGGTGTCTGTCCTTGATCAGGGGAGTGTGTGGCTAAAGTTACCCTGGGCACACACTCACCGTCCCAGGCTGGTGAGAGAGAAGGGGTGCTGGGGGAGCTATTCCCAGTGCTGCCTGGCCTCAGCCCAGCTGGCTCCCAACACCAGCCATGCATCCGCTTTGCTGGGTGCGTGTCACGGTGCCCTCAGTGAGGCAGAATCCAGCCCTACGACTTTGAGAAGCGGGTGGCTGGAGGAGGAGGAGGCAGAGCTCTGGTTCCTGGTCCCTCTGCCTGGACAGGTCACCGCTAGCAGGCAGGGTGGGCAGAGCCATCTGTGCCCGCTGAAGCACTGCCAGCTCTGCCCCTGAAGCCCACAAAGTGCCGTTTCTTCTTGGCCCAGCTGCGTTTCCAGCGGTGGGTGATCCCGCTCCTGAGAGAGGAAGGGAGAAGGCTCGCCGGGGCCACGAGCCCCCAGGTTACCAACTCCCGTGACCGCAGAGGTTCCCCGTGCCGTTCCGCCTCATGTTGTGGGTTGTCCTTAGCCACCAGCCTGCTCCACACACCTGTGGGCCATTCCCTGTGCTGACCTCGCCTCTCCGGCCCCTTCCTGGTCTCAGCTATAATGATGGGGTGTCACGGTCCCGTGAAGGACAGGTGATGATGGGAACGCCTGACACTGTTTGTGAGAGCTTATCTGTACCATACCATGACACAATTTTAATGAAAGAAGTCATGAAGAAGGTCTGGGGCATCAGGGAAGGTCTGGATACATATTTTGGGAGGCGTGTTTGTGTTTCTGGTGTTGCAAAACCAGCTTCCTCAGTGGCCGAAACCAGGCTGCTGCGGGTGGAGGTCAGGAAGGGCTGGTGTGAGTCGGGAGCAGAAATGCGAGGGAAGTACCTTATCTCCTGAGGGCAACACCGTGGGGAGCAGCACCTCTTCCCGTGCCCCATGCGCTGAGCTGGCTGCGTCAGACGTGTCTGGCAAAGAGTCTATTTACCTAAAAATTCATGAATAAAGTGCATCTACAAGCATCAGCTGATGAAGCCAGTCTCGTGCTCCAGGCATGACTTCGTTCCCAAAAAAGACCCTGCTGCCGCAGGTGAGGCTGTTTCTTGGCAGCTTGGATCCACTGCCAGCAGCGATGGAGGAGGGTGCTGGGCTGCCAGGGCTGGCTCAGGCTGCTGTTAATGAGCCGAAAGGACTTCAAAGGATCTTGGACCCTTTTCAAGGATACTTTCCTAACTCATTTCAAAAAGATAACAAGGCTTGGCCCTATCAAACACATTTTATGAGCTTCCTTCTGCTTTTGTCTCAGCCCTCATGCTCGGGGAAGGATTTTTTTCATGCCAGGAGCTCATGACCAAAATTCATTACATCTCAGAAATGGTCGGAGCTGCTGGATCTGCTTTGGTGCCCACCCTGAGCTCTGGAGATCTCCCGCTGGAGCAGTCCTCTGGTGTCTGGGGACTGCCCGCATGGGCAAAATTCCTTTCCTCCCCTCCTTCTGCCCATCAGTGCTCACTTCTGCCCCCTCCCCTCCCCAGCCCCGGCCATGTTTGCCCTCCTTGCCAGCCGATGTGCCCAAATGGCTCAGTCACTCCTGCACCTCAGTGGGTCAGGAGACAGGGAAGCAGCCAAGACATCGGCAGGGCTCTGACAGGCTGCAGCAGGGAAAAACACCCCCCCAGACCTGGCTTTAAAATCCCGGGCAAGCAGACACCCACTGGGGGCAACTGGGCTGCAAAGTGCCGAAGGCAGTGGCGCTGCTGGGACTGACCAGGCTCCGGGCTGCGGGGATGCCCTGCCCCGAGAGCTCTGGCAGCAGGTTGCCATTCACGCCGTGCAGGGCAGAGGGCAGGTCAGGCCTCCACAGGGCTGTCAAGTGCCGGAAAACTGGACGGTTTCCCACTCTGTGCTGCAAACGGAGCTGAACAACCTGCCTGAGGTGACAGGAGCCCCTGCCGGCACCTTCCCCTCCGGCTTAAATCAGCCAAAGCCATTTCTGAAGTTCAGGTTGATTTGGGCAATCTGGTGGCCCGGGGGGGGATGGTTCTTGTGCGAATTGCTGTCACACTGCAGTGGCAGCGGTGGATCCTGGCTGACGTCGCTGCCGGCGGGGTCACCGAGCGCGTAGGCCTTCAAAAGGCCAGTGCGGACCCGCTATGGCCATCTCTCACGCGGGGCACGTGTTCCCCTGTGCCCGGGGCTGTGGGTGCAGGCGGGATGCTCACCTGGCAGCATCTGCAGGGAGGATAATCTTCGTCACCCACATTCAGTGCCCTGAGAGCCGTGGCAGAGCGACCTGGGGTTGTACCCAACCGAGGTATGACACGAACCCCCTCCGAGCACATCAGCTGGGATGGATGTGGACCTTTAAAAAGCCTGTCTGTCTGCAAGTGACACTTAGCTATGCGCCAGGCTGGCCAGCGCTGCAGCTGGGGGCCAAAACTTTTTTGTCTATATATAGTGCATTTTTCAGATAACCCTCTTGTTCTATTTTTGGGCCATGTGCTGACTTAGGGCTCCGGTTTTGCTCTTGTGCTCTGCTGTATCACAGGTTTGAAGCCTTTCCATTTTCAGGATCCTCAGGCACCCAGATGTTTGGAAGGGGGTTGAGGAAAAGGCGGGTAAATCAATATTTTGGCTTCTTTATTAATATTCAAAAACAGGTGAGAAAATTGTTTTTAAGCATTTTGATGGAGCAACTAATCCTGGGAACCATGAAAGGCTTTTGCCACCTCTCCCTCCTTCCAATGAGACCTTCCAAGGAACAGAAACTTGGGCTTCACATGTGAGAAGGTGCCAGGGGCATCTTCTGCCTTGGGTGGGTTTCGAAGTTTTTGCCTCCATCACGGAGAGAGCAGAGGGATCCGAGGGTGGTTTCAGTGATGGGTCCTTATAAGGCTGCTGTGGTCGGGCTCAGTGAGAGCCACCCTCCCGGTGGGAGAGCTTGGCTGGCGGGACCAGGGCGCCTGCCAAGACCCAGTGGAAAGGCCTGCGAGCAGAAGCCTTCAAAGCAGCCTGTGCTTTGCTCTTTTTAAGGTCAGCTCCTTGGAAAGCTCCGTGCTTGGGCAGGTCACCGTCTGAGGAGCAAACTGACAGGCACACGTGTCCCCAGCAGCCCGTTCTGGTGCCCCCTTGCCTGCTCCTGTGACGGGCCAGAGCAGCGTGTGGACCTGAGTGCTGGGGGAGCTTCACCCCCTCGAGAGCTTGCTGTGCTGCCTCGTTATGTCAGAGCTCTCTGAGGTTTGAAAAAGCAGCTACAGCTCCTGAGGTCATGGGGAGCGGAGCCACCCCTCCTTGATGTGGGGTCAGGCACAGCCATTGCAGCGTTTCTGCAGGACAAACCAGACCAGTCCCACCACCGTGCGTGGTCCATGAAGGGCAAAAGCCGCAGAGTCTCCCACCATACCCTGCTCTTGATCTGCAACCAGGAGCCAGACAGTGCAACCCAGAGGTGCCACCCAGGCACGGGGTCACTAGGGATTGTATGTATTTTAAAACTCCTGTATGTGTCAAAGGTCTTGGGATGGAGCCCAGAGAGCAAAGGAAAAACTTTCCCCTTGTCCTCTCCTCTCCTCAAATTAGGAGTCCTATCTCCAATGTCACTGCCATCCTACCTCCTCTCCCGGCTCCTGGGGAGGGTGACACAGTCCTTCAGTGAGGTGCCAAGGTACACACAGTGAGACTCTGCCTTGCGTCAGTCATCTGGAGGAGGATTTTCAAAATGCCACAGAGTCATTGAAGGCTTTCATTCCTCTGTCACCGAGCTCCTCTGTTTTTATCACCACCCAGCCTGTGCCTGGTGAGACCGGCTGCACCCCACTGAGGTCAACATGGGGCTCATGGAAGGGCCTGGCTTGGGGGTGACCTCGGTCCCAGCCTGCAGCACCTGACCAGCACTGGCAGAGCACAGCTCACCCCAAACTGCGGCAGGACCCCCCCTCCTGGCCCCAGTGCTGGGCTGCCAGAGGGTGCTCTGCCAGCACAACTGGGTGCTTGACAGCACCTGGGGCGAGCGTGGCCATTAACACTGCCCGTCCGTGACTGCAGGCAAGTGGAGGTGGTTTGTCCTCAGGCTTTTAGGAGCGATGCTGCTCATGAAGCACAGCCCCATGTGAAGGGGTTCGCTCCTGGCCATGCCAAAGGCAGTGGGGGGTGGTTTGGTGCCTGGGCACAGCCTGACCGTGGGAGTGGTGCAGCAAGAGGAGAACCAGAGCCACAACCAGAGCCAGGAGGAGACCAGGGCTCAGTGCTTCTGCTGACCCTGAACGGCCCTCACTTGTCCCAGTTCATCTGGGACTACAGGCGGTGCAGCACCGTGCCTATCCACTCATCTCATGTCAGACCCCGATGCACAGCAGTGGGGTGGGAAGTTTTTCCACAATGACCCTAATGTGGCTGTGCACCGCGGTGCTGCCTCCCCCAGCCCCGCACACGTAGCCGTAGGTCATGTTCCCGTGCACGTGGCCGTAGCTCAGCCCAGAAGCTCTGAATGTCCCCGGGAGCACAGGAAATGGAGCGTGGACGTTCACAGCCCCTGTCTCCAGATTCCCATCCCATGCCCAGACGCCTGAAGCCATGGTCCCAAAGTTCACACTGCTCCTGTGTGCGAGCCGGGCTCCTTCTCCAGTCCAGGGCCTCGGCTGTGCCACCGGTGTTGCCGCCAAGCACTGTTGCTGGCCTGGCTGAAAATAGCCCCGAGCTAATTTTATCCTCAGTGGTGTTGTGTTTTTCAGGTCATTGAGGTGGGCGGTGGGGAGGACAGGGCGGGGGCACGGTGTGTGTGGGGATGTGCGCACGTGGGTGTCTGCAGGGACGTCGGAACTCGGCGAGGCACTGCCACTGCCACAGATCCCCACTACGGCAGCAGGGGATCTGTTCCCGTCGTCTCAGCACAAAACCAGACCGCGGATTAAGAGAAGACTTTAGTGTTCCCTTCCTCCCCTCAATACAGCGAAACCTGCCCAGAGAGGGACATTTATAGCTGCCCTCCCTTATCGGGAGCTCTCTTGGGTTTCACTCCTGGGTGACACCTGGGATCGTGCTCTAGTGCTGCTGCAGGCAGGGACACAGAGTCTTCCTGCCGTGGTGCCGGGCACCTGCAGCACCCATCTCATGCTCCTCGGGACCACCCCATTTCTCTGTGAGAAGCAGGCAGGGGAGGTCCCTTGGCCTGGTATCGTGCTGCTTCTGTTGGTATCTGCGCCGTGAGACTCCGAACACTTTGCTCGGTGCTACCACAGCCTTTACTGCAGCCACGGGAGCTCAACGAGGAGGAAAACCCCTCCTTTGGAGAAACACCACCTGCAAATTGGTCAGCTTACTCCAGGGTCTCCATCAGCTCCCTGGGTCCCTCCTCTCCGTTTTTCATGCTTGGCTTTACAATCTTGCTTCTAAAAGAGATAAAAGAGCTGCTCAACAGGGTCCCAAGAGCAAGGGACTCTCCGGTGTCAAATGGGCAGGGGGATCCCGGGGGGAGAGGGGAGGGGGAGCAGGAATCTTCCCAGCATCATGAGCCAGCTCATGGACAGCACTTGGGAAAAACTGCAGGCAGCCAGTCCCTGTCCCCCAGGGAGTGCGGGGCCTGGGCTCAGGGCTGCAACAGCAGCAGCGAGGTTCCTCTCGACCCGGGGCGGCTGCGGGGAGCAGGTCCCTGCCTGGCCACCCTCAAACCCCTGGGGGACAGGGAGGGAGGGGGCTGAGACACCGCTGTGGGAGCTGCCCTCTCTCCTGGCCAGCATGTCACAGTCTAAAGACACCATAAAGAGTCGAGGTGACTCACTGCAAGGACACCTATCAACACAGCTGAGACTCTGCCCGGAACAGCTCCTCCAAGACTGTTATTTCAGGCTGAGGGTCACAGTGAGTGCTGGATAAACCTGTTCTTGTCCCAGGGACCCTACTCCAGCACAAACTCCTTAGATTGCAGAAAACTCACTAGTGAGGAGAGAGTAGAGCGGAGTCGGTGCTGGTGTCCTGGCCAAGGCAGCTGAGCGCAGCGTGGCCACCCCGAAGATGCTCCCACCAGCCGCTACTGGCACGAGGCCCCAGCCCCTTCCCGGGGTGCTCTGGGGAGCCCTTTCTTTCCACATCAGGTCAAAACCAAACGGCAGGGCATAAAACTCCTCCGGAGAGGGTGATGGGTTCACTTTTCCCCACTTTGCCTGGACCTTCTGGGCTGAGGATGTCCCCGATGAGGCTTTGGCTGTGCAGTTTGGATGGGAACATGGGTGTCCAGAGGAAAGCCCGAGGGAGCAGCTTTGTCTCTGCACCGGAACTGGACCCTGTCACCATGTCATCCTAGCGGTGGCCAGCAGCAGTGTCCCCTGCAAACACCAGCTGCTGGGGAAGGTGTGGTGTGACCCCGCATCATGAAGTACAGGGAGAAAAGGGAAGGGGCATGTCTGGATGGCACCGGCAAAGTGCAGGAGAACCGGTCTGGCCAGGACACACCGCTCTGACCACTCTCCAAAAAACCTTAGCTGAGCAAGCAAGGCTGGACGCCCACAGAAGAGTGATTTTTCTTCCCTATGATTTTCCCATCCCCTGAAATGGAACAAGCAGGCTTCATTTTATTTGCTTATAATTGCCCTGGCTTGAATTTGAGCGTAGAAAGTTCCCGCTTCTTCTCCTAGGGAGTGATTTAAAATTAATTGATACAAATAAATGGGACTGTGAGCAGAGGAAGGTGATCGCGGGCGAAGGCCAGCGTGCTGCCAGTGCCCACCATGGGGGGTAAAGCGTGTGGGGGTGCTGCTGCCGTGCTGTGTCCTCTGCGACCACCACTGCTGTGTGCCTCAGCCCAGCTGGGCTTCGCATTTAAGCGTGTGTACTCCCAGGGCTCCAGCTCGAACAGGCAAGTAATAATCAAATCCATACTGAACGGGAGGGCAGCCTGGCTGGGTGACTGAGGGCTTGCTCTTTTATTCAGATGCAGCACAGGCTGAGCCTCCCCTGCCTGCATGGGTCCCCAGGGCTCAGTGCCATTCTCCAGTAGGACTGATGGCCAAGACCTCACGTTGCACAAGACAAATATATGGCAGGAGTCAAAAAGAGAAAGAAACCCTCTTGTGCAAGAGCTGACAGCTTGCAGGTTGCTAGTTTCACCCAGCCTGGGCACACGCAGGGCCCCAGCGGCACCCCAGTGTGTCCCGCCCTGACCCAGCGGGCTGCAGCACCTCCGGTCACCGAGGAATGGCCAGGCTTGACCTTCCACTGGCCCGGGGTCAGCTTAGGTGGGATTTAACCCTGACCTTAAAGAGGCCCCGAATGCTGATTCAAATGATCATGGTCCTTTTGGGACACATGGCTGAGCTCAAGGACTTGAGAGCAAGCCGGGAGCAATCTTGAGTAAAGCACTGGCCACCTCATGACACCTATCTGGAGGGGGTCACTTCCGACCCGGGTGCAGGTAGAGGAGTCAGGGACATGTGGGATCTAACCCCTGGAAAATCAAACTGCCCTGGTTTATAAAAGCTGCAAACCTGTATCATCACTGAAGCCACTCAGGGGGTGTCAGAGGTCTGGGGGGGACTCTATAGTCCTGAGGCACACAAGGGCCTCCAGGGTCCTTGCCCAGTCTGGCTGGAGTCAGTAGGACCATAGGAAGAGCAAACTTTCAGCTGTGGTCCATTCCTCACCTCTGCACCACGATGTGCCCTCTGGGGTACCACCCCCCAGTGCACACTCGCCCTATGGAGCACGTACTCCCCTCTGTGGAGAATACCCACCCCCATGGAGAACACACCACTCCTATGGGGATCACCCCAACCCTATGGAGCACATCCCACCCCTAGGGAGAACACACCACCCCTGTGGAACCCATCCCGCCCCTGGGGACAACACGCCAACCCTACGGAGCACATCCCACCCCTATGGCTCATGGCATGAGGCCTTCTGGGGGTAAGGCCAGGGCCTGGGAGGTAACTGCTGCTGCTGGAAGCCACACATGGAGCCCACATGGGGAAGGGCAAGCTCTGGGGGGGATGCAAAGACTGAACTGATGATGGGGGAGGAATGACCAGCTGTCTCCCAGCAGCAGAGGGGCGCAGGGCGGCAGGGTGGGCAGGCTCCTTCTCTCGGTGCTGTGGTGAAGATGGAAGTTGTTATCAGCCAGGGGACCCCTCATCGAGATACCACTAGGGATGAGATGGCCCATGGCCAGTGGCTGTTAATGGGCATTGGCTGGGTTCCCCCCTCCTTGTTCTGCGGCGCAGGCAGGGAGAGGGCAAACCCCTGCCTGCTCTCCTCGCCCCTGGAGAGGCTGCTCCCAGGCTCGGGCAGAGGTGCTGAGGCTGCCGGGGAGGTGGCAGTGGCAGGGGGTGACGGGGCACTGCTGTGCCCGCTCCTGGGCCGGCCCCTGGCTTTACGGGCAGGGAGCCTGGCTGCCTGCACCCGGGCCACCAAGGTTACTCCACGCCGAGACACGCACGCCCCAAAATCGCCCTGGGTCAAATTACTGGGCTCATCTCACCAGCTGCTATTTCCTTCTGTCCCAAAGCCAAGCGAGGAGCTTGTAGAAAACAAGAACGTGTCAGTCCGAGGGCACTCTGAGTCAGAGAGCTCCTGGGCTGGGGTCACGCGGGGCTGCCCATGGCAATGGGCTCTCTGCAGCGTCCCCTGGGAGGGACACCCCACCCCGGCCGGGCGCTGCTGCGGAAGGTGGCCAGCTTCTCCCCTGATGACTCCCCCAAAGTATCTGAGTCCCTGGGCAGCCTTCCCGATGGGACACCGCTGCCTGGCCAAAAGCCAGCTTGCAACCCTGGTTTCAAAAGATGTTTTGGTGTCTCCTGGCAGAAAGCTGCTGGTGACCCAAATTCTAAATATAGAAGCAAGTCCATTTTTTTGTAATGAATGCAAAACATCCGCACCATGATCATCTTTGTGAAACAGGTCTTTTTGTCAGAGAAGTGTAAATATAACACCTGGATTTCTTTCTATTGAGGTCACCTCCTGGCTGTGGTCATTCTCGGAGTGCTCTCGTGGTTATTTGCTCTAGGTAAACTCCTCCATGCTCCTTCCCTGCTGGAAAGCCACAATCAGAGCCCCTGGCAAATCCCAGGCCTGGGGCTGCAGCTCTTCATGTGATGGACCATCCCTGTCTCAGGTGATGGGTAGTTCCTTCAGGATGGAAGCACAGCGTGAAGCCTGCCTGTTGCCTGCTCCTTGGGTGGAAGGCTGGAGAGCCAGATCAAAGATCATAACAAATCCACTTTAACGAGCATCTGAGCCACACCATGTCCCCACAGTCCTAGCTCCCACAGGGACTGAACTGAAGCCTTCACCTGTGGTGTGTCTGGCCAAGCATGGTTGGGTTTCCCTGCCAGTGTCCCTTTGGTGCCATCAGAGAGCACCAAAGAAGGGAAGGGGGAGGAGACACTGCTGTGGAGCCCCGTGGACCTGGGACGGTGCCCACCTGGACCAGCCAGGTCTTGGGCATCTCTGGGGAAGCACAGCCATGGGAGAGACCATGCTGGGCCCGTCACTGATGGATCTTCCTCTGGCCACTAAACCCCAGCAAGACTCCCCTGAGATTTCTTAGGGCCTAGTAGTTTTGCCCAGTTTAAGTAAATTTTGAGAAGAGTGAGTAGGAGCAGAGCTGACACCCATGGGCACACCTCCTGTCCCCGGTGCCACCACTTCAGGAGCCAGAGCTGCTCACAAGGAGAGCAATGAGGAATTTTAATGATGTAAAACAGCGCGTGTTTACTTTTCTTGATCTAGGACACAGAAAACCACCTTCAGGCGGGAGCTCCCAGGCAAACAGGCAGTATGAAGAGAGCAGCCTGTGGAGTGGAAGCGTGGCAGACACTTGGACACTGGAGATGCGGGTTATTGGTGGCACCTCCCAGTCCGCTTCGCTGGGGCTGGATGGTGCCAGGGTTTCCGGGCACATCCCAGGCCCCTGGAGTGGGCGCCTCGAGGGCACACAGTGGAATGGGGGTGGCTGGGACACCATGCCCTTTGGGGAAGGAGAAAGAGCAGCTTCTCCTCATTTCATTTTCCTGGTCTCTATTGTTTTGCGCAGAGCGTGTGTTTAAGGACAGTTTCTGTACATCGCACAGGTCCCTCTTCATTAACTGCTCTTCCCAGCCCCTGCTGATGAGCACACAACTCACGGAGTGGCAGCAAGTCACACGGCTCAAACGGAATGTGGCCTGAGGGCACGCTGCAAGGACTTCAGGGTGCTGTTGACCCATATCCCCAGGACATCCAGGGCCACGGCTGTGAAATGCTTCTTCACGGTGCTCAACAGTTACCTGTGTGACCCTGGCATCACCAGGAGAAATGACTGGGGCAGCGCTCCCCAGGCCTGGGGAAAAAGTCACGCCAGGGATGACAGGACCAGCATCTGCTAAGGATGCAGCAAGGTGACACCAGGGACCTGCAGGGAAACCGGAGCAGAAAGCCAGGGCTGGAGGGACACCCTGGGACACCCATGCTCCGTCCATCCTGAATGCTGGAGACATGTTCCTGGAGGGTTTTGCAAAGATCCAGTCACACTATTGTTTCCTGATCTCTTATTTTTTTAGAAGGGTTGTTTGGGTTTTTTTTGGGGAAGCTGGACCCAGTATCTTCTTTCTTTTTTTTTTTTTTTAATAAAGGACAGGTAAATAATGAAAGCCTGGACTGATTTGCATGCCATTTGTTGGGTGAAATGAAGCACGTGTGTGACATGCCGGCCCTGCGCCTTGCTAGGAGCTATCAGCGCTGCCTCCCAAAACCTCCGGGGTGAACCAGAAGCCAACGTGATGACCATCTCCTTTTCAACAGTCATCCCAACACGGAGTGCTGCCGGTTACGCATCCGAGCAGCGGAGCCCGAGGCACCTGCTGGTGCCGACTCACGCTGGGACGTACCGAGGCTCCCGCTGACTCTCCTGAGGCAGGTGATGGGCAGTCAGCTGCCTGCTCGTCCTCTCCGGCCACAGCCACCTCGGGCCTTGCAGGTCAACTCACCGCAGCGTGACTTTCCTCAGTGACCTGATGGCCAGGGCCATCTGGGAGCCAAAGCCAGGTCACCCCCTTTGCTAGGGTGGGTGTCCCTGCATCCCGCCCCAGCACAGAAGTCACTCTGGTTTTCTTTCCCTTATTCAGGGACACTGCTGTCCCGGGGACCGAGGAGAGGGCCGCTCCAACACCCGCAGGCTCTCCCTGCTAGCCCAGAAGGCAGAATGACATGGACCACGGCTCAGGGCGGCAGCTCGATCACCGCAGCCTCGTAGGCACATGAGGGCTGGGTGACCGCAGTTTCCTGCCCGCTGTTCCCTGCGCTGGCGAGATTAAAGTCCCCGTTTCCCACTGCCACATAGAGCACGGCTGCCAACCAGCGCTTGAGCCCACCGACCGGGGCACCCAGGGCCAGGCCCAGCAGGTACCAGCAACCTCTGTGGGCTGCTCCGGGCTGGTGCAGAGCCTGCTCCTCTGCTTTATCGCGTTTGCAGCAACTTCCTCCCAGCAATAAATCACTGTGGGCAATAACCGCCCGGGAGGGGGGCTGCCTTCCTTTTTTTTTGCAGCAAAAGAGCAGGGCAGCGTGTATCAGAGACGGAAGCATTTCCCACCCCAATGGGGAGAGAGGGTCATCCCATTAAACCAACCCTTCCGGGGACATGCCGGGGGGAATGGGACAATTTACCCTGGGATAAGTTTAACCCTAGCATGATTTGCTCTGATGCATTTATTTATATCCACTCCCGTATGGCAGCAGGATTAAAGGTTCGTTTCTGCAGTCCTGCCGCAGCCAGTAGGAGCCACATCATAATCTCTCTGTGCAAAATGAGTACTAATAAAAGCAGCAAACTGAAACCCACTGGCAGCATCTCCCATCTTCAAGCAGAGACCAGATCAGGGGTCAAGCTTCAGTTGTGTCGTAATTTCTGGGTGACTCCTGCAGGTGCCTCCGCCGCTACGCCCCGCGGTGCTGAGCACCTCCAGCTCTTTGTGGCGTTAATGGAAACTGCCAAAAACGCCCTCCCCGGGACATCCCAAACGAGTGGGGTTTCTGCTTAGAAATGTTTCAAGTTCACAGACTTCTCTCCCTCCCAGCAGAGCTCTGCCAGGCGGCAGCGCTCCCCTCCTGAGATGGCCTACACCCTTCTGCAAGGTCCTTCAATTACAGAAGGCTAAATGTTATTTAATTTGGGACTGCGAGTTGAATAAGACTCAATTAAATTCTGCCTCTTGTGCATTTGTGACGGGGAATTCTCACCTGTGATGCCAAATGAGTCCTAACTGTACCACGCATGACTCAGACACTTAAACTGTTCTATTAATGACTGTTTTAATAAATGTTCTATCTTTATACGGACAATTTCCTGCCGTGTGATGAGCTTGGCACGATGTCAAGCCAAACCTTGGTCCCATGGTCAGCCCCTGCTGAGGACGAAGGCGAACGCAGCGCTGGCCGAGCATCTCGGGGGCTGTAGCACCCGCGGGATGTCCCCGGTCAAGCCCCCCCCGGTACCAGCCGTCCCCCCCCGCCCCGAGCCCCCGCGTTGGTGGGAAGGCTGGCAGGTTGCGGGCAAGTGGTTTTTACTTGTCTCCAACGCCCTCCTTTGTGTCCCACCAAAGTTTCTCTCGGAAGGAGGCCTCGGCGGCGCAGGAGGGCGAAGGAAACGGGTGTCGGGCGAGGCGGGGGGAGAGGGGGGGGCGCTCCCCGGGGCACCCCACGCCCCGTCCCTCCCTTCCCGTCGGTGGCCGCTCCGGCGCATCGCCTCGCCCGGCTCCTTTCCCGCCGCCCTAGCGCGCCCCGACGGCGGCCGGGCCTCTCCGCAGCGCCGCCGGCTCCGGTTCTTTCGGTCTTTCACTCGTTTCCCCC
>JAOXJK010000005.1:16328264-16348040 GCA_025774025.1 Xenus cinereus | reverse complement strand
CTCCCCACTCCTCGTCTTCCTTCCCCCCACTCTCCATGGCTCCCCTCACCCTTCGCCCCCGATGCCGGCCGGGCCAGCACCCCCTGCCGCTGCCGGCAAGGGGGGCCCTGCCGCCCCCTCCACCCTGGCGGCCACGCCAGCCTTCACGCGGGAAATCGGTATTCCCGGTGAAATCACCCCTTTCCTAAATCCGCGGCGAAGCCCATTTGTCCTGAGGAGCCTGTGACATCAGTGCCTTTCTTCATGACGTCATGACTCCTCGTACAGCCGGGCTGGGATGTCCCAAGCAGAGACACCGAGCGGCAGCGAAAAGAGCAACAACGCAACAAGATTTGGGATTTTTAGGAAAAATCTCATCAATAACACTAAGTAATGCTTCCTCCCCCCAAAACCAGCAAATAATCCCCTCTCTCCCTGATTTCCCAATTACGTTTTTACCGTGATAAGACAAAATACCGGCTGCCGGTCCCGAGGGGGCTTGTTGTGGGGAAGAGTTGGTGGACACCTTGGTGGCAGGGTCAGCCGGGCGGCTCGCGGTGCCTCATGGTGTTTTTTTTAAAGACAACCTTAAAAGCAATCTCAGGAAACAAAGCACCGTCCCAGCGCCTCGCCGGAGCCCTCCATGGCCTCGCCGGGAGGGGGTGGCACCGTGGCCGGCGGTCCCTCCAAGCTGGCTGGCTGCTTCGTCCGAGCAAGCCCCCTCCTCCTGGAGCCACTCATCTGCCCAAGCCGCACCAATATACGTACATATATACATTGGTGGGTGTATATTTCCCTGTGTTCTTGGAAGAGGCACCGCTGAAGCCAAGGAGCACCGTCGGCCCCGTGTTAATCCCTGGGAGGGGAGCGGAGACAGGGACCTGCGCAGCTTCCCCGAGGTGGCAAAAGCACGTGGAAGGTGGTGGTGAAGGGATGCTGAAGAGGAGGCCGGAGGGAAGAGGCTGAAGTAAGGGCAGAGATGGACCTGGGAGCGGTTGCAAAGGGACAGGATGGGGCAGGCCCGGTCAGTGGGGCCGGGTGAGGGGATCGCTGCAGTGAAGCCATAATGGGAATACCTTCTCCCCCCACTAAAAATTGCATCCTTTCCCATGAAGGGCCAAATTCCGGCGTAGGCAATGCTGTTTTTTTAATGCAAATCCCTCCCTGTGACTGACTCATTCTGCCTTGCGAAGGACACGTCCAGACTTTTCACCAGCTCCAGCACCAGCTGAGATGACTCCAAACCCAGCAGAAATTTACTGATTCCTCCCCAGCTCCCTCCCTTTAGAGACTGGTTTTGCACTCCATGCCCCGAGGAAGGTCTGGCCATTGTGTCCTGCTCGTGGCAAGCTCTCAGCCTGGATTTCCACCCTCTGAGACAAGAAATATCCCCACTTCACACCCCCCAAAAATGCTGATTTCACAGGAGTTTCTTCCATTTGCCACGTTATATCCCTTAATATCAGTTTGGGACCTAGGTTGAAGGAATCGCAGTAAGCCCAACCTCAGACAGCTGATATTTATTAATTTTTTTTAATGAGATTAAAACCAAAACAAACCCTCTTATGAGCACCAGCCCCTGGCTCTGTGCCTGGGAGCCTGGACCACGGGGGAGCTGGCTAATGATGCTCACCTGCAGCGTTTATCTTTCACTCCCATGACACGGCGTTCCCAAAAACACAGAAAGAATGAAAAAAAAAAAAATGCTTTCAAGTAGCTCCTTTCAGCCTTTCCCTCTCAATTCTTCCAGGCCAGTTTCTCATTTCAAGTCCTCCTGAGACCCGGCGCCCTCATCACAGGAGTGATGTGATGGCTCCTGCCCCTCTGGCTGTGGCAGCCAGTGCTGGGCCGGCAGAGATGCCGGGCTGTGTCCTGCACCCGCCACACCGGTGTGTCTGCTGCTTCTTCAGCCTTTCTGGTGAGCGTGGTGGCACCAGAGCTGGTGTTTCACGACCGGTGGTTTATCAGCAAGGAGCGGGCAAGGATTGGGGAACCCGTTGTTGGCCCCCCCGGCCCTCGGCATCGCCTGCCGCTCCTGGGGCCTTGCCGCAGCCACCGTCCCTCACCACCAAACCTAAGACCCTGCTGGAGATCACCCTGCTTCACCTCTGTGTCTTGGCGAAGAGACCGGTGACTCCTTGACTCGAGGGGAACGTTTACATCCTTTGGCTTCACATTAAATGCCTTTTTTTCCCCCCAAAGCGATGCCTGGTGTGAACCGGGAGCACGGCATTTGTAGGGTCGCTGGCACCGGCGCTTGTGAAGACAAGTGGGTGCTGAGCCCCAGCTCTCGGGTGCCCGATGAGGTGCTGCCTTCCCTGCGCCGCTCCTTCCCCTGTCACCGGGTGCTGTGCGTCAGAGGAAGCGTTGTCTCTCTAGCCCGAGTACACATCAAGAAGTGGACAAGCCAAGCAACGTCCTGCCTCCCTGCCCCTTCTCCATTGCAAATTCTCCTCCTTCACATCTGAGATGCCGACAGTCCTTCCGGAGCGCTCCCGAAGTCAGAGGCTGGCCGCGACCCCGTCATCCCCCGCAGCTCCCTGGGGAGGCCGTGCTGGGGACAGCAAGGCTGGCTGGGGGCCGTGTCCCCAAGAGATCCTGCCGTGTCTCTCCTACCAGCCCTTCCCGTGCCCACCAGTCTGCTTGCAAACGGTACCCCCGTAGTAGAAACCCCTCATCAAAATCCTCCTCATCCATCACGACCCGGAAAGCCGTGGCCATGCTCCCGGGGCCCAGCACACCCGGCTCTGATGGCTGGCACCCAGCACCCGGCTCTGATGGCCACTGGAGTTACTGCGTCCTGGTTTTCGGAAGCGAATGCAAACTGTTTTCCTTTCTTCTTTCTGTGCCAGTCTGAGAAATCTTTCATCACGCTGTGCACAGCCAGCACAGGATATGAAGCAGAACTATTATCACACTTTATATCAAGAGTATGTTTATAAAGGATTAATAAATTATTAATAATGTTTTCATGAAGAGGTTAATCCAGAGTCCTAGCATCCCGCAGGTCAACGGAGCGCACTTACCACAGCATATACGGGCTCCTGCGACCCCTCCCTGTTGTTTGCACGCTTGCTCGTGTATTAACATCTAATAATCACCTATTAATCCCTGCAAAGCGACTGTCGATCCACCAGTGTGACCAACTCTTCTAATGATGCGGCAAAGGTGTGTTCAGACTGCGCTTTGCAGAAGCGCTGCCACGCTCCTCTCCAGCCCGACGGCGAGCACAAGACCTGGCCTGATACCAAATCTCCTGCCCAGTGTCGCCAGAGCAAGGAAACCCCTTTACACTGAGCTTACGAGTCTCCTCGAATCTTAAAACAAATGAAAGGTGCTTAAAAACTGAGAACTTCTCCTGTCTGTGCATATGTGTGCATGTGTAGATATTTCACCACGGCATGGGTGTTCGGTAGGTTGTTTCGGGGTGCGGGTTTTAGTTTTTTTAGGGGTTTGTTGATATTCTTTTCCACCCAATATTTTCAATTTGTGACTAGCTGTGCGGTGCTCCCGCCGGGAGGGTGAAGCGGCCACGGCGCTGGCTGGCAGGGAGGCCCTTGGGCCGGTGTCCTGCTGGAAAGGCTGGGACGAGTCTTGCTTTCTTTTCTTTACTTGTGTAGGGGGAAACTACAGCATGGACTCAGGGACAAACAGATATGCTGGGGTCTTTAAAAAAAAGAGGTTTGTTTTTTTTTCCGGGCTTCTCTGTTTGGCTGTGGGGTTTGTTTCTGGCTGTGAGTCCTCCGGTTGGCATTGTCCTGAAGGATGCTGCGGGGATGTGACCGAAGCCTTTGGCAGCATGTGTCGGTGCGAGGCTGCTGTGCGTTGGGAGAGAAGCAGGGTTTGGTGCTTGGACATAGCGCTCTTCCTGAGCAGCAGCCCCTCTGCGTTTGCCCATGTCCCAAAAGTTCACCTTACAGCTGCTAGAGTGCGGCCTGTCCCTCCTCGGGCTTATCTCGGAACAACCAGGTAGGGATTTTAAGCAATGAGGCCCCGAGGATTTGGGGAAGCGAAGCGGAGCTGCGCTTTCTGCAGCCACGGCTGGCCTGGGTCCCACTGCGGCCCCGGGAGCAGAAGGCAGCCAGGACGGGGGAAGCTGTCGGAGCAGTCGCGTGGAGGAATGCTGGTGCAGGGGACAGGCAGGTTTCTGGGCAGGAACTTTTGTGTTTCTTGCAATGAAAGCATTAAAAAAAAAAAAAAAAAAAAAGGGAAAACTTCCCCGGTGAAAAGATCTGGGCAAATCTCTGTTGCCCAGATCTCTGCTCAGTCAGGTCAATCACAGTCAATCGCGGATGGGCGAGCTGGCTCCAGCCCCGCGCTGGGGGGCACGGACGGGCAGGTGTTTGGGGCATCGGGACGCTGTGGGCAGGCTGGGGCTGGTGGAGGCAGCAGACCCCTACGGTGGCAAGATCCCCGTGGTGCAGGGGGTCTTCTCTGAGCAAGGCACGAGAGATTTGCATCTCGGTTGCCTTCTCTGGGTACGGGGCAGGGCAGCCCAGCTCCACAGCAGAGGGATGGGTGAATGCCCCGAAGCGAATGACGAGGCTGCCCCGTCCATCAGGACCAGGGTAGGAGAGGCACCCCCCTGGAGAATGTCACCTCTCGAGATGAAAACCAGATCAAGCCAGGACACGTCTAAACCCGTGTACCCCCATGCGACCCACCTCCAGGGCAGCTTCCCACCTGGCTCTGCTTGCCACAAAGGTGGGCTGGCAGCCACGGCAGGGGCAGGACACCTCGCTGGCAGCCAAATTTTTGCCATATTTGGGCTCTCACCTGCATTGCAAGACCAGGGGGGAGCTGCCACGGGAGGTGCGGCAACGGTCCTCGTCACCCGATGCTCTGAAACACGCACTCACAAATGTGCTTTCCAAAAAACTCTGCTGTAAAAGCTCAATCTAGAAGGAAAAGGATTCTTTCCATGGGAGTCAGCGTGGTTTTTTTTCATCATGGAAAACATAAACACACGGCTCATCCCAAAGATCAATCACCGCTGTGGGAATCCTCACTCTTTGTTTAGGCATCTTTCTAACCAAGAGATAATTTTACATTTACATCTTACTGATACCTTTTCCTCTTTCATCCAGCCCCGCTGGGGAGAAAAAGCCCCACTAGATGTCTTGTCATACCAGTCAGAACAAAACAAAAAGAAGATTAAAAAAAATGCTCCAGTGAGGTTCTACACTTGAATCACAGCCTTGCAGCCACTCCTGTGGAGGATAAATATCAGTTCCAGTGCCCTGCGTAGAGTGGAAATTAAATTTCATGGGAATTCATTGAAAAACAAGTGAACCCCCCAAAGGTTAAAACATACAATAATTCAAAAACAGCCAGTGCGAAGTGGTACGACGCCTCCAGTCAAGAAAAATGGTTCTCAGCATCTTCCTGTGGCTGCCGGGCAGAAGGCAGCACCGGGGGCAGAAGGCAGTGCCAAGCCCCACTCCCCTGTGCTGGGGTTGGTGTGACCGCCGTCCCCGAGGCTTCCCTGAGTGTCCGGGTTTAAAACAAGAGGCCAGCCGTGTCCAGCTGGTGCCATGGTGACTCTCTAGCCACCAGGGATTGTCAACAGCCACCGTTCCCACAGGTGGCACAGACGTGCCTCCCGTCTGCTGCGCCTCCTTTGCTGTCTGCACTCAGAAATAGCTGCTGGGGGGCAGAGGGACACGTCGGCACCTCAGCATCCCCCCCAGTCCTCAGAGCTTCCCCCCACGTTCTTCTCCGCCCCAGGGCTGTGTCTGGTGACATCCTCAGCACAGCTGCTTGCAGGGACCGGAGCCTGCCGACAGACACCCACCACTCTCACAGCCTCTCCATCCCACTGTCACACCAGCTGGGGACATGAAAGGGCCTTAAGTGGCCTTGGTCGCCACGGGGCTCGTCTTCTTCAAGGTGATGCTTTCCATCTCTGCCCATTTCTCTCAGCTCTGCTCAGTACAATGTCAAAGTCATGAATAATTTCCCAGAGTCGTCAAGGGCTCAGTCCTTGTCCCATTAATATGACCGGAGCGGCTGTCACGGGTCGCATGAGTGTGGCCACAGAAGCTGGATGAAGTAGTGGGAGGGGCTCTGCGTGGTTGGCAGGTTCCTCTATTGATGAGGTGTCCTCAAACCCATCAGAGATGCTGCCTTCTCCCCGGCTCAACCCCAGGGTGCCAGTGGTGGTGGAAGTGCACACCAGCCGCAGGCTCTGGACAACCTGACGCCACTTGGGCGGGAGGTGGCCCCACGGCCACCCGTTTCATGCCAATCATGGATGCATCATCAACCAGCCTTTCTTTTTGCTTCTCATTAACTAAACCCACAAATCTTTCCTTAATAGGATGAAGATGACAAAGATGAGCAGCTCCATTTAATAACAGACAGCTCTTACATGTAGTCCTTTTTTACAATTCTTTTTTACAGGGAAGTGACATGCGGGTGTCATCCCCTTACACTCGCTCTGAGCTAATACCTCCTGGGCTGGTTGGGGGGGGGGGTGTTACTTTTCCAGCCCCCTACCCAGAGCAAGAGGGATGCTATTGCATGGAAACACTGCCATGAAGCTTTAGCTCGTACGGCTAACCACGAAAATCCCCCTACCTTCCACTCCGATCCATATTTTATCGATGGGCTGTGTGTGTGTGAAGATTTTATTCCTTGCAATTGGAGGGGGAAACCAGCACAGTAAATTGTAATTGTAGCTTAAAAATGCGTTGCGCAGGGGAGCCCAAAGCTTCTCTGCTCTTTCCCGTTCCCCTCGCCTACCCACGTCGGGGGGGCCGGGAGCGGCTGTGCACAATTTCACTGAAACCCCTCCGCAGCTTTGTATCGGCACAATTATGCTTTGGGAAATCTAGGGAGGAGGGAAACAGCACAAGGCCTAACAGTAAAATAGTAATGTTTGCTCTTGTATCTTAAATATACCTGTACTGAGGCACTGAGCACTGCAATATGGTATTCGTATGTATCAACCCCAGGTATTCCGCTTGTAAAGCTCCTCCACGCGCATCATCCATCTCCATGTGGGACTGGCTGTACATGTGCCTTTCACCCTTTTTCATGGTTTGTCATCTTTTTTTAACACAACTGCAGAACTTGAATAAATCAGTGAACTCTAGTTAAAAGTCCTATGCAAGAGGTGACGGGGGAGTCAGTTTTCGATATTTCTGTGTTTTCTATGTTGTTTTAAAAGTAGATGCTGGGATTTTCAGAGAAGCCTAACAGAATTAATACCCTAAAAAGCATTTAGGTTTGGGGTGGGGGGGTTTTTTGTTGGTTTTTTTTTTTAGCTAAAAAGCATTTAGCATTTCGGCTGCTCAGTCTCTTGGGCAGCTTTGAAAAGATCAGCCTAAACCCCAGCTCCTGACGTGGTTTGTGGAGAGGGAGCGGCAGCGGCAGAACCAGCACCAGCGCTTCACCAGGAGGGGCGGCGTGTTCGACGGCCGGCGTTTCCTTTCAGGAGAAAGGAGAAGAAAAGTGCTATTCGGTGGGAAAGGGTTGCCTTAAACCTTCCCTGAATGCGCTGGAGAAGGTGACGGTCCATGGCTGCCCCAGGCCATGGGATGCCCAGGCAGCGGGTCCCTCCCAGCCGGGTGCTGCCGGATGCCTTACAAGAATGGGACAAACTTCCACCCCCAGGATTTGGAGAAGAGGGAAAGAAAAAAAAAAAAGCCCCACGTTTTTCTACATCACCTATGCTGTAGGACTGAAACCTCGTCCGAACCTCGAAGCTAACGAAATAACGTCCTTTTTGTGTGTTCCATGTGAAATCGGTGTAAGCAAGGTTAGTAGAGAAAGGGTGTCTCCTTCTCGTAGGACATTGTGTAAACATTTGCCGTGTGTCAACAGACTGAAGGACACAACTGCCTGGAATACGTTACGTAGTGTGCCTGTGTGTATGTAACCTGGATTTGGTTGTTAGGTTGTAATGCTGTCTTTTGACTGAAAAAAAAAAATCTAATATAAAGAAAAACCACAAGAAATAAAAAAAAATTATATTTAAACTCTATTTTGTGTTTATTCCTCTAAAACCTGCAAGTAAACCTGTTTGCAAAATGCTTTGGTTTTTAAAATAAGCTTTTAAAAGTCAAGAGAAAAAAGTTCCCTGTGAAGACAAGGAGGCACAGGGCAAGGGAGGGCACGAGCTGCGTCGTCGGAGGGTTTTTCTTTTCCCTCCCCATTAACAAACCCTAAAGCTCAGCAGGTGATCACAAGGGCTACAGCAGCTGCTGATTGCCCGGAGAAAGCAGAGCCCCACAGAGGCCCATCTCTTACACCATCAGATGTTTCTCCAAGCATGCACCCAACAGCCTGACACGTTCTGAGCACCCCCCAGGTACCCGAGAGGCAGAGACGCCTCCAAGATGATGAAGAGCTTGGAGCATCCGACCGATGAGGGGAGGCCGAGAGCTGGGATCACTCAGCCTGGAGGGCTCAGTGGGATCCCATCTACGTGAGCAGGTACCTGATGGGGGACGTTCAGAAGAAGGAACAGGACTCTTCCCAGCCCAGGGGCAGGGCGAGAGGCACAAACCGAAGTGAAAAAGAAGAGAAATTCCACTTAAACATAAGAAAATGCGTTTTTACTGTGCGGGTGGTTGATCACAGGAGCAGGGTGCTCAGTGAAGTTGAGGAGTCTCCATCCTTGGAGACACCCAAAATGAGAAGGGACTTGGCCACGAGCAACCTGCTCTGGGCAGGGGTGGGACGGGCTTTCCCACAAAGCAAAGCCAGGGATGCTCCGCCATCCCCCCGCTGCTGGGAGAAGCACTTCAAGGATTTGTTAGGCTCAATATCGGGCGTGAAAAACTCGGTAAGAGTGAGCTTTGATAAAGCTTCTCATGGGAAAACCAAAGTTGGCAGCAGGAGACAAAGCACAGGGTCACCGGGGCTGGGATGGACCTCAGGAGTTCTTCAGTCCAACCTCCTGCTCACAGCAGCGGAAATACTGAATTCAGACCATGTCGTGCAGGGCTTTGTCCAGCTGATTCTTTAATATCTCCAGAGAGATCCCGGCCACCTCTCTGAGCCCTGGTCCAGCGCCCAGCTGTCCCCAGGGAGAATTTTTTGTTCTATCCAGTCAGAACCTCCCCTCTTTCCATTTATTCCAGTGGTGTCCCCTCCTCCCAGCACCCACCTTCGTAAGTCTGGCTCCGTCTTCTTCTCCAGAACCTGAAAGGGTGATGAAGCCCATTTCCCTCCACCTCTCCTCCTTGGCCAGGTGTTCCCAGTCCCTGGCCATCTTGGTGGCCTGTACCGTGTCCCTTCTACATTATCAACACCTTTCTTGTGGGGGTGGTGGTGGTGGGAAGCAGGAGGTGATACTCCACACATGGTTTTGCAAGTGCCAAGAAGAGGGGAGCGATCCCTTCCCTTCCTGGCCACACCTCTGCTGGGCCCAGCTCTCCTCACCACATTCAGCCGGGCTTTGCTTGCCCTCCCCAAGAGCCCCGAGCGCAGAGCTGCTCCCCAGCCGAGGCATCGGTGGGCACCAGCACAAGGGTCCTTGGATCCTTCCAAGGCTCCTTCCCAGGTGTAGGGTCTTCCATTTGTCCTTTCCCAAGGTCCATGTCCCTGCAAAGGGTGACCCTGTCCACCAGTTCACCTGCTTCCCCCAGTGTGGTGGTTTCCACAAGCCCGAGTGCATCCTCTCTCTTCCCCCCAGTTTACTGGTACGTGGACCTTGCCTGTGAAGACAACCTTCCCATTTTGTGGACATTTCCAGCTCCTCATGTCCCAAAACATCCCAACGGACCTGACCAGCAACAGCAGCAGTGAGGGCAAGCAGAGGGGCTGCAGGGAAGAGGGGCTTTGGGGCTCCTGGAGCATCCAACATCCGACTTCTCCCAGGCAAGAGACACAGAGCATCCAAACTCCGACAGCGAGGAGCCGAGACATCAGCCTCGCTCAGTGTCTATTACCTCGTGCACAAAGAGGTCATTTCTGTCCTTAGAAGAGGTGACATATTATGACAGTTTATATTCAATCAGCCTTTAGATATACATAAATGTATTTTTCAAATGCCATAAGAAAAGAAAAAAAGGTAGAAGTATCTCTTTGTGCACAAAGCAGGGAGCGAGCCGGCAAGACCGGCTTCTCGGCGTCTCCCCGTGAGAGCTCCCGGGACAGGGCCTGACCCACGTTCCACGGCGGCACCCACGGAGCATCACCCCGATGGCAGCACCACCCCCCATAAACGCGCGGCAGGCTCCCGCCTTTCACAAAGTCCCCAAACGGTTTCATTCGGCATTTTTCTCCGCTGTGTTTTCCTGCTGAGGAGCTCCATTCGCGGGCAGTGCCGGCTCTCCCCACCCAGCGCACACCCACCCCGGCGGCCTCGGGGGGTTTCTCTTGCTTCGCCAGAACAGCTGCATCAGTTAATTCGTTTGTGGTTAAACAAATTCCTCTCTAAAGCTCCATATAAGGAGCTCGCAGGCCTAGAGCTCTAAATAATCCCTTCCATCTTCCTGTTTGGAACGATGCTGTTGTTGTTGCTAATAATAATACAGCCCAAATTATAGGACAATAACATTTATTTAGAGCATGAGGGATTCCACATTATACAAACCCTTAAATTTATTTTTTTTTGTTTCACTGGTCCATTTCTACAACAAATACATCAAATCTACTATATAATAAAATTATTTACATTTCCAAACAAGATAGGGTTTGTTTATAAACCCTCTTACTGCTATTCACATACAGTACTTAAACAACAGCACAATACATTATTTCCATTACCTAAAAATGACAACCCTGTATTCTAATTTGTTTATGAAAAGTGGAAACAAATAAATTTACAATTGTCTTCCCCTTCCCTTCCATTTCATACAAACACGTTAACCTCATGTGCTAACCCTGGACTTCGCTTCTGAAATCCAGGGGGTTTTAGAAGAACCCAGTTTTTATATCTATTTATCTGTTTTTTAGAAAAAAAATCATTTATTGGGAACAGCATAATATTAAAATGACTTACTGTACAGAATTTTATTTAAAAAAGAAAAATCACAGCTCAAAATTCCTATTGGTAAATTCACACTCATTTACAAGTTTCATGTTTCCATGCAGTAATTTACTTGGATTTTCTTCGCTTTGACTGCATTGCACTGGCACTCGTTTCTGAAATCAAGAGAAGAAAAAAAGCATGGATACGACGTCGGTAACCGTTCACCAGAGCTGCACAGATTGCCCTTCTATTTCTCTAAAGTCACAGGAAGCAGAACCCTCTGACGACCGGGGCCGGCTCCGCACCGGCCGTGACACCGAGGGACCCTCTGCCCCGGCGGCGACACACACAAAGCTCCCCCTGCCTTCTCTAGGGACACCATTTCCCAGCGCTGCCAGCGTAGCATTTATGAAGTCCTAATGTAACAGCCTTAAAAATGAGAGTTGTGTATTTTTAGCTGGAATCCCCACGTGCCACGGCTCGCTCAGCCGCCCCATGGAAGGGCAACCAGCCCCCAGCGTCCGGGGGACGGTGATAGAAAAAACAAGGTGTTTCGGAACCTGCCACGCAAGTTAAAAATCCTGGTGTTGGAGTCCTTGGAAAGTCAGGTCATTAAAAAACCAGTCTCTTCAGGGCACATTGTGATTCACAGAAAAGCAGCTTATGCAGAAAGATAGAAAATCTTATCTAGCACCGACAGAGCAGGCGGGAGCACGTGCAGAAGCCACGAGGAAAGCAGATGACATTTTCGGTGCACTTACCAAGGCACTACGCTTCCATTTCGAAACAAAAAGAGAGTAAGGATCGAGGGTATTTGCATCTTTAGATTTTTTTTAAAAAATGTGATTTGAAATGTTGGCAATGCATCTTTGGCTCTTTACAACATTTTCCCGAAGCTGTTAGAGCTGCGTGTATTTTAAGAATTGGAAGGGGAAAAAACTCCAAGACATCTGAAACCAGAAAAGCAACGGTGCAACCCCAGGGCTGCCAAGTGTTGTAGTAAAAAAAAAATAAAATAAATCAACATTTCAAAAATCAAACTTGAAGCTACAGTAAATGCTGGAACAGCCCTTCCTGGAAAGGTACTCCAAAAAGTGAAAATTCCGGTACGGTGCCAGTTTTTGGAAGTGAAACATTTAAACAGGCACAACTGCCCGTCCCCGAGCGCCCTCTGAGCAGCCGGGCTGCAGTCTCCGGGTTTGGGAGACCGAAGGGGGCAGCAGCGGTCAGTGCCTGTCCCTGGTCCCTTGGGAGCATCACCAGCATCTCCTGAGCATCACCAGCATCTGAGCATCACCAGCATCCCCTGAGCATCACCAGCATCTCGTGAGCATCCCCAGGATCTCCCTCACCTGCCTCTACCCCAAAGCCGTGCCCGGAGCGTGCCGTGTACGTATGGGTGAGGGCTGGCTTTTGGCGCGTCCTCTCCTCTCACAGTTACCCCTCTGCCTCCTCCTTCCCGACACTTAGTGAGGGAATTCCTACACCAACAGCTCAAACTCCACTTCTCTCTCCCTGCAACGTTTCAGTTTTTCCTACGTGCCATTTTTATTATGACCTTAATCAGCCTTTCTCTCAAAAGGCACCTTCTCCCAGACCCGTGTTCTCTTGAACACAAATTAGCAAGTTTCTCAAGACACAGGAGGTGTCCGGGAGGAGGCCAGGAACATACAAACCAAGTGTGCTCTCTTAGGCCAGGATTCACTACTAAAAATGTAGAACAGAGTAGGCACAAGTGGCAAACCTCGTTACACGTCCTCAGCTGCCTCGCTAGCCCTCCAGCCTGCCTTGGGTTGCCCATTTTCTCTGCATCGTGGGAGCAGCCGCTTGCAGGGCCACCAGGTCACCAAAGCCCCCAAAGGGACTATGCGGGCAGCGGGACCTCTGTTCTCAAGCGAAACCCTTGGACACCGCGGCAGCTCCAGACACAACACTTGGTTTTAAAAACCCATTATTTTACTTACAGAGGTAAAGGAATAATACAGTCGGTACAAAACCCCTAAGTGAGTTCTGGTGTTATTTAAATTTGATTTACTTTCGCGTTCCCACATTTCCAGAATTTGACATGCCACTGGTTGTCATCTTTAGGTTTATTCATCACAGTGTGCGGGGCAGGTCACATGTTTCTCATCCCCTCAAACTCAGGAAAGTATCACCAAATCCTTTGTACATTGCCTTCACATTTTTCAAACTCTTCTTCACAATCATAAAAGATAATTTATTTTTACAATACAGGCTCAGATCCTTCTGCACAATCCTGCCACAAGGAGTAAATGTAATTAAATTCAGCAGCCACAGAAGTGCAGAACGTACGTGTCCCTCTGTGTGATCTTTGAGAGTCGCTGCACAGTTACGTACAGCTGGAACTCTTCTCTCAAACTCTGAAAATGCAAATATTCTTACCATCAAATTTGAGTATCTTCAGTATGGAAAATGGTTGCTGAATTCAACTTGACTTCCTCTTATAATCATTTTATATTAATACCTCTGTGTTCTGTATGTTAACTTTAAAATACTGGTCGAATGTCGCCTCTTGACGGTCTCTCTCTACCCTCTCATGCAACTTTTGTCCATCAGAATTTTTCCGACCCGACACACAAGGAACTGACAGAATTCGCTTCAGAAGTGCAGAACGGCACCACGTCCTGGGGCAACGACTGCGTGTGTCACGCAAACGCTGCACGCTTTGTTAAAAGCTGTGACCTGGGCAGAAATAAGGCCCGTCAGCAACTGCGACTGCCACGGGTTACTAGCTGTAATTTTAGGATGTCCCGTGCTGTCGGGAGGCGCAGCCGAGGCCCCGTGCGTGGGGCTCAGCACCCCCCGGAGCCTGCCCGAGCCTCAGCTCGTGGCTGCGGGAGAGCTGAGCGCGCCCTTGGGAAGAGTTAAGCCTTTGTCTTGTGTCTCTCGGGCTTCAGGGGGAAAAAAACCAAAAGAAGTCACTTTTTGACTCGGGCACAGTCCTTTTAACGGCAACACATTTCTGCCAAGAGAATTCAGGTTCAACTAGGCAAGCTGGTTGGACACTACGGTGGCGAGAGCTGCGGGAAACAAGCTCCATAAACTTAACCATGGGAAATCCACACCAGATTTACTGCCAGCGCAGACGTCGGTACATACTTCAACCTGTGACTGAATCACCGACACCAGAGTTAACAGCACACAACACTCACACGCTGTAAACCATCGTTAGGAGCCAGTTATTGGAAGGGTTATTATTTGGGGGAGTAGGTTAGGTCCTGCCCGCTCCAGAGAAAGGATGGCTGTGCCTTTTACCTTTTGCCGTGCCGGACGCAGAGGCTGGTCGGGAGGATCTCTTGCGCTGCCCGTTCTCTACAGTTTCCTGTGAAGCGGCAGAATCCTCTGTTCTTGAATTTCTTCTATTTGGAGTTTTAGACTTTTCACAATTCTCTTTTGTCTCATTACTAATAAAGTGGGACAAAATATTTCTGATGAAGTGTAAGAAGAATTATGTTTTCCTATGCAACTCAGACAAGCTGGAGGATGGACCGACACAGGTACCAGTTCCGGACTATTAGCACTGAAGATATGAAATGCTAGAGATACCAGAAGTTTTATCAGATGAAGAATGACCTGAGTAAGCCAGAGTATAGTCCGTTTCTATTAAAAATTATCAGAGGATACAGAATTGAGAAGTCCTCAAAGAGAATATTTTCAACATTAGAAGCCCAAGAAATTATAGATGCATTACAAATTGTCTGCTCTGTTTTCCACAGGTGCCACCATTACTGAAGTCTAGGAAAAGCAAACAAGTTACATTAGAGACTGCTACGATACGGGAACACAGAGTTGAAATTGCAGCTGAACATAAGGAGGAATCACGACCCCTTCAGTGAGTACAGCCAGCTTTTGTTTTCACTAAAAAGACTCACTCCATTGATCCGAGTGATTTCTTTACAGATTAAAAAGCTTATGGTTTATTTAAAACTTTCTTCAAGCTTTAAAGCTTGAAGTTAAAATATTTTTTTTATAACAGACAGCTTTTTCTACTATAAAAAAATAATTTTAGGTAGTGTGGAAATCCGTGTTTCTTGTCACTGAGACAATAAATGGAGTGCTATGGTTTGTAATTAAACTCCTCTTTTATTTTATCACTCTTAACCCTGGAAACTCATCCCAAGGTTCGGGTGTTTGCTCCTTAATGCATTAACACCAGACAATTTCCAATGATGAAGTTAAGCTCATCTCCTGCAAATTCAAAGGTGAGTAATCAAACAAATTATTTGGCTGATAATGGAAAAGGAAAGCTCATTTCATGCCCTTTGGGTGACACTTGCAAGATTTCAAGAAAGGCTGCCCTAATCCGAGAACTGACAGAAAACACCCAGAGCAGACCTGTGCGTTACAGAGGTCCCGCTACAGCCTCAGTGTGTCAGAGGAAAAACTACTACAAATACTTGTGGATGTAAGTAACAGCTGTCTGAAATAAAACACAGTTTGTCAATGGAAAGAGAGACAAACATTCTCTCTCAAGGAAACACATGTTAGAGGGGAAGGATACGGAAGCACGTGGATTGTCTCAGATACAAAATAAATATTGCAATCTATTTCTCCCTGAATCAGTATTACGGGCAATCTATAAACTGAATCCCCCAAACAGGTCACAAACTGGTCTTCTGCTACATAACTGGGGCAGCTGAAGCCACAGCCACCCGCTGCAGAGGACACCTGGAGGTGAGCGAACAGGCGGCAGCAGCTGAAGGTCAGGTATTCCAGGGCATTTTTACAGATTCCAGCGATTAATCCGTAGTTTGGATTGTCTCATAGGAACCAACACATCACCTCTCTCCTTTTACAGGGGGAAAATCAAGTTGGCCCAAGTGAAAATATCTCTAGTGCTTTGTAGAGGTTCCTCTAAGGTTTGTCCCGCACGGTGTTTAACTGTGAGGGCTCAAAGCCCACCCCTCTCACTATCAGCCATCGCCAGAATCACAGTTTGCCTGAAACCTTCCCTTCATTTCTGATCTTGCTCAGAAAAGCATCAGTCCAGAAAAATCCAAACAGAACCGCATTGGGGTAATTTGATGTGCTGCGTGAGTCTGGAGAACGGTCATCCAAGGACACTGCGTTGGGAGAACCTGCTCATCTCCCAAGTGTCGCACCTTCAGCTTTTTAGAGAAAAAACAAACTTATGGTGCAATTGCAGTTTGTCTTTGATATAACTAGAAAGATCCCAATCCAAGTGAAGGTAAATATGGCTAAACATTCAATTCAGACTCATTCCTGATCTGAGAAGGCCTCCTTTTCAAAAGAGGACACTGCTTATTTTCCTGATGGACCACCCAACCGAGGTGCCCCTCCTGCTCTGCCTTAGGGCAACACTCCATGAGGAGGGGGCATCAAAACCCCGGCCAGCTGGGCCATCACCCTTACCCGAAAACCTGACAAAGGTCTGTCATTACAGCTGCCCAGACCTGCTGGGTTTAGAATCTAACAGAAATAGATCTTGGAAACCATGTTTTCTTCTGACAGAACACAACCATTTGAAATTTGATCTTTTAATTACTGACTGTCTTAATTGGGACAAGATGAAGTTTCTGCTTGGCTTTCCTATCAGGTTTCGGGAAGGTGTCAACAAGCAAACACAGAGAAAATCTGGAGAAAACAGTCACGAAGGCAGAAGAAGAACAAACTTTAGAAAGACCTACTTTTCAGAAAACAAAAATCCACATGACAGCTAAGCTTGACATGGCTTTGGAGGTTTTAGTTTTGATCTGTTTTCAGAAAATAGCAAACAGTGGAATCATCAAGACCCTTCCAGGACGTGAAAGATTCAGGCCTGACGGGACAAGAGGAAACACTGCCCAAAGCATGAAGACAGACTCGGGAAAAAGTTACCGAACAGTCTGCATTTCAGCATTATTTTGAACCATTCAACTCTCCCAATTTCTTAGCAGGACAGAAAGGGTATGAACAAGATAATGAAAAGCAGTAGAAGTTGTGCAATTGAAGCAAAGAGAAAGGAGCTTCCTCCCATGAAGGCTACAGCTATTCTGAATCTACACAAACTATCTCCTTACCTTTGACCAGCAACTACTGGAGCATTTGTTTCAAGTTCTACAAGAGAAAAAGATAATTTTTAGGTCTGCTATAGAAGTACGTTCCCGCTGACAAGGCATGACTATCTCACATTTTTGGTCATTATGCATTAGGTCTGAAGAATAAATTTCTCCCAGCTCTTGTTACCCTCAAAGCAAAGCAGGCTGAGTTTCTCGGTACCACACCAGCCACACGCTCCTCCTGACTGTGCCCTGCACCAGCTCAAACAGAGAGAAGTTAAAAAGAACCCTGCAGAAGAAAACCATAGAGAAACTCCCTGACTGTAGCCCTTGTTCTCCTCTTTTTTAAACTTCCATTTTAGACAGTTTATTCCTTCTAAAACATCTAGGTTGTGTTAGTTTTAAACCTTAAAAGTACTCAGCTGGATATGCATGGAAAATTTTGCCTTAACTCAACCACCTCTCACAGCAGTATCTTCTAACACAAAGGTAGACAATTTTCTGAAGCCCAATTGTACTTCTACCGAATTGGTAAAAATGTGTGAGGAGATGATGTAAAGAGCAGCCTGCCCTGTCCCCTTTGTCTGCCGCTCTCCTGGGGTTTTTATACACACAGATCAGGCTTCCCTTTGAGCCGTCACCACGATGAACAGCTCTCCTTTTCACCATGTAAGATTTCTAAGCTTTTTACTGTCTACTTTTCATTCTCTTTGTTGAGAGGGAGCAGCTACACCTGAACCCAGCACCTCTCATGAGAAACTGCCCCTGGGTCAGGGATTGCCATCGCAGCGCGACGTCCTGCTCCCCCCTGTCACCCTGCCTGCAGCGCACCCCCCTCCCCACTGAACACCCCCACTCCTGGGGACAGCAGCGCACAGAACTGTGGCTTTATGATCCATCTAGTAGCCAAAGTTTGCTAGAGTGTGCACAAAGAATAAAGGTGCAATAAAAGTAAGAAAACAGGTAATATCTGTCCCCTTATGGTAAATACTCCTTACAATTTGTATTGGTGGAGCATCAGACTCATCAGTGTAAGTGTGCACAGCGCCGTCTGGGAAAAACATGTCTTGGCAAAAAGAGAAAAATAGACTAAGCAACACAAGGAAAGAATTCTTTTTCTTCCTACCCCCAATTTGAACAGGGAGAATACACCCTAACAAAAATCGATAAGGTCAGCGCTGCTTCCCCCAGCAGGAAGTCCCCAGTACGGCCACATCGGCGCGGGGGCAGTGACTCAGCCGTAGAGCGACAGGGTGCAGGAACATCTTTGTTTAAGTGGAAGTGTAAAGAAAGCAGTTTAGTACAACTTGTACTTTCTGAAAGCTCTACTTCTAATTGTATCTGAGATGGCAAATTGATGGAGAGTGGCACTTCCCATGTGCAAGTCCACGTCTATCCCATTTTCCCTACTCATCTTGGGAATTGCTTTTGTAAAACACCACAGAACTGATGGTGAAACACCGTGATAATAGATGGCACCAACAAAAAGTCATCTGCCAGGGCTCCATCCCTGAGACACTGCCGAGGGTTCATTAAAAGCTGAACAGAAAAAAAAAGGATTACAAGTCTAAAACTTACATTCCCAGTATGGCTTTTGAAAATATTTTCAGAAGTGTCCCATAGAAAAGAAAAACTCGTTTGCCCTTAAAACTTCAGAGCTCAAACAAAACGTATCACTGCAAATCCAGCCCTTCCAGCTTATCACCCAGTATCTAAAAACTGCCTGAGTAATTTTTTCATTTATTTTACTTGATCCCACCCTGAATCTCCAATAAGGCTTTGGAGACTTCTAAAGCACAAGGTATCTAACAAGGAAAAGTAATCCCAAATAATACAAAAGGAAACCAAGCCCCAAGCTATCGAGCATATTAGTGACCATTAAATATGATTAAATATGCATTAAAATAAATGCATTTTCAGTTACAAACATAAAGAGTTTAGTTCACCTATATTCTGCTTTTCCAAAGTGAGATTTACCTGTTCTTTGAACAGTACTTTCTGATGCTGCAACTGAACTTTTTTTCTGTGTTAAGTGTTGAGAGGATGCTGGAATAAAAGTAGAAGGAAAAAGCATTATTTTCAAAGGCAGTCACAAGAATTTTCTGTTGTGCGATCGGGCTGCTTTTACAAAATGCTGTATCTTCCCGCTTACCGCATTCTTTCATTTAGAGATGCAATTGTTTTAATTGCCTCTATTCCCCTCACACACCCCCCCTCTCCCCAGTTTAAAATAAAAAACTTTGGCAAAACTATCCCAAGCAAATTTTCTCAAACTAGAATAACTGATGAATTCATTAGATCATAAAGCACATTTTTAAAAGGTAACACTTTTTAACCAGACTGAGAAATTAAAGTCCTAGAAATTAAAGAGTTTAGTCTCTCTCAGGTTAATGCTCATTTCAACAGAAGCTCTGGGAGGAAATAGGAACTTTGTTAAGGAATGAATGCTCTCACTCAATTAAATTGCAAGAGTGCAAAATATGCTCCAAGGCTCCCTTGAAGTCCTCTGGCACTAATACCATGTGACAACATTTCTTAGGTTGCCAAGTTAAAACATAAGATGGAAAAACAATTCTTGTTGGGCTAATGGTTTCTAGTCTTCTCTTCTATGTGAAATCAAACCTAGGAAGAACATGAAGACAAAAAGAACAACATTCCTGTTTAAATATAGAATATTCACTTCTGATTTTCTCCTAACAAACCCAAATTCCCTCTGTGAAGCTCAAAGTGAACATTTGCACCCTCAGTCAGTTTGCGGACAACACCAAACTGGCTGGGAGTGTTGATCTGCTGGAGGGTAGAAAGGCTTTGCAGAGAGATCTGGACAGGCTGGATGGATGGGCCGAGGCCAAT
>JAOXJK010000005.1:16306204-16318093 GCA_025774025.1 Xenus cinereus | reverse complement strand
GGAGAGAGACAACTCTTCAGCAAGCTTTCTAATTTATACTGAAGGTGGCGTTCATGCTATGAATCAATCCTGTGGGCGGCCTGGGTCAAGTACCCGGCTCTTGCTCCTCCTCATCCCTGCTCCTGGAGAGGCTCAAAAACACCGAGACCTTGAATCCCACAGAGCCCGTCTGTCTGTGAAGGAAAGATTTTCACAAATTCAGACACTAGAGTTTTCTAAACGTTCCGTTTTCCCAGCATTAGAAGAGAAGTTAGTCCTCTGTCACTCAACCCAGGACAACCTGTCATCATTGGGTATTTCGCTGTGGCTGTACTTGTATCTTCATCTTGTTTGTGGGGAATGGAGCCTCAGGGAGACCAGAGGCCTGCCTGTGGCTCTGGCAGGCCCTGCCTACAAGGGTCCCTTCTTCTCACACATGGCTTCTCCTCCCCCAAATTCAGGGTCAAGGAACAGGGTCAAGGGGATAATGTTCTCTTCTCTAGAATGGGGGGAAGAAAGCAAACTGACAAAGAAGCGCTGTCTCAGAGACAGGTCACTGCAAACCAATGTGCTCTAAATGCATGATTTCCTAGGGGTTTTTCATCCTTGAGCTGCACCAACTTGTTAAAACATGAGAGCTCCAAAAGCTATCGTCATCCAGTCACAAGCTAAAAAATGTCTGTAAGTGAGCTGAGGCACAGGGGATGTTCACAGCTCCCAGGAGCTGTTCGAGCAGCTCCTTTGGAGCCACCGCGCCGGGTCAGCCCAGCCACTGACTCATGAGCATCAGCCTGGCCTTTGGACCAAAATGGGACCTCCTGACACATATGTGGAGAACTGCTGAAGTGACCATGGCTGATTTTGTGCTTTAGTGGCCACGACGTGACTTTTTTCTACTGCAATATGGGAGTGAATGTCCTTATACGCCTTGTGGGTCCCCTCCATGCATAGCCTTGGAGGCACCCAGTTCAGGACAGAACTGGGTTTAGTGTGTGGGTTTAGTGGCTTTCAGCCTCTTCTGCACGTGGGTTTCACTCCCCCATGGAGCCTCCATCGCAGCACGGGTCTGAATGGATGTTTATACAGCTCGGGCTTACACGTACAGGGGGAAATGGATATCCTTGGGCTGCAAAAGTGTTTGTTCTTCTCCCCAGTAGCTGATGTTATGTGGACTATTGCGTCTCCTACATGGTCATGGGTTCCAGCAAAAACTCCCTCTCTGCTCTGAGTGGAGGTCCTGCCTGCCCCTGAGGAAGGTCACAGGAGGACCATCCACTCTGTGCTCAGACAAAGCACTAATTACATTCTGAACCCAAATTCCTTGTATTATTCAGTTTGGGGACTGTATATAAAGGCCTGTCATTTCAGCTTACCCTATGTATATTTATATAAAATTAATTCATCTATCTATCTGAAGTGCCCAGATAGAGCTGGCGCACTGCCGGGTTAATAACGTGCTGATTTTGACTGGGATAGAGTTAATTTTCTCCACAGCAGCTACTATGGGGCTGCGGTTTGGATTTGGGCTACAAGCAGTGTTGATAAGGCAGGGATGTTGTGGTTACCGCAAAGCCAAGGCCATTCTGCTCCTCACCCCACCCCGCCAGCGATGGGCTGGGGGGGCACAAGGAGCTGGGAGGGGACACGGCCGGGACAGCTGACCCCCAGGACCAAAGGGACGTTCCATGTCACGCTCAGTATATAAAGCTGGGGCAGGAGGAGGAAGGGGGGACGCTGGGAGCGATGGCGTTTGTCTTCTCCAGTCACCGTTACGCTGATGGAGCCCCGCTGTCCTGGGGGTGCTGAACCCCCCCTGCCCCTGGGGAGCGGGGAACGGACTCCTTGGTTTGCTTTGCTTGTGTGTGAGGCTTTTGGTTCACTTATCTCAACCCACGAGTTTTTCCCTCCCTTCTACTCTTCCGATTCTCTCCCCCATCACAACTCGGAGGAGGGAGCGAGTGGCTGCGTGGTCCCAGCTGCTGCGTGGGGTTAAACCACCACAGTCCTTTTTAGTGCCCAACGTGGGGCTCAACAGGTAGAGATAACGCCAGATTTGATTAGAATGTGGTAGATTGAGTTTATAGCGGTTATTGCTGTTTGGCTACTAGCCGGCAGACTCTCGCGCTCGCTATGAGGCTCGCTTGTCTTACTGTATAATTAAGAGTCTTGTGCTCGTCAGTGGTTGCTTCCCGCTTTGGCTGCTTGCTGCACTGCTGACTGCTTCTCATCCTGCTCTGCCGGGCTCGGGAAGATCCCGATCCCAGCCATGATGTTCCTGGGCTGCAGACGGGCAGGGCTGCTGCCGCCTGCGCTGCCGACAGGACGGAACTGGAAATAACTGCAGACGCTCAGGTGAGCGAAGGAGGGAGAGGAGCTGCTTTAGGTGCCAGAGCAGAGACTCCCCTGCAGCCCGTGGTGAAGACCACGGTGAGGCAGGCTGTGCCCTGCAGCCCACAGAGGTAAACGCTGGGGCAGGGGATGCTCGTGGGAAGGACCCAGCCATGAGCAGCTCCTGAAGAGCTGCAGCCCCTGGGATGGACCCTGCGCTGGATCAGGGGAAGGCTGTGAGGAGTCACCTCCCAGAAGAAGGAGCGGCACAAACAAGAGGTGACAAACTGACTGCAACTGCCATTCCCTGTCCCCCTCTGCCACTCGGGAGGATGGGGGGAGCGGCACAGAAATCAGGAGTAAAGTTAAAGCCAAGATTTGAGTTGCATGTTAAGGGAATTACTCCAGCAGGAACACCTTTGTGCCAGGCTAGGAGCAAGGGGAGGACTTCACTGCAACGTTTAATCCCATAACTTTGTCCAAAGGGACCAGGGGTAGAGACTGCAATGGATGTATCTTTATATTGTTGTAACCCATGATTTGAATTGTGTGTTACAGGAATTGCTACAGCAGGAACCACCTAAACAAACGGAGGACAAGCTTTACAAGCAGCAGTGCAGTGCAGCAGTGACACCACCTGAGCTGGCTTCAGTGCCCAGTGCCTCCACCCAACACAGCGTTGCTCCTGGCCTGGGTGATGCCGGGGCAGATGGAGCACAAGGTCAAGGACTGGATGAACTTAATGGACATTTGTGGACGTTTATGGACACTTTACAGACATTCCACAGGGGTGGTCCATGGACTAAGGGAATGATATCTGGGTATCATATCACAGGATGGGAAGGAGGGGGTGGCTAATGAGGGACTGAATAGTGTGGGACCTGAGCATGACATAAATGGTATGGAATAAGGGATGGAGAATGTCATGGTTCCAGCTGGGATGGAGTTAACTTTCTTGCAGCAGCTGGGGCAGCGCTGTGTTTTGGATCTGGGATGGGCACACAGCGATATCGCGCTGGTGTTTTGGTTGGTGCTGAGCTCTCAAGGCCATTCTGCTCCTCACCCCACCCCACCAGCGATGGGCTGGGGGGGCACAAGGGGCTGGGAGGGGACACGGCCGGGACAGCTGACCCCCAGGACCAAAGGGACGTTCCATGTCACGCTCAGTATATAAAGCTGGGGCAGGAGGAGGAAGGGGGGACGCTGGGAGCGATGGCGTTTGTCTTCTCCAGTCACCGTTACGCTGATGGAGCCCCGCTGTCCTGGGGGTGCTGAACCCCCCCTGCCCCTGGGGAGCGGGGAACGGACTCCTTGGTTTGCTTTGCTTGTGTGTGAGGCTTTTGCTCTACCTGTTAAACTGTCTGTATCCCAACCTATGAGTTTTTCCTCCCTTCTACTCTTCCAATTCTTTCATCAAAACAGGGGGGAGTCTGCGAGTGGCTGCGTGGTCCCAGCTGCTGCGTGGGGTTAAACCACGACACCCAAGTCACCGCGAAGCTGCCGTCTACCCACACATTGGCCCCTTGGTTCTAGGCAAGTTACTTGAACCAGGTTTTCACAGCTGGCCATAGACTGTGTATTCCTTCAGACATAATCTGAAATCACACAGCCTGTTTTGCAGCAGTGTTGAGCTGACAGGCCACACCACGAGCATATATAATTATATAGCAGGTATTTGAAAGACTTTTTTCAAAGCCTATTAAGTTAGCATGATTTGTTTTACATCTGCTATGAAGCATTTCCGCACCTGTAAAAGGCAAGTAACAGCTTCTGCATTTTATTTTAGTACGAGTTAAGCCAATTAAGGATTGTCACAAAAGATCACTTGCTATAGATGATGCGAGTCGTTTCAGTCCAGAACTAAAATGTCCATGAGAAAATTAATTACATCTTCATGAAGGAATCTTGACATTGGGCAGAAGATGCAGGTTGGGGGTACACACTGAATAACTGAGGGAAAAAAATAAAATATTGAATAACCACTACGTACTTGAACGCCATCCATTCTTTGCACCGAATTGGACACCTGCCTCTGGAAAAGGTAGCATTAACTTCAGGTTAAAGAGTTAAAATGATTATTCAAAGGAGTGGGACTGGTGGAACCAGAGCCACACCAACAGCTCAGTGTGCCATTTCTACCTTTTTGTTTGTTTAATAACTGAACTTTGAGATTTGGATACTCCTGTGTTACAATTTTCTGTGCAAAGTTTTTCCATTTTTTTTCTAAAGAAAACTGAAAACAATCCCCAGAAGTTCCATCAGGTGGATTCCTGTCAATGCCCCTGTGGCTCATCCGCAGCATTAGAAGCAATTAGATACAGCACACTCCCCTTCACCACCTCAGCTGAATAATGGTACAGCAGCAGCGCTCTACAGCCCTGGGCTGGTATCAGCAGCCTGTCAACAGCAAAAATTGGACAGTTGGCCAATGAAGAATATGTTGGCCAAAGAGGAATGAAGAGATTCAGCAACCTCATACTTCCATTGAATAGGTACATTCATTATATCTCAATATTATGCATTTGCCTCTTCCCTCTTAAGAGCTTGAGGTTTTTTTTCTCCTTCCTAGTCTCTCCCAGGCCAGGAAGACCAGGGCTGCTTGGGCTCGTTATCCTTGTACCCACAAAGTATCAGATTCCTCCCTCTAAGTTCCAGCTGCAGCTTCAACTAAGAGAGAAGTTCCAGCTCAATTCGAGGCAGAAACATGTCAGGATATACATATAATTCAGGAGACAACCCCCTCCCCCAAAATCTCTACTGCCCATGTTATACAGAGGTTTAGAATTCTTCTGAAAGTACTCCCCAACCTCTGTGGCTGTCAGACTGTGTGAAACAGGCAGCCTGCTCTTCCCGGGGCGGCTGCACCATGTGCCCACCGACACACTGGAACACCCTCTACCCTTCCTCTTACATCTCCCAGTAATTGTAGGGACCGGTGGCGATATAATTAGGTTTATAACCAAGCTGGAATGTTTGCATGGTGGGTTTTTTTTAAAATCTTCAATGAACTTTCCAGTGGCAGACTTACCAGTGGGTTATCATTTAACTCTTGAGAGAAATCGGTAGAACATGAAATAATACAGGTCCTTTCTCACCCCATACTTGCTGAACAAATATTGACAAGTTGCCTGTGGAGCTTCCCTACGCCCCTTAAAAAAACAATGTAATATTAAACCTACGTTGTTTGCTCTAGTTGTTGATTATTTTTCTTCTTCCTTGGAGGCTTCTTCTTCTTCGGCTTGTTGGCATTCTGATTATTTTGCTTGTTGTTCACACCAAAGTGTCCTGCTGATATATCGCTTTGTAGAAGGTTAACCAAGAGCGGACTTGTGAGCGTAACATCTTTATTGACAGGAAAAACAGGATTCTGCCCACAGGAAATCTGATTCCCATTTGGCGTTCCACTAAACCCTGTATTGAAAGGCAGCCCATGGCCGGAGAAATGACTCCCTGAAGCGTTGTTGTTTCCTTGCATTGCTTGCATATGAGAAGGCACCATGTTTGGCTGCTGCACAGGAACATCAGGTAACATCTGTGTCAAGTTCACATCATTATTTGTTGTAGTAGTAGTATCCCCAAGTTGCTGAGATACATGAGGACCAGGTCCAGTGGGTCTTAAAACTTGCCCTTGAATTCCCATCACCTGAGAAGGATTTCCATTCACAGGGCCTTGCTGTGCCATCATCTGCCCCGAGAACTGCACCATGTTTCCTTGCATGTTTGGGGTTGGTCCTCTCATCAGCTGAGCTGGCCCCGACATAACATTGGACTGGTTTTGAGTACTAAAAGGCTGTTTGTTTCCTTGCATCTGAGTGGTCATCATCTGTTCCATCATCGAGTTCTGCTGTAACAAGACCTGGCCCTGAGGTCCCATCATCTGATTGTGTGTAGACATCATCTGTTGTCCCTGCTGGGGAATCATCTGTTTGGGTGGGGTCATCCTTTGGGGAGAAGGACCAAGATTTTGGTTTTGTGGTGTCACCATCATTTGGCCTTGAGGCATGAGCTGAGTTCGAGAAAGTATCATCTGATTTTGAGGGTTCAGTGATCCCTGAGCCTGAATGTTCACCATCTGTCCTTGAGAGGACACAATTTGCTGGTGCATTCCCATGAGCTGAGACTGTGGTCCTTGCTGCGGCTGTCCCGGCATGTTGCCCATGTTAACTTGTGGCACCCCACTAGCACCAGCCTGCTGGTTGTTCATATTTCCATGAAGTCCCATTAGATTGGTCTGCATCATATTTGGTGGGCCGTGTGGTGCTTGCATCTGATTTTGAGGAGGTCCAGATCCTTGGCCACCTTAAAAAAAAAAAAAAAAAAAAGCCAGTAAGAAACTGACTGGAATGGTATAAAAGTTTTCACAACTCCAAAATTGTTTTCCTCCCTTTTCCAAAAAACTGGAATATCTGACATACTTGCAGTCCTGTCATGCAATGTTTGATGCTAGAGATACCGGTTAGTTGTCAAAACAGAACATCAGACTTCTTAAAATAAACACTCAGAAGATGCAACATTTCATTTCAGTTGTTATCTGCAAGTAAGTTTTGAAATCTTCCATATCACCTCACTCAATAGAGTAATTCCTAACCAAAATAAGCGTCAAACCTTGAGGTTATTTTATAATGGGTTATGAAGTAAATTCATGGAGTACTGATGAAATGACAGCAGCAAGGTTTCCATAATCCAGACAAAAGACTGATAATCAAATTGTTAAATGGAGACATTTGTGAACTAAAGATGTAATTTTTACAGGGCTGCCTGTAAGTAGACTTCCAAAGCTTTCAAAGAATATAATAAATAATTTTGTGTATTTTGTTCTGCTTCTAAGATAACAACACTTTTTTTTTCTTTTTTTTTTCTGGGCAAGAAGTTCCTTTTGTGTTGTAACTTTACTATCCCTAGCCTCCAAATTTCCATGCTACTTCCATTCAGTTTCTTAACAGGTACTTCTGGATCCTACTATCACAGTCCTAATCAATAATAGGTGTGGTGTTTGAAAAGCATGAGCAGCCTCCTGCTTTTCTTTTCCTCATTTCCCAACACACAGAGAACGCTCCTGCAGCCCCGGCGAGCTAACTCCCTATTAATGACAAGAGTTTAGTGTTTTGGTATCTGTGTGACCCAAATAAAGGCATAATTTTCTACAAAAAAAAAAAAAAAAAAGAAAAAAACCCTGCGGAACACCATGTTTGGAACAGACCTGTGTGCTGGACGCTCTGGCTGGTCTGTAGCTGCGGGGCTCCGCTGCTCCCCGGCGTTCCTGGGGCGCTGGAAGGCACCTGCCCTGCCATGAAGTTCTGGTTGGCCTGGCCTGCGGGGAACCCCGGGGGCAGGCGCTTGGGCATCCCTAAACACAAGAATGTTGTTAATAGGAAGCGCGGAGAACAGGAAGGAAAAGAAGAGAAAATCAGCGATGTGCTGTCACACTGCAGGTTTAGGCAGAACGTGCTTTTTGCCAATAAACATTTATAGTTCTCTCCTGCGCAGTAATTCTGCCTAACAAACTACCATGATTCAGTTCAAACTGTACAAAACTTACCCCACAGAGAAGGCAAAAAGTCCATGTTTTCAAAACTAGAAATTAAAGTAACATAGTTTGCTGTTTTTTTACTTACTGCATCTCAACTCTAATTGAGCCCTTGATTTACTCCACGTGCAGAAACACAAATACCTTGCATTTTTGTTACAGTGACATGCTCCTCTCAAAAACCGGCACCACCACACCAGGTACACGCTCCTCAGCACCGCTGCTGGGTGTACACACACTCAGAACAACGTGTCAGCCCAGAGCAGGCTGAGTTACCTCTCGAGATGGCATGTCCAGGGTCCCCAACAGCTGCTCATTCAGGTAACCCTGCTATTCCTGCTGCCCTTGTCACAGCAAAACACCACCCTGCCCTGGGACAGAGAGCAAACCCTCCCCTCCACCCACCAACCTCAGTAGCAGCAGAGATGGACTAAGAAAAACCCACTTCTTCTCAACTCTCTGTCAAACAGTCGGTGTTACAGACCCAGAGGCCACCCCGTCCTCCCTCGGTTTTCTGACCCGCGATGCTCAGCCAGAATCTGAGCTTAGTTCCTTCTGCAGTTACAGCTTTCTTGCACACTTAATCATATGGCTGGTGTTAACTAATCAGGACCTGGATTTGTAATGAATATTTCAAGATCATCAAGTTTACAGGTCAAACAATCATAGAATCACAGAATTGTCTGGGTTGGAAGGGACCTTTAAGATCATCGAGTCCAACCATCAACATAACTCTGATAAAAACCATCACTAAACCATGTCACCAAGCACTATGTCAACCCGTCTCTTAAATACCACCAGGGATGGGGCCTCAACCACTTCCCTGGGCAGCCCATTCCAAGGCTTGATAACCCTCTCCGTGTAAAAATTGTTCCTAATATCCAATCTGAACCTCCCCTGAGGCAACTTGAGGCCGTTTCCTCTTGTCCCGTTGCCTGTTCCTTGGGAGAAGAGACTGATCCCCCCTGGCTACACCCTCCTTTCAGGGAGTTGGAGAGAGCGAGAAGGTCTCCCCTCGGCTTCCTTTTCTCCAGGCTGAACACCCCCAGCTCCCTCAGCAGCTCCTCACAAGACTTGTGCTCCAGACCCCTCAACAGCTCCGTTGCCCTTCTCTGGACACGCTCCAGCCCCTCAATGTCTTTTTTGTGGTGAGGGGCCCAAAACTGCACGCAGCCCTCAAGGTGGGGCCTCACCAGTGCCCAGCACAGGGGGACGGTCACCTCCCGAGCCCTACTTACCCATCTTGACTCTTGTCTCTGACAGTGCTTGGGGTGGCCTTAAAGCAAGTGGTGCCTGTGGGGCTTGGGAGCCTCAGTCCCCTCTGTGGAGGTGGCATCACCTCTCCATTTCTCAGCTTGATTTCCAGGCTTTTGAAGGCTGTGCTCAGAGTTGCTGGGATTCCGCTGCCCGCAGCTGACAGAGCTGATTGGGTTTGGGTTGTCAGAAGCAGGAGTGGTAGAGGCTGGGTTGGTCTGGGGCAAAGCAGGGTCTCCAAAACCCAAGAAGTGGGACATAGAGCTTTGTCTTCAAGCACTGCTAAGTCACAGGTATATCTGACATCTGTGTTTGCTGAGACCTTCTGGGACAGCAGTGTCCCTGCCCACGCTTCCCAAGGTGTTTCATTTCAAGGATATCTGTTAATACTCTGCCAGGCAAAGGGGTGGAGGAGGATGCAGTGTGCACAGGAGCTCCTGGCCTTGCAGGAGCTGCTCTGGTGACGAAGGGACCTTCAAATGCTGGGGATGGGAAGAGTGGAGAAATGTCTGAAAATGGAGCAGGCAGAGACTTGCTTGCAAAAGCCAAACTATCTGAATTAACATGAGTATTTAGTTAATAACTGGCAGTGCCCATTGTGCCCTCAGGCTGCTGGAGAGCACGAGTGAAACCTTGCCACTGCCACAGCAAAGGTTTACATCTGCCTGCATCAGGGAGATAGTGGAGCTGCTCACACAGGGAAGAGCAGGGGGCATTATTTGGCTCCTTGGAAGATGAGAAAGTAGGTCACGTACCTCCCAGGTGACTTCCCAGAGCTAAACAGCCCGGCACTCAACACACTCCATCTCCCAAAACAGCAGATGTCCAGGACAGATCAGGGCAGAGGATGGATTTTTCAGATCTGGCAGCCAAACAGCCAAGCCCGTGTGCCAAGCTGAGGAAGAGGCTAGTGTCGTTGCAGGGGGAAGTAATTTGCACAAACCTGAAGCACTTTGTTCAGCCCAGTATGAAACAACTTCTCTCATCTTCCAGTTATTCCACTGGTGTGTTTTAGGTCAACCTCTGAAATAAGCGTAGGGGGAAAAAATGAAATGTTTCAGCCAGTTTGATTTCAGAAACGTCCATGCAAACCAGGCCTCCCTCGTTGTATTTCAATTGAAACCCTTTGCCAAAGGGGAGCTCTTGGTAACCACAGCTCAGGTTTGCCCCAGGCACAGAGGACTGGGGCTCTGCCTGGCTCCATGGGTGCTGCTGGGGCCAACAGCAGCGAGAGCCGCCGGGGCTGAGCCTGGGCAGCTTCACCCCTAAAACCAAGGGCCCAAAACAAAAACACACCCAAACCGAGGACCGCTGCCCCCAGCTCTGCTCTCCAGATAGCCACGAGGAGAGGTCCATGCTGGAAGGCCGAGAGAGGGCCCACCAGGCCGCTCCGGGCCAATGCCTCTTGCTGATGGAGCCCCACGGGGCAGCTGGACCCCCCTTTGCCGCCCTGATAATGGGTGAAACGGTGACATGTGGAGCCTCCCTGCTAGAGGCTGGGGTGAGTAAGTGATGAGACAAAGTACGTGCACATCCCTTGGAAAACCCTTCCAGCCTTCGGAGACAGGGCTAAGAAATCGCCCACCCATTACGGTGGGGGCATAGCCCAGAGAGCAGATGCCCCTGCTCTGAGGAGGGCGAGGGCTGATCCCGGCCGGTGGAGCCGGGGGTGAGGGGGAGCTCACCCCGCAGGGCTTCACACGGCTGGAGCCCAGCCCGCACCGGCCCGTCTCCTCCGCCCCGAGCCCCGCCGCTAACCGAGGGCAGCTCCCGGGGAGCTGTTCGGGGCTCCCGGTCTCGGGCGGGCCCTGCTGAGGGCTCGGCCCTGCCCCTCCGCGGCCGCCCCGGCGGGCGGGCGGCTCCAGCTCAACTCGGGCGGGACGCGCAGTTCCTTCGCCGTCCCCGACCTTCGCGGGATGCCTGAGGAGCCCGCAGCCCTCTGAGACACGCAGGGGAAAAGCCACCCGAGGTGTCCCGCCTCTTGCGGGATTAAAAAAAATAATAAAAAATAAAAAAATTTCTGATAAAGAGCTATGAGCGCGACCGCGGATCGGGAGCCACGGTTTAACAGCCCCCCCCCCCCGTACACATACACACAGGGTGGGTTGGTTTTTTTGGGTTTTTTTTTTGCCAAAGCTGCGGAATTCCCGACATACTTGCAGAAGGTAAAGCTCAGCAGTGCCAGTTTGTGCCAGGGAAGGTGGCTGCCTCCGGGCTGGCCAAGGCAGCCGGTCGGGGGCTCCCCACGGCGGCTCCGCTGCGGGACCGGCCGGCGCTCGGGCAGGGGAGCGGCTCGGGAGCCCGGCCCCGGGCAGCCCGCGGGGAAGGGCAGCGGAGGCGGGGAGGGGGGGGAGCAGGGGGGGATTTAACTCTTCTTAAATGTCATACTTTAATGGGGATGGAAAATGTGAATTTTCTGTGCATTCCAGGAACAATTCCTTGGGGTGGTGACCTTTAGCACCGATTCTCTTAAGAGAGGAAAGTGGTCGAGTGTTTATCCGGATGACTGAAAGCTTTCTCCCTGGTGGTAGTTTATGGAAGTGTTAAAGGGGGCGGATAACACGGGCTTTAGAGGCGCTTGTCCAATGATCTGGAGGGGCTTGGAGAGCAGATCTCAGCTGGCAGACATTTAAATGGGAGACAGCTCGGCGCTGCTGCAATTTGTAGGCAGGATCCGAGACTCTCTCTCTATGGACTCCCGGGCAGCTCCGGGCTCCCAGGCCACCCGCTCCGCCGAGTGACCCGCCGGGCAGAGCCCCGCAGAGCCCCGGGCCCCCGCCGAGGAGCCGCCGCCGCCGCGG
>JAOXJK010000005.1:16218106-16232783 GCA_025774025.1 Xenus cinereus | reverse complement strand
GAGGCGGCTCCGCCGGGCCCCGCCGCTCCCCGCTCCGCCGGACGGGACGGGAGCCCAGCGGCCACGGGGGGGCGGCCGGCACGGGAGGGACCGGGAGGGATGGAGCCGGAGCGGCCCCGTTGGACCGGGCGGGATGGAACCGGACCGGGAGGGATGGAGCCGGGGCGGCCCCGTTGGACCGGGCGGGATGGAACCGGGGCGGCCCCGTTGGACGGAGCGGGATGGAACCGGACCGGGAGGGATGGAGCCGGGGCAGCTCGGGGGGTGGAAGCGGCAGGACGGGGGGCGGGTGTCCCGGGGGGAGCGAGAGGGAGCAGCCCCCCGGCTGCCCCATCGCGGCCGCGGTGCTGGAGCTGGTGCGGGGCTCAGCGCTGGGGAGGGGGGGACAGCGGCAGGAGAAGCCCCCCCGGTGCGGCCCCGCCAGGCCCCCCTCTGCCCGGGCGGGCGGGGAGAGCCTCTCCCGGGCCCCGGCAGGGATGTCCCACTGGGGGAGGCGAGGATCGGTCTTGAGCAAAGCTCTCCAGAACTCCATGCGGCGACCTGGAGCTGGGACACCCCGGTTTCCCGGGATGGCAGCGCTGCAAGGGCAGATCCTGCTGCCCGTGGCTTCACCCGCCTCCAGGTCTGTGAGAGCTGTTCCTGTCTGGAACATCTGCTCTTTCCCCAAGTCTTTTTGCTGGTGGCCAGAACCGAGGTCCAGATGCATGCTCCAGAGATCTCCGCGGTGTCCTGTGAGCAACTTCAGGCAATAAACTGTTCCAAGGCTGAAATGCTTTACTTAGCTCATTTCCTTCAGTCTTGAACACAGAGGAACTTTGTGTTTTGTTTAGCCTTGCCCATGAAAACTTGAGGTCCTCTTGGCTTCTCTCCCTGCGTGCCCTTTTGGTACAAAATGTTATGACTTTGATAAAAGCCAGGGAAGTTCTAAAACATGGATGTGTAGGAGAAGGCGGCAGCTGGAGCAGAACATTCTTTGGAGCGGAACATCCCCAAGTGTCAACAACCACCGCTGCTGACCAAAGATGGTTGGGTTTCTTCAGTTCACTTGAATTTTTTTCCTCTCGTCACTGGCAGGCTCCGTGCGGCTGTAGGAGGAGTTTGCGGTCACCTCCCCCTCTGAGGCGCTGCGACCAGATTCCCCTGCCGAGGTGAGCCCCTTAATTCTCCTGGGAAAATATCAAACCCAGTCCAGGGCATGCTATGCTGGTGGCCCGAGGCCATGAAGACCTTCTGCCCCACGGAGCCCCAGGTTTCTCAGCCTCCTCGGGCATCAGAAGGGTGATGGGTCTGTTGCGTGGTGATGGTGGCTGTGCACCCTCTGCTCATGGTGGCCCCAGAAGTTGCACTTTGGAAGGGTTTGCATGTGCCACACGGGCACGGTGAGGTCCTTGTCCTCAAAACTTGTTGGGAAGGAGCCAGCCCAGGAACAGTTTGCTGAAACTTGCAGCCAAGCCCCCTGTCTGCCCATGGGCTTGGCCAGGTCCCTGGTGTGAGGACGGGGATGAACTCTCCCTCCCAGGAGTCACTGCACACTTGGCTCTGGCTCCCTGATGCTGCCCTGCTCCATCCCCTCCCCACACGAAACCTGCTCACTGCCTTCAGTGGTGGCTGTGGCTGCTCTGGGGACACAGCCTGGGGCTCGGGTTCTGCTTTGCCCTTGCCTCCAAACTCCCTTTCCCATATCCATCTTTAATAAGGCCAAAAAAAGGAGCAGAACGGCATCCCGCATCCCTTCCTGCAGTCCCGAGCGGGACGGGGGGCTCCTCCCGCGGCTCCCGGTGTCTCTGCCCGGCACCACGGCTCCCCCGGCACCGGCAGCCCACGGGGACGGAGCTGAGCAATGCCCCATCCCAAGGGCCTCCTGAGCAGGGTTGTGCTCGAGGAAAGGGATGGTTTAACAGCAAATTAGGCAGGGAGGATGAGCTGCTCCCTGCTCGCTCCTCCAGCAATCCACAACCCGGTCCGTGTGTCCAGCTGGCTCCGGAGGCGGGATGTCCGCTCCTGGGCAGCCTGGCGCTGGGAGAGGCGCCTGGCAGGAGGCGAAACTTTGCGGGTGGAAGGATGCCCTGGGTGCAGCGCTGCCCTGTCTCTCCCATGCCAGTGTGAGATGCTGCAAGGCGTCACCCACGCTGCCGCTGGTGCCTCCCGGGAGAGGGGAGAGGAGCTGCTGCCCGTGCTGGCCCACAGGTGTGGCTGGCTGGGCGCTGCGGGGGGCCAGCGTTTGCCCCGGCTGTGTTGTGGCTCGCCGGTAATAGCAACTAATTTTGGGAAGAGCCATTGGGCAGAGATTTAACTGCAACCCCTCCGAGGGGCCATCGTTGACCCTGCAGGGTTCTCCTCTGGCATGGCCCAGGCTGTTTGGGTCGCTCTTTCCCCACATGGAACAAGGCGTCCAGCACACGCACGTCGTGCATCTCAGGGTGGAGAGGAGCTCGCTGTGAGCAGGAGATGGGGTCCCTCTCCAGCCGCGCAGGGCACCCCCCGCAGTGCCACAGCCTCCGCAGCACCTTCAGAGGTGGACTCTGCAGTTGCATCACCAGCTTTGGAGGAGCCACCCTGGGGAAAGAAACCCTTAGCAGCATATCCTGGGTGATCGTAGCTTCTGAATAAACGGGAACACCTCCAGGGCCTGGGGACACGCTGCTGCCACCGCGAGGGGAGCTCCCCGTCCCCTCCCAGCCCGGGCAGCCCTCCTTCGTGCCAGCCAGACCTGCCAGGAGCCCGCTCAGCTGCTGGCCCAGCAGCAGCTCCCTGCTCTTCTGCTCTCCAGCTGGGACAGTGAGCCGGAGCGGCACAGGAGAAGGTGCGGGGAAGGGACGGGTGGAAGCGGGCAGGAGGGAGGGGGACAGGGACGGGACAGCACTGCCGTGTCCCTTGGGCTGATCCCACCCTCCCCGGCACCCTCAGGAAGCGGCGCCAGGATGGAGTCGCTCGGTTGGTTTTACCAAGGAGGAAACACATGGTGGTTTATTTTCCTGATAACGGTGGGTTCTCGCTCTTTCTCTCTAAAACGAAACTATTTTCTTTACGAACTTGTGAACTTTTTGAGCCAGCCCCATGGCCCCTTGGGTCTGACTCTCGTGGGGGAAGGCACAAGCCTGGAGGTGCAGAAGGGGCAGGGAGATCGTCTCGGCAGGAGCGGTGGCAGAAGGACGAGGGAACAAGGGCAGCTGGTGACGGGGCGAGTGTGGTGGTCGGATTGGTGTGTGGCTTCTCGTGCCAGGCTGGCTGGGGTCACAGCCCAGTGCCACCCTCCCCGGCTCTGCTGCCTGCGTGGAGCACTGGGACGGGGCTCTCAGCGGGGGTGGCAGGAGCAGGACTGGTCTCTGTGGGTTTCCTTCTTGCCGGGAGGGAAGCTGGAGGTTTAGTGGCTGCACCATTTGGCTCAGCCGAATCCAGCCCAGCGTGCAGGGCATCGCAGCAATCCCCAAAACGGTTCTTGGGTTTTGGGGAATCCCAGAAAGCACGGTCTGGAACACCAGGAGAGTGTGGCCATCAAGCCCTCGTGCAGAGCAGTGATCTCCCCTTTCGAATCGCCGTTTGCCTCACTGCAAATCACTTCTGCCTCATGCAAGAGGCACCTTTCCCTGCACTGACCCAAAAAAGTCTCCTCCCGAGCCCCAGCCAGCCCCGGGTCTGCTACCAGTAGAAATAGAATCATTAGGAGATGACCAGGCTGAGCTGGACCTTGGGACCAAGCATCTTTCCAGGGCATATTTTGGATCAAACAGCAAAACCATGAGCTGTCAAAATCGCACTTAATCCCCCTAACGAGAACCATCTCTCTGGAGAGGGTGCCAAGCCGCGCTTCTGCTGCTGGTCGCAGCCGGGGCAGGGTAAATATTTGGATAATATTAATTCATGTGGTGAGAGCAAAACTCCTGCTTATTTCTCTAGTCTTTTGCTAATAATTCTGCTAATAACTCCGCATGTTTTGAAAGCCCAGCCCAGTGCTGTGGGCCAGCGGCAGAGGTTTTATTGCTGGCTCTGGCCCGGCACAGCCCGGTTGTGCTCAGCTGAGCTGCCCCACGCCGCTGCCGGGGGCCGGCTCCGGGCCAGCAGCGCAGGCTGGTCCCTGGCAGGGGACGCGGAGAGAGACCCCCATTGCACAGAGCTTCATGGGGCAAGCGGTGGGGGGTGAGATCTCCTGCCCACCCAGCCCTGGGCACGGCTGGGCTCTCCAGTCCCGCTGCTCTCCTCGGCTGGCTGGTGACAAACGCCTGTTTCCTGGTGGGCACTGGGAAAGGACGGAGCATTTTGGGGACAACGGGGTGATCTGGTGACTAGGTGCCAGCCAGGGCAGCTCGGGCAGTGCAAGGGAGGGAGCTGAGGGCAGTGATGTTTCCATCCCGGTGCCCGCAGCCAGCGGGGCTCACGGGGGACTGTCTCCCAGGGGACACGGAGCACGTCCCCTGCAGACGAAGGGCTTGGTCTCGGCGGGTGCTGCCAGGCTCTCTGGCGTGGTGGGATGGGAGCGGGTGGCGGGGTCAGGGGGGGACAGTCCCCAGCCCCCTCTGAGCTTGGCTGGGCATCATGGTGCCGGGCAGGCACTGAGACCGTAGCTGGGATTTGGCAGTTACCGCTGCCCCCGGGATGTCCTCCCAGCGCAGCCCAGCGAGGGGAGCCTGGGGACCGCAGCAGCAGGGTGGGGACCTGGCTGGTGGCTGCTCCAGCCCCCACCTCTGCCACCCCTTGGAAGAGGTGTAGTGGGAGGGGAGGGAAAGAGCTGGAGAGGAGGTCTGGTCCAGGGAGGGCTGGCAGGAGCCGAGCGGGTGCAGGAGAAGGCTGTTTGCTCCGTCCAGCGCTGGGGTCCCGCAGGGGGAGATGCTCCCCAAGGCCCCACGGTCCCCCCCAGGGTGCACCAGCGTTAAGGACCCAGCTGGGAAGCGGATCCTGGAGCACACTCCGGGGTGGCCGGAGCAGCCGGACACGGCTGATGGCCCACAGCTGCCTGGTGGTGTTGCTTTGTGCTGCTTCACACAAGGTGATGCAGCTCCTTAACTGCTCTGTGTCCCCTGGCGGGGGGGGGACAGGATACCAGGCAGCCCTGCTGCCCACCCTGGCAAGGGGCACACAGCAGAGCAGAGCAGAATTCGGTCACGATACATTAATTTAACATTGTCCCCACAGCTGCTCCCCATGCCAGACGCTGAACCAGATGGGGAAACTAAGGCACAGGGCTGTGTGTGAGGGAGAAGTGGCAGCGATAGACGCATGAGGGCTCTGAGCAGCGTCTCTCCTTTGGGCTGCTCTCACCCCAGAGTTCCTCGCAGGGCTTTGCCGCGCTGGCAAATGGCACCGTCCCTCTGCCAGCCAGGTCTTTGCTGGCATCTCGCTGAGTTACGCTTGCTGGAATTCGACTGAGAGGTCTGAGCATCCTCTTCTCAGGCAACATCAGTGGTCAGTAGGGGTGCTGAGCACCCCATATGGATCCCGTTTGGGTCTCCACCACCCATGGTGCAGGGTGTCTTAAATACCGACTGCATCCCTCAGCCTGGCAGCGTTGGGAGGATTGGGGGGATGACACCAAACCACCCCTCAGAGGCCGTGAAGGGGCTCAAATCCCATCTTGCTTGTGGGACTGGGCTCTCTGCTGCAGCCCGGCTCTGCTGGGTACCCACCAGGATGGGCTGGGGGCAGGAACCCCACTTTGAAAGACCGCATTTTCCTGCTGTGATCTTGCCTTGGTGGTGTTTGGGGACCCATGGGACATGCGTTGCCTCAGCCGTATCCCCAGAGGTCTGCCCATCCCACTGCTGCCCCCCTCTTTGCCCCTCTGGGCTGTTCCCTTCTCCTGGCATTCATTACCTGTAACAATAGCACCCGTCCTCAGCGCCCCATGGTCCTGGCGTTGCTCAGCTGCTCTCCCCTTGCCCCACAGGGGCTCTGCATCCCCCCAGAGGTCCACAAGCCCCCTCTCCCCTCCACCTTGGGCCCTTCCCGTGGGCTCCCCGGGCACCGCGGGTGGGAGGGAGGCGGTGAGAGGCCCTTTGGCCGGGTGGAGGTGGGAGGTGGGATGGGTGGATGGATGGGTGGGTGGATGGATGGAGCGCAGGATGGAGGGGGAAGGGAGCCCGTGGTATGTGAGGAATGTGCCCGGAGCAGATAACCCCTTCCCGCTGGGTGCTGGGTGCCCGCGCAGAGCCCTCCCCGGGGAGGCGGCCGGGGGCTGCTTTTGTGCAGTGAAATGGAGGGTGGGCAGGGATCCCCATCTCTCCGGGAGCCGGGCTGGGGGTGCACAGGGAGCCCTATGGCCTCGGGAGCTGGGCTGGGGGGGAGCAGGGCATGTGCAGGGAGCCCCATCACCCCCAGACTGGGGGCAGGGCACAGGGGTACGCAGGGAGCCCCATCACCCCCAGACCCAGAAGGGGGGGCCGGGCAGGGATGCTCAAGTTGCTCCATGGCCGCGGGAGCCAGGCTGGGGAGGGCCAGGGCAGCCCTGCCAGAGCAGGAGGGGATGCCTGGGGGGGAGGTGGGGCATGGCTAAGATCTGCCCAAAATGCCAAGGCATCTGCCCCCATGCCCCCCTCCCAGGACTGAGGGCAGTGGGGAGATGCTGGGTGCTGGGCTTGGCATCTCTCCCTGTACCTGGGATGCAAAGGGGATGAGCAGGTTTGGGGGTTTGGTGGCCGAGGGTGCAGGCAGGGAGCCCTGGGAGCCCCCAGGCACCTCCGGGAGCGGAGAGGGAGCCTGCAGCCCGTGGGGACAGCCCTGCGGAAGGGGTGCCAGTGGGCACTGCCCGCTCTCGTGACTTCCCAGGGGACTCATTATAGCCTGAGTCTCGCCTGTCCCCATGTCCCCCCCGCAACATCCTTACCTTGCTGTTACCAAACTGTGTGACAACCAGGGAAATTGAGGCACGGGACTGGATCTGCCTGGGGCCATGTGTCCCTGCCTCTGCTGCGTCCTCCCGGGCTCTGCCTGTCCCCAGCCCCCCTGACGCTCCTGCCTGCTGCCCTGCCCCTAGGTACCACCCCAGCCGCCAAGATGTCCAGCAAACGTGCCAAAGCCAAGACCACCAAGAAGCGCCCTCAGCGCGCCACCTCCAATGTCTTTGCCATGTTCGACCAGTCACAGATCCAGGAGTTCAAGGAAGCCTTCAACATGATCGACCAGAACCGCGACGGCTTCATTGACAAGGAGGATCTTCATGACATGCTGGCTTCCCTCGGTGAGGAGACCCTTCCCTCGTGCCTCCACGTGTTCCTCAGCCCCTCTGTCCTCAGCGCCTCCCCGGGAAGTGGGGAGAGCTGCTGGGTGACCTAGTGCCTCACACCAGCTTTGGTGGGATGCCGTTGAGATACAGCCCTCCTGATTTGGGCCAGCCCAATGCTGGCTGCAAAATCGGGCTGGGGAGGTTTCTCTGGGATGGTTTGTGGATGCACCCAAGGGCAGCAGCTCGGTGTGTTGCTCTTACAGCTGTGCTCACTAGAAGGGAAGAGACCCTTGGGGTAGGAGAAGCTCTGCCCTAGGAGCAACCACCAGCAGCCATTGAGTATTTGAGTAGTCTCACCCTGGAATACTGCTTGGGGTCACCCCCTGTGGGACAAAGCCCTCCTGTTGCTCTCAGCCTGGGTGACAGAAGAGGCCGGTCCCTGTGCTGGGGTGATACCTCAGCCAGTTGAGACTTGCAGGTCTGGCCGTGTTCCCCACCCAGAGCCCATTCTCCTTCGGTGCAGGCCACGGCTCCCACCTCCCGCCCCCAGCGGTACCCCCGCGGCGCTTTGGGAGGGCTGTCAATGATTGACCTGGCGGCCAAACCTGTTCTGGAGGTCCTGCCTGGCGCAGGAGGGATCTCCCTCCTTCCCGGGAGCCGGAGCTCTGGGAGCAGAGAGGAGCCTGGTGTTGGGGGCACATGGACCTCAGCAGAGGAGGTTAAACCATCCCTGGTGCATCCATGGTAGGAGCAGCGCCAGGGACCATCAGCAGCATGAGGCTCATGTGGGGACGTTGCCGCCCCTCTCCTCAGGTGGTGCTGAGTGGCCGGGGAACAGAGAAAAGCCGTGGTTTAGTTCCCTGGAGTCTCCAGATGAATTCCTGCATCTTGCTCGAGGCTGAGCCTGGCAGAGCTTGGTTCCAGGAGGCCCCCAGCGTGGGTTAAAGCACAGGGAGAGATGCCAAGGGGGGAGCAGCGGGCACTGCTGAAGCCCCTTCCCTTGTTCGTGGGGTGGGTGAACGTGGGCCAACAAATTAATTTGCAATGAAAAACCCCAGCCAGGGGGTGCAGGGGCTGGCCTTGGGGCTGGGTGCTGGGGCCCGGGGGGGGACAGGGCACCCACACCCCAGCCTGTGTCTGGCAGGGAAGAACCCCACCGACGAGTACCTGGAGGGCATGATGAGCGAGGCACCGGGGCCCATCAACTTCACCATGTTCCTCACCATGTTTGGGGAGAAGCTGAACGGCACCGACCCGGAGGACGTCATCCGCAATGCCTTCGCCTGCTTCGACGAGGAGGCATCAGGTACGGGCACTGCCTGCAGCCCCGTGCTGCCAGCCCGAGCACCTTCCCCTCGGGCACGTGGGGCTGGGGCCAAATCCCTGGGGACAGTCCCCAGGTGGCTCCAGAGTGGGAGAGCTACGGGAGAGGCGGGGAAGGTCCTGCTGCTCAGCTCTCCCGCAGTGTCCCCTGCTAATGCCACCCTCCGCTGTCCCCACAGGCTTCATCCACGAGGACCATCTGCGTGAGCTGCTGACCACCATGGGGGACAGGTTCACCGACGAGGAGGTGGATGAGATGTACCGGGAGGCACCCATCGACAAGAAGGGCAACTTCAACTACGTGGAGTTCACCCGCATCCTGAAGCACGGGGCCAAGGACAAGGACGATTAGAGCCCGGGGCCGCCCAGCCCCACGGCCTCCTCCTGTGCACACCCCCAGCCCCTCGGCCTCCCCCTTGCTGCCCCACAGCAGGCTCCCCCCCATGGGAAACACCTCCCAGGACCAGCCCCCCGCATCGGGTCACGCTTGGAGGGGAAGCGCTCCTGTCACTACGCTGCTGTGTGCCCGTACATCAGCCCCAGATCTCCCCTCCATTGCCTCTCCCGCCCACAGGCTCGCCCCACTGGGACCCCCAGCCTGGCTGTGACCCCCCCCCCAGGCAGCCGTTGACCCCTCAAAGCTACCACCATGCGGCTGGTCCCTGGGGCTGGGGTGAGCATCCCAGGTGAGCGCTGGCCTGCGGGCATTTTTGTCTGGCTCGAGCCCAAGCCATCCCCGTCTTGGGGCCGTAGCACAGAGAGAAAGCGCCTCTCCCCTCTCCTCCCACACTCCCTTCATGAAAGAAAACCCACTTTGTTTCCACCACCCTGGCTATTTTATGGCTTTAGAGCCTGTGATGTGAGGGATTCGGGATGCCGACGCGGCGTATAAAACCTGATGGGTGTGATACAGAGATGTCCTGAGTGTGACTCCCTCATGGACTGCCTGGTGGCTTTGGGAGACAGATTTGGGCACCACATCTCCTCACGTCACTGCCACTGCCAGACAGGTCCCTTTCCAGTGGGGCAGCCTGGTTTTGAAGCCAAATCACTCCCAGCCTGGGTAAAATCAGCTTAAGCATCATTTTCCTCCTTTGCTGATGGGATGAGGGTCGCTCTGCTCTGCCCCCATTTTGGGGTGGGCACATGGGTGGGCTGAGAAGCACTGGGCAAGGTGCTGGCCACAGTCCCCCATCAGCTGGCTGGGGGTCCCAGGGGTTTGGCTACCCTTTTCTGTCACCCCGAGCGGGCAGGGGTGGGGGGTAAGAGACAGGGAGGGTCAGAAATGGGGAGGGGGGTTGTCCCCTTGGTTGGGTTATTTACCACCGCCCTGACAAGGCTGTGGGAGCGCGGGGGGCTCCTTCCTTGCAAAGCTGCTGTCTCAAGTGCTGCTCGAGGGCAGCCCTTCTCCCTGCCCTGGAAGGATGTTTCCTGAATTTCTTTATTTAAAATAGGGGGAAGTGTGATGACACACCCACAGAACCTGGCGAGGGGACAGTGCGTGTTGGAGACACTCCCGGCACTCTGGGAAAGCTTGGATGGGGTCTGTAGGAGCTCTGTGTGTGCGTCCTGGTGGGATCAGAGGGGTCAGCAGCCCCATCCGTGCTCGGAAACCCGCCAGGCCTCAGGAGATGCTCTCACCTGGGACATGACCCACAGTTGAAAAGCTTCGCCTCGGTTCTCGGTGCTTCTATTTTCCAGGCACCGCCGGCACAAGGAAAAATGAACTTAATTATGAGAGACACAAAGGCTACGGACGTGCTCTCCCGGGAGCTCCCCAGGGTCATGGCTCGGGCTCTGCAGCAACAGCCCCAAACCAGCCCATCTCCAGCCTTGCAGATACCAAGCTCCTTCCCCAATTCCCTGCTGTGCCAGGGAAAAACCTACAGATCTCCCACTTCCAGAGCCAAGTCCCAGGTCTGAAGACTGCTGGAGGGCAGGATGCTTTTTAAAATGCCCCCCTTCACTGAGGCACACACCAAAGTGAATGTCTCGCAGATGTCACTGGGGCAGATGGGCTGATGCTGGAGATAAACCGAGTGGTGTGGGAAAGGGCCTCCAGCTTCTGCAAGGTCTCTGCCACGCTGTGGGTAAACTCTCCTCTGGAAGTGGCTGCATCCAGGAGCAAAGCTCAACCCCACTGACCCTAAAGGATCAGCCTGTGTGACCAGCCCAGGTTCTCCCAGTGCTGGGAGCAGGATGGACTTGGTGGCCGGCCACCACCAGCACTGCTGGCCCCGAGCAGAGAGCTGCCAGAGGCTCCGGCGTGGGGCTTTCAGAAGCACTGTCTCATGCAGCTACTAAAGCTGCTGTGTCTGAGCTGCCCCCTTCACCGGCACGGCCACGGTTACACCGCAAGGACTCTCAGGAGAGGGCATCCTTCAACCCCGGTGCCAGCAAAGTAGTGGACACTGGGGTTCATATGGGAAGGGTAGATACGGTCCTTGCGAAAGGGAGTCCTGCCTCCTCCACCTCCTGGAGCTCGTGGCAGGTGGATGGAGAAGTTGTTTGGGTGACAAAGATGGGGCTGTCTTGCAGGACTTTGGAGGTTGAGTGTAAAGCACCGAAATGCAGGTGAGTTGATGGCAAGTGAAGCACACAGGGAAGATCAACCCTGACTTCATGGGTGAGACAGCGAGCTCCAAGGGCCCCAAGACAGCCCCAGGGAAAGGTCAGAGCTCAGTGGCCGTTAAAATAAAGAAAAAAAGGAGAGAGAAAATCACATGCTAGGAATTACTAGGGAAAGAAAGGAGATTAAGAGAGAGACCACTGTTCGGCCATTGCCTGTGTCCTTTTATCACCCTTGAATATAAAAAAGAGGTAGAGCCAAAGAAGAGGAGTGCAGCTCAGGGTCTGGCAGCACGGACCAACCTCCACCCGAGGAGACCCCAGGGCGGCTGAACTCACTGGCCGGGCGAGGGGACGTAGAAAGCGGGTGGCAGCGTGGGGATGGTGGTGCCTCCCACCCCTCCTTGGGCTGCCCACGGGCACCACTGGTCACGCAGGAGCCACGTCTGGCTCAGAGCGTCTGTGCCAGGACGCATCTCTCCCACGGGCTCTGTTCTCACCCTCTTCCAGCACCTGTTTCTGGCCAAGGAGGGAGATGGGACCACGGGAGATGTGCCATTTCGTCCAGCAGTGCTCAGAGCCCTTTCTACGCTTCCATATTTTTTCTTCAGTCCTGATACTAAGCCCCTTCCCCTGGTTTTGCTCAGCTGTTGGCTTCTTGGCTTTTCCAGCAGTGCAGTGGCCAGAGGGCAGCCTTTCCCCTCATGTCAGCTCACATTGACCATCAGCTGATGTTCTTGGGAGGCCTCTGGTGCCACCAACACAAGAAGATGAGACAGTTCTCCTGTGCTGCCAACTGTGCGTGCCCCAAAAACGCTTCATCCACTTTGGTCAACCACTTCACCCAAAGAGGGAGAAAGAAACATCAGCCCAAATTATTTGGGCCCACGTGAACTTCATGAAGTTCAACCAGGCTGAGGGCAGGGTCCTGCACCTGGGTTGGGGCAACCCCCAGTACCAGCACAGTCTGGGGGACAGCAGACAAATTGGATGTGAACCGGCAACGTGCACTCAGAGCCCAGAAAGCCCCCCACATCCTGGGCTGCATTCCCAGCAGCGTGGCCAGCAGGGCGACCTGACCTGACTCAGTCGTTTCAAAGGTATTAAATGGCACCAAAATAAAACTACACATTTGATTTCAGAAGTGTTTGCTTGGGGCAGGAAGGCACCAAGTTAAGAAAATAACTGTCCTTTTGGACAGAGCAGCTTGCAGTGGAGAATTGTTTCCTGATGTTCAGAGGGACCCTCCTGTGTGTCGGTGTGTGCTCATGGCCTCTGGTCCTGTCCCTGGGCACCACTGGGAAGAACCTGTGGTTCTTCTCTGCACCTTCTCTGTGGGTATTGATGGGATCTCTGGAGCCTGCTCTGCCCCAGGCTGACCAGCCCCAGTGATCTCAGCCTCCCCTCGTAGCAGAGACGCTCCAGTCCCTTCAATCCCTCCATGGACCTTCACTGGACTTTCTTCCCTCTGTCCCCATCTCTCTCGTCCCGGGGAGGGCAGTGCTGGACCCAGCACTCCAGGGGTGGCCTCAGCAGTGCTGGGCAGAGGGGAAGGATCCCCTCCCTCCCCTGCTCTGACACTGCTCCTGAGGCAGCCCAGGACACTGTTTGCCACCTTTGCCGGCTCATGGTCAAGCTGGTGTCCCACCATGACCCCCAGTGCCTTTTCTGCCAAGCTGCTTCTATCTGGGCAGCCCTAGGATTGATCCTCCCCAGGGGCAGGACTTTCTACTTCTTGTTGAACTTCTTGAGGTTCCTGGTGGCCCATTTCTCCAGCTCTTGTTCCTGCCCAGCCCAGGAGCAGCCCTGGGTGGCAGCTCCTGTTGTGTCACCTCTCCCCATGGGAGAGCCTGGAGAGGAGGTGTCCACGTGGCCCAGGGAGGCTTCCTCCAAACCCCCACCTAAGAGTGTCATTCTCCAGCCCTGTGAACTCCATACTGACGCCCCTGGAGCACCATGGCTCCACTAATGACACAGGTTACGGGAACACCAGAGAGGCAAAGGACATGGCAGTGCCCACTGAGGGAGGGATGGGCAGAGCTGCCCCAGGGGACGGGGCAGGAGGAGATGGAGGGGCCGCAGTGTGGGGCTGTGGTGGTGCTGGAGGTGGTGACGCAGGTCAGTGGGGGCTGAGCCCCACACCATGGGGCTGTGGCACCGAGTCGGACACCGGGTGCTCTCGCGGGGTGGCTTGTTCCCTGTGGGTGCCCAGCCGGCCCTCGCCAGCCCTCACCAGCACAGTGAGCTCGGTCTCCTCAGCGAGCAGGCGGCCATCGATTTAAACCTTTAACCCTGCCTTTAAGGCCCCGCGGGAGAAGGGTGAAGCAGCACCCGAGCCCCAGGCTCCCACCCCATCCCTGAGCCGGGGCAGGACAGACCCAGCTATCATTTCCCTCATAATTAACACCACCACGACTCCAGCCTGAGCAAAGGCAGGCTGTTCACCAGTAAAAAAGCCCTGTTAACCCCGCTCCCAGGACTAGTCCTACTGGGGGAGGTGGAGTCCGGTGGCCCTGAGCGGGGAGCAGGACCCCCCGCTGCTGGAGACCCAGAGCCGGGCCCAAGGGCAGGGCTGCAGCCGACCACAAATCCAATTTTCCTTGCCAAAAATCCAGATTTAAAATACCAGAGAGGGGACAAAGTGTGGAGAGAGTCCTGCCGGGGGCGGGGGGGGATGACGGGACAGAGACAAACTGCCTGGGGTTTCCAGTATTCCCATTTGGGCTCTTGCTGGCTTATTGTTTTTCAAATTGCTGAAGTTTAATAGTATTATCATGTCAATGGGCCCGGGCTGAGCCTCTGGGGTGGCTGCGGGGACTCAGCCCGGACAAGCCCTTCCCCAGAGCCGGCGGGGACATGTCCCCCCCCAGCCCCTGCCCCTGGTCCCACAGGGCTCCAGCGCCCGGTGCCTGCTCCAGCCTGGGATCGCCCAGGGATTTTTGGCTGCCCAGATGCTGTCCCCAGGCACCCGGTGGGGTTTTTCCGAAGCTGCTCCCGCGCTGCTGGGGGTATCCACAGTCCGGGGGGCGCGGGGGGGGGCTCCTGTGGCCCAGCCCTGGGCAGGTATGTGAGCCCAGGGACCGTTTCCCGGAGGTCTCAATTAGCCAAAAAACTCATAGGGCTGTTTCCAAAGGATGAAAAAGCAGGCTGCTGGGAAGGAAGGTCCTGCCTGGACCCAGGGGCTGACCTTAGACCCCAGGGGGCACCTGGGGGGCTCTGCGGTGTCACCCCCCAGGGACAGGCTGGGCAGGGAGTGGAGCGGGCAGGATGTTCGCAGGCAGGAGCTGGGGCAGGAGATGCTCCGTACGAACCTGCAGCAGACGGGATTTGCACCCAGGGCCCCCCACCCCTCCCCTGTGGGTCTCCAGCCCATGCGGCGTTTCATGAGTGGAGCAGTGGCAATTCGGGGCCACCGGGCTCAGGATGGTGAAGATTTACCAGCAACTAAACAAACGCTTTAAGGAATTCTCCTTTTTTTTTTCTTTTTTTTTCCTTTTTTTTTTTTTTCCTAATTAATCCTTTATCACATCCTGCCCTCTGCTTTGCAGGGACTGAAAACCCGCCATAAGGGGTTTTTGCAGCCTTTCTCAGTATCCCATCAGAGACCCATCTTCCCCCTTGAGGGGGAGG
>JAOXJK010000005.1:16176682-16211129 GCA_025774025.1 Xenus cinereus | reverse complement strand
GGGATGATTGATTTTTTTTTGGGGGGGGGGCGGGGAGGGACACAGGAGGGCTGTCTGTTTATAGCCTTCCTTGCATAATTATTTTTAGAAAGCAGCATGTTTCCAAATTAGCATCTTGCCCATGATGTTACCTGCTGCTCTCAGGGGCTTGGGCAATCCCCGCTGACGCAGCCCTGGGCAGAAGAGCTGTTTGCAGAGCCTGGAGAGCCCTCCCAGCCCCCAAACCGGCTGGGCTCCCCTGTGATCCTCTCCTTCCAGAGAACCCAGTGTTTGCTTCTTGAAAGACTAAACATAGGAGTCATAAAATAATATTAAATGCAGCCCTGCCTTAAGAGGGCCCTGTTCAAACACTCCCAGGCTGTGCTTACCTGCTCGGTACCCGGCAGCTCAGCCGAGATCACAGCCAAGCTATTTGGGTTTAGATTTAAATATCATAATTGCCCTCAAGCATGCCGTTGGCATGAAGTGCCCAGTTGTTTTGTTGCTATTGCTGATTCGATACAGCCTGGTATTTCTAATCATTCCAGTGACTTCAAGGATCTTAATCAAGCCGTCCTTGTTTTTGTTGAATTATCTCCAAGGCTCAAGCCCCGGTGGGATGCGGGGGCAGGTCAGGCTGTCCTCAGACACACCAGCGGGGCTCAGGCTGCTCCTCGCACCCCCTTTTCTCCATGGGAAGATCTGAAGAAATGACCTCATTTCCCTGTGCAAAAAGCAACACGCTCTGAAATAATCTCTCCTGCTACGAGACAAGCTCATTTGTCTTTCAAATGAACCAACCCAATAATCTTGCAGCAGATGAGACCCACCACCAGCTGCACTCTCCCCGCAGAGATGCTGGTGGCACCTCCTTAGGCTTGTGTTTGCCACGGGGTCCCACAGATGGAAGGAGCTGGGTTTAGAGGCAGTTTTCGGTGGCAAAGGGAACTGGAACAGCCACATTCCAAGCGGCCTGACCTCTGATTTCCATCAGCTCGCAGAACACTTCAAGGTTGAAACTATAATGAACTGCAGGATGTTTTATTTGTGGAGAGTCCAAGTGAAAACGATTCCCAGTTACAATCGCTACTGGAGACAATACAGATCTTTATTGATTTCATGCTTCGCAGCAATCACCTCAGACCTTTTTTTTTTTCTGCTAAAACAGCATTTACAGCCACGGCCACGGCGTACAGGCCTCCCTCAAGCTGTATTTGGCGTGTATAGAAGCTGTTTGAATATTCTGCAGATTGAAGGACAAGATACCTGCATCGGTTAGAGGCACAAATGAGAAACCTGCCCACATTTTATTAATCAAGAGGAAAATATTTCCATCTAGACAAGACAAGGAATCCATGTGAAGACGCCATCTCTTGCTCTGACAGAATGACTGTCTTTAGAGCACTGGAGAAATTTTAACTGGAGTCTTACACTGGTTAAACAAAACCACACTCCTGCACAGCAAAGTTAAGTGACTGCATTCGTTTAAAGAGACTGTTTATGGAAATGCTATAAATACCCACCCCCTCAGTGTTTTCCCTTCATAAATCTCAGTAGTGCTGATCTTTGTAAAAAGGAAAATGTCACCTCAATACTACACAGAGGAAAACAGGCACCTGACGGGGAAATACACTGCTGACCATGACTAAGCTGGGGAGTTGGGGACGGGCTGTGACAATCCTCCCCCCACCATGCTGTGTCTGACCCCCAGCAGCAGCAGGATCCCAGAGCAAGCAGCTCCCCCACCAGCTGGTCAAAGCTGGGTAACACCTCCACGGAGTCTGAAGATGTCCAGAGACTTGCAAAGCCCTTCTGGAGCTCTCAGATAACCAAGAGGAACATAGTTAGCACCTCACCAGCTCCCCAGAGCCTTCAGCTTTGCTTATGGTACCTGCTGTTTGCTTATAATCCCAGAGCCAAGACGCAAGCCAGGCTGTCCTTTAAGTCAGACGACCAAGCAAGCTCTGGGTGTTCCTCCCAGGAGCAGCACCAGGGGAAGGCACCACCACCTCCGCAGTACAGCCCGGCTCCTGCCCCAGACCATCCAGACCATCTCGAGCAGTTCCGGAGAAGGTTGGTGGAGAAATTCAAGCTTACATTCCCCTTATTACTGCCCTACTCATCCTCAGCTCTTGGCCCCGGCATGGCTCAGTAGGTAGAGCAGACAAGCCCAGTGTGGAGTGACAGCTGGGACAAGGGGACCACTGCCACACCACAGCCAGTGGGCTGCTGCTTCTCCCGCCATACAACGAAGACAGACGCTTGTTTCCAGGATGGAAGACAAGGCCTTGGGCTCTCTGCCCTCAACCCTTTCCCCAGGCAAAGGGGCAACCTCTCACACCAGCCCCCTGGACTCCCAGCAGAAGCAAGAGCAGCAAAGAAACAGGGAGCACACCAGAGAGGCCATGCTGAGGGAAGGAGGGTCTGCAGCAGAGACCAAGGAGAGGTGAGGGGCAGCAGGTCCATCTCTCCCACTGAAGCAGCCTGGGGTCATAGCTTGAAACCCCACCGAGCTGCAGCTCTTCTTCCCAGCAGCTCTGGAAGATGACCAGACCTCTGAGCTGTACCCAAGTCACTTCTCCTGACCCAAACAGCTACGGGAAGCGGCTATTTCCACTTGCAGTGAACAGCACCAACTCATCCATGAGATAAGCACAGAGAGGACAGATGCCCCTACTAACGAGTACCAGTGTGGGAACACTGGCTTCCTCTGGGAGCACCCACCATCCAACCCACATACATGCCTGACCCAGACTCCAGCTCCCCACTGCTACAGCCAGTACCAGGTTTGTAGACTACATTTCAGCCACCCGGTGTTTTGCTCCTGAAATAAGAAATAACTTCTTAGCTTTAAGATAAACACCTGCATCCCTAAAGCCCCACCACAATCCAGCCGGAGAAGGTCACAAAGCTGCCTCCTCCTCACCACCGAGCAGCAAGTGCTTCCATGTCTGCCAGGGCCACGGCACCGAACAAAGACCTGTACAAACAGGTCTTGGCTTCCCAACTGGGAAACCACCTGCAAGTGCTGAGCTGTGAAAGACTTGTCACCTGCTGCTCCTGTTCAGCTCCAGTGCCCACCCTGGGCACAGCACTCCTGGGCATCTCCAAGGCTACGCTGGCAGGACAGTATTTATCACCTAGCTATTCATCTGCCACATGTTATTAAGAACAAGGGACTGCCCTGCACTTGCTTGACCACGGCCAAGTACAGTAAGTTCCTGCATGTTAGTGAAACAAAAGAACTGGACATATCTGCAGGAAAAGGAACTCAAACTCAAGGGAGCATCTCTCAAACGTTACAGTCAAAGAGCCCACCCCTCCCATGCAAATACAGAAGCAAAGGGCTCTCCTTGAATATCACTGTGTGTTTTTAGACTAACAGTACAGCTTTCACCCAGAAATACACCATAAAATACTCCATACAGCCATTTGTGTTCTCTGGTCACCCATGACTGAACTGCCTTTAGGGAGAACTGCGGCACTAATTAACGGCATTGACTAATTACGCCGGGTGGAGTAGGGAGGGCTCAGGGCAGCTGGACTCCACCACTTGGCCTGCACAAGACTGAGCTGCCACTTCTTGTAAGAGACCTCGTCCCTGCACTTTGCAGAGGGGAGCAGAAACATTCCACCAGTGAAGGAAAGGCTAAGAGGGTCATGATCTCTTTACGTGCAGGACTTTGGGTTTTTCAATGTACCAGAAGTTTGAGCTCCTTGGAGACGCTCTGAATTGAAATTTGTAGCAATGCTTGAACAGAGAAATTATAATCAGCCCTTATACGCTGAAAACTATGGCACTGGGAAGGCAAGGCAGCTTGCTTTTTTTTTTTTTTTAAAAGCCACTTGTAGAAGGTCACAAATTTAAAAGAAGCAGGAAGCATCAGATGACACCATCCAAGAATGCTGGGGTTTAAAAATACAGTATCTACAGTGCTGGCCTTCTGACCGAATTGGCCACCTCAGCAGAGCCCCCTTTACAGCAGGGACCCAGCAGATGCTGCAGGGAACGGAACGCAGGGACAGACACTCCCAAACCCATCTGCAGCCACCGGGGATTCTATTTGTATTAGAAGAGACATTGCAATTTCTCCCCACCCTCCCCAAAGTAATTTTCAGCACGATTTTTAAAGTAAGTTGGAGCAGCGATAGGCAACCCCACCCTGCTCCGCAGACACACATCCAGCGGGCTGTCCGTCTGTCCTGTGGGGCTGGGGTAGGTCTCCGGTCCAGCCAGTACAGGGCAGCAACTTAGGGGAGCATTCCCCCCCTCTCCCTGCCTGAGATGTTAATTCATTAACAAGGACCAAGATCCCCAAACCAGTCGTCCTGCCTCAAGAAGTCAGTGGGAAGAGAAAAGCCATGAGCAGGGTCCCAGGAGAAGCAGAAGGGCTGCTCTGACAGGGTGGGGGTGCCTGGTCCCTGGGGACAGGGACCATTGCCTTGCCTGCTACCCCACTGCATGGTGGCACACACGTTTTTCCACAGAGGGGATGAAAAGAAGAGAATGGTCCATCAGTTCAGCGTGCCTCTTTGTTCTGTACTGGCAGTCAGGTTGTGCCTGTCCCTCAACAGCCTCACTAATGAGGGCTAATGCTTAATGAGCTTAATACACCAAGAGATGTGAAGCAGCAGAGCTAAAGGGAACCCAAGCCCAACAGATCCCTGGGGTGTTTACTCATCATCCACACTCCTGTGGTCTCCACCCAGACCAGGCTCCAAGGCCAGGCAGCAGCAGAGCCCCTGGCATGTCCCCGCACACCCCTGGCCAGCAGCACATGGGCCACCAGCACCTGTGCTGCCAGCTTGGCCTTGGATATGGTTACACCAGTACAGCCAGTACTGCAGAGCCACCAAACCAGCCCAGTCCTTGTCCACGAGCCTGCAGAGCTGCCTCCTCCCCAGGACCAGGCACAACCATTGCCCATCCCTGGCCACACAACAGCGAGCAGAGCAGGGGCTACCAGAAGCGCCAGCATAATCCCAGTCCCACAGCAGGTTTTCACAAGTGTGGGAAGCTCTCGGTGACACAGTCCAGCTCGATGTCCTGGTGTGAGGCAGAACAGACACTCGGCTTTACAGCCACACTCCACACGCCATTTCTCCCCCTTTGCCTTTGCCCAGGGGATGCAGAAATAGCAGGGGAGCACATCCAAGCACAGGCATCAGTGGTGCCAAGGAGTCCCCATGCCAGGCTGATGGCAGACCCAGCAGAGCTCCCTCACACCCTGTTCACCCCTGGCTGCACCAACAGCCCCCCCGAGCCCCCTCCTCACCTCGGCCCCGGGGCCGGGCATGAGCCACTGTGGCCAGGAGGGAGTCCCTGGCTACAGCAGAGCAAGGGTCCCCAAGTGCAGGGCAGGTGGGGGGGAGCCTGAAGCCTTTCCTGCCCCTGGAGAAGGCAGGGAAGCCCTGCCAATGCCCTGCCCACGCGTCTGGGCCACACAGCAGCTAGTCCTCTCCAGAGGGTCATCAGAAGGGGCTGAGCTCTGAGCCATCTGTGCCACAGAGTCAGAGGGTTTCTAGACAGCAGACATCTCCAGCAGCCCGGGCCATCGGGACAAGCCACGGGGACTTCCCTGTGGCCAGTGCCAGATCTCACTCACATCGGGTAAGAGAAAGCGGGACTGGTCAGACTGGAGCACACCCACCCTGTAGAGCCCAGCCAGGGCACGGCTGAGCCCTGGTGCAGCTCAGCACACTGCCACTCGCAGGCCTCCAGGCGGTACGAGGAACACTTCGGTAGTATATGGACCATTGCTTAGCGACCACGTACCAGCCAAAAGCCCCTCCACATGCCAGCTCGATGATCCTTAAGGTCCCTTCCAAGCCTAACCATTCTATGATTCCTCAGACAGCGAGAGAAGCTCCACTGAAAGATGGAGAGCAGGAGAGAAACAGCCCTTTCTGCCAACGCTGATGCACTGAAGCATCACCCACTGCATCCTCCCCATCCAGGGCGCTGTGCCTGCAGCAGCCTCACCCCGCTGGGGCAAATAAAGCTCTCCCGGCAGCAGCCACCCCAGCACAGGGATTGGCTACTGGACTTTGACCACGCACTGGTCGCCAGCGCAGCAGCACACACACACAGCGCCCGGGGAAACCCCAACACCATCAGCCAGGAGATCAGAGACCAGACTGATCAGCTGGCACAACAGGAGGGAGAGAAAGCAACCGAAGACATCTACAGATCTGCATTCCAGGGAGCATTTTTCAAGTATAGCACTTATTGCAGGCGACGTATTATATATTCCTCCTTGCTTTCAAATACATACTGTGGCATCTCGAAATAACGATTCCTTCACCAAGGGGCTGGGGAGGCTGTTACTGCCGGCTGCACACTGAAGCTTTTTGTCCAGGCCAGTTTTGGCTCTGCAGCCCCCCGAGTGTCTGTATGAGGAAGGCTTTGTGAAGAGCAAGGACTGAGCAGGACATCCAAGACCATGGATGCAGAGAGGCAGCGAAGGGAGCACTGGTCTGAACTGGCTGCCGCAGTATTACTGCCACACAACAGCGACCAGTCTCTGTGCTCCTCTCCGTGTTTAATGCCACTCTTTCCTGCAGGTTTTGCTTAGGACTTTTTGCCGATATACACATGAATTTAGGCCATAAATGTGAACCAGATGTGAATTAGCCAGTGCTACTAGGTCGCAGGCTGCTTCCCCTCTCCCTTCCCCACCGGGGTGTGTTACCCCCCTGCTGCCCCGCAAAGCTGCATGGACCAGGGTTAGGCATTTAGAGGAGGCACCAGTTTAAGGAATGACTGAGAATCCTCCATTTATGCACTATTACAGCCATTTCTAAGTGCACTGAGAGTATTAGCATTAATCTTCAAAGTGTTTAGGAAAGCTAGCTTAATTAGGCAGCTCTGATGAGTTTTTCTCCAAGCTAGCAGTTTCTAGAATATCCTGCAGAAGTGAGTTCCACCAGCTAATTACCCCCTGCCTGAAACAGTCCTTTCCATTTGCTGTCACTTCACTCGATGCAACACCACATCCCTGGGAGGACGGCATACACAGATGCTTTTAACTCGCTTCTCTGCCACGGTACAAGTCCTGGGAATCTCAACACACCTCCTCAAAGTCGCACCCAGTCACAAAACATACGGCTAGAAACCATGCAGCGCCGCTTGGTAAACCCAGTCTGTTCTTGCTTATGTCAAAGCTCAACAACTCAAAGTTACTATTTTAGGATCTGCTGACCGCTAAAGCACAAAAATCAAGTCATCCCCAAGCATTTGTTCACATGTCAGAGGAGATACACGGCAAAATTTCAATGTACAGGCGATAAGCTGCATCTTGATCACAAAAGAAGTGCCACAACCCATCTGCTCGCCGTCTCAGAAGGGGCAATTTGTCCATCCAGGGCAGTACAGACAGCAGGCACTCCCACGTCCCTCCCGTTCAGCTCACCGACCACCCTCCGAGCCCACCAGTAACTCATCTCACTTCTCCAGGACTTTTTTTTTTTTTTCCCAGCTGCAGGAACACATAGAGTAGAGCTCTACAGCAGAATCACACCGGAAGCTTTTGGGCAGCCAAGGCCACTGACACCAGTTTGGTCCTCGGTGCTCGGGGAACAGCAGGATGGTTTTGCAGGAGCTGCCGAGGCGCTGCTGGCACGGCCCCACTAACAGACCGTCAGGGGAGCGGTGTGGACGGGTTTCCATTATTTTAAGTGTACCATTTAAACACTGTTCACAGAAGAGCTGGCCAAGAGGGTGCTGAAAACACTGATGGCAGCCAGCAACTTGTCAACGCAGGTGGTGATAACAGGAGCAGGGCTGCACCGGTGTCAGCAATAGCCCAGTTTCCCCGGTACAGACGGGGCTCCCAGGGGCCCAAGAAGCAGGCAGAGATTCTCTAGCCTACCTAGAAGATCTAGAAATTGCCACCATTGCAACCAAAAAACCTCAAGGCAAGAGAAGAATTAATTTCCCCATCACTTTATTCAGCATCAAGATTTTCATCACAGTTTTTGGGTACTATATCACAAATTTTACCCCATCCAGACAGGGAATTGCTGGCATTTGCTATTCTTGCTTGCTCACAGGATGAGACTCCAGCTGTTTTAGGCAAGGGGGAGCATTCGGCAATGCCACCAGGAGCAGCAGAGGTGGTTTTGCCAGAACATTATGAAAAACCCTTCCCACACCCAGATGACTAGAAATTCTTTGTAAGCTAAAAAACAAACCCCACCCTGTAGCCACAGGGCCAGAGAAAGCACATGTGTCAGCAGAGGAGGAGACAACAATGCAACGCAGCCTCTGCGCAAGGGAGATGGAGACAGCATCGGGCTGAACACACATCTCCCTGCGCTCGCCCGGCCCATGACAAAAACTAACCCTTCGTTAAGACTCTCTTCCCACTCGGACATTTGCTGTCAGAGAGCCAAGCACCCAAGATCTACATCTTCAAAGCTACACTCATCAAGAGGGTTTAATAGTTGGATTCAGTTGAAGCTATTTCCTCCCTTAAGTATGTACAAACCAAGATGTGGCAACATTATGCTAATCCTGAAGAATCAAAGTGAAAATTGCTGGGAAACTTCCGTTCACTGAGGCACAGGACAAGCTTTGCATGTTAGAGAAAGCTATTCCATATTCTAATTCGCAATTTAACATGGCATTAGTTATAAGATTAAAAAAAAAAAAATCACATGAAGAAGCACAGAAAGGCTGTAGCAGGTTGTTAGCATTAGCATTAAGTTTGCCAGTGGTTTGCTGTTGCACCAACCAGCACAGGCAACATTGCCTGTTCCAAAGAGGCAGGAAAGTCCTTAGAGTCGGAGCAGACAATTAAGCAAATATTCCAACCTTCTAATCCTTTTGGGTAGGTACTAGGAAGCTTTTGAAAGCATAGCTGTTATCACTGCTTGGATTTCTGGACGCTCCCGCGTGAACTAACCCGTGCATACACAGCAAAGCTGAGCTGACTTTCTTCTTTCTCCCTGGCTCAGCACAGAGGGGTACGTGGAGAAACAGCAAACGCCCCCCGTGACGCTGCTCACACTCTTCTCCCAGAGGCCGAGAGGCCCCAGCTTTGATTTCTTAAGAATTTCAAATATCACAAGCGCTTCCAGAACAATGGTCCCTTCTCCCATCCTCCCGAGGGAGGGGATAAGCCCAGAGTACCCGGAGTAACCCCAGCACTTTCTGGAATACTTCGGTTCAGGAATCGAGCGGGGCCATTTGACAAAGGAGCCCCTGTGCAGGCTCCAGCACTGAAACGAGAGCACAACAAATCCCAAGCGTGAACCGAGCCTTCTCCGAGCACATCTGAGGCTCTAATATCTGTGACCTAAATAGCTTCAAGGCACCACCACTTCATCTTTAGTTTGCTTTTTACTAGAGGCTCCAAAACTCCGAGTTCCTAGTTCACAGGCCTGAAGAGCCCCTGTAACCTCTCAAGTTGAGAGCCCAGACCACCACTCCCCAGGCACAAACACGGGGAGCAGAAGGTCTGGATTTGTACAGTACCTGTTGGCCCACACCCATGTTCATCTGGTCCTCCAGCCTGCAGAACCTGCCGTAAAGGCACTTTGAAGATCTAAGACCATTAACTAGAAAAGGGACAGAAGGGAGAGGCCAGTGAAGAGCCCGACCACATCCACTTAACAGATCCCGTTTCTAGGCAACAAAACTAAAGGCCCAGCCTTAGTTACACTCTTCTTGTGACATTGTCTGCCATGGCACTCTCAGGCCCTACTCCTTTTCTGTCCTGTCTCGAATTTGGTATTTGACACGATGACCCCCTGGCCGTCCAAGGAGGGTTACAGTAAAACCCGGTCTCCAGCAAAAGTATTAAGTGTCACTGGAGCATCCCCTGCTGCTTTTGGGAACCTGCTCCACTGCAGAACAGGCTGCTGTATTTTCCTGCCCTGAAAGCGATGTACCAGAAGACTTCTTGGCTTCATTTCCCACCTTGCTTATATTTAGTCCTGTTTCCAAACGACTGATCTCCTCTCCCTCCACTCCTCTCAACTCGGCAGTTGCATAGCTCCAGCTATAAAATAAATCAAACTCAGAAATCCTAGGACTGTTCTGCAGGATATTCCAAGAAGCTTCCTCCCAGGACTCCACCTGTAAACACTAAATACCAACAAGCAGATAAAGCAGAGCTTTCAGCACTGGCACTTTTGCTGTTCCTCATCTCTTGCAGGACACTAAATGGAAGAGGTTAGTCTGACAGGATGGGAAGGAGGTAACAACCACTGGTTTAGAGTGGCTCGAGGAAGGTGATCAGAATGACCTGGAGTCTGTTTTGAAGTTATTCCAGCAAGATACAGTTTATGAGAGGTGTTTTTGGAAGAAGCCACTCCTTGCTGAAGCACAGCTACCTGACCTTCCTGAAAAAGAATGTTCTCTTCATCTCCCAGAGCCCGATGGGCCGCCGGGAGAGGCTGCTGAAAGACACCACCCCAGCTAGTCTTTAGTCCAAAGAGCAGTAAACACGTGCCGTGAGCAGGCGTTCCATGGGGGCTTGTTTAACAGTGCAGAACGGCCTCCAAAGAAGCCTGTCCACGATGCTGCCTTTCCCTGTTTCTCTTCAGCTTTCCCTCCAGCACGTACAAAAGCCTCACAGGGCTCTCGGGCACAGCGGGCAGCACCAAACCCCCGCTCCAAACACGCACAGAAGCCTTTTGTCAATTATAGAGTAACCTAAACAGTAACTGAAGTGGTGCCATGGAAAAAATGTGAGGTCTGCTGGAATCTTTGACGGCAAACAGCAGTGCAGTACCAAAACTACCATAAGAGCTCCAGTGGGAATGGCCCTGCTTCTCAGCCCAGGAGCTTACTGAGTCTGGGATGCTGGAGAGGAAATGATGGGGCATTTTGCTAGAGGTCTTCAGAGCCACAGTCCTACCAAACGGCTGTGCCACCAGTCCTTTGGAGAGCATGAACAGAGGTTTCAGCAAGTGGGTGTTGGGACTGTTGCTAATCATGTCGCTGCCCATCTCTTCCCTCCACCCCAAGCCCAAGCATTCCAGCAGCTCTTTCAGCAAGACGGAGAAGACAACTGGAAAGCAGACAGGACACAAAGTTCCTCCTGCAAAGGCAGGACAGAGCAAACAAGCCGGACAAACTGCCCCTTGCAGAGACCTCCTCACACAACCAAGAACAAAATGGTTTTGGAGAGAACCAGCTCGGACTTTCCAAATAGCTCCTGGGTGTAAGGAGCCAACACAACAGCATTTGGAGGAGGCCTGACCTTGCTCCCACACATGCACCAAGGAGAGCACGCTTCCACCAGCTCTTTGTGAAAAATCCCACCTCTGTGTTTCTCTGCAAATCCTGGCCAAACCAGACACTTTGAAGATGGCCCAAGGCTGGAGCTATTTCTCCACTTGGCCATCTCCCCACACTTGGCCAGGGAACAATTTTGGGCTTGGCATGACTTACTGCATTCACGCAGCCACTCCTTGTCATGCCAGTTGTCCGACACCAAGACCGGCTGTAAGATGAAATTCATAGTAACAGCATCTTACCCTTCCAAACGAAATCCCAATCTTTCCATGCAGTGCTTCTCCCAGGGCAGTCACCAGCTCAGCCTTTGCCATGTTTGGCTGCAAGGGATGGCTGGGAACAGAGCGACACTGGCTCCCCAGCACAGATACCATGTCAGCTACTTGGGGGTTCCTCCAGCAAGGGCTTTCACCTTAACTGGACTTGTGAACCACCAGACAAAACCAACCAAACTGGCTCATGGAGACACAAAGCTAGAAGAGCATTCAATTTGTGGGGCCCGGATAGTTTATGCAGCAGCAGGTCTCCATTTGCCAGAAGGACCCTCCATCAGTTAGAGGAAGAGCATGGCAGGACACACCAGGGAACTGCCTCCAGCAGAGGGACACAGCTGGGAGGGAGACTGCTCTGCCCTTGTCACTCCAGTCTGAACCGCAGAGCTGCACGAGGCACGGACCCTCAGCACACACACACTGGGGCTCAGGGTCACTCCTGATCTCTGTCATACTAGACTGGGAAGCAAACCAATCCAACCCCTCCTTCTACGTTTTCCTAGAAAGCAACTTCAATAAAACATTCAGGATGTTTATGAACCACACTTTCAGAGGAAGAGATACCCCAGTCAAGTTCCTTAACTCTTCTGGCATGGCCCAGATCCAAGACAGACACACTAGATACCGACTGAAGATACTTCATAATCTTACGAAGCAACTAAACACCACAGAGGTCCATCCCTCAGGAGAAGAAAGCTGCTCTGAAGTCTCAGCCAGGGTTTAGCTGAAGGTCAGTGGAGTGGGATGACTCTACCAGAGGTAGTCTCCTCTGTACAGCTTCTGGAAGCCGGGCAGGAGAAACACTACCAACTTGCTGGCAGCGAGAGAATGGTGGAGCAGGGAGAAGTGTTGTCAAGCAGCTGGAAAAAGGAAGCTCCCGTTACAGCACAGGTTAATGCAGACCTAGAGCACACACTGCAGAAATTAATTTTCCTCCTCAACATACCTGAAGAAACAACATTGTTCTCAGCTCTGTCACCATACGACAGCAACGGGATAAAGGAGATTTTTCTCTAAAAGCCTTTCAAAGGCCAAAACCAGGCACCAGGGCTTCTGAAGATAAATTAATGGTCCTGTGGCAATTGAAGAGGTGGGACAACATCAAATAAGTGCCTTTAACTTTTGAGTGTCTGGTTTCTATCACCTTCCAGTCACGAAGCTGGTGAAGAGCTGGAAGCTCTGCTTGCTCCAGCTCTCACTTTGCATTAACCCCCGCTCAGGGGGGGCTGGAACGTTCCCAGACACAAGTGGGGTTGTCCCAAACAGTGCTGCCCCACAGCACCCCTGGGGCCCGCTCCCGGCAAGCAAAGAGTGGCTCCGACAGCCACAAGTGGCCACAAGTGACCATTCCCCACTCGCCAGGGCTGGTGTCTTCAGCGCCGTCATCAGCCCGAGGATGAACCCGACCCTCAGACAGGGATGTAAAGCCGCTCTGTTGCTATTACTGTCCCAGACACCCAGAAGACACAGGATGCCTATGAGATGACAGCAGACAAGCTTCATACCAACAAGCCAAAGTCCCGAGATGGTGAAAACAACTCTGCGTTAAAGCAATGATAGGAAAAAAAAAAAAAGTCCAACCCCCTTTCAGCAACAGATACAGTTCTTCTATTTTTCTGGCTGTAACCAAGAGGCACAGCAGAGCAGAGGAAACAAAACAGTAACAAGTTATTTTGGATACTGTTTGGTAAACAGATGCGGGGCCAGTTATCTCACCGTGGGAACACTCAGAGGAGGAGGCTCTGCCAGGGAGCAGCAGAGCTCTCCCAGAGGTATTTCACTGCGGGCTCCCAGCACTTGCATCATCTCCATCAGTGGATTCCCAGGAGTCTGCAACATCAGCTGCTTGTGCTGCAAGACCCCTGGGAGGGTCTGTGAAGTGCCATCTCCCCTGGGTACCACGGGACTGGCCCCTCCTACTCTAGCCACTGACACAACCACGAGGACAGTTAGAGGAGATATTTCTACAGCTAACTGTTAATTACATTAATTGACAAGAGATCTGACTCAACTGCTACAGAGCCTGGTGAAAACTGGGCCTCTTGCTCCCCGTGGCAGGGATGCCCTATCCTTGTGCAAAGGGTGTGCCAGCAGCAGTGAGTCACCTCACACACACAGCGGGCCACCGCTGTCACGTCATTTATGCCAGGACTGCTTCCTACCCCGGCGGGACTCACGCCGGGCAGTCACTGCTGCCCGCGAGTGCTTTAAGCTGCACACAGCTCCGGCAGCAAAGAGCAAGGCACGAAGCAAGGAGTCTGTTGGAGTCAGAAATAAGGAGCACCATCTCCATAAGGAGACCAAAGGCAAGGTCTTCTGCACAAGTGAACACAGCAAACATCAGCGTGCAGGAGTCCACTAACAGAAGACCAAGATCAACACCTGTGAGATCAAAGGAAACATGGGATATAGAGGCACAGTTCCAGGTGGGCAGCACCACGGATAACATGAACTCAAAGCACGCTCACGCTGCGACACGAGCGCTACAGCCACAGAGCCGGGAGCAGAAGAGGCAGGGCTCCAGAAGCAGCCCCAGGGAGAGCCAAAGCCCTTTCCCCTCGTCCCACTCGGTGGGGAGCAGCCTGTGACCCCCACTGCCGCCCCCAGCCACGTGCCGGGTGGCCGCACGCAGGGACCTGCTGGGCTGGGGACTACAGCTGCGGCATCCCAGGGTTATTAGCATTCCACTAACGAAGTAGAGAACAGAAGAGCCCACATCATTTGTGGTTCCTCTAGGTCAGGAAATCAAGCATGTGACAATCCGCAATACAAATATTAGTGTTGTGTTAAATTAAGTACCACCCCTCCTGAGAGCCAGGATTGTCTCTGACTGAAATAGAGCACACCCTCCAAAACTGCCATCAGGGCAGGACACGCACCTCCAGGACAGCACAGGCTGTGCCCCAGGACTACTCAGTGTGAGTGACAGTTTTAGAACTGCTCCCTGTTCAGAATGAAGGGAGAGAGTTCCTGGGCTACAGCAGTGCAGAAGGAAACACCTGGATACAACCGTTTCAGGTGTTTTGAATGAGGTGGTTAGTTTTTGCACAACAGCATCCCTACATGCAGACACTCAGACGTGCACACACAGCTTAGGAAGCCACCAACGCCTTGTGACACTGAGCACCCCCATCCCAACAAACACCACCCTTCACTTCACTGGCTTAAGGACTCCAGCTTTGTCTGTGCTTGCTTCTGCAGTGATCTTGAAGTACGAGCATGATTTAAGGGGAATTTTAACACAGTGGGAATTCACCCAATAGACTGGAAGCCTCGCTTTATTCCATTCTTATTTTTTTTTTCATGAGGAAGTTACATTCTAGGATGTTCTGCCCTTTGCCTGTCCAGCCAGATGCGGTAACAGCCCTCCTCATCACTAGATGTAGCCCCGAACAGAAACACAATAGCATTTAAAGCTGGAGATGGACTCCAGCAGGCAAATGAACTTGCAGTTTCCAAGTCCTGGATGTTATTGGAGAATGCTCTCAGGAATCTGATTAACGAGAGAACCGCTTTATGGTTTAATTCTGCAGCACTTGCCAAAACGAACAAATGTGCCTTAGGCTTTGGCTCTTAGATGCATTAGATGCAAGAAGCTTCAAAACACTGAAGTTATTTGACACTTCCTTTCGATTTCCCATATACAATGTATATCCTCTGTGCATTAGTATCAGAACAGCCTGTAGTTTCTATTAGGCCTGTACGTGCGAGCAACACAGTGCAAGAGTCATGGCATGGAATAATAACTGCTTCTGAGACATTAAAGTGATGGATCTTGTGGCAGCTGGCAAATCAGAGTCCATCCTGCGATGTCCCACTGTCACCGGGAACATTCAGCCCCTTCACAGAGTGGGAGGTGGAACTCTTTACCCTCTGAAGGTGCCAGGGAACAAGAGGACAAACTGAAACCGAGACCAAAACAGCAGAACCCAAAACTCTGGAGGGAGATTACACTTAAAAAAAAAATATCCCCAAACCACAACTAAGCATAAGTTTCCCTACATTAAGACAACCCAGCTGTCCCCCTTCCCACCCCTGTCCCCCCCTTACTGCCCGAGGACTCTGCACAGCCCCACAAGGTGAGCAACAAGCACTGGCTGTCTCTCAAGGCAAGAAAAATAACCAGGACCCCAACACACAAACACTTCAGCAACCGCACTCCGAGGAGTGTGAGCAGAGCTGAAATTGCAGCACTTGAACTTAGTTGTTTCCAGTATCTTTGAGAACATGGGCCCAGCTTTTCACGCCCTAGTACCCAACAGGCTGCCAAGAACCAATTCAGATATTTTATTAAGCATCCTGCCTTCTGCAAGTGTTTACCCATACTAGAAAAATTAGACTGCCTATTCAGAGACACCTTACTAAGGAAATTAACTAATTTTATCAATGAGACTTCACCATAAAGCCAGCTAAGAAAGTTATTCAGAAATCTCACCCATGAAAGGAAAAAGGAACTCTCTATCAGTTTTTAGATCCTGGAACATGCAGAAACTGTGCAGAGACCGGAGTTCCCATATGTACAAGTTCCACTGCACAACATGCAAAGTTCCCCCTTCAGCAGACACTGCTGGGCTATTTCCAACCTACATTTATGACTGTAGCTGTGTGAAAACCCCAGCTTTGGTCTTTACTGCTTAGAGGTGTGGGAAAACGGCAACCAATGGACCAGCCCCCAGAGCCAGAGAACTGCAGCCAGTGCTTCCCAGCAAGAGAGACTCTGCTGGCAGCCCACCAGTGTTCACTGGACCCTGATGCACGACAGCGGACGAGCTCCAAGAGAACACAGCCGTGAAGCAGCCCCACTCAATCAAAGGCAGCGCTGGGTTTAGCATCAATCAGCCATTGGTTTGCACAAACAGGCTCGGAGATCCTCAGGACAAGAGGCCGATTGAACAGCATCCACTGCCCCTTCAAATCAGAAAGGCTGTTAGTAACGTGAAGAGACATGGAGAGCAGGCAGGACATAGGACCATGGGTCTGTCCATGTCACAGCACGGTGTGCACAGGTATATCCTACACCAGTTCAGCCCAGCTCCCTCACACATACATTCACGTTCCACCAAAACCTCAAAGGACTTGGAAAACCTGGGCAAGGGCTTAAGCATGAGTTGTGGCTTTTGGGGCCACTCACTGCAGGAGGTCACGCTGCTTCTGTGTGCCACAAACCGGTGAGCTCTTCCCAAGCTTCTTGCGATCCCACAAAGGGGACTAAGCACCAGCCAGTCCTTACAGTGCTGAGGTTAAAGTGACAGTTCAGCTTCCAGCACCAGGAGGCACTCAGATCAAGAAACACGTCTGACAGACTGCCCAGCTGAGCTTCCTGTCCATCTTTAAAGCTTCTCAGCGCTGCACAAACCAGAGAGCAGCAAGTCTGCCTAAAACATGCAAATACCACTGACACAGAAGTGATTCACATCCTTGAAGTGCGTCACCACTGGCAGGACAAGGAGGTCTTTAAGACTGAAAGCAGCCAAGTGCCACCCTTGTGCCCTCGGCGTTGGCCCTGCACAGGACACCACGTTGGTAAGCAGAGCTCAGTGTGAGTGGAGAAAGCCCAGGCAAAGGCAGACCTTGGTTCTCTGGGGTATTTAACTTTTGCTGAGGTGTTAGAAAAGAGCATACAAGACAAAGACAAAATGCATTTTTCTTTAGAGCAAAGGGAAGGACTGCGTTATCCCTTGCCACTCACTGACCAGCAGATACTAAGAGGTGAAGAGACACCAAGAAAGAAGTCCTGCTCTCTCACTCGGAAACACGACAGCTTATCCAGGTGGGAACCTGGGGCTTCCAGATGTTCTTGAGTAACTCCACTTTTAGTCATCTACCTACAAGCACCTGAAGCTCTGCATCGCCTACTCTCTATAATAGTTTGCTTTGAGCACAATCCATATCTTGTTAACCTCCATCTCCGGGCGCCGTTTGCAGGAGCTCTGTTTACCTCTGACAAGTGTACGCGGCCATTGCTGCTACAGGATCAGGCAGCTCTAGTTTCCAAGCCTTTATCAGAGATCACACAAGACAACCTGATTTTCCTCTCCAGATCCCGGCTTGCAGCGTGCAGCCTGCTGACTGATGGCCTGAACAAGCACCGGGTGTCACAACCCTTAACCAGCCGCTGCTGAAAGAACGCCTGAAACTTCAGCACTGGAAAGGTGCCCAAAACAAAGTTGTCACAAATTTCTCTACCTTATCGTTCAGGCAGGAATGCCATTTCCCTTGATATCTCTGAGAGAGTTTGCAGAGTTATTCTGCGCACTCTTTCCTTTTAGGTTTAGATACTTCTTACCATCCTGTAGGCAACCATCTCCTACAAAGATATCTTTTAAAATGTGTTTGAATGACAGGTACGTCGCCGTTATGTCTGAATTTCAGATAAGTCAGTAGAACATCACATTAATTTGCAGGATATTAGGTTTTATGTTTCTGTTCCCACCCTTAAGTATCAGCCAGCACCTCAGTTCTTCCTTCTGTAAGTGCATCAACTGCTATAGATCCCAGTCAGGCCAGCCTGAGGGATTCAAGAAACCTGCAAGTAGAGAGGGAAGGGGTTTGCAGTGGGGAAGAGATACCAGACAACACAATTGCAAGGTTAAAGCATCTGTGCTGGAGTCCAAGGTGGTCAATCCAGCCCTGGAGGTGGAAGCAGGTGAGAGGCTGCAGAGCAGGAGCAAGGAAACCTGGTGCCATTTGCAGGGCTGTGACAGGGGAGGGGGCTCTGCCCTCTCCTGACCTCCTGCTCCCCAAAAGAAGCACATAACTGCCCCAGTTTCCTTTGTAACAGCAGCCACAGAAGAACCAAGCAGAAAGCCCGCAACACCCAGAGATTTGTCGCTCACGGGAGCTGCTCCTGCTGAGTCCATCCCAGAGCTGGGTGAGCCCCTTCCCCACCAGCAAGAGTTACCTGCTAGAAACGATGGAGAGAGAAAAGCTTCCAGGCTCCCCCACAGAGGACCATTAATTCAGTCAGGTTCTTTGTATTTTTGAAAGACAAGGGTACAAAAGCAGCCTACACAGCCTCTTCTAACTTGGACAATTCTATGATTCTAGATATATATAGAGTTTGTTAGAAGGGACCTTTAAGATCATCAAGTGCAACCATCAACCTAACTCTGATAAAAACCATCACTAAACCATGTCTCTAAGCATTATGTCAACCCAGCTTTTAAATACCTCCAGGGATGATGCCTCAACCCCTTCCCTGGGCAGCCCATTCCAAGGCTTAATAATCCCTTCCGTGTAAAAATTTTTCCTAATATCCAGTCTGAACCTCCCTTGGTGCAACTTGAGGCCGTTTCCTCTTGTCCCGTTGCCTGTTCCTTGGGAGAAAAGACCGACCCCCTCTGGCTACACCCTCCTTTCAGGGAGTTGGAGAGAGCGAGAAGGTCTCCCCTCAAGAGGAGATATATATACAACAGATTCAGAATCCAGCAGTGGATTATACGGTGGTCACATTATCTGATGTACACTTGGCATTCAAGTCTGCCAAAAGTCCTCACTGGCATCAGAACAGAGCGACTGAGACTATCAGGTCACAGACTCAGCCACGGAATTATCCCCAGATGACCCCCTCGGGCACAAACAAGTTTGGGGGATAAGGAACTCCACGCAAAGTTTTATTCTGAAAGAATGAGCCATTTCACAGCAACTTGCTCATGTGGTAAAGGAATTTGTTGGGGTTAACTGTTTAGACAAGCCCACGAGTAAGGACAGAAGGACTAGGTTCCTTCTAGGAAGCAATCTATTCATAACCTTTAATGGAAATCTCCGAATACTTTGGAATTAGCTGCTTTGCTGTATCAAGGGAAACTTCATCTCACTCTTCCCATAGATGAGGCAGTTTTCTACACACACAGAAAATTGAAAGTATGCTAAAAGGAATGGCTAAACTTACAAGCCATGCAGAATTTGTAGATGAGCTTTCAACTCTTTCCCTGAATGACATCCATCTGCAAACCGTAGCCCTAAATAATTCCAATCTTAGCCCTTCATGCATTAATTTTCTCCTTGATAATAACTACAGTGCCAGAAGTCTTAGAGCCAAGTAGCCTTAGTGTGGGCAGCTCCACAGCCCTTGTAGCAATCGGGACAGATTCGACCAACATCAGGAGAGAACTAAAACATTTCCTACCCTCTACAGTTTTTAACCAACGTTAGTTCAAAAAAAAAAAAAGAAGCAGGTTTTAGCATCTTTGGCCAGACAGCTAGCTATTTTAAGATCAACAGCACTACAAATTAACACGATTCAAATGCATCTGTCCTTCTAGTCACATTTTCCTCCTAAACAAGACACTTATCAAGGGTTCCAAGGGAACAGACAAGGTGAAAACCACCTTGTCTTCATGCTATGAGCTGCTCTAGCCTCTCATCTTAAAAAAACAGCAATTGAGAAAGTAAATTAGAAAAAAAGCAGAGGAGTCTGTCAGCAGAACTGCTGGAAAACAGTTTTGATCCTTTCAGGAAAACAGCCAGAAATTTCTCTTGCACTGAAATAGTCAATTTGTTTCAGCTTCCACATTACATGAAATTTTATCCCTTTTGTCTGAATACAAGGCTGCTTAAAACAAGCAAAGCACAAGGGAGAAGCTGTACCATTGTGCTTGCCAAGCAAGTGCCAGCCCTGACAGATTACAGCCCGGAGCCGCCCAAGCCAAACCCTGCAGGTGCAGCACACGGGGCCCTGGGGAGCAGCAGGACGAGAGCACCTCAACTCCCCCCAGAGCTCCAGATGCACCCCTCAGCCAGGGGAAAATGGGCATGTACACCCCAATATCAGACTAACACAAGCAGAAAAGTTACAGACAACGTGCTTCTGTGATAGCTATGACAAAGCCCCTTTATCAGAAGTGACAAATAATTGGAAAGCATTAGCTTCCTGCTTGCCAGGTCAGGCACTGAAGACTGTCCTGCCTCTCACTAATCAGGAGGAGATTCATTAATATTTGAGTAGGCTGTTACAGCTCACGACACGGTATCCAATACACCGTGCCACGCTCCCAGATAAAGCTGAGGACAAATGCAGGGAGGAGCTGGTACAGAGCAGAACACATCCCCACACAGCCTTCGCAGTGACAAGGCATGGCATTTCAGGAAAGGAGAAGAAAATTCCCAGCATTTCGGCAAAGAGCAGAATTAAGCCACAAAAGAAGCCCGGTTCTCTGCTAGGTTACCATCTCCGCTGAGCTCACACGTGAGGGCACACAAGTCAAATCCTGTCAGCTCTCATGATCTCATCGCATAGCTCTCAGCAGCCCAGCTATCCCATTATTTGCTTAAGTATTCCCACAGTGGAAACAGCCGTGTTAGAAAGGCAAGAGACTCCAAAGAAGTTCTTCAAATTGCCACCCTGGTGATACAGCAGCTTTTCTGACCGCCAGCTGGACAAGCTCAGTGTACCTGGTACCCAGCCCCGGGGAGCACTGAGCCCCTCAGGCTGGGAACACAGCCTGGGGGTACTTGGGTTTTCAGCATCACCAATGTGTGTTACCAGGGCTCAAGCAATAGCTGGAGATATGGGGCTTCCTGCCATTTATTTATTTAAGTAAAAGAGCTCAACAACAGTTGATTATGTTACCTCTTCCACCATCACCGCTGAAGCACCAGCCTTAAAATTGCAGCTGTAATTCGGGCTCATTTAAAAGCTCTGTGTCTTCCCCGAGACCTATTGAGCTGTTCTGCTTTCTCCTCCCAGCTATTGATTACCGGGGTTCACGGGGCGAGGGGGAATATTAACAACTGCCTCCCGGCCACTCTTCAGTGATGCCATAGCTTGTGACATCACGACTGTCTCCATGGCAACACAGCAACACAACTGAATCCAAACAGGAGGCCAATTAGAACAAGAAAGCTCTTTTGTGGTTGGAACCATAGTAATTAACGGGAATAAGAGGAGCTGTTACAGAAAGCACATCATTCCAACAATAAAAACCTTGCTTTTAGTTTGCCAGGTGAACCTAAAACCCCCAAACCACAGCTAAGTATATATATAAAAAAAAAAAGCCCTTCTAGACTGGAAAACCCATGATATCATTAGCTTCTTTCCCAGCTCTAATGAACACCGAGCACAGCCTGGATCACTGAAATAATTTTTCCTCTCCCTCACATCGAGTTCTCCGTTCCACTGTAGCCTGCCCACATGCTTAGGAGGCTTCTCAGCCTGTCACGCTCAAGCAAAGCCTCCCAAGTGCTTTTCAACTCACTACAATTAGCACACACGTGTGTGTGTGGGGGGGGAACACACAAAAAACCCAACCCAAGGCTGCCAATCCATAGTGACTCATGCCAGCGAAGACTCCACCTTCAAGGATGAAGCACACTCAGGATTTGAAATAGATGATATGAACCAGACCTGGACCCTCTAGGTATCTACACCATGTTGTTTTCAACCTCCAGATCAATAGGAGACAGAGAAGCAATCTCTGCTGGTGTAAGTTCAATTGTTACAGTGCTGCTGGGGGCATGTTAAGCCAAATCTGACTCCCGGACTGATCTCTACTCTCCACCCTACAGAGCATGTTAATCAGGAAGCACTTGCTGCTGTCCCAGAGATAAGGCTCTGCATTGCTCCAGAGTGCCCAGGAGAAGCACAAAGCTCCCCACAGTCCCCAGGGCAGAGCAGCTGTTTAGAGTGTAGCACAACTGGGCACCTCTATAGATTCAGCCCATTAAACATCGGCTACATTCAGGAGTACGTTTAAAGCATTTTTCTTTTCTTAAGCAAACCTAAACACTGCAGCACTCCATGAATAAGCTTAGGGTATGCTTCCCAAGAGAGCAAGCTTGAAGGTGGAAGCCACAGCACGAAGTCAGGCCACCTGGAGTGAGGAGATCTGCACCCAACGGCTCGGGCACAGCAATCCTGAACAGACTCATGGCTGCGCTTAAACCTTCAAGGGTAACGCTGCTTCCCAGAGCTGCAGCCAGCAGATTGGCCCTGCTCCTCTCCTGCAATTCCAGGGGAAAGAGAGGCATGTCACTCTTGGCAGGTGAAACAGAGCCCCTGGGTTCCTCGTACTGGCATGTGGATGCCGGGCAGCAGTCAGGTTCGCAGCTGGTTGGTGATAAGGGGCACAGCTGGCTAAAACTCTCATTGAGCCAGCTTAAAAAAAGTGATGCTGAGAAGCATCACACCATACGAATTAGCATAAAATAGATTTAACAGGTACCCTCAACAACCACAGCAGCAACAGTTCTCAGTCGTAATCCATCCAAGTGAAAGCCTTTGTACACAACACTTTTACTAGCTCCTACCCCAGTCGGGCCAAGTTACTTCACACACAACAGCGGCACTTGAGTTAAGGCATTACCAGTGACCAGGGCTCCTGCCCAGGATTCACCCTGCCATTAAAACCGAGCCATCCTGTGGCACACTTCTGAGAAATGGGACAACGGGACTTCCTCAAGCCAGTCACCTGGCTTTAGTTCAGAATTCTTTAGTTCATTCCGGCCTCAGTGTTCCTGGGATGTGAGCTTGTTCAGCCTGAACTGCGATCATAGAATGGTTAGAGTTGGAAGGGACTTTAAAGATCATGGAGTTCCAACCCCCCTGCCCTGGGCAGGGACACCTCCCACCACACCAGGTTGCTCCAAGCGCCCTCCAACCTGGCCTTGAACCCCTCCAGGGATGGGGCAGCCAAAGCTTCTGGGCAACCTGGGCCAGGCTCTCACCACCTGGCTCACAGCAAAGAAGTTCTTCCCCACATCTCATCTCCATCTCCCCTCTTTCAGGGTCAAACCCTTCCCCCTTGTACTATGTCTCCCCTCCCTCATCAAGAGTCCCTCCCCAGCTTTCCTGTATCTCCTGCCAGCCTTTCTGTGATTCCTCTCTCCTCTTGCTGTGATCTGTTTTGTGTGCAATACGTGCATCAGACATCCCATGGCTGGTGCAACCTGTGCTGGGACACCTTTGGTCTCTGCAGAGAGCTTTTGGGCACTGGGTCCAGTTTGGGTCCCCAGCACCAGCCAGGCAGTAACAGGCTGGACCCGGTCCGGCTGGAAGATACCCCAAGAAAGTTTTCCCCTTCAGATTGATCCAACGCTGGAACAGGGACCAAGGGAAAAGAGGGGGGGATCTCCATCCTTGGAGAGACTCAGCCCTTGCCTGGACGCAACCCTGAACAACCTGATGTAACTTCAAAGCTATCCCTGCTTGGAGCCGGAGGTTGGACCAGGGACCTCCTGGGGTCCCGTCCAACCTGAATTACCCCATGGCTGTGTGCTCTGGGATGGATGGCAAGTCACCATCAGAAATCTTGGCTCTACCTCCGGGGTCTTAGGGTTTTTTTACGTCAGAGCCATGCTATTTCATGCTCTATTATCAGGTTAGTCAAAACACTTCTCTAAACTATATGTCTATATAATTGCCAGCTACGCTCACTTCCTTGGCTCCTGCTGTTTTCCATTGCATCGGATTTGCAGTCATGCATAATATCTGCTTTCACCTTAATCTGCATGAAGCCCCCCTCTCCGCCCCCCCTAACCCTTCCCCACAGGCAGCTCAGGAGCCAAGAGGAAGCCAATACCTCTCCGCTACGTTTGCTGGAGCCTCTTTCCCCACTGGGCAAAAGTGACCTGCTCTGCTCAGTTTGGGGTGTCAGCACCATTAGGAGTCTTCCACGGGGAAATGAAGTCATGTAAAAGAAGGTTTTGATGGGATTGGTGCTGCCCTGAAAGTCCTCCGTGAAGCCCACAGCTCTTGGAGATGGTTCGAATTTTTGGCTCCTGGACGAAGCGTCTCCCGATGAATTGGGAATGTATGTTCTCGTATCACCTTCCCCCAGCCAAACTGGGGGGGTTTCTCCCCAAAAGGTATGGGATTTCCTCCTAAAACAGCGCCTGCAGCTCTCCATAGAGACCCCCATGCCATGCCGGGGCTGGGTGAGCGTTTCCCCCTCATCTGCTCTGCACATCCCTTTCTTTTTTGGGGGGGATGAGAAATGGAGAAACCAGAAGATCATCCGTGCTGCGCAGCTCACAGGCTGTTCTCGTGCCACCGTGGACCTGTCTCCTCTCCAGACTAAACAGTCCTAATATTTCCTGTCTCTTCTCACATAGAAATGTGTCTGTAATCACTCTTTTCCCCTGTTCCCGCACCTTTTTGGATGCTGGAGCAGCTCAGGACGTATCTAATCTGGCAGGTTGTCCGAGCTGCTTTGGGAAAGGAGATCGCATTTCCCTTTGTCAAATCCTGACACCCCCCAAAATTGTGAAACAACAGCAACAACAACAAAAAAATCCCTGCGGAGGAAAGCTTTGCCAGGAAGTCAGGACTATCCGGACACTGGAAAAATCCCCCGGCTGCCTGGAGGACGGGTGCCGAGAGAGGGGTGATGAGAAAAACAGGGAAATCCTCGGAGACCGTGGCTGGCGGGGCCTGGAGCTGAAGGAGGGATGGGAGGTGGAGGAAACGTGACCGATGCGGCAAGACCACAGCCCCAGGGCCCCGTTCCTCCAGTGTGATGCTTGGCATCTCTGCCCTCTACGTGTTACGTGGTGACCCCCAACTTGGGGTTTCCAAAGGGGAGGTAGGACAGACGGATGGGGCAAAGGAGCCCATGGAGCATCCCGTGGTGCTCATGGTCCTCCTGCCCCATGGGATGCAGGAGAATCGCCCACCCTACCTCCACGTGTCCTCTCCAGTGCACCAGGGTGGTGTTTCTTGCACTCCTATTTTTCACCCATGGGAGCACGCGGCCCCCGGTGGAGATCCCTGTTTGTAGGGGCTGGATAAATCCGAAGGGAACGGCTTACAAGTCCTTCTCACCAGCATTGCCAAAAGACCATGATTCAGTGCTTTTTTTGGGGTAGAAATTAATTAGTTCAGGCCCATCACAATTATCTAACTCAATGAGCACAACAATAACCCACTGTTTAAAGGTTGTTCATGGCCATTTAGCACCATCTGGGTCGTCTGATCAGGGGCTTTGAAAACAGTTGAAAATGAAGTAAGAAGGATTGCTTGGCCCGGACACCCCTTTTTGCCTCCCAGCTGCACAGACAATGAAAATAATCCCGATGGACCCATTAGACACAGGGAGAGGAACTGCGGAGCAAACACCGCCCTGTATCTCGCTGTGTCCCTCTGAGCTGCGGGTCCCTGTCCCCGAGTCATAGAATTGTAGAATGGTTTGGGTGGGAAGGGACCTTGAAGACCACCCAGTTCCACTCCCCTGCCATGGACAGGGACAACTCCCTCCAGAGCAGGTTGCTCCAAGCCTCCACCAACTTGGCCTTGAACCCCCGGCTGTACAGCCACAGCTTCTTGGGGCAACCTGGGCCAGGCTCTCACCGCCCTCACACCAAAGAAGTTCTTCCCCACATCTCATCTCCATCTCCCCTCTTTCAGGGTCAAACCCTTCCTCCTCCTCCTAGGGCTCCCCTCCCTCATCAAGAGTCCCTCCCCAGCTCTCCTGGAGCCCCTTTTAGGTATTGGAAGGCCACTACAAGGTTTCCCCGGAGCCTTCTCTTCTCCAGGCTGAACCCCCCCAACTCTCTCAGCCTGTCCTCCCAGCAGAGGGGCTCCAACTCTCCCAGCATCTCCGTGGCCTCCTCTGGCCCCGCTCCAACAGCTCCATGTCTCTCCTGCGCTGAGGCCCCAGAGCTGGAGGCAGCACTGGGGGGTGTCTCCCCAGCACGGAGCAGAGGGGCAGAATCCTCCCCCCCTGGCCCTACTGGCCACGCTGCTGGGGCTGCAGCCCAGGATGCGGGGGGTTTTCTGGGCTGCCAGCGCACATTGATGGCTCATGTTGAGCTTCTCATCCACCAACACCCCCAACTCCTCCTCAGGGCTCCTCTGAATTCATTCTCCACCCAACCTGGATTTGTGCCTGGGATTGCCATGACCCAGGCGCAGGACCTTGCACTTGGCCTGGTTGAACTTCATGCGGTTCACACGAGCCCACCTCACCAGCCTGTCCAGGTCCCTTTGGATGGCATCCCTTCCCTCCAGCGTGTTGACCATGCCACACAGCTTGGTGTCAACAGCAAACTTGCTGGGGGGGCACTGTCCCCGACAAAGATGTTAAACGGGGAACTGTCCACTGGGAATTTTTTATATGTAACGATATAGTACAGTCATACCTTCTGTCGCTCATCTTGGGGGAGAGTATGTTCTGCCACGCTCTTGACTTATCCACAGAAGAGTATTTGCCGTAACTTTGACGCTTTGATGTCCCTCCTTGAACCAGATCTCCGGCGAGTATAAACCAGCATAGCTGCATTATTGAGACAATTCTTCCATTGTCCTCAGTTATGCCAATATATACACACCGGTGGAGGATCTCGCTCTCTCCATTGTGCTTAAAAGGATTTGTTTTGAGCAATAAGTGAAACGTGAGAAGTCCAGGTCTTAAAAGTAGCAAGGTGTTTAAACTTGGTCTGCGAGGGAAGCTTCAGAGCTTGACCTGTGCAAGACTAAATTGTTTATCTTCTCAACTGCTGGTTTTTCCAGGATAAGATTACATCTTAATTTTAATTAGCGTAATTGTTTTTTCAAGCAGCGTGGCCAGTAAATGGGTATTAAAATGGTAATGTTCCCTGCATGAGGTTTGGCTTTTTTTTTATAGCAGCTTAGTACATTTTGGTTCATTTTTCTGGTTTTCATAGTGAATTTACAACTGGTGAAATATGCGCATCTGAGTGTTTTGGGAACTTTAGTGTCTGGTTGCCTTTATTTACTTTTTTTACGTGAAAATAACTGGGATTAGGAGGCCAAGCTTCATTAGGTGGGGTTTTTGTGTGTGTGATTTTTTTATTTTTTTTTTTTCACTGTGGTGGTGGCTATCTTAACAGAATAGAGCAGCGATATGTTTTTTTTTTTTTTGCAAATGGCTCAGCAGAACAGCGTACGTGCCAGAGTAGCTGGATAAAGTCTTCACACTTTGGCCAATCTGTGTTCTTTCCTCTGTCGGTAACTGTGAATTGAAGCACTGATAGCTTGCAAAAAGAACGGTTCTTTACTGGGAACCGACCCAAATCCCAACCACTTACTTCAGTAACGCTCTCAGCCATCAGATGGGAACGTGACCCACGTTGGATTTGAAGGCCTAGCTAAGGAGTCCTGACTAACTTATTCTCGACATTTTGATGCGTGTAATATCTAATATCGTCAAATTCTCCTAAACAGATATAAAATCTAAACCGCTGACGAGTCAACAGATTCTATGTGTTTGTTTTGCTTGTCCAGAAGCAGCGCGATGTGTTTGGTTGAATAATTCTGTGTTGTGTGAATAATTCCTGCGGTTACTCCTCTGTTTGCTTCTAGGTGTCCGCAGCAAGCAGCAAACCGCCGGCAAAGGGCAACATAATGAACAACTTCTTTGGAAAAGCTGCCATGAGTAAGTACTTCATAATATGCATCTGTTTTCAGAAACCATTGTGGTTAGGGACCAGCCTGCTGTAGTTTAAAAAAAAAAAAAAAAAATCATAATAAAAATCCTGAGGGATGTTGGAAATCTCTCATTTGTTTGGTTGGGTTTTTTTAGCTAAGTAGTAATTAAAAAAAAAAATAAATCAGTGATATCAGGCACCTTATTATACAGCTGCGATGGGAGGCATTAACAGAAATGAGCAGAAATCTTCCTTCCCACCTTGCCAAACTTGTTGGATTTATTTTTTTTTTTTATATCCCCTCGTTTCTTATAGCTTTCCATAAAAGTCAAGGGAGGCCATCCTCCCCCTCTGCCCTGCCCTGGGGAGGCCCCAGCTGGAGCACTGGGACCAGTTCTGGGCTCCCCAGTTCCCGAAGGACAGGGAACTGCTGGAGAGGGGACAGCAGAGGGCTACAAAGATGATGAGGGGCCTGGAGCATCTCTCTGATGAGGAAAGGCTGAGGGACTTGGGTCTTTTTAGTCTGGAGAAGAGAAGGCTGAGGGGGGATCTGATCAACACCTATAAATCCTTAAAGGGTGGGTGTCAAGAGGATGGGGCCGGTCTGTTTTCAGTGGTGCCCAGGGACAGGACAAGAGGAAATGGGCACAAACTTGACTATAAGAAGTTTCATCTAAACCTGAGGAGGAACTTGTTCACTTTGAGGGTGTCAAAGCCCTGGAAGAGGCTGCCCAGAGAGGTGGTGGAGTCTCTTTCTGTGGAGACATTCCAAACCCACCTGGACATCCTCCTGTGCAACCTGCTCTGAGTGACCTGCTTTGGCCGGGGGTTGGACTAGATGATCTCCAGAGGTCCCTTCCAACCCCATCTCATTCTGTGACCAGGTCCTTGCCCATATGATTTCTTGACCACTGTCTGCCTTCATAGAGTTATAGAATGGTTTGGGTTGGAAGGAACCTTTAAGATCATCTAGTTCCAACCCCCCTTCCTTCCTTTACATTGCAGCCAGAGCTTGCTAGATAGAATAAAACCTTTTAAGACCTGGAGAAATGTTTGTTATCTAAAGCTATTCACTATAATCAAGGAAAGGACACCAACTCTTAATATTAAGGGAGCAAAGATACATCAGATATGAATTGTGCATGTTTCTGTAGCAGGGATTACTTTACATCGATCATGGGGTCAAGGGTCTTTAAAAAAGTCGATAGTCAATAAAATTAAAACCTGCAGAAATACATGCATGCATTTTGAAGAGGCTTTGCAGCTAGAGGCCAGTTCAGGCTGGTGTACTGATCGTGCGTAAACTCTTAAAAATGTTTGCTATCGTCAGACTAATTGCTCATAATGGTTGGGGTAATTGCTTGCTGCTGGTATTGTTAGGAAGGAAGGGAATAAGCGTTAAGCAGGATATGTGCTCATGAGATTAGACTCTTTTTGCTTGCATTGTAATATCCAGAACGTCCTGTCCGGGGCTGAGGTCTCCCTGTGCAATCTTCTCATGGTAATAAAAATACAAATAATAAAGCCCTACTCTTATAATCAGTTCAAAAATCTAGACGCAGAAGTATTTAAAATATATCTCTGAACAAAGAGCGTGCATCCTCAGGGAAGTCCTCTGAAGTCTGCAGCAAATAAATTAGGAGAAAGTGAGCAGAGCAGGCTGGCAAAGCCCAGAAAACCAGGCTAAATACGGGCGGAAAGGTTAAATGCTGAATCCGTGGTGTCCTCCACCGATATACCCCGCTGAGTCGTTCCCAGGCTTGATTTACCCACTCTGTTGAAGACGTGCACCATTTTATCTAGCTCCAAATTTATCTAGCTTTTGTTCCCAGCTACTGAATCTTGCTTTGCCTTTTTCCGCTGGGTCAAAAAGCTTTCTGCAGTCGGAAATCCCTTCCTTGTGTGGGTGTTTATGAGCTGAAAGCAACCTCCCTGTTGATTCTTTGTTGAATTAAATAGATTGCACTTCTCTGGTGTCCCACTGGAAAAGTAGGTTTTGTAAAATGCTAAGTCTGTCATGGAAACCTTCAGTTTTATGATGATGGGCACATTACTGTATTACGCAGAAATTAAATAGCCTCTCCAAGTTTACTTGATATTTTCCTGTCTCCACTGAAAAATCATATTTGCTGAGTGAAGCTTAGCTTTTCACTGGTCCCTACATCTTCCATGCATGGATACATAACATGGCCAGTTTGCTGTGAGATCCTGCTGTTTTCGTAAAACTCCTCTTTCTTAGCAGTATTTCACCAGCCCCAACAAAAACCTGGGTCCTCTCCAGATCACCAACGCTGAAAAATAGGAACCCCACGACAAATCCTCTGACCCTTCGCTGTAACAAAGGGACCTGATATGGCTCAGAGGATGGAAAACCAAGGTCCTGCCTTTCCCCAGGTGCTGTGAACATCCCTGGGGCGATGGTGGGGATCGTGGTGGGCGGCGCCATCCTGAAGCGGTTCCAGATGTCCCTGAGGCAATGCAGTGCCATGTGCGTCCTCGGCATGTTCCTCTGCCTGCTTCTGGCTTTCCCCCTCCTCTTCCTCGGCTGCCCCACGCAGAAGGTCGCGGGTGTTACCTACAGCGAGAGGTACCAACAGCTCCAACTAAACTGGGCACGGGTGGGTCATCCCCAGGGCTGTGGGTACCCCCCATCCCCAGCTGCACTTCTAGGGGTGGTGGTGGGTGGGAATTTAGCAGAATACCCAGAAATGGGTTTATTCCCCCATGAGAAACAGTTAACAGTGATAGAATAAGGCGAAAAAATAATGCTTTGGTGCTTAAACACCAAATCTGCTGCACCCTTATTCCTTCTAACTTCATTGACTGGTTGTGAAACCTGAAGTGAACGCATTCTTGGCACAAACAGTGTGAGATTAAACTTGTGTCTTGGAAAGTGCGGTGTGTTACCCACAGGCAAATAACTTGGGCAGAGGCCAAGACCTGGGATCACACCTTCAAAGCCAGACCCAGGATCACACCTTCAAAGCCATGGCTGCTTCCTTACGCAGCTAAACACGGGCAGGACCTTGTCTTCCCTCAAGGCTTGGTCCAAGTTTCTGTAAATTCACATGTTCTGCATCCTGCGGTCTGGGTGGAAGCTGGTCCAAGCCATCAGTGGGAACCTCACCCCCTCCCACAGTGTGGTGTTGCTTTACCCCAAGACCCCACGTCTGGGGCCAAATACGAAGGAAGTGGGTGACTCCACCATTTGTGGTTGAGATGCTTTGCCCAGGAGGATTATAGTGGAATTTTTGTGCGTCCTCTCTTACGTTTGGGGAGGTTTTCATAGAATCATAGAATGGTTAGAGTTGGAAGGGACCTTAAAGACCATCGAGTTCAAACCCCCCTGCCCTGGGCAGGGACACCTTCCACTAGAACAGGTGCTTTTGTTAAGCAACAGAGTGTTTCTTTACGAATCTCAATATACGTGATGTATATTTTCTATGTGAGATGCATATTAGTGATGCATAATAGTGTGTATTAATATTTTCTTCCTGTCGTAGCTCTGAATTTGGACACCATGCCTTGGAGTGTAACCTCCACTGTAACTGCCCCGAGAAAGCCTATAACCCCATCTGCGGCTCCAACAATATTGAATACATCTCACCCTGCTCCGCCGGCTGCAGAGTCGTAAATATCAACGTGGACAACAACTCAGTCCTGGTGAGTCATTCCCACTGCGCCAGTGTCCTGGGTTGGGGGTGGCTAATGAGGGATGACCAATGCGATGCTCAAGTCTGGCAATTAGGTTGTCTGGTGCTCGTTAGTGTTGGACAAGCTCTGCATGACCCTGTGGGATGAGGAGGGGAAGGCTGAGAATGTCCCAGGAAAACCTCTTGTAGATGGTGAGTAGGACTAGGGCAGTGACCGTTCCCCTGGACTGGGCACTGGGGAGGCCCCACCTCGAGGGCTGGGTCCGGTTTGGGGCCCCTTCTGAGAGGAAAGACCTTGAGGGGCTGGAGCATGTCCAGAGAAGGGCGACAGAGCTGGTGAGGGGTCTGGAGACCAAGTCTGGTGAGAAGCGGCTGAAGGAGCTGGGGGTGTTCAGCCTGGAGAAAAGGAGGCTGAGGGGAGACCTTCTCACTCTCTCTAACTCCCTGAAAGGAGGGTGTAGCCAGGGGGCATTGGTCTCTTCTCCCAAGGAACAGGCCATGGGACAAGAGGAAACGGCCTCAAGTTGCACCAGGGGAGGTTTAATATGGATATTAGGAAACATTTCTTCCTGGAAAGAGTTGTCAAGCCTTGGCAGAGGCTGCCCAGGGCAGTGGTGGAGTCGCCATCCCTGGAGGGATTTAAAAGCCGGGCAGAGGTGGTGCTGAGGGTCATGGGTTAGTGGTGGTTTTGGTTAGTGTTAGGTTTGAAGCTTGGGTCTGTGGAGCAAAATCTGACCTGGGGTGGAGCAGTGGATGGGGAAGGACACCTTGACTTCCTAAAAGGTTGGGTACCTTGAAGGTTGCTGCTTGCTGCCTTGGCCAAGAAACTGTACTGGCAAGGGCTATGTTATACTTGCGAGGGCTGAGAGACACCACAGAACCATAGAATCAATCGTAGAATGGTGGAGGTTGGAAGGCACCTTTCAGATCATCGAGTCCAGCCATCAACCCAGCACTGACAAAACCCACCACTGACCCATGTCCCTCAGCACCACGTCTGCCAGGCTTTTAAATTCTATGATTCTATGACCAGAGGGACTTGGTGGTTCTATGACCAGAGGATACGTTCTGGGCAAGCTAGTCCTGGAGGGACCATTGCCCCCATGTACGCAACACTGACATTTAGGACACCTTCGCTGCATGCTCTGGGGGGGCTTCCTTAGGGCGATGTTATTCCACCTCTCAGCCTGCAGATTTGCAGGTTAAAAAGTCACAATCCAGACGCAGAATGCATCCTTTCCATAAATACTGGTTGTGAAGCCAAGTGAGAGGATAATTTAGTGGGAGAGTCATGATGTGGGGGGTAGAGAAATGGGTTTTGCTCCTGGCTTTGCCTTGATTTGCAGACCTGGCAGGGTTATTTTGCTGCCCTGCACTTCTCTCTCCTCTGCTACTCCCTTCCTGACACCAAAACCCCAATAGGGCTGAGTTTTCACAATGTAAATTGTCTGTTGGGTCTCCAGGCAATGAGTTCAACAAATAAACAGTAAGGAAATCTTTGCCAATTCAAATACCTATCTGAATCACAGAAAAACGCTCACAATCCGTATAGGGCGAGTAGTTTTCCTCTGTGTTCTTGGCACAGGATATAATGGCAGCGTGGGACTGCCTGGGCACTTTTTAGCAGCATTTTGTTAATTAACACCACTTCATTTTAATAACAATTATGTTTTCTGCCAGAGCTTAGTCCCCAGTGTACTTTTCCGCATCCCCGTGCCTGCCTTTTACACAACAGATCCTTTTTAACTGCTTCTTCCTCCTCAAAGATGCCTCCAGCCCTTTGAGATCCTGGGGTCTGGATCGTGACCCGCTCCTGCATTCATTATATGTATAATTATATGTAGCCACACACTACAGCAGAATCAGGGCTCCCTTGGTGGTGCTGTGAAGATGCTACACATTAAAGCCAGCATTAGCTTCTTTTTTTTTCAGCGACGAGATAATTTGCTGAATCTTCTTTCCCTGTATTGATGCATCTTGACCTAATTTAAGTTGTGTGAGAGCTTCTTCTGCAGAAGGACAGTATCTCCATACGTTGTTGTAAATGCCCAGCCATGTGCCAGCACGCAGTGGCCAGGGCAGGTTGCATCTCCCTGGGACGAGGGAGCTCATGGCACACAGGGATGTGGCTGCAGATGCTGAGCTCTAGTCCTTTATCATGCGGGACGAGGAGCTGAGCTCAGCAAACTCAGTCCCTCTCCAATTTTGGGTATTCTATGTCAAGGGAAGGGAAGGGAAAAGGGAAGGGGAAAGGATGAGATTATTGCATTTTACGACATTCCTCCATCTCCTGCTTTCTCTGCTACATCACCCTTTTCTTACCACTTTTGCCATCTCTTTGCCAATGCAGAGACCTGTGGCGCTCATTGCTTACTGCTCTCCGTGTCCCAAATGCCTGGGTTTGAAGAAACCCTCCCAGTGTGCAGAAAAACCTACAGTTTTCTGCTCAGCTTTGATGAAGCCTTTCCAGAGGAGGCTTGCACAGTGCAGGATTGGCTTTTTTCATTTAAACCTCTTGTGTAATGAAAGCCATTTCCTTTTTACATCGCTTGATATCCCCAAATTTCATGGGCAATATCAAACTTGGCCCCCAGAGCAAGACCTTGCAGTGACAACCTTTTAGTGCTTTGCTATTTGTTTAGGTCCAGTGTGACCTACTGAAGTGAGGTGGCCTCAGGGGGTGGCCCAGGACTACAGGAATCTCCGTGCCATGGGGTCCTGGGCTACTGAGCACAAGTGGGGCCAGGGACAACATCCCTCTGCTGCCAGGTGGGATGGATCTGAGCAGGTCAATAGACACCCCAAAATTTGGGGTACTGGGAGGTCCCAGCTGGGGAAAACCATAGAATCATAGAATGGTTTAGGTTGGAAGGGACCTTCAAGACCATCCAGTCCCAAACCCTGCCCTGGGCAGGGACACCTCCCACCACACCAGGTTGCTCCAAGCCCCCTCCAACCTGGCCTTGAACCCCTCC
>JAOXJK010000005.1:16141361-16159762 GCA_025774025.1 Xenus cinereus | reverse complement strand
TTCCTTCCTTCCTTCCTTCCTTCCTTCCTTCCTTCCTTCCTTCCTTCCTTCCTTCCTTCCTTCCCACCCGGGAGCTGAATGTGTGGGGAGTTCATGGGAGCCTCTCCAGCACCTCTGCAGGTGGTCCTGCCGGGAGCAGGGGCAGCCCCGACTCGTCCCAGATGTGCTGGGTGCTCCGGCCACTGGGGAAGGGAGGGCTTGGCAAGCGGGAGGGCCAGCTCTGGCCACTTTGGTGAAGAGACTTGCTCTGCTTCGATGCTGGGAGCTGCCTCCGGGGAGAGAGGGCCCTGAGAAACACCCGCTGAAGGGGGGTGGCTGCAGCCTCCCCCCTGCTCCGGGGGATGGAGTCGGTCCTGACTAACGGCGGAGGGAGGACTGGACTAACATGTCCAGTGCAGCAATTGCTAATTAAAAGAGAAGGGCCGTGAATGGATAATGCCCAGATCCAGGGGCAGGCAGGGCGTCTGGAGCTGGGTATAACCCTGCCCATCGCTCGGTGCACTGAGGCTGCGGGGTGCTGGGCTCTGGAGCTTGGGAAGGCTCATTAGTGCCTTGAAACTCAGAGAAAGGCTTGTTTTTTGCCCCACCGCAGGGTCGTTGGGGTCTCTAGTCTACATACACCCGATGGAGAGGGGCAAACAGGACTGGATGTGTTTGGCACCTACGTGGCTGCTGCAATTCTGTCTCTGGGAGAGAAGGCAGTTGGAGCCAGTCCAGCCAAAGGAAGAACTCCAGCATCTCACCCTCAGGAGATGTTGAAGACTCGTCTCTAGGCGGCAGCCTGAGGGCTGGGTACACCGGGGGGACGCTCTCTGCCCGTTACCTCTTCTGCCCTGCCTTCAGGGGATGGGACGGGGGTGTGGGGACTGTGAGCCCAGCACACAGCACCGCTCTGCCTCTGCATGGAGCCGGGCTGCTGCCTGGGTGGCTGGTTAGCCCCACGTTTGTCACGCTGCTGCCTTGGCTGTGTGGCTCAGGTTCGGGCTGGCTGGGGTCCTGCCCTCACCAACCATGGCTCAGGCCCCTGGCTGGGCAGGGTCAGACCTGCCTGGGCAAAATCACAAACCCTGCGGATCTGGAAGGGACAAATTCACACCATTCGCCTTTTCCCCCAGAGCCAATCCCACAGACCTGTTTCCAGGAGTCCTGCCCTGTGTGGGAACCTGCAAGGAAGTTCACTGTGAAGCCCAAAGCCTTGTGGCACCTCCAGCACTGAGGGACGGATGCCTTCTGCCCTCCCTCCTCCCGTCAACCTCAATTTCTGCCGCTGGCTGGTGGGGCTGCAGAGATCAGGACATGCTCACACACTGGGGAAGCAGCTACAGAGTCCCTGTTGGCCTTTTTTCTTCCCGGGAGCTTTACAGAGAGGTCAAACCTGTCAGCTGCAGGCTGGACTGGGGTAATAAGAGATGCACAGTGGAGAGGAGGAGGAGGAAGGTGGAAGCTATCGACGGTGTAGGGCGGCAGGGCTGCTTGCCTGTGTCCGCAGGACTCCGGGCAGAGAGGGCAGGCAGTGCTCCCGGGCAAGGTGGGCGTCTCGCGGGGTGCTCCCAGCCACAGCACTTGGCCTTGGGTTTGGCTCAACTGGGTGAAGACTTTTAAGTCTCTGCAGGTCGCATCAGCCATGCTGGCCAGATCCCAGCAACCAGAGCCTGTGCCATTTCAGAGCCCACATCCAGTGATCCAGTCCCAGCCATCCCAGCACGAGCCGGGCTCCCTCTCCAGCACAGAGCAAGCCCCCACAAACCCACAGACGCCTTGGACAACCGTGGCTGGAGATCCAGGTGTCTAAGCCCAGCACCTCACATGCTTGACACCTCCCGGGCGGTCGGCAGCAGTATCCCCTGTCCCCGCTGGCCTCGTGCCCCCTCCCCTCCATCCCCCCGCCGCCACACGCCGCTGGCACTCACTGCTGTTGGTGGGCAAGGTCCTGCTGCCGCTGAGGCTGCCCGTTGGCGGGGGGGAGATGGAGCGGACGGAGCCTGTGTCCTCTTCCTGGGAGCAGCCCGCCTGGATGGCTCGGAGGTAGCTGTGGCTCCGGGAGCGAAAGTAGCTGGGCAGAGGCAGGTCCAGCACCTCCGCGGCGGCCGACTCGGCCTCACTGTAGGTAGAGTCGCAGACCGCCTCGTACTGCTCCCCCAGCTCCGGCTCCGGCGCCTGCAGGGGAAGAGGGGCAGAGCCAGTCACCCCCTGCCCGCGGGCAGCCCTTTCCCTTCCCCTCCTGCCCCTCTCCCTGCAGCCGCCATGCTGCCCCTCCTGCCTGGTCCCGCTTAGGGCAGACGAGACCCGGTCAGTGCTGGTGGGGTGCAGGGTGCCTGGGCTCTCTGCTGAGAGAGGGGGAAGAGGGGACCCTCCTTGGAGGCGAGAGGGTCCCTGCTTGTGGAGTAGGAGAGACTTACCGCCACGGTGCCTGTGAAACACCCCCAGTCTCTGACGGAGGGGCTGGGAGCACGTGAGGCTGAAATCCCCGTCCAGCCTCCTGATCCCCCTTTCCCATCAGCATAACTGGGAGACCCTGCTGGGACAGGCGTGCTCCTCTCCTCCTGGCCCTACAGCAGGGTGCAGTGCCCAGAAAGAAGGTGGGGAGGTGTGGGGACAACCCCCATGCTTGACCAGGGCCAGGCTGCCTGGACTGGTTCTGGGTGGCTCCATCGGGAACCCATCCTAGCCCCCTCCGCAGTGGGGCACCAGGAGAGGGCTCAGTGTCAGGCCGTGGCGAGGCGTGAGCAGAGAGGGGCAGCTTCACCCCCTGCTTCTCCTGCTGCCCCCACCTCCCTCCCACCCCTGCCCCCGGCCCTGCCCCGCTCTCCAGGAGCAGCACCTGGTCAAACCTGGACTCGGGAGAGGCTCACACGGGTTAAACCAGAGCCAGCCTAAAGCAGAGCGTTCTGAAATGCAGATGTGAGGTGCTGAGATTTGCCCCGTTGCCCACTTCCATCTCTCCTGACCCTTTCTTTGGCCTCAAGGACAGTATTTCTGCCCAGCATTAGCATCTGAGCTCCTCAAAGTTTGGTTCAAAAGATTCATCTACTTTCTCCCTGAAACTGACAGTCCCTGACCCCCTGCCAGGGCCAGGGCAACTGAGCTCTCCAGCTGCCCTGCAGTGCCCGGGTTGGGAGTGCTGCCTCCTTCTCCTCTTCCTCCTCCTCCTCCTGCCACTGGCCCCAGGCATGGGCTGACCCCACAGCCTGCCTGGCACCCTGCCGTGGGTGTCCAGGCTGACCCCAGAAAGCTCTGTGAGGAAGGAAGAGGGAAACACCAGTGGGACGGTACCTGCTCTCCATGGGTAAATATCTGAGGGATAAGTGAGGGGGGTCCAAAGATCTGGAAGAAAGAGTTGGAGAAGGTTAAAGGCCAAGAACAGGGGAGCCCCTCACACAGACAGCCATTGCACGGGGACCGAGGACGAGGGGAGCGGACGGCCCATCCCTGGGGGCCACCGCTGCTGACACTTCAGTACAAAGTCAGAGCTCATAAGATGCCAAGCAAGATGCCGCACAGGCCCCTCAGACAGCGGCACGAACACGGCATGGCAAAGCTCCACGGGACACCTCCCAGAGGGAGAGAAGCTGCTGATGCATTCAGCCTGTGGTATGCACCATATATCAATGAATATGTATATATACACAGGGCACACTTGGGACACACAGTGCTGGGACACCCCTTGGCACACATGGGTTGCCTGTGGCTGCTGGACAAGGGCTGGTGTGGCTCCCAGTTGGCTCCTCTGTGAAGCCCCCAAGTGTTGGCCAGCACCTTGCAATGTGGCCAGGAGCAGCGATGGGCCTCTGCAGCCCGCAGAGCCGGGGCGGACGGGCGGCCTGAGTGCTCCACCTCGGGGAAACTGTCCTTCCCCCTGATGGGGTCGGGCTGGCCACCTCACTGCTGTCTCCTCTGTCCCCACACCAGGAGGAAGCCACATGGAAGCGCCACTGCCTTCTCTCTATAGCAAAGCCATGGCACACACTCGGCGTAAGGACAGACGCGCGACAGACACTGCGCTGCCTGTGGGGAGGAATGTCTTCTCCTCCTCTCCATCCCTGGTCTGCAGAGCACATCCACCCACTGAGTTCCGCCCTGCATGAGCTGCCCAAGACGACCCATCTTGGGAACAATCCAGGTTCAAAACCTACCAGAGGGAAGAGGCTTGGCTCTGGGGGCTGGGTCTGGCCTTTCTACACAGGGCACAGCTCAAAGTGTGGATAAGCAGCGCTGGGGGCCACCAGCTGGCCCTCTGTGGCCACTGCTCCCCTTGGTGTGACAGGCACACCTGGTGAATCCTGGACTTCCAGAGGTTTTAAGGTGGAGGTCAGTTGGGACTTGTCTTTCAGAGCTGAGGATGCTCCTGCGGGAGGACATTAGGGTCTTGCTGGACACACAAGGAAGGTGTTGGAGGTCACACGAAAGCAAGGGTAGGGGAGGAACTGCCTCTGGCACCGGATGAAAGGGCAGGTCAGACCCACCAGAGGATGAGACCAGCACACACTGGTGGCTGGACCAGCTCCATCCTGGATCAACAGATGTGTGGCTCGTGGGAGGCCTCTAAGTCCCAACCCAGCTGCAACTGAACTCTCTGTGATTTGGGGAAAAGCAGGCAAAGCGCAGGTGATGACAGCAGACCCTCGCTTGTGCGGGTGCTGTGGCAGTTGGTGTGTCCCCAGCATCATTGTGCTGCCAGTCTGGGGCTGGTGCATTTGCCTGGGCAGCTCCTGGCACGTCATGGGCTGCTCAGACCCTCCAGCTCCAAAGCCCTTCTGATGTCTTCATGGGGGTGCCGCACTCAGCTGCTAAATGGCAGCGTCAAACAGGGAGAAAGCACAGACTCAGCCCTCCCATTGCCTTCACGCAGAGACCCGGCTTCAGACATGAATTTACACGCAGAGGACAAGAATGCGACGGCCCTGACCCCTTCTCTGTGCAAAGAGACACCCGGCACATTGCTGTTGGTGTACAAGGAACGAGACTGACCACAAGGAACACGTACGCCCACGAGCAATGCCCCCTGCCCTTCCCCACAGCCCTCCACCAAGGGCTCCAACCACTCCACGACAGCAGGAGAAACCAGCCGTGGGGCTGGAGAGGCTGGGCTGGGCCCAAGGAGGACTCAGAGCCCCACACATCTGGAAGGGAACCCTGGCAGAGGATGCCCTCCCTCCTCCATGCTCTGGTTCCTGGTGTCCATCCCACGGCTTTAGCCCCCGGCCCCCGAGCGGCGGCAGAGCGGAGCAGCTCCCGGGGGACACGTGTTCCCTGCAGACACGCGTGAACAGGGACACGGCAGAGGCCCAGGGTGACAGCAAAATGGTTGGGTGAAACTCGTGGAGCCATTGCTGCCCCGGGGAGCTCCACCTGCACACCGAAAGGAAGGGTCCCCGTCCCGGGGCTGAGAGAAGCACACGGGACCTCTGCAAAGGCCTCATCCTGGCATGGGTTATTTCCTGGCCTGTGAAGCCGATGGCTTATAGCCACCCAAGCTCCGAGCTGCTCCAGAGCAATCCCAAGGGGAGGCACAGTGTGGGACAGGGGGTTGCACCCAGTTTGTACCGACTGCATCCCAGAGGTTGGGGTCAGGGCACGAGCGCACCCGGGGGATTTGCCACCCACCATCAGCACCTCACTGGCATCCTTGGCTTTCTCCTTCCCAGGGTACCTGGAATATCCAAGGGAGACACCCCCAGCTAGCTGGCAGGACAGTCTCCCGAATTACAGGCACCTTGTTGCTGGGTCCAGCCTGCTGCACAAGGGACAATGTCCTCAGAGCTAAGCAGGGTCACTGTCCCTGTGGCCCGCAGCAGGGTCCCAGGCTGGACACCACCTTTTGCTCCGGCTCCGCACCCACCCAGCGGGCATGAGGAGCTTGCAGCAGGAGCCAGCAGCCTTGCAGGTGGCTTCTGGGTGGTGACACGGTGGGACTCTGAGCTCAGAGCAGCCCTGAGCTTCACCCATGGCTGTGAAGCATTGCTCGGGGCTACCACTCCTGTGGCCATGGCCGAGGAGCTTCAGCTGCACCAACAGCGCTGAGAGGAGGCGAAGCTAGAGGAAAGGGGATCTAATATGAACCCGAATTAAGAAGCTGGCCTTGATGCTTTGGTAAAGCTGCCAGAGAATAGTGCGTGCAACTCCTGGAGTGCAGCCAGTGCCTGATTTTGAAGGGGGAAAAAGAGGTTCCCCTCTCCCCGCAGCCGGCCTCCAGTCTCACTGGGGTGTACTGGTGCAGTGGGGCTCAGCGCTCCAGCCTCTCACCTGGTTGATGCAACTGGACTCGTTGATGCTGTCGGAGATCTGGTTGTATTCTTCCTCCCAGGTTGGGAACTTCGGAGGTAGGAGGATCTCAACAGAGTCCAGGCGGTCCAGGCTCCTGCCAGCAAGAGAGACAGGGCGTGAGGGGTGTCCCCAGGGTGGGGACAGTGCTGGAACTGCCACCCTCCCATCAGGACATCCCTCTGCCAGGCACACATGGCAGCACGGAGATGATGCTGGGCACCGAGTCCACCGCTCGGCCCCTGTTGCAGCTCCTGGAGCAGAAGGAAGCCCTTTCTCACCCTGCTGACCCCTGGTGTGAGCTATCGAGTCTGGCACTTGGGGGAAGGTTTGTGGGGTGTGGGAGAAGGAGAGGGCACAAGACCTCAGGTCCCACTGTCCCCAGGAACACACTGCAGATGCCAGGTTAGTCCAGCCGAACCCCAGGGAGCAGGTGGGATCCAGGCTTGCCCCCAGAGTGACAGCCCTGGTGACAGACCAGCTCTTGCACAGGCTGATGCTGGGGGCTGGGGGTCAGGGAAAATGGCTCTTCCCTGCCTGGACCGGTGGGAAAGGGGTGTGAGAAGTGGGGTGAGAAATGACTTCTAAATGGTGTTTTGTGGACTTCCTAATTTGAAACATCTGCGGGACTTTTTTTTTTTTTTAATTATTTTATTTGTGTAGAGGAACCCAAAAGATTATCTGGAAGATCAAGGGGAGCCAAGCCTGACTGACAGTGCTGCAGGAGCCCAGGGGGTCAGTATTTCCAGAGCAGCTTCTGCTGCAGGCTCGGGCAGAAGCACATTCCCCATGTCCCGGGGCTCAGCAGTGAAGAGCAGCAGAAGAGCAGGGCTGTCACTGACCCGACCCAGCCAGGGTGACAGCTACAGCCTCTGCTGGGACCCAGCACACAGGGGCCAGGAGGGACGTGGAAGGAGGGGAGGGGTGTGGGAGGAAGAGGTGGGATGTGTGATGGATGAGGCTCCCTCGCTCTTCTGTTCTGCCATGAGACCCTGCCTAAAGGAGTGCTTGTCACAGACCAGGTGGGGCATGGTGGAGGACACGGTTAGCTGTGCCAGCCTGGGAGAGCTGTGGGGACCCTCCCTCTGGAATTGCCCACAGTCCCTACAGCACCTTGGGGTGCTCCTTCCCCCGCGTCTGGCAGGTTCGTGGGTGCAGAGGTCTGTCCCTCAGCCTGGGGGACAGCAAAGCTGAGGGCAGTGTGTGTCCCTCTGCAGGAGACCTCTGCAGCCTTTAGACCCCCAGGAAGGACCACGGCACCCCCTGAGTCTCCATCTTGGGGTGTGATGAGAGCAGGGAGTAGTCTCTTCTGCCAGGGGTGATGGAGGAGACACCCAGCCCCCTGGTCCCCCCTCCAGTGAGGGGGACCCACTGCTGAGTGACCAAGGGCAATGTGGTGCCCCAAGCCCTGGGCTATCCATTTATTGCTTGTTTTCCCTTGGCCCGAGAGGGTTTTGCGCGTGAGCTCACCATCAGTTGTGTCCTGGGGCAGGCAGTGTCCCTGCCAGCCCCTCTCTGCCCATCCCACTGGGCTTCACCCTGACCCACCTCATAGCCAGCCCCTGGGGAAACCGAGTCACAAAGAGGGCAGAGACCCTCTCACAGGGACACATCAGTCTCACTCCTCCGTGCCTTGTCCTGGCTAAGGTGGAAGCCATCCTCCCTGCGGTCCCTCCTGTCTCAAACCACAGGCCAGGTGCCCCTCAGTTGATGGAGCCTGGAGATGGGCCCCAGCAGCTCTGGCCAAGGACACCGTGGATCTTGGCCAGGGCTGCCATGGGGCTGGGCCAGGGCACGGTGCCCCCACTGCTGTCCCAAGGCTGTGCCAGGCCAGGGGGGGCACCTCAGAGAAGCCCTGTGGCAACCAAAGCGGCCACAGCATCCGAGAAGCTCCTTGGCGAGGGGGGAGAGGCGAGGGGGTGGTCGGCAGATGGCAGCCGTGCTCGTGCTCTGGGCCGCCGCTCCCGCCTGGCCTCTGCCCGGCACAAGCCCTCGCCAGTCCGGGCCAGAGGGGATGGACAGGCCAGGGTGCCATGTCCTGGGAGCCCCAGGGGACATGGGGACATGCGAACCCCTCTCTGCCCCTCCAGCAAATCTCCTGCTGGCTGCCAAGCGCTGGCAGCAACGGCCGTGTCCAGCCCAGCCCTGCCTGGAGCCCTCCTCTCCCTGGTCGCTGCGTCCACAGCTCCTCCGGCTCTGCCCCTCGCGCCCTGACAGCCCCTTCCTCAATGTCGCCTGTCCGTGGGCTCCGGCTGGACCCCAGCTGCCCTGGTGAGGTCATACCCCGATGGACATATGACCTGAATGGACAATGAGCCCAGGACAGGAAGAACCTCCATCTCTCAACTTGGGTATTTTGCATTGGATACCCCTGGACCCAACTCTGCTCCCCCTGAGCTGGATGTGAAGGCGGGGATCAGGGATGGATCCAGAGCGGGCATTTCCAGGGCTCCCCGCAGTTAATTTTGTCACAATCTCTCAGCAGAAAGTAGCATCTGGTCTGCAAACTGAAGCCACCTTGAGGGGTCTCCACACTGCCTGCTGCACCCTCACTTCCTTCTGGCTCTGTCTGCTGAACACCAGCAGTACATCTGCGGTGGCTGCTGCCCCCTCCTGCCCCTCTGTGCTGCTCACACCCCCCTGAGCCGCAGCACCCCAAACGCTGGTGGCCTCTTACAGCCCCTGGGTGCTTTGTCCCGGGAAGCGGAGTGGCTGGTGAGGACACTGCACAGCATCACTGCTCGTCAGGTGGTCCACACAGACCCCATCCTGCAAGGACCAGCCTCTTGCCCATCAGGCTTCTGCTGCGTTCTCCTTCCTCTGCTGTCCATCTGCCTCAAGCCACTGTGGGTCTTCCTCCCTCAGTACCTGGTCCCAGAACTCTGAGCTCACTTTTCCTGGCCTCAGGGTATTACCCAGCCCAGTGTGCCAATGGGGCACTTTCTGGCTGGTCCCAGAGTCCCTGGGACACCTGTGGAGCAAAGCAGATGGCACAGTCCCAGCAGCCTGTGGGCTGTGTTCCAGGTGCCACTACCAGGTGCCTTCCACCTCTGAACAGCATCGTGGGGCTGGGATCTCTGCACTCCCTCAGAGGAGCAGATGCTCAAAGATGTAATGCACACAGCTCCATCAAAGGAGTGCCCTCCCCATCGCTGAGGGGACAGGGACCGGGAGCAGGTTCCTAACAGCAGGGCTGTTTGGAGACACCAAGAAGGAAAGCTCCCTCCGTTCCTCTGCTACATCTTCTCCTGTCCTGCTTGTCTCCTCATCTGCCTGCCCTGTGGGCAGTCTGAGCAGTCTGAACTGGGAGCCCTAAGGGTCTCTGATCCCCAAATGGGGTCTCCATGTGGGTGCTGCTATCTAGACCCCAGGGACTGCTTCTGGGGTGGCCGCTGGGGACCTGTGCAGAGCTCCCGGAGGAACGTTACCTTTGTGTGGTGCTCTGCTCACTCAGGGACTGTTGGGTAGCCTTGAGGTAACTCTGCCTCCGAGCTGCAGTTTTCGGGGATGGTTTGGGGCTGGTTTCTGAGTCTTCACTATCATCATCCCCCATGGCTTTGATGTAGCTCCCGCTCCGCATGCGCCGGCACGGGATCTCGCTGTCTTTGTCCCGAGACAGCGTGTTGTTCCACTCCCCCTGAGGCACCTGCAAGAGCAAGGGGAGCATGAGCAGATGTGGGGGACAGCACCTCTGGGACCAGCAGGATCATGGGGACTTGGGGGGATTGGTGGCAAGGACAACTGTTGGACCCTCAGCTGGAGTGGAGTGGCAACAGGCAACGCAATTCCTTTCCAACCCTCCCTTAGCAGATCATGCCAGGCAGCCTTGCGTTTGATGGCCTGTTTCAGCACATCTCCCCACAGCCATTCACCCCCCACCACCACAGACCACCTTCACGCTGCACCATGCGCACACAGTTGACACAAGCTGCACAATGCCAGACATGACGGGAGGGAAGAGTCTCACCAGGGCTGCGCTGGGCACTGGGACAGGCGTGGCACACGTTGTTCAATGCAAAGCCCACGCTCATTTACCGTAAAGTGCAGAGACTGCTCAGGCCAAGGCAATCAAGAGCTGTTGAAGACCAGGACCCGTGGATCCGAGCCCAGACCTTCCCTAGGTCCAACAGCCTTTAAGGCTTCTGAGTTGAATATGACTCCATGCGGTGGAAATTTGTTCCTGAAGCCAGACCAGACCCTCAGAAGTCCTTCTAGAACAGCTTGGGCACAGGGACCTTGTGCTGGCCCCTCTGAACAGAGTAGTACCTTGTGCAAGAAAAGGACTTCTAACTTCACCAAGATGACAACTCTATCCCTTCTTAGAGATGGGCTAGCTGACATTTCCACGAGAGGCCTGAAGCACTGCACAACTGAAGGGACCAGCACCCTTCTTGCCTGTCCTGTGGGGTTTGGGTAGGGGACCGGAGGCACAGCCAAGGTGCCAGACGTCAGCCCACAACAGATCAGGACAAGAGCCTCACACAGTATGGGACCAGCCCGGAGAAAGATGGGGCAACCTGCGTTGCCAGGAGCAAGCCTTGGGTTTGTGACTAACTTGGTTTGTAGCTAGCCTTTGACCTGCCCTTAAGCTGAGGAGATGTGGTCAAGGAGAAGCAAGGGAAGATGTGAAGAACGCAGCAATGTGGAAGCCACGCAGAGACCGGGAGAGCCCGAGGCCATCCAGTCTGCTGGTTGGGGATGGCTATGGGGAGCAGCAAAGGTTCTGGTGCTGAGCACAGCTCGTGCTGTCGAGAGCACCCACGTCGACTCTGCTGGATGGAGCTGTTGGACTTGCCCAGCTCCCCGGGGGGCTGTAGATCCATCAGCCAGTGTTATGTAGTGCTTTGGGGACGCACAGAGCTCTGTTGCCACTGACTGTGATGAGCCAGAGCCGTTAAGCACAGCGTGGCTCCTGTTCTCCTCCTTGTTCACAGCAGGCATGTTCTGTGGGAGCCAGAGCTTGCCTGAGGGTGCTGTCTGCTGCTGCTGGGGTGCAACATCTTCGGGTGAGCTTCAGATCTGCAGACAGTGGCTTCTTGTTTGCCTGAGAGGGCCCCGGGTGGGCCAGATGTAGGCTCAATCCACGCACAACAGCTTAGCTCACTCTGAGGGCTTTCTTCTGCCCAAAGGAGTGAGGAGTTCAGCCCATGTCCTGCCAGCCTGCTCCTGCTGTCTGTGTTCGGTAGAAAGCAAGGGGGGAACCCAGGTTTTCCCCATATGGAGTAGAACCCAAACAGCCTGTGGGACCGCTTTGGTGATGGGACTCCCACCATGATATGCACCCACGAGCCAGGACCCACGTTACTGGGGGCCACGGAACAGAGAACCAGGGGCATCGTGTTGCCTGTGTGTGAGATCCAGGTGGGGACGGACGTGGAGCAAGTCTCACATGTGAGCCACAAGCCTGGCCAGGCCGCCCTGGACCCGCGCACTGCTGCTGCTGCAGGTTCTCCCAGCTTTTTCCACTCCGTTCCCACAAGCTTCATGCTTGGCAATGGCTTCTGGGCTGGCTGCCCAGCTCAGAGCCACTGGGCGTTATCCAGCAGGTTCCTATGCAAGTAAGAGCAGAGAGACCCTTCCCTCCCGGGTGTGAGCGCTCCCTCTGCCCCAGCCCAGCTGCCTGCACTGGGTGGTCCCATGGCCAGCCAGGAGGGACTTTCTGGCTCCAGCCTGAGTCCTGCCATGGGCGAGACCCCACAGGTCACCAGGGTGCCTCGCTCTGACCTTTCCTAAAGGAGGCCCTGAGAAGCACTTTTATACCCATCGTCTTGGCATCAGGTCTGACTTGAGAGTGCATTTTGCTGCCTGCCTTCTCAGGGCGAGTGGCAGCCTCCTGTCTGCAAGGGTCTCTGGCCAGCGAGGGGCAGGGCGGGGACAGGCAGGGTTGGGGTCTGCAGCCCTTGGCTGAGGAGGTGGCCAGCAGCCAGCCAGCGACCTGGGGACTACACAGCCATCCCCTGTACAGAGGCAAGTGCTGTATTTTGTGGGGCAGTGAGAGGTGCCGGGCTCAGCCCGGTGAGCCCAAGGACAGAGGGGACATTAAGACCTCGGGCTCCCGTGGCTGCTCTGGTGCTGCTTGAGGGCAGGCTCTGTAGGTTGCTCAAGCTCTGCCTGGGCTTGTGCATCTGCCTCCTGGCCATGGGCACTCTGGGCTCTAGGCAAAGACACACGAGGACAGGGTTTTCAGTCCGTCCCTGCTGGTGCAGCTCGCCCACAGAGTGTGAGCCAAGCATCCCACAGCACTGCCTGCCCCGAACGGACCATTCCCTCTCCTAGGGACAAACCTCCACCGGCTTCCCTGCCGCATTGCGACAGCCCACTGCTCCTCATCGAGCTGCCTCATTTCTCCTTTCCCTTGCCTCTCCTCTATGTCATGCCTTGGCAAGGCAGCAAGGAACATAGCTGGTCTCAAGGTGCTCCACATTCCAGTTTAGCAGCATCAAGGGGAAGGCAGACGCTTGGCAGGACACCCTTTGAATCTGGTGCCCCAGTTTGGAGTGTGTCCTGCTTCAGCCTGCACACAGAGTCCACAGGGACTCCCACAGCTCTTGCTCCCGTGGGACAGAGCGCAGGAACAAGTGTTTCTGAAGTGCCACACCTGAAAAGACAAGTAGGTGCCCTTGGGGATCTTCGGGAGCAGTGCAGGTACTTGAGGTGCTGTTCAGGGTCCTCCGGGGTGCTTCTCTGCACCTTCAGGCACATGAAGAGCCTGCCCCACAGTCTCTGAAGCTCTGTGTTGGGGCTGAAGAGCCCAGAGCACCTGTTGTCAAGGGACAGACCTGGATGGTGGCCAGTGCAGCACCCAGATGGCAGCAGCTTTCCTGGCAGCCGAGACCCTGGGCCCTGAACATGGCCCCGGAGCTGCAGAAAGGACAGAGTGGGAACGAGGGCTGCCTTGTGTTACACCGAGGCCCAGCATAGAGAAGATCAGGAGGCTCCTCAGAGGCTGTGGCAGCCTTGCTGCTCTTCATGCTGCTCTCCCAGATGTAGGCTGGCTTCTGCCCACAGTGCTTTGGTTGCTGTGAAAGGGGTGAGAGCAAGAGGACTCCCGGGTTGAGAGCCTTCATTGGTGGCTGCTGGCACAGAGGGCTTGGGGATCCACCCTGCCCAGTGGCCGCACAAGATGGGAGGAGCGGGCAGCAGAGATGCTCTGCCAGGCTTCAGGATCCTCCTTTCTGCCTGGTTTTGGTCTGTGCAGCGTCTCATGGTGCAGGCACGTGGGATTCAGGCACGTGTCCGTCCCTGGGAGCTGGGCTCCACCGACACCATCCTGTGACAATACTGCACACCGCAAAGCAGCAGTGCCTTCTGGCTCTTCTGCTCTCCGCGCCACGACCTGAGCGTGGAGGGAAGAAAAAAGAAGGGGCCACACAGAGCTTTCCCCCTGCCCTAATGCTGCCTGGGGCGTTCCCCAGTCTCCCGGAGCATTAAGAGAGGGAAGAGAGGAGGGAAGGAGAAAACTCCAATCCTGGGTGTGGGGCAGGGGCAAAAGAGCTGCACCCTGCGCTTCGGTGAGCTCTGGGGGGAAGAGAGACTTGCAGAGCAAACAGGGCTTCCACTTGCACGTGTGCCAGTTCCGACATGCAGCCCGGCCCCAGCACGCACAGACATGCACGGCACACGAAGGCAGCGGCCGCGGGTGCTGCGGAGCCGGATGCAGCACGCAGGGATGGCCGTGCCATGCAGCCCCGCTCCGAGGCAGAGACTGACCCCCACGCGGGCACATCCCCACTCCCTCCAGGGCCCCGTCCCTCGTGGCGTCCCGAGGGCTGCGTGTGGTCTCAGGCACGTCCGCAAGAAAGAAAGCTGGAGCCTTTGGGCTCCATCTGTCCTTTTGGCAGGGCACCCTCTGGGAAAGACCTGAGCTGGGTATCCTGCCCCATGGGAGCTCTGTGGGGCTGGCGGGAGGGCAGCCAGCATCTGTGGGGTGGCTGGCACTGAATGGGCCACCCGCTCTGCACTAAGGATTTATCTTTGGGGCTGCTTGGGGGTTAAGAAAGCTTTGGTGCTGTCTGACCGTAAGTGAGGTTGGGGAAGCTAATCCTGATGATGCATCAGGCTAATGGTGCCCATGGTATGACCCTGTCCCCTGGGAGCCCCGACGCTGCCCGTCCCTTCGGTGTGCTCGCGGTACCCACAGACATGGGTCTGAGTCTGTGTGTGGGGCAGAAATGCTGCTCAGCCCTGCCTGCTCCTGTTCACCCCTACCCGGGGAATATCTCACTTCAAGGAGCTTCTTGGCCATTGGGATCCTGACCCCTCCAGCCTCATCCTTGCACCCACCAGCCACCCGTGGGGCCCATGGGGATGGGAGAACAGGGGACGGGGAGCACAGCCTCCCTTCCTGGGGACTGCTCCTGAGAAACCCCCTACCCTGATGGGACAGGGCTGGTCCTGGAGCTGGGTGATCACTCACTCTCAGCTCCAACATCTGGGTCTGGGGATGGGCCTGGAAACATGACATGGACCCCAGTAGTCTCTGATGAGCCCCAAGACTACCCAGAGCCTGCAAATGGGGCAGGGGAGGTGAATAGCCTTGGGGGGGCTTACCGAAGCCTGGAGGCTGGGGGGTCCTGTTTGTCCCCATCACACTCCTCCTCCCTCCCTTGTATCAGAGGACAATTTTCTGTGCCCCCTGAGCACCAGGCTCTGGAGCCAGGCAGATGGACACAGTCCCTCACCAGGGCACAAGCAGGGAGTGGGCTCATCCTGTGCTGGGGGGTCGGGTGGCAGGGGGCATGGGGCCTTGCAAAAGGACATTTCCCACACCTCCAGATGTGACTTGAGGGTGGTGAGGCACTGGAACAGGTTGCCCAGGGAAGTTGTGGATGCCCCGTCCCTGGAAGTGTTCAAGGCCAGGCTGGATGGGGCTTTGAGCAACCTGGTCCGATGGGAGGTGTCCCTGCCCAGGGCAGGGGGTTGGAACTTGATGATCTTTCAGGTCCCCTCCAACTCTAACCATTCTATGATTCTATGAGTGAAGCAGCCCCTTGGCTGTCACCGCTGGGGCTTTCCCCAGGCCCTTCTTGATTGCCCTGCTGGGCTCTTCCTCCTGGCAAGAGGAGGCCCTTGGCCAGGGCAGGGTCTCTGCGTCACTGGCGTTGCCTGCCAGGTCTGGGGCAAGGTGTTTTGCCACTTGGTACCTCTAGGCACTCAGTCTCCTCTCGTTAGGGTATGTTCTGCCCACGTGGAATGCAAAACATGTCAATGCCACGGAAATGGATGGCCTTTCACTTTTCAAGTTAAGGGAAGAGGGGGGCTTGGCACAACTGCTGGTCTGAGAGACACAGCCAATTTTCTCTGCTCTGAACACCGGGGGAGTCTTAGCCCATCAGTACAAACAGCACGAATCCAGACCTTCCCTTTGCAACTTCAGTGTGCTCTGAAGTTGTTTTGAACACAGAGGAAATATCGAACATATTGAACAATCGAGGAAATATTCTCACGACGTACTCCTCCCAATGAACTGATCCCTTTGGGATTTTCAGTACCTACAGCCAATACAAACCAAAAATCAGCAGGGCCACCTCCTTCCCCTTGCATATTATTGTCTGACCAACAAACCCCTGGTTTGGAGAGGTTGAATCCCCCCTCTGCCCTCTTTGAGGCACCCCTTAGCTGGCACTGGGGAGTGCTCCAGCTCTGCCTGACTCCAGCTGGTCACACACAGACGGTACAGGCAGGGCAACAGGTTTCTTGTCTTGCTGCAGGCTGCCCTGGCAGGGGCAGGGCTGCTGGACCGGGACCCACAGGAGTACCAGACTCATTCCTAGCTGCACCTTCTATTCCCTCTTTCCCCCTTTTTCTGGATGCATTCCATGCCCCCCCAGGGAGCACCCTGCCCGGGTGACGGGTCACAGTGGGGCCCTTTGTGACCTCCCCTGGGGACACCCCAGTGCTCTGCATGTGGTCAGCATGGCTGCGGCCCCCTGCCCGCAGTGTCCGGCAGGACGGCAACAGGACAGGGCGGGAGCGGAGCCAGCGAGGAGGCCCCGAGCACAGCCCACGTCTTTCCCCCCCGGTGCTGAGGCGTTTCGCCAAAGCTTTCCTCCATCCCACAGAATGGCAGAGAGACCACCCAGCCGCCCCAGGGTGGCCTGGGAGAAGGTGGTGACTCCCCGGGAGCGCAGAGCTCCACCGGAGCCCTATGAAGTGACCATGGTCCAACCGCTGTGGAAGGGTGAGTGAGGGGCACTGTTGGTCTTGGCAGGGCTGGGGCCAGCGAGCGCACCCTGCTCGAGGCCAGGATGATGTTTTCCTGTCAGGCTGGCAGGGGGAGTCCCATGGGTGGTGGGCATGGTGCTGCCTGAAGGCCGGGGCTGCTCAGGGCTGGGAGCTGGCCCCAGCACAGCCTCTCCCAAGGAAGGAGAGAGCAGGAAGGACCCAGCTCCTGCTCTGGGGCACGGGCAGCGAGCAGCAGCTGGGTGGGCAGGAGGCAGCGATGCTGTGGGACGGGAACCTTTCCTGGCCATCTGCAAGCAAGTTGCTCAGCCCAGGGCACCGGGGCCTTTACCCACTGTGCCATGCTCCAACATGGCAGCCCGTCTGCCGGGTGCCCTCCAGCCCTGACACACGCAGAAAGAACGTGCCAGGGGAGTGGGCGCAGGGCTGGATGGAGGGCAGATCTCCTTCCTCTGCTCTCTTGCCAGCAGCCCCTCTCTACAGCCCTCCCTGCTCTCCTCCTTTATTAGATGACGAATGGTTATCTGTGTACAGAGAGGAACAGGAAACCATGGACTTCATCCAGGCCTTTGTCAGCTCCCCAGAAGAGGTAACGGCGGCCATTTCCCCTGCAGCTCTGATGGCATCTCCTGCCAGGGGCTCTGCTGCTGGGCTGCTGGAGGTGTGCTGGCTGGGCAGAGCTGCATCTCCCAGCTCTCCCACACGGCCCTGCTCCCCCAGGGCTCCGGTCCTGCTGACCGTGGGGCCCCCCTCTCACACTCTGTCTCTCTGTCTCTGCATCTGCCAGTACGAGGACCAGAAGATGGAATTTCTTGACAGCATCTGCATGCTGTGCAGAACAGCCAATCGCCATGTCTTGTCACAGGGCCTAGATGCCTTCTGCTACACATACGATCTGGCAGAGCACATCAAGGTGAGAGCACACCGGGCGGCTCTGGAGAAGGGGGCAAGGGTCCCCGGCACCGGCGCCCTGTGAGGACAGTGCTGGGGCAGGGTGAGGGTCTGGTGGCACTGGGAGCTGGCAGCTGCCAGGTCCCATCCCGGTTGTCCTCTGCAGGCGCTGCTGCAAAAGGAGCCCAGGGACCAACTGAGCACAGAAGTGCGGTGGAAAGCCATGCTTGCCATTGCCAGACTGAGGTACCTGCCCATCCCTGCCCCAGAGGTCCATGTCCACCTGCACGAGGCCTCAGCACCAGTGTCTGACTGGCCTCTCTCTCTCTTTGCAGCTCAGTGGGGAGAGTGCTGGAGGGCAAAGAGGAAAGCCTCCTAGAAGCCTGCTTCTCAAGAGTCTTTTTCCTTCCTCCAAGAGTGGAAATGCGGGGTCTGACCCTGGAACTCTACATCTGGGTAAGTGCTGGGTGAGTTCCAGGAACCTCCAGTCCCTCTGGGCTGCTCCCTGGACACCCCGATGCTGTGATATGACCAGAGGTCCAAGGCAGGGCAGGGTCTCGGCTTTGCTTTCCCACCCTCATCCCTTTGTTCCCTTCCTGTAGGCCTGGCCACGTCCAGTGCTGCAGGCTGCTCTGCACGCAGCAGATTGTCTGCCCTTGGGGCTCTCCTGGGCACCATGAGGCAGCACGGGAGTCCTCCCTTGGCTCTGGGGGTTCAGAGCAGTCTCCTGGGGGTTAGAGGGACAGCAGAATCAGTGGCAAAACTGCTCTCCTTGCAGACCCTGGATGCCATGGACAATATGCTGGAGACGTTGGTGCTCAACTGTTCTGTCCCCAGAGTCACCGAGCTGGTGCAGAATATCTTCCAGGTCTGGCATGCACAAGAGCTGTTCCTCACCCTGGAGGGAAGGGGGTGTCCACTCTGGAGGGGATGGTCCCACCCCAGTGCCATGCAGAGACAGCAAGCACACTGCAGGGAGGGTGCCCACCTCCCCTGGGCAACCAGGGGCTGCCCAACAGGCTCTTCAGGAGCACAGTGGCTGCAGCCGGTGGCATCTCTCTTCCTGC
>JAOXJK010000005.1:16114066-16134334 GCA_025774025.1 Xenus cinereus | reverse complement strand
CCAGTTTAACAGTTCACTCCGCTGGAAGTTGTTACAATTGCTGTAAATTTCACTCCCTATCCTAAATTCCAGCATCTTTATTCTTCTCCATGTCCAGCAGATACGCAGAGTTGAGAATCATGAATTTGCCAGACATGAGTCTGATGGAGTAGGGGAGGGGACGTAAGAAGGGATGTTAGAAGAATGAATCAGTTTGGGGGTTTTGGTGGGGGACATCTCTGCGTATGGTCTTAAATACTCTCCTGTTAAGCAATAGTTTCAAGTAGTACAGGGGCAACATGGAAGAAGACGGTAATTTTTTCTCCTTCTTCTCTATTACATATGCACTTCAGCAATGTGGATAACAAGCTAAATTGTGATGACCTTTATCAGAGACAGGGTGTAACTGCTGAAGGAGAAGTAACATTGCTGCATGCCATGTTGTCCGTTTGCTGCTGCACTTTCTAGGCTTTCTAATACCACATAACCACACTAATGAGCACATCAGCTCAACACACTTACTCGCAAATCCCTTTTGAATCATTCTATCAGCTCCAATTGCAGGGGTGAATGTAAATGCCAATCCCAGATCTGCAGGTAGTTTAACATGCAGGAAATGACACACATTTTAATTTACCAGAGCCTCAACTATGGCTCATCAAAATAAGAAAGCCTTCTCCTAATTATATTCCATGCCATTATGACATTTTAACCTTGTAAGACTGCATTGTCAAGTTATGACAACATGCTCAACAGACTTCACAAATGTCACATATAATGAGTGGTATACAAATATAGTATAGTTGAAAGATGTCCATTTAGGAGTCTTGCAATTTGCTCACCAAGAGAAAGATGAAATTGAAGCCATTGCATCACTTGATTACTTCTTAGGAGCAATTCTCCCACTTTTAAAACTCATGCCAGAGATTGCTGGAAGCAGTTATAGAAAGGGACAGATAAAGGTGAATGCAAACTTCATTCATAATAGCTAAGAAATACCTACCTACTTCCAGGTAAGAACTTCCTATCATAGCAGCTCTAGGTATGACTGTTTCACATATTCATTTTCCTCCACAGGGCAACACAGAACTCAACAATCCTGTAATTTCTGCTTCATTTACTCACTGACAGTCCAGGTGTCCAAGTCAGTACCATCTCCTCTTTCTTTCCTGCATGATTTGCTGAGACCATTTTAAGCAGCTCCAAGCAGGTTGTCTTTTTTCCACCAAATTCTGCTAATCTAATATTTAAATAAGGACAACACTTAAAAATGTACCTCAATCCTCTTACATACTGACTTCTGATCATCTTCACAACACCCCGTTGCTGTTCCCTCATCCCTTACACTTGTTCTCTTCTTCTCTCCAGAACTTTGACTTCAGTTTTGAGCATTCAACCTGATGTAGGACTGTGCTCTGAGGAAAGATGGCAATTAGCACTAAAAGGCATGAGCCTCTTAAAACCAGTCATTCTGAAAGCTATGCTGACTACCATTTTACCAACTTTGAGGTACGAAACAAAACCAATAGGAGTTGTGTATCCTGTTGAACACGTGAAACTCATTCCAACTGAATTTGCATGGAGTTATTCACAGGCAGAGAACAAACAGTATGGAGGACACACAGCTTGTCATCGGCAACTGAGTTCCCATTCAAGTTCACAGCAAGTGACACACGCAACTCCTGTTGCTGTTAAAAAGTGTTATGGCTGTCACTTTTCATTTAACACAAAAGAGCCCATCCTCAGTACTTAATAATTTTGAGTAGCGGGTCTAACACATTGAGGCTCTTCAGTGGAAATCAAATAAAGTTACCTACCTCCACATTTCTCTTTTAAATACAAACTTTGTGAAAGTGAGTTCAAGAATAAATAAGAAACCCATCTCTCTTAAAATCTGCCTCTTTAAGCATGCAATAACCCTACACGTGTAGACCCCCTGCTTAACTTGAAGTGACAAGTATCTGGTTATTTCACTGATGCCCAAATAACTACAAGTCAAACAATATTAGTATATACAGTATAAACACATACTATTGAAACTGTATTTTGATCAGTTCCCCAGGTTTCCTTCTTACTTGTAATTTTTCAACACATACAGAAATTCTAGCTAATGGAAGTTAAAAGACTAAAAAAGCTAGTAGAGTAAGGAATAAGCAAGTTGCATTGCTCTTCACAAGCAGACACCTACTACATCATTTTGTTTCAGAAAACAAGCAACTGGAATGCTGAGTCGTGGATGGTTTTAAATTTGCATGAACTAAACACACTGCTTTTCAGTGTGATTTTCCATAGCTATCAAGGGCAGTACGTAGCCTTGGCACCATTGTTATTTAATTGGGAGGGAAGATTACTAAGGATATGGTATTAGAATCTGTGCCTGGGTGAAGTGAAGCAGTTGTTGCATGTGTGCAGATAAAAATTTCCCCCCATAAACTACAGAGATTACAATACACATTCATCTTTCAGAAAAGTAAAAGGTAACAAGAAAATACCGGTGCTCCTTGTTTGGTGTTGATCAAATGCAGATGCATCTATTCTGTTTGCATAATAGGGGTCTTACCTCCTGAGCCATAACTTAAAATTAATATCAGCACAACATTTAAAACTCTCCCAGTCATTAGCTTATTTGTACATCATACCCTTTACATATGAATGTCTTGCTTACATTGCTCATTGAATTTGTCAGGCCCTTTCACAGCAGAAATAATTTATTTGGGGCTTGTACAGAGACCAGCACAGTTGTTATCCCAAAGCATTGGTAATATAAAGGAATAAAAATTGTCAGTGTCACTCAGGAAGTTGTTCATGATTGTCGTCAATCGCTGGCCTGCTTAGATTTGATGTACATGCTGAGCTTTTTTCATTCAGGGTGAATGAAAAAGCAATAAAATTACATTTCACATGGGAGGATCTGAAACAATTGCAACTGCTGTCCCAAGACCAAGTCAGTACGGAAGGTCTCAGGAGAGCTTATATCAGGCTGGCCAAGAACTAACGCAAGCGCAGAAGTCAGAGCACTGGATGGCCACAAAGGGTGGGCCAAGCAGCTCAGCGGGGAAAACTATGAGAAAACCTGAGCAAATGCAAGGAAACACAAAGGCAGAGTTTCTAATTTTAGGCGTAATATTTCTCTTGCAGCAGAACTTTCCCAGTTATGCAAGGAAACTTTTCCACCACCTTAATTTCTACTCCATACAGAAAAGCAAGAGAGGGAGTACTTTCTTTGTAAAGTAACACCTGACTCTTCTCAGCAGTTTTGCCACCTAACGGGAACAGTCTTGCTAGCTGCTCGAGCAATAGATATGACACATGGTGAAGTAATTAATCAAGATCCCATTCTTGCATGAAAAGAGGAAAGAAATGGGGTGAAAACCTGAGAGAAAAGAACTGAACAAATTTATTTCCTTAAAGAGTACAGAGCTCCCAATCAATAATAATAATGTGAAGGAGAACAGAGGTTGGTCTATACACCAAGTTACATTTGCCTCCTACCTCTGACTGCAAAGGAAGAAGTGCCTTAACACTGGGCACCTTTGTGTTAGTGTAAGGGGGGAAAAAAAATTTTACTTGCATGGAGCTGGTTCTACATGATTTCTTCAGCAACAGAAAGTGGAGTTAACTCTATATCCCAGTGGCAGGGATAAACTAGGACCTCTTTAAAAGCCTTAGTGCAACATACATGTAGCGATATTTTGGGAAGCAGATGCAGGGGAGCTAGGACTAGCTATTCCGAATATCAAGCAAACACCCTTAAGGCCTTCAGCTGTCCCGACACTGCTCTCCCTCCATACAGCTGCTTTTGTCCCATCACAGCCTGTCAGCAGCCGTAAGCTCGGGCACCAACCTTCAGAAATGTCTACATAAGTAGAGTCTAAAGCAACTAGGTCACAAGAAAGGGTTTTCCAAACCCGAATTTGCTACGTACAGAAAGGTTTTAGAAAAATAGCCTGAATGAGGAGATATAAGAAGGCCAACGTATTCATTTCAGTATGGCCCTGGTGAGGTCGCTGAGAATCTTCCACTGTCATTTATGAGCTTTTCACGTAGCTATGCAAAGCTTGAGTTCAACCACACAGTTTAGCACACACCTAACCTTTGAGCCAACAAACGCTTTTGTTACCTTTGCTGGAACAGTTGCTCATAAGCTTTAAGGTTAGTCACCTATTCAAAAGCCTTGCTGAGTTTCAACCACAAATCTTTACCCTAGAATAATTAGATGGTATAGTCCCACAGACATTTAATTAATCATCCCAGTGTATGTTCGCACCTGAACCAAATGGGGGTGGGGAAATAAAATCATATTAACCTCCAGCAAAAATACACCAGAACAATTCTAAGGACACATGGACTTCATTTCTTGGTTTGCTGACAATTTACTTATGGCAAGATCAGTTTGCCAGTAGTAAGTTATTAGAAAATGTTTTTCATTATTGGTTCACAATGCCTGTTTTGAAAGGGTTGAGTTTATCAGTCTTCTCAGCTCAAAGAAGCTTAATTTTACATATAAAAAAATGCTCTCATTAGTCTATCTGTGGGTTACTTAGTCATACAGCTAGCAATGCAGGAAATACAGATATTGATGGAATCTCTCCTGCATCTACATTCTAGAGATTCAGATATATCTTATAGATCACAACAGATAAGAGGGTTAGTCAGTACGCCAAAGAAATGCCAAATCCTCTCTCTTCTGAGCTATTTGGATGAAGAATTCAAATAGAGGTTAGGATAGCAACCCAATTCACCAACATTTCAGAAGAAAAAAAAGTAACCATTTTCCCTTGCTTAAAGTTTATTTGATTTAACGCTGAGAACTTGAACATTTTCTAACACCAGAGGCCATGGACAAGACGCAAGTAAAATCCCAGCACACTACTAGGGTGAATTAAGTTTAGACTAGAAATCCTAAATCAGTGGACAAAAATAGATTAGACTATAAACGCGTTTTTCTAAGAGGTCAAAAGGTCAGATGTCAGGAAATTGGACAAATAAATAGAGGCGAATCTGAGAAAAGAGATAGGCAAAAACTAAGGCATTTTTCAATAAAAATGATAATGAGCAGCAGCTTATATAAGACTAGGAATAATAAATAAAAAGGTAATCTGACAATACATTTCTGTAGTTATTGAATAAAGGACTTGGACAAAACTTTCCAGAAAGACTTTAAGGAAGTATCAGCTCTGGCTGGGGGTACTTGAAACAAAAGGAAAAATGATTTCTGAAACTCAGCAAGTCTGAAAATTAAGCTTATACATTCAAAGGACACAAGTGGAGCAAATCCCCTTGAGACACTTAAATTCCACAGAGATGTCACTCATGAATGAGGTAGTGATTTCTGTTAGAAAAACATGACTGACTGTTGTGTCTGCAGTTACGTTGAAAGCTCACACTGGACTTTAAGGGCTAATCAAACTTAAAAGATTTCTATGTTAGTAGAGATGATTTGTAGAATCACACAATAGTTGAGGTTGGAAGGGACCTCTGAAGGTGATCTAGCCCAACGCCCCTGCTCAAGCAGGGCAACCAAAAGCTGGTTGCCCAGGATTGTGTCCAGTTGGAGTATCTCCAAGAATGGAGGCTCCGCAACTTCTCTGGGCAACCTTTTCCAGTATTTGGTCACCCTGACAATAAAAAAAGTTTTTCCTTAAGTTTAAATGGGATTTCTTGTATTTTAGTTTGTGCTCATTGCTTTCTGTCCTTTCACTGGGCATCACTGAGAAGAATCTGGATCTGTCTTCTTTACAAATTCCCATTTATAGGTATAAAGCCTTATCTTGTCAGGGCTAAACGGTTCCTGCTCTCCCAGTTTCTCCTCACATAAGAGATGTTCCAGCCCCATAAATGTCTCTGTGGCCCTTCACTGGACTTGCTCCAGTATGCCGATAACTTTTTGTGCTGGGGAGCCCAGAACTGAACATAACACTCCAGATGCGATATTACGAGTGCGGAAGAGAGGGGAAGGATCACCTCAACTCCCTTGACCAGCTGGTGAAGCTCTTCCTAATGCAGCCTGGGATGTTATTAGTCGTCTTTGCCCTGAAGACACAATGCTGGCTCATGGCCAATTTGTTGTCCACCAGGACCCCAGCGCCTCTTCTGCAAAGCTGCTTCCAGCTGGTTATTTCCCAGCCTGGGCTGGCGCATTGGGCTACTTCTCCCCAGGTGCAAGACTTTGCAATTCTCACAAAGCCCCAGAAAAAAGCTTTTGAATGCTTTATCCAATAGGAGCAATGGAAATAATCAGAGAATTGCACATAGCGTTTTAGTCAGTTTTAATTCTTGCCCTCTTTCTTTAATAGGGATTCACTGGAGTACTGAAGCAGTTTAAGTTCCCAATTTCTCTTTGTGGATCCTGTTCTGAAACAACTTATTTATTATTTGTGAAATGTTGCTAATATGATCCACTTAATAAAATTAAATCACAGCTCGCTCTGCCTTGGTATTTTTTTTTTTTGTCTTAAGATATCTTGATATTTTAAAAATTTAATTTTTCCAAGAATCAATAATGTATCTTACTTAAAAGACAGAAAACATGCACTAGAAATCATAAAATGAATACCATTTGAACAATGATACAGGCCTTGAAGCCGTGAATTGACTGTCCCCAAAACAATAAATGGATCCTTCCCAGTGACTGGCCAATTTACACTCGGATTGAACTGTGATTTACGTAGATGCTTTACACATGGTAAGGTATCCCATGGACTTCAAGAAAGTCAGGTCAACGTTTAAACTAATCTGAGACTAATCTTAGTCATGGTCTTCCCTATACCCAAACTAGTAGACCTGGGGTACAGATCTGTGATACTTTTTGTTTGTTTCATCAAGATGTTTAATCTTCATAACACAAAAATTGAAGAGAATTTAAAAATCTCTTTCTGATTGATAAATATTTTTTCCAGCAGCTCAGCTTCCAGTTGTTTGAGAAATATTTATCTTCCAATTCACCAAAATTATTCTTTATTCATCCTCAGTGCAACTATTTTTTTATACCCATAATACTGTATTCATTATTATTTTCCATAAGCTGTTATCAATAGTAATTCTATATGTCTATCCCTAAACTTTTCATTTCTACTGTCTTTGAAGGTACATCATTATAATTCAGCTAGGCATAAATCTTGGACATAAAAGGTTTTGTTTGTTTTTTGTAATTGAATATTGCCATGACATCAGAACAATTTATGACCCTTGTAAAAATGGAAATATCCATGTATTATGTGCATGAGTCTTTACCTATTGGGACCCAAAACAGTCCTTTTCAGGTTTTGCATAACATTTTTTAAATAGTCAAACCAGTTGATTTTTAAGATTATGGCATAACTTTTCCTTGTTGCTGTAGAGATTGAAACGGGCATAGATATGAAAGCTAAACCATTTCCATAAATATTTCAAATACCAGATAAGGTAGGGGCCTGTCAGCATTTCTTTAAAAAAAATCATTCTTTTCAGAGAGACTGCAACTCAAGCCTGGAAAAAAACCTGAGCTTCTCTTTGGAATCAGACTTCTCTTAGAATTTTTTTTTTTTTTGGCGGGGGGAGGGGTGTCATTCACTCTAACAGAACATTACATCTAGCAAATGTGAAAAAATACATAGGTAATACACAACTTCCCTCTGCCTCCAGCCCTCCTTGCAGAAACTGTGGGTCTCAAATGCTCTTGCTATTTCTGTAAACTATATTCCCGTACCTAAAATTAATCTTTCTCATTTAAAGTGGAAACCTTTTTTTTTTTGAAAAGTGTCTTCAAAGCAGATTACGGGTTTTGAACATGAACTAGTATAGATTAGAGGAGGAGAAATAAATAGAAATTATCACCATACTCTATTTTCAAATCTGGTTTTCTGTGTGTTCATTCATTCTTCTTAACAAAAAAAATCGTGTTTGAGAAGGTGGAGTGAGTTTTCATCTCTACCACCCAGATAACCCTGGAGTTTAGAAGTCTGTCTCTTTCTCTAAACCTTCTTTCAAAGTGATTTTATTATACTGCAGTGCTTACGCTATTATGTAGTTATGGAGTCTACAAATAACATTAGCTGGCTGACAAAATAAGGCATACAGACCCGAACAATTCTTTTCAAAGTGTCAGCTTACAGACCAGTAATTCTGGAAGGAACTATTTGTAAGGTATGAATTCGTATGAATTAATAGGCAAAAATAATGTCAACAGTAAGCACTTGCAGGAACTAAAGAGCCTGTATGAAGTAGTGTGATTGCCATCTCATCTCTTACATTTGTTTATCCTTAAAGCTACTGTAAAGTTATGTAAGGAATTTATAACTTTCAAGAACTGATATTCAAAAGCTTGCTGAACTCCATTAGCAGGACGTGGCATCAAGACGAAGCAATTATCTCAACTATTTGCAAAACATTAATAACCATCCATCTCTAGATACATTTTCCAAAAGTCTGGAACAGCAACCTGAGAGACTCCAACCTGTTTCTGTGTTGTGATATTGTCTACAATGGAGTAAAATGTAGGTAACAGCTCTGCTGGATTTAATATCTTCATACCCCACTTTTCACAGAATCACAGAATCATTTAGGTTGGAATAGACCCTTGGGATCATCGAGTCCAACCATCAACCCTACTCTACAAAGTTCTCCCCTACACCATATCCCCCAACACCGCAACTAAACGACTCTTAAACACATTCAGGGATGGTGACTCAACCACATGCCGGGGCAGCCTATTCCAGTGTCTGACCACACTTTCTGAGAAGAATTGTTTCCTGATGTCCACTCTAAACCTACGCTGTTGCAGCTTGAAGCCATTGAAGCCATTTTGCTGCTGAGAAGCCAGGAATGGGAAGTGAGGAGTCAGCCTTCCTACGTTGGTGGTTTTTTTTCATTCCTAATTGAGCAGAAGAGGCCATCTGGGTCTTGAGAAGGCCTGAGAGAGTTCAAGGGGGGCTTTAAAATAGGCACACCCCAGTTTCTTGACTGGGAGGATGTATGGAAGGCTGGGACAAGGATACAAACCTCAGCAATTTTTCTAGGAAAGTTGAATCTGAGTGGTGGGTTTGACTCCCTCTCTGGTGAAGCAGAAGACGACCAAACCAGTGATAAGACAGTAGCTCTTTGTCCCCAGAAAGGAGAGATGGGCGCTGCAGTGCCCATGGGATCCTGCTCTCACCCTGCCACCACCCAGCAAGAGGGGTTTTCTCCCCAGCTTAACTCATGCCTTGGGGGGGCTTTACAGACACGCTGAGTGCAATGTATGCCAGGGTTGTACAGAGTTCCTTCCAAACGTGCTCAACAGCCCTCCTTATAATCTGTCCCAAGGAGGCAAAGACTGGATAGATGGATGGATACAGCACAGGTAGAGAATAAGAGGTGTTCAGGAGGCATTCGGAGACTCTCACGGTGGACATCCCAACAGATGGAAGAATGGAAAGCCTGGAAAGATCAGAAGACTGCCCTCCTAAATCCGGTACCAACCCTCTTCACCTTCCCCCTAGCTCTGTACCACTTGAACAACAATGCAGAGGAAACGGGTAAAGGAAAAGCACACGCCCTGGGAAAGCAGGAGACAGCCCTTGCTTAGACAGGGCAGTCATATCTGTCCTCAGAGCCCCCCCATCTTCCACACCAAAACACTCAGTTTTTGAGTTTCTTGCTGCTGATGGGTACTCAGCTGTGAAAACCTGAGACAGGCGCTCCATCCAGGAGGTACAGCAAACATGCTTCCACCTATCCAAGGAGGCCTCTGTGTTGGAGGCATCAGATCTTGAAGACAAGGGACAGTTCCACATCCCAAACTCAGACATTCCTGAGCACAGGAGGTTGCAGGTTGCTGCCAAAAGGCCACTGCCAGGTTGCAGGCAGCAGGTTGCTGCCAAAAGGCCTCTGCTCCCAGCACTAACTATAGCACTGTGTGAATGGATAAGACCAGGTTTGATGGGTCTGGGTGCTGCAGGTGGCCATGCAGAGGTGATTGCATTGACGCTATCCAGCCCTTTCACAGCTCTCTCCATATGGAAAGTGAATCCTGGCTGCTAGTGACCTGAGTTAGGTTTGAGCAAGTAATGCAGACGTGTGGAGTCTGCAATAGCCATTAGCCCAGCCAGTACCCATGGGTAGTGCTACCTACAGCCATCCAAGCACCAGCACCCATCTGCCAGCAGCAAAGCTATGGCTCTCCTGCTCTAATGCCACCAGTACCCGTATGAAGGTAACACCATGTATCGCTAGAGCCACTAATGTCCATCGTTAAAGTCAGCAGCCTCTGTTAGCAATGCACCCATCACCCCTCCTGGGTGCACAAGTATCCAACGCTAGTGCCCAGCATCCTGTATCGCCACCAGTACTTACTTGCGCTGGAAGTATCTGTTCAGTACTACCATCACCCATCATGTCTGTGTCACCAGCACGCCCAGGGTACACTGGAGTACCTCTAGGCGTGGTGCCGATCCTGGGACCACTCTCAGGGTATCCTCTAGGAACAGTGCCAGTCCTGGTACCCCTTAGCAGTGATTCTGATGGGTGGGAGGAGCAGTGCCTGGGCTCCAGGCCTCCACTCACCCAGCAGATTTCTCAAAATAAAAAGATGCCATTGAATCTCTGGAGGAAGAAACATTTTTGTCTGTAATACTGTTTTTGTCTTTGCATGCTACTGTTGCACTGAGAAAGCAGTGCTATAATTACCTTTAATTAATATCAGCATCAACGCCCCAAGGAAATGCAAATGAACAATTGTGCCACCAGCACAATTACATTACGTTAACTACCAGCGATCCACCTCCATCATCCCCCTCTTTCTCCCACTCTCAGGAGCCACTTGCTCACGTCATGGCTGGAGTGTGGAGGGGCTGGCACTGAGGACGACCTGTGGAAGAACACACACTGCTACGAGAGGTGGTGTAACCTCAGGCAAGTGGACCGCAGACCATGGGGAATGGTGGGGAGCAGGGGGCAAGCTGGAATCCATCACCTTCCAAGAAATAAAGGCACAGGATGCTGGTGGAAGCAGCCAAGGGTCCTTCCAGGGTGGTCTGTGTGGTCCCATGCTGTTGTCCTGCTGCTGAGTTGATGTCCTTTCCCGACAGGATTCAAGACACTTTTGTGTCTTGAACTAGGGCCACTGGAGAATCAGCTCGTGCTTATTGTTCCTCCAAGCCTTGGTCTAGGAGAGGAGGGCCACAGACTGCCTTTCTGTAGCCCATGTGGTTCTGTTGGACTTGAAGAGATGCTGCAGAAGGCCTTGAAGAGCTAGATCCATATCGTTCATGATCTGCCACCTCAGAGATGGCTGCAGCTAAGTGATGGAAAGAGGCAACTCTGAGTAAAGGATCCGATTGCCTGCTGGGGTCTCCAGAGGGAGTTGATGGGGTTTCAGTCGTGACTGAGCAGTGAAGGCACAGCCTGCTCGCAGGGCAGCACGAAGCGAAGCCCAGGGTGGTCTTTCCCTTCCAGCCAGCCACCTCTGGGGCCGCACTGGTGTGGCCATAACCTGAGCAGAGCAAGGCAAGCAGAGCACTCATGCTGGGCGTTCCTGGGAAGGTGCAGATGGTGCTGGCTTTTAATTTTAGTGAAAATACCTTAAAATGTTACAGGCTCAAAAAGCAACATTTTGGGCTGGGGCTGTGTGAGAAAGGGAGGTCCCTTCCTGGCTCTCACCTCCCACTGCAGGGACTTTCTGCTTCTCTTCCAAACTTGAAAGAGCCTCAGCAAACTGCCCATGTCTGCTTCTTGCTAAACCTGAGAAGAAATGAAGCCCTTGTGTCAGGGAACCAGCACAGTGATCTCCCTGGGCTTCTCAGTTTCACAGCCAGCCCCAGAGCTCTGTTACGGGAGAAAGGCTGTGAGCCTGAGTGAAGATCCTGTGGGCACAGGAGGGATGTCCCCAGGGATGGAGGGGGTGAGCAGGTCCAGCACAGGGGCAATAAGACAATGGTTGAGGAGCACAGCCAGGCATGCAGGCTCCCAGCGATGGCAAGCGCTACTGAATGCAGCTTTCCCCTCCTCCTGCCATCATCCCTACCTTGAGTGCCTTCTAATACATAGATTTACAGAGTGTAAGTTCATGTATAGTCATTATAAACCTCTGGTCTGCTCTCCTTTATGAAATAGGCCATAGCATCATTCTGTGCAAATCCAGCAACAGAAATAATGAAAATAAATATATGTGTGTTCTTGTACCTCTAAATCTCATAACCATTTTTCTGGATAAAACAAATACATTTATCTCCTTTGGGCCTCCCCGAAAGAATTAAATTCCGTGTGAAGGATGCTTGGGGCCTGATTTGAGAGCTATCACTGCCTCACATTCAAGAAGGGAATAAAGTACGCTGTGGAGAGTGGAGAGCACAGATGAGATATGGATGTTCATAAGTGAAGAGATTTGTAGCCGGTATTAAGATTCTCCTGAAGGAGGTATGAATGGGAAGATATGTGTGCGAAAGCACCAGAGTAAACAATCAAGCAAAGCTAGGAAGAGTGGCAAAGTCCTGCTGAACCGTGAGAAACATGTTCCTCTCTCCGAGCCCAGAAGGCTGGCACGTTGCAAAGGTCCCCGCACAGATGACTTGTCAGCAGAAGAGTTCTGTCTGGGTCACAGGAGGAGGGAAGCAAGGTTACAGCCCATTGCACGTGCTGCTCCTCTTCCTGCTCTCCCAACAGGAAGGCGCCCTGAACACAAAGACAATGCACACTAATCTTCCCTAAGATTTATGGGAGTTGCAGTAAGCAAGAAGCCAAGGAAAAAGATCCACCCATTGTGACTCCTAGAGAGTGTAAAGGACTGATCCAAACCCCGTATCATTGTCAATCAAGAAGAACCTCAGAGACATAGTGGAGACCCAACAGCAGTGCTCCTCTTCTTTAATTTTATATACAGGTGAACCTGGCAAGACCTCCTGGACATAAGCCTTGGAGCTTGAGAGTACATAAAGGAGAAAGACTTCAGAGAGAAAGGGTTTGAATGATTGAAATCTGTTTCATTTAAAGGAATACCACCATCCCTTCTGCTAAGATGTTATATTAAATTTTGGTTCATTAGTTGACTAAATAAACACACAGACAACCAGGGGCTGCTCTGCCTGACTAGAAGCTGAGGCTTGGGCAGGCCAGCAGCACCAGGGAGAAGAGGAGGGGACATAATTCCCTGTGGGTGGAGGTTACCAATTCTTAGCACGGGAACAGCAGAAACCAGCTCTGAGGTTCCCAGAGGAGGAATGGGAGATGGAGCTGGGTGGAGGAGAAATGAGCTTCCCTGGTCCGCGCAGTGAGATAATCGTGCCCACAGGGAAGACGGATGGTCTTACTGAGGGATCCCACTGACCAGTGGGGTGGCACGTTCCCTCCCCAGATGCAGTGGGTGCCCACAAGGCTGCGAAGCCTGTAGTTGCCAAGGAGGGATTCACTAATCTGCACTAAAGATGCAACTCACAGGAGGGAGCTCCTGGGCGTGCAGAGGGTGGTGGTGGGGCAGGGCATGATGGAGGCTCTGCTGGGGCATCTGTGGCCTCTGCAAGAAGAGGGCTCCTGTGGAAGTGCCCCGTTGGCAGCGTGAGGGTGTGAGCTGGCAGAGTCTGGTGTGGTGCAGTGGTCCACAAGATGCTGCTCCTGATGGAAGACCTTCCTCTGAGGGCATGGGGAGCAAGGAAGGTGTGGGACAGACCCAGTAGGATATGAAACAATGAAGAAGAAGGGCAAGTAGGAGGGACTGAGGAGACTTCATTAGTGTGACATTGTGATGTTGAGAATAAAATTGGTCCAGACAGCAAGGGACTTGAAGAGAAGAAGTTCTTTAATTGCCTTCACACTGATGCCAGGGAGCCTGGATAATGCACTCTGCTCACGTATGGACACGAATTCAACCTAGTTGTGCTCCCGAAGTCTGGCTAAGAGCGTCACGTAATTGGAGTGTTAAAATCAGCAAATGTTAAAATCAACACCTTTAGGGAAGAACGAGGGCACAAAGAGGGACACTGAATGTCACGGCAGGCAAGGTCAGCTTTTTGAGTCATATCTACCTGTAAAGCTTACAGATCTGTGTCTTTGCAGAGGAATTGGAAGATGGAGAATGTATGGGGCCTTCCACAATCCACCAGCTCACCCTGCCGAGACTGGCAGCCTGCTCTGCAAGCGTCTTTGTGACGTGCATGGAGAAGAGGTTGCCTTGTTGTGAGGAACTTAAGCACGAGGCTTGTGCTGTGACTTCTGCTGTAACCTAGTATGACCCCAAGATGGACGTGAAAGACATGGTCGCTAAACAGCTGGACATAAGACTTTTGTACAAAATCACGATTAAAATGAGACTCTGCCTCGACCAGTGAAGGACACTGCAGTAGAAGCAGGGTCTGTGTGTGGCACGGACAGCATCTTACTAGAAAAGAGGGTCCTTTTCTGGCAGCTCAATATCTGGGAGGACATTGATAAACTGGAGACGGTTTAGAGAAGAGCCACAAGGACTGCACGATGTGGCTCACACTGGGAGACACCAGGAACACAAGCAACTTAACTGCAGACCACTAGTCTTTAACGGGCTGACAACAGAGGGTTCTTCAGTCAGGACCCCACGTGCAACCAGGGACAGACACCTGAAGATGGTTCAGTCTGGACCACAAGCAAAGAAAGGTTTTATCTTTAACAACCGAGAACAATTGGCCATTAAAAGGACTCCATTGAGCGTAGTGATACATTCTCCTTCATGGACATGGGACGTGGACATTCTCCCATGAACATGGACAAAAGTTCGAGTCATCTGGGAGATTTTTCCCAAGATGTTTAGTTCAAACGCAGTTCTGAGACCTGAAGGATAAACAAACTCAGGGATTTCTTCCTCGGTTGCCATCACCTTTCCAAAAGTGACTACTTCTGGTTTGGAGCGCTGTGATAAATGGGACACTAGCACATATTCAGAGTTCTTAATTCCATGCTTATATCTTCCAGGAGACAGATCAGATGTATGGCTTTTTTTTTTTTTTCTTAAAAATAGCACTGGGACTACCACAGACACAGAACAGCATCAGATGGACAAGCCATCCCAGTACCACTCAGTCCTATGGACAGAAGGGGGCAAATGCCAGATCCTCTCTTGGGCCAGGAAAGGCAGTGGGGAACTCCCCCACTCCAGCTAGGTGTTGTGAAGAGGTCTGGGATCCCCCTGTTTGTTGGTCCTAGAGTGGCCTCTCTGCTTTGAATCATAAAATCATAGAATCGTTATGGTTAGAAGGGACCTTTAAGATCATCGAGTCCAACCATTAACCTAACACTGCCAAAACCTCCACTAAACCACATTCCTCAGCACCATGTCTACCCATCTCTTAAATATCTCCAGGGATGGCAACTCAACCATTTCTCTGGGCAGCCTGTTCCAATGTTTGATAACCCCTTTGGTGAAGAAATTTGTCCTAATATCTAATCTAAACCTCACCTGGCACAACTTGAGGCCATTTCTTGGGAGAAGAGACCGACACCCTCCTTGCTACATCCTCCTTTCAGGGAGTTGTAGGGAGAGAGATGCCTTTGGGATGCAGCCGGCAGCACGGGAGAAAGCCTGTGAAGGGCTGGGAAATGCATGGATGCAGGCACAGCTCGGCTCGGGGAGCTGCCCTTGCCCAGCCTGTTGGCTCTCTCTGAGGAACCTGGCATGGGCCACATACAGGCCACCGTCCCGGATGACTGCTGCCAACCTGTCCACCCTACAGTCAGCACCTCAGTGTCAGTGGGAGGTTCTCCCTTTCTCATGTGGTGAATGCTTTCCCACAATAGTTACCACCCTTCCTGCAGGCTTTTTCTTCCCCTAAAGCCTGAGCTGAGGCCAGGGGAGAGAGCGTCTGGCCCTATGGTCGTACTCTGTCACCCGGACATCACCTCTTCCAAGAAACTCCACTTTGCTTCCAAGCTACTGACCTAGAGGGAAGGTGTGAACACTGCCAGCAGTAACACTGGGCACGAGAAACACACATCTGCCTCCAGCCTCCTGCTGATGGACCAGGCTGAGAAGCTGATGTGCACCAGTGCAGAAGGACTAGGCTTGAGCCAGGGGCAGGACATGGGCTGCAGGGGTGGCTGTGCACTTGGGAGAGGTTTTCCAAGAAGGTTATGCGTGACTGTGGAAAAGGATAGAAGCACGTTGACCAAAAGCCGAAGAAGAGAAGATTCCCCTGTGCCTACAGCTGCAATTCAGCCATGGATTGGCACATGCTCACTGTCTCTGCTGGCTCTTATTTTAACCTTAGGATGATCACGCAAAGCCAGAGGTCACGGGGATTGATTGTGTGGGTGGGACAGGCAGCCAGAACTGAGATGTGGCTATGGAGTAAAGAGAAGGCCAGAGAGCTGGCTTGGAGCCACCTCCTCTGCTGCCCAGCCTGTTCCCAGCCTGCAGCTCTGCAGTGTCTGTCCTCGCTGCTCTCCTCACCCAAAGGACTGAGGAGCCTGTTCCTGGTGGGGTCTGAAGGGGTTTGCTACTGCATGTCCTGACCACGCTTGTGGAAGATGTGTCCTCCTGTGGCAGAGAAGACCTGAATGACCTGTCCTTGCCACTCCTCCTTGCTCTCCCTCCCTGGCGCTGCTTGTCTGCTCAGGCTAACAGGAGATAAAGAGCAGCATCTTCCTCTGGGGCTGGACACAACCTGATATGGCCACTCAAAATCTCAGTAAAAGATCCCTAAATCAGGTCTGCCACACAACCACTCATGCCAGAGAGCCCCAGAAATCTTGCATAGCTCCTGCTGAGAAGCCCTTAGCCTTGTCCCTTCACCAGCTCTGGTGACCCACTGTGAATCACAGAATCTTCATAGTTAGAAGGGACCTTTGAGATCATTGAGTCCAACCACACAAGAAAAAAAAAACAAACAACAAAACACAAAAAACCCAAATAAAACAAAAAACAAACCCAAAAAACCACCCACAGTCACAAACCAACAATCTCGGGCACCAGAGCATGCCCTGAAGTGCCACATCTACACGTTTCTTAAATACCTCCAGGATGGTGACTCCACCACCTCCCTGGGCAGGCTGTTCCAGTGCTTGACCACCCTCTCAGTAAAGTCATTCTTCCTAAAGAGTCCTCCGGCAAAGTTCCTGGCATGACATCTGGGACAATCTGCATCATCCAACTGGGTGTCACCAAGGCAGAAACACTTGGACCTTCCTGGGGCAGGTCCCTGTTCTTGTGCCTCTCACCTGAGCCCTGCTCTGATGTGGCCACTGGCCGCCTCTGTGCAAGGGATGGAAAAGAGAAAGCCACGTCTGTGGCAAACCCAAGGGAGGGCAGACCACGCTGGCACCAGAGGAGAAGATCCAGCCCATAGAGGGGGTGTGTGTGTCCCTGCACACCCCCTGCCTGTGGTGGGGCTGGGAGCTGGTTGTGCTGTGTTTGCCCAGCCTGGCTGCTCTGTGCCGCGCTGTTGTCATCCCGCAGCCACCCGCCAGCCCTGCTGTGCCGCAGATCGATGTGCTGCAGCTCCTGGGGACACGCTGGGCTGGGGGCCACGGTTCTGGGCTGGGGAAGAGGACGTGCCATGCCGACCACCACCGAGCAGCGGTGTCCTCTCTGCGGTACGGAGGATGCTGTTGCTCCCATAGCAAGAAGAGCTCTGCAGGTGCCTGCCTTTAACAAGATGAGTAATTCCCTTTCAGTCCTTTAATCAGTCACTTCCAATTAGCGTGCCAATTGTTTTTCCCTTAGCAAACAGCTCTTTCAAGAAGGGTTTTTGCTGCATCTGCTGGGTTGGGAAAACACTGTTCCCAGAAGGGGCTGTGTCTTAGTTCTTCGGCAGGAGGTTCCTCCCGTGGAGGCTGCAGGACTGGGCTCATGCACGGAGCGTGGCATAAGTCCTGCTCATCCCAGGCCCGCACCAGGGATGAGCACCCAGCAGAGGAGCCACTGGCTCTTCTCAGGTTGTTGTGGTGGGCTGGAGTGACCAAATAGGTGGTCACTCCAGCCCAGGATGACTGTTTCCCTGACTCCAGTAGCATTTAGCCACAACGGGCTGCTGCCTTGCTGAAGCTGTGCATCTTCTTGCACGTTGAAACTGGAGAAGAAGATGTGCCCTTCATCGGTGGCTCCCACCCTGGCCTCACAATTCACCTCCCAGGCTGCCTGAGCTGGACAGTATGACTTCCATGCTGCTCTGAGCAGCCTGCAGAGGCAAGGGAGAATCTCGCAAGCCCGTTGAGGGGTGATGTGCCTGCTACCAGGATGAAAGCATTCCTGGAGGTGCCCCACGCTGGTGGTATCCTGGACATTGCATTTTCTCGAGGACCCAAAGATTAGCTTTCCCCTCTTGTAGACAGAGACATTCTCCTTATCCCCATCCCTTTCAGCCTTTTTTTTTTTCTCTTTTGAAAATTCCGTAGCTTTGTGCTTCTGATATCTCACAGCAGCAAGTTCCACAGGTGAATTTTGCTTGTGGAAAAAGGATCCCTCCTTGATCACTTTCCATGGTGCTTTGTCCTTGTGTTAGGGAGAAAAGTAACCAAAGCAGCAGTTCCCTGCTTTGGTGCGTGCTCTGTTTCCCAGATCTCAGCCCCATGAGTTGCTCTTTATTTCTTCCCATGTGAATTTTTTGAGCCAGGACAAAGTGCTGCTGCTCAGCCACGAGCCTCCCAACACCCTACAGCTGCCCTGGGCGAGACGGGCTGAGGGCAGGACACACAGCGTGGGGCAGCTCCAGCTGATGGCACTCCTGCCTCTGCCACCTACACACTCTCTGGATGTCTCTGCATGGTGGGAAGTCATCGTCTATCAGCCCCTTGCGATCAAACCAGTGCCTCTCTCCTAGAAGTCACCGAATTCTCCAACTGCAGTTCCTGCACAGGTCTGTTGAGGTGGCTGTGTCATCTCTGTCCTGGCCTAAGGTGGCTGTGTCATCTCTGTCCTGGCCTAATATCCTGCAAGCTCTGCCCCGGGGGGAGCTATGGAGCCGGGAAACAGGGTGAAACATCAGACACGAGGTCTGGTTCCAAGCAGTATCAGTACGTTGGGTGAAGGAAATGAATCCTGCACTGCCAAATAAACACTGCGAGAGAGTCATTCACTTGCCACCTCCCTCTCAGGCTAAGCCAAACATGTCCTGGCAAGTAGGCATTTTGGGGCACACGGAAGTGTAGGATCCAGCCTACAGCGAGGGAGCGTATAACCCAGCCTAGGTAAAGCTATGGAAAAATAAAATTGGAGTGGCAGTGAAATATATGTTCCCTGGGGGGGAGAACAGAAGAGTTTTAGTCAGCGTGGCACCACTGGTTGCCACAGGGTTTATGGTAGGGTAGGGCAGGGCCAAGCCTCGTCCTGTGAAAAAGGTGTTGAGTTGGGGACATAGTGATGAAGGACATTGTGTCCCAGGCCACACTCCTTTGCCGTGCCCCATGTCTCTGGGGTAGGGACATGGATCAGGCAGCTTGGGGACAGGACAGCAGCCAGCAGAAGAGAAAACTGCTCTGGATGAGGCTCTTTCCCCACAGTTCTGCCGTCGCACTGCACAAGCGGCGTGATGTGGCACAAGCAGGCGCTTCTCCAGGCCAACCTCCGAGCCATGGGCACCACAGACCTGTGCGAGGTCTGCCTCACACACAGCCTCTTTGGAGGGGCACATGGGACGGGTCCTTCCTTTCTCTGCCAAGTGCCACCTCCTCCACAGCAGCTTTGGGACAGGAAGGTCACACCACAGACGGTACAGCTCCCAGAAACGAGGGCAGGGGAGCGCTGTGCACAGAAATTGTTCAGTTTCTGGCTAAACTTAGGAAAGGATTGTTTCTTTCAAGCTTTCCTGCAATTCAGTTTTTGTTTGGTTTTCCCAAGGAATTGGCGTAAGTGTTTTGGGATCAGCATGACCCTTTTTTTTGGTGTCTGTAATAGAATACCTTTTTGGGTTGGTTTGGTTTTTTTTAAACTGTTCAATCTTTTTTGTTGTAAAATATCTTTCTTTAAATTATATCAAACCCAGCATTTTCTGATTAAAAACTGAAATGTTTTTGTTTAGCAGGCACCAAAATAGAAGTGGAGGCTCCAAAAATTCCCCCTCTTGTTCACCTGAGGCTTTTAGCCCCCCCCTAGACCACATATCTACTGGAAAGATCACACATCCCCATTGTGTGGTCCCTCCCCCAGAGACACAGGGGTGTCCTCAGCTGAAGGGGCTTGGTCGCTCCATGGTTCAGGAGCGGGTGTTTCCGTGGTGCTGTGGACACGAGCCGTGCTTGGGCGCTGGGGGCTGTGGGTCAGTTCAGTGCAAATACCCAGGGGCTCCTTTCCCACCTCATCTCACAGAATCACAGAATCACATGGGGTTGGAAGGGACCTCTGGAGATCATCCAGTCCAACCCCCTGCCAAAGCAGGT
>JAOXJK010000005.1:16096769-16109850 GCA_025774025.1 Xenus cinereus | reverse complement strand
CCTCAGCCTCCTTTTCTCCAGGCTGAACACCCCCAGCTCCCTCAGCCGCTCCTCACAAGACTTGTGCTCCAGACACCTGACCAGCTCTGTTGCCGTTCTCTGGACATGCTCCATCCCTTCAGTGTCTCTTTTTTGTTTCTCTCTGCTTTTTTATTTAGTCTCCACTGGTGATTTCTGCTCACACCCTACCTCCTCACTTGGGTTTACAACAGGAGGTACCACTATCCCCACCAGGTGACCTAGCGAAGGAAGAGCACGTCAGCTGTTAGCATCAGCCCACGTGGAAAAAGGAAGGCGACAAGATGAAAGAATCCATTTCTACTCCTATCATCATTCCGCTTGGCACTTATCTTCAAAGCACTGTACAAACATTAACTAATTAATCCTCCCAACACTCCTGGGAGGAAGAGACATATTAACACGACTCTTATTTTAGATGCCTGATAAACACAAAGGATAGATGGGCCAGGAGATACCAGACAGGCAAAACGGGCAGGTCATGCCAGTTACTCCGTTCTTCCTGTTGAATATGGCAGGGTCTGTGAGTCAGGGGATGTGTCCCAGGCAATTAGTGTGTACTCACACGTTGGAGGGGGGACAGAAGCGGAGGAGGTGGAGTGGAGGGCAGAACGGGGAGTGTTGCAGAAATACAGGAGGGAGAGTAAAACTAGAGCAGAACGGGAGGAAGAAGATGAGCCCCGTCGTCTGCACAGATGGACAGACAGACTGACGTAAAGGCAAGTGCTGCAGGGTGGGGAGCTCAGCAGCTCCCCTGAAAGAAGAGGCAGGTGAGAAGAGGACCTGCAGAACCACATGAGAGCGATGTCCCTTAGAGCTGAGGGGCACGGCTAAGCCAAGGCTGATGCTTTGTCACCAAAAGACCCTCCTTCCTCTCAGTCTGCAGTGCCTGACCCTCAGAGTTATCTGTCTCCAGTGGCTTCCCCCGTCCCCTGGAAAAATGCACTACCAAAGCCAAGAGATGCGGGTGTTTGGTGGAGCACACCGGGACGGCACCCACCGCAGCGGGTGCAGGGGCTCTTCTGGCTGGGAACCCGGGGAGCTTGCCTCAGGGATGCCTGGCTCCCCATCAGCAATTCCTGCAGCAGGAGAGGTCAAGGGGGCAGCCAGAAACCAGGAAAAATAAATTTCAGCTGAGCAGCACTAAAATTAACATTTTTTTAAGCCACCTGGAAAGTCAAAACAATTTTGTTTGAGCTCAAGCAAGAGCTTTCGATTCCAGCTTGACAAAATTTTATAAGTGTCATAAAAATAGACTAAAATGGAAGAAACTCTGACACCGCTGCTGAGGCATCCTGGAGGAAAGCGTTGAGATAAAGCATTTTGACTTTAAAAAAAATGGATTTTGACCTGCTCAGTCTGGCAGGTGAGTTCCCCAGAAGATCTAAAAATCAAAAGGTGGAGGTTTTTTCCCACTTAAAGAAAGATTTTAGCTGCAAAACTCCACTTCTCACAGCTCTCCCACCTGGTGCAACAATCATACGGTGATGGCGAGGGCTGCCCGAGACCCAGGTGCCCTCCACCCCCCAGCCCCCCCTCTGCAGAGGTGGGACCCCTGGGGTTGGCGGTGCCCAGGGGCAGCCTGAGGCGAAGGGATGGTGGCATGGCTAGAGGAGCTCAGGAGCTGGCTGCTCACCGGCTAGGGCCCGGGTGGTGCCCAAGCCAAGGAAGGGGAGCCCAGTGCCATGCTCGGGTGCCCATGTGTGTGACTGGCAGGGGACAGGCAGCCAGCTCTGGCCAATGCAGCCTGGCAGAGCAGGTCAGCAAAGGCTGCAGGAGCCCCACTGCCTTCTTGACAAGACAAGGGGCAACGGGCACAAGGTGGAACACAGGAAAGCCCATCTCAACATGAGGAAAAACTTCTTTCCTTTGAAGGTGTCAGAGCCCTGGAACAGGCTGCCCAGAGAAGGTGTGGGGTCTCCTTCTCTGGAGACATTCAAACCCACCTGGACACATTTCTGTGCAGCCTGCTCTGGGTGACCCTGCTCTGGCAGGGGGGTTGGACTGCGTGATCTCCAGAGGTCCCTTCCAGCCCCTACAGTTCTGTGATTCTTGCAAGCTGCTGGCTGGTCCAGTGGGTACCAGGGCTGGCAAACCCCAGGCAATCTGCTGCTCCACAGCCCTTGCGGGCAGAGTGGCTGGTGTTAGGTCTTTGGGCTCAAATGAAGAGGTGCAGCATTGTCCCAGAGGCCAGCAGCAAGGGTTGGGAGAGGAGACAGTCACCAGTGGGTGAATGAACCCACCCATGCCAACAGCACCGCCTCTTCTGCTGCCATTTTGTATCAAACATCCTAATTACAGCACAGTAGTTCTAATTGCAATTATCTCTCCTTATTGCTGGAGCATGATCATCCTGGCACTAATTCATGAAGCAATAACACAACGTGGCCTCCATGCCCAAGGTCTGAAGACCTGGTGGGATCAGAGCGACCATTTCTGCTCCCACAGCTGGTCCTGTGGGACCTGGGCTGGAAGATGGCACCCATCTGCACCTGCAATAAGTCCACAGCCTGGGCTGGGCCAGGATGTTATATGAAGAAGCCATCATACCCCTACCTATGGCCATGTGTAGCCTCACCTCCTAACCCCCACGCTCTGGCAGCCCTCTGCAGTGCTCCTGAGCCGTGTGGACCAAACGTCTTGTCTGTGTGCTGCTGCTTGTAGTTTCTGACCATGACACCCTTTATCCTGTCTGGAACATAATAAGTATCTTAATTCCTGCTCTGGAAGCCAACTTCTGTCTGCAATCTCTTAGTGTCCCATCTGAAACAGGGAGCACAGAAAGAAATGCAGCTGCTTCAGCAGTGATTTTGCGAGACCTGGTGTGGGCAGGGAGCCATCTCCCCGCTCCTGTTGACACGTTGCAGGGGAGAGATGCAAGGAGCTCCCAGGAATAACAGCCCTGCTCTCCCTGCAGCACCTCCCCACCGTCCCGATTTGTGCTTTTGTCTGAACTTCCAGCTTGAACATCTCCAAACATTGCACCATTTCTTGTGTCCTTTAGCTGAACTCTCTTTCTTTACTCTAGTGTTTACCCAGTAATGCATCAATAGCCGGCTGCCGCATCCCCTTTCTTTCAACAGGGTCTGCAGGTTGACTCAGCTCCCTTAGGATTGGCCTCGCTGGGATTTTGCATTTAAGGCTTCCGCAGCCTTCATCCCTAAATCCTTTTTGAGATCAGGATTCTACTCCCTGGTCCTGCAAAATGTGACCTGCGCTCAGCGCTCCTTGCAGCCGGCTGTGAGACAGGACAGGGCTGCAGGGAAGCCCCCGTGCCAAGCGATGCAGATCCATCTGCGGAACTGCGTTGTGTTTGCCACTGGGGCTGGTGGGGGACTGGGCCACCTGCCGACAGCCGGTGTTGGTGCCCGTTCTCTGCCTCTGGGCTCCTGGACTTCTCCAACCGAACTATTTCAGGGGATCCCCAGGGGTCTGGGATCTCCAAAGTGAAGCCAAGGTCCTGCTGTTTTCTTGAGAGTTGAGTTCAATTGGACCAGCCCAATCGCATCATGGAGAGCCTTGCCTGCTGTGCCTCAAATTATAGGTGCTAAATTTTTAAACATAGCAGTGTATGAAGGCCAAAAACAGAGATCAGAGGCTCTTCCCACTCGTCTGCCCACAGGTCTGGAAAGACACAGTCCATCTGCATAAGATCTTACAGTCTCTTCATGGAGTTTTTCTGGAGATGGCTACATCTAGCCTCAGTAAGGCTGGAGAAAACCTGCCACAGAGCAGGCTGTGCTTTTGGGGTAGACCTGGACCCATCTCATACAGACACAAATGCACTTGGTAGAATGATATGTTTTTTTCTGGTCCCTCTGCATACAGAGACACATTCCAGTATAATTAGTTCCTGTTTCTCCAAGGGGCCCCGCACCAATCAAGCACTAATTGAAGGTTCCAGGTCAGCTGCCACTAGCCCAGAGATACCTCGCTATTTCTTCTGCTGTCCTTCCTACAGCAGCCCCACATCCGATTGCCTCCAGCTCTCCTTGCCCAGGAGAATGCAAACATTCAGCTATGGAGAGGACACCCAGGGGTATGGGACCTCAGTGCCCCATCTTGCCTTTGCCTGAGGCAGTGGCAGAGATCAGCTCCTTCCGACTCAGAGAGGGCAGAGGGTGAGAAAGGGAAGGGAAGCCCCTGAACTTACCGGGTGGGCTGCATTCCACAAGCTGAGCTGGCTGCTCCCCCTGCTCCAGGCAGAGCTGACCCAACATTCCAGAACCAAAGCGCGTCACAAGGTCTCTATTCACCTGGGATGGGCAGGGAGCTTGAAGAAAGCCGAGGTGTCCTGGAAGTCACTTTTGGGTAGGAAATCTCCAGATTGGAGAGTGGGACCAAACGTGTTGTTTGGGGCTGACACCAGAACCCCTGATGAGAAACCCCCTGTGGACAGTGTACCCGGGCTCAGGTTTGGGGTCTCTGAGAGCTTGCTGTGTCTGACAGATGTCCCAGCATCTGGAGGGCCCAGTGAAAGGCAAGTCCTATTGCCCTCAGACACTGGCACAAAGCATCAGCAGTCAGAGCAGGGGTCCTCCTGGTAGAAACGGTGGCCACAAGAGCCAACGCAACAGCCCCAGAGCAGCACTGAGTGATGGCTTAGACATGCTTGCCACCCTTCATCCTCAATCAGCCCACCTTGGCTCCAAGGGGTTTTCTTGTAAGGAGGTGGAGGCGCAAGGGTGGGAGAAAGCGGGGGGGTGAGCTGGCTCAGCCCTGCTCCCCCCAAATCTGTGCCCAGAGCCGCCTCCAGCCTGTGGGGACCTGCTGCATCCTAACTCCTGCCCCGCTCCTGCCGCTGGATCGCCCCCAGCCACGCTTTCTCCTGTCTCCTCCGGCACCTGCACTCTCTGGCCCCGATTCCCCGAGTGCCTGGTTTGCACACTGTATTCATGTGAGTGCCATTTGCTATTACAGAAAAAAAAAAAGCAAAAAAAAAAAAGCAGTATTTCTGGCCATGACGACTACTGCAGGGGCCTGCGCGCTGTCTGCCTCAGAGGCACATCGGCAGCCCGGGTCGGTGCGAGCTACAGCTCTCGCTCCATCTCCCGGCACAGATTTATCCAGCTGGGGCAGGAGATGGGGCAGCGTGAGCCTGCAGCCCCGTGGGGAGCACTCCTGTGCCCCACAGTGCTGTCAGGGATGAAGAAAGAGCAGCAGTGGCAGAAAGGGTGGGAATCCCAGACCTCACGAAGAGGCACCTTCTACACTTACTTTGGGGACGCTACAGGGCAATAGTATCCCCAAGGGCACAGAGCAGCAAGGGTCTCTGTCCCATGTGTGAGCCTTGTGCCATGCAGAGGGGCAAGAAGTTCCCCATGGGTTACCTGGCCATGTCCCAACCATCCCCATGTCACACCCCCTGCCTGAGCCTTAGCCAGACGTTGGTGCCCAGCCCCCTGCTCCTGGCTTAAGAGATGTACCCACCCATGGGCATGGTGTGGAGGGTTTGGGAGAGGTGGGGGCAACACCAAAAGGCTGAACACCACTACGGCAGTGGAGTGCAAGGGTCTGCATCAACAGGTACAGGCAAAGGGGGAGCAAGCAGGAGTGCAAAGGAAAGCAGCTTAAAATAGGCCAGCGGTAAAAAAAGGAACAGTAAGGGCTGAGGCAAGTCCTGGAGATGTTCACTCTCTGACTCCCATGCAACTGAAAAAACAAGGTGTGCCAAGGAAGACCAGCCCTGAAGGGACATGCCTTGGTGGGCACCAGGCAGGGAGCTCCCATGCACTGGGGCACGGGTTTGACTGGCTGCTGGGAGGGCTGGTCCCTGGGTGCTGGCTTTGCTTGCCAAGGGCCAGCTGGAGAAGACCCTACGGGGCAGGCACTGAGGCCACCGGTCAGTACGATGGGTGGTTTGGCCTTGACAAAGCTGAGGGAAGCATGTCCTTAGAGGAAGCTCCACAAGCCCAGTGCCTGCTCCACTGGGCAGACTGTCCAGGCCATGGGCATGCCTGGGGGACACCAGTGGAGCCCCCAGTACCCACCCTCCCCTGAATGAGTGACGGCCGGGCACCAGCACCCCCGCACATGCCAGTCCCTTCTCCCAACCAGTCTGCGTGCCTGTGGGGCGAGCTGCCACCCACCCCAGGGTGGCACATGCCACCACACTGCCCCAGGACCAGCCAGAGGATGCCGGCAGGACCCATCCAGCACCCGGCAACAGACACCGCCCGGCCAGAGCCACACGTACCTGGGGGGTCCGCCAAGGCCTCCCACTCGCCATCCTCACCGGCCGCAGCCCTCCCGCTCCCCTCGGCGGCTCGGCGGTTGCTACGGAAGGACCGTTGCCAGGAGATGAGGCGCTGGATCCGCTGGATCCCCGCGGCGGGCATCCCGCCCAGCCCCGCCGGCCGGGCTGGTGGCAGCGGGGACAGGGCTGGCAGCCACCCCCGTGCCGGCTCCCGGGCATCAGGCGAGCGCGGCAGCACCGGCCGGGCTGGCAGGAGCTGGCGGCAGCAAGTGCCGCCCCGCGCGGAGCCTGCGAACACGCGTCGGCAACACGCAGAGGGAGAGAGAGAGGATGGAGATGGGAGCGACCTGCCACGGGGCAGGCGTGATGGCCGGGGCTCGTCACGTCCCCTCTCCCTCCGCCCCCCAAAAACCATCATCCCTCAGAGGGCAAAAAAACATTCTGGTGACGGCCACACACGCAGCTGTGCTTGCCAAAACCAAAGCAGGTCTCACCGCAGCCTCACAAGGGTGTGTTTCACAAAGGCAGGTGTCTACTGTCCTGCCAAACCTCTGCCGGAGCTGGGTGATGCCGGAGCTGGCGGGCAGCCCCTCGCTTTGCTCTGCCCTGGTGCCACTCTGGGCTGCGCTGCTGCTCTGCCCTTGTTGGACAGCCCCGGGAAAACCCCAAAAACAAGTAATGGGAGGAGCCCAGGGAGAGAGAAGAAAGCCTGGTCCTGCCTGATCCCCCAGGGAGCTGGTTTGGGACCCAAATTGCCAGAAAGTGATGGTTTTTTCCCCGTGAGGTTAGATCTTAACTCTCCAGTCTGGTGCAGCAGAGGAGTGCCCCAGCAGGTACTAAGAGGGGAAAGAGAAGGATAAAACGAGGAGGGGTGTCAGGACAGCCCTTCCCACAGACAATTAGGTGCCAGCTGGTAAACCCTGTGCCCTAACCTTCTGGCAGCGTGAGCAGTTCTTCACCAGAGCAGAGTGATGAAATCTGAAATCCTGACTCTTTCCAAAGATAAATCCAAGCAGAAAGGACATCTAATGCTGATGGCAAGCAAACAGGCTCTGGGTACCCAAGGCTCTTTCGAGGGAGCTTTGGGCTTGCCTTTCTCTCTCACGGGTCACCGTTCAGCAGCCTGATCCCATTTTTGCCATTTCCTAATAGGCAGCACAGACCTCTCCAGCGGTGAGCGGGGGATGCTGCAGCCACCATCCCCAGCCAGACCCACGGGCCCATTGCAACCTCTCTGTGTCCCCTGGTGCAAGGTGTCCAGTTCTGGGCTCCCCAGTTCAAGAGGGACAGGGAGCTACTGGAAAGAGTCCAGCGAAGGGCAACAAATATGATTCAAGGATTGGAGCATCTCCCTTATGAAGAAAGGCTGAGAGAGCTGGGACTCTTTAGCCTGGAGAAGAGAAGGCTGAGGGGAGACCTTATCAATGCCTATAAATACCTAAAGGGTGGTTTGAAGGAGGAGGGAACCAGACTCTTTTCAGTGGTTTCCAGTGAGAGGACGAGGGGCAATGGGCACAAGTTGGAACATGGGAGGTTCCACTCAAATATGAGAAAGAACTACTTCACAGTGAGGGTGCCAGAGCCCTGGAAGAGGCTGCCCAGGGAGGTTGTGGAGTCCCCTTCTTTGGAGATTTTCAAGACCCACCTGGATGCTGTCCTGAGTAACATGCTCTAGCATGCTCACTAGCTCTGCAGTGATAAAAGCCATCATTGCTGTTATTAGTGACGGGAGCACAGCTCTTCTCTGCCTCAACCCCAAGCTGTCAGGGGTTTATGTGCCCAACAGTAGGGTTACTTAAACCCCTCAGAGACTTGGCATGAACTCAACTGCATTTGAACCGTGGTTGTTCAAACCAAAAGCAGCAGGATTTGGGTATCTGCCACCCGCATTAGCTGTGCTGGCCCTTGCCCTCCATTGCAAATGCTTTCTTTCCTCCAACACTTGAGGTCCCTTCCAGCCCCACAATTCCTTGTTCATTAGCTGGTTGCTTCCTTAATGACTTGCCATTGTCAGAAGCTCCAAAAAGGTCCCTTATTTTAATTAACCCAGAAAAACATCACCACTCTCATGCTGCTGCTGCAGTCCAGGGCACCTAAAACTGACCTTTGCAGCTCTTTAAATGGCATTAATTAAACAGAGCTTGTTGGCTGGAGTCTTTCCAGTCCCATCGGGCAGCACATGGCATCTCTCCCGAGTTTGCCAAAGCCCTTTGGGATCTGCCCTACTTCAGTTCCCCAAAAAGTCTGCCTGGATCCTGCCCCCCCTAAAACCAGGCCAATAATCCACATAAAACCATCTCTTGGAAGTGAGCTTGAAAATTCTGCAGGGGGAACATTTTTGGGAGCTGGGCATCAGTGATGGTTCAGAAGAACCACTAGAGGAATATCCCTGTCTCCTTTCAGCTGAGGATGTCACAGCAGACATCCAGCACACCCTGGGCCTGGCTCAACCCAGGCACAGTAAAAAGGGGTTAAACTGCATGAAAAGGGGTTAAACTGCACAGAGCAGAGGCCTTTTGCAGGGGGGGGCAGTTCTGTGGCTCCGTCTCTAGTTGGAAAAGGGAAAATAAAGTTGCGTTCCTGACGTTTGTTTAAGAGCTTGCTTACAAGGGTAAATTAATCCAAAATTAACTAGTGGTGTGAATTGCAAGTGGATTAGTTAAATTACATTAAACCCAGGTCTGGATACTTTCATTTAAAATTAAAGTGCGCTTAATTTAATTTGTCTCAAGTCACTTCAAAAGTGAATTAAGTAAAACTTAATTACGGACCCTTTAATTCCAAATGAGTGTGTCCACATAGGATGTTTAATGTGCTTTCATTTATCCATTTTAAGAATTAATCTTGATGAGCTTTTCCAAATCTCCCCATGGTAGACAGACCCTCGTTTGTGTAGTAAACCCCCTCTGATTCCTTCTAAAAGTGGAAAAAAATAAAAGAAAAGACTAAGACAAGTGACTTATGTCTCCAGCCAGACGAAATAACGATGCCGCGTTGCACTGCCCTGTGGTCCAGCACTGGGGACCGCTGTGCCTGGAGGACTTTCTCCTGGAAGCTATTTTTTGGCAATATTCCTTCCTACCAGCTCCCATCAACATTTCCAGTAACTCTCTCTTGGTTGTGCTTTCCCACCGAGAACCTGTGAGGGCTCAACCTGCTCCACCGGGAGCACGTAGTGATTTTTTTTTTTTGCAAGGGATTTTTGCAGTGCATCCTGTGCAGATATTTATAGCCATGAAGTTTGAAGACCTGTCAAGCGCATGCAAATGGCTGTGAAGGGGAATCAGCTTTAATTCCCGTTTTCCCTTCCCTCCTCTTCTTCTGCCTGTTTCAGGGATGGAGACTCAGAGCTCACTGTGGGAATGGCCACTGCTCCATCATTTTGGCAGGGGATGTGTCTTTAAGGTCCCTTCCAACCTAAACTATTCTATGATTCTATGTCTAGTGTGAACATGTCCTCCAACCTGGGAGCAAAATGTTTCTGGTCCAGAAGCCACCACCAAGCCACCACTAATAAGCCACAATGACACAGGTGAGGTCAGTGGTATCAAGATCAAGATTCTGTGGAGAAACAGAAATGGACCACTAATGCCAAAAACTCCCTGAAATAAGGAGAGAAAGACACAGCCAAACTTTCTCATTTTCCTCCCAGAAAATGACATGAACACCGAAGTCTTCCCTGCACCCCTGCAAAGGGCTTTGAATTTAAGAGAATTGTATTTTGGACCCAAAATCACCGCTTGGAAACCTTGTTCTGCCTGGTCACACTGCTTGTCCCTGCTGTGGGTTGCTCAGTGTTATGTGACTCTTAGTCTCCTTCTGTTTACATGTGCGATGGAGAAAAGAAGTTATTCCTCACCGAAGAGCACAATTTAACCTCCAACCCAGTTACCAAGGACTTCTTATTCCAGTGCTACCTGGATCTGGGCTGGAGACAAGCCAGAAGGAAGGGTAGATTCATCCTCCGCAGCACATCCTGCCACATCTGCATCCCGCATCCCACCCCTGCCTCTCTGCTCCAGAGCTGGACCCTCAGCTGGGTCATCTATCATTTCAACAAGACTAATTTCCATTTTTTCCAAGGTGTGTTTGAGTTTCTGTGCACTTTCTAAGATGGGTTGGCAATTTCTTCCAGCTCCTGGCTGCGAGGCGTTGGGGGGCTGCTGCCTCGCGGTGCTGTTTGCTGGTGCTGCTGTTGCTCTTTTCTTCGCCGTGCTCAGAGCTTGGAAATGCTTCCTGCTGGTTTCAGGCTGGTTTCCGAAGGAAACTGAGGCTTGTGGGATCACCAGGGGTTTGGGTGTCTCCTTGTCTTTTCAGCCTCCTGATCATGACCATGTTCAAAGAAATTTGACAGAACTAGAGGGGCTGAAGCAAACGTTGTGGGAGGGAAAGAAGTAGAGGGATTATTCCATGCATATTGCTCTCCTCCTGTCTACATTCAGGTGCTGGAGAGAAAGGTGGTTTTAAAGCTGAGAGCTGTTGAAGATAAATGAGACAATCCTCTTTAGGTTCTGAAGTCTGTGCACCCCCTCCAGACATGGAAAACAAGGGGAAGAAGATCTGCCCTACCACAGAGCTGCCCCGAGGAGAAATGCATTAAAACCGTGCCAGCAGAGATGCCAGAGTGATAGGCAGAGTTTATGATATTTCAGAATTGTGTTAGGTATTAATCATTTTGCATCCTAAAAAGGCATCTGAGGAACTTAATTTGTCGTGGAAATGTCAGATAAGAGAGATGCCGCATCTCCAACTGAGAATAAACAGTGAATACTGCGGAATGTTACTCTAAAATGACCTTTTACTTTATATTAAAGCAAACAGGTAAAAATCAAAGTCAAATCCCCAGCAGAGAGCACAGTGTGTGCGTGTGTGTTTGCAGACGTGTCGGTGTGTCTTCCTTCTAACAGGCTGGAGGAACTCAGAGAAACCCGGCTCGGGGACCGGCTGACGTGGCTCTGCCCCGTCATTATCCTTGCGCTGGAAGGATGAGGAGCAATGCTCAGGTGTCTCAGAAATCCTGGCAGTCTACTGCACATAAAAATATATTGATTTATACTGCTGTTTATACGGTTATTTTTCTAAATATATTTATATTATTACATGTATAATATCAATATTTATGCATGTGTGTTATTATATGTAGAATATCAACTAGTCTATATAATTATTATATATTTTTATACATATTAGATATCTATTTGCACTGCTGTATTTTGAGATTTCTTGCTCAAAGTTCTTCTTATGGCTAGCTAAAATTAGCCCCCCTCCGCCTTTTTTTAAACTTCTTGGAGAAATTTTGTATCACGTTCAAATATTTGACTGCATGTACTTCTAAGACTCTGACAGGGAAACCAAACCAGTTTGCACTGGGAGTGATGGTCCCTGTGTTGCAGATCACTGTTCTCCTGTCCTGGTTGGGTGGTTGTGATGGTCCAAGATGTGACATAGTCCCTGTCCCCAGGAGGGGCCAGGAGAGCAGCAGGGGAGCCCTGGGGTGGTGGGTTCCAGAGCACCTTCTCTGCAGTAGACTCCAGCCACTGAGTAATAGCATTTGTGCTCCTGGCAAAAAATTAGTTGGCATTTCTGATAAAATAGTACCATTTTCTGCTAGAGGTGGTTGGTCATTTGAAAAACGCGGGTCTGTTGAAAACATAAATTTTCCTTCAAAATGTAGTTTTGGCTGGTCCTATGCTCTATTAAGGGTGAAGTCCATTTTTGGGACCAAGGGCAGCATAACTGCTAGACTTAATTGCATCCTATTTGAGCCTGAGCTGCTCTAGAGTGGGATAGATTTCACCAGAAGGGCTTTTCGTTGCTTGAATGCCTGTAGGAATGTTATTACATCCACTCCTAAATTATATTTTTCATACTTGCATTACTGCCTTTTTTAAGAATCAAAAGCTTTTCAATTTCTTAAATGGTTTCACAATGAGATTGAGCTAGATACCTGGAAGGACAGAGCTGACAGGGAATTAGCAGGGCTGAGAAAAAAAAAAAAAATCCTGGCACAACCCACTGTTGCACCTTTGAATGAATACAGTGACAAGTGCTTCTGAGAATAGCTTCTCTTCGTTGCTATTTGTGCTTTCTGTAAGGAAATGGTTTCTCAAACCCATATAGACTTTGGATCCAGTTCACAATTCAAAGTGGAAGTCAATGAAAGCACTTAGCAAACTCCTCTAGAGCAGTCCCTATCTACTTTTATTCCCTTCTATCTTATTTTACTTTTTTTCTAATTTTATTTTTACTAATGCCTTCCTGCCTTGGGTTTGACTGACGTTCCTAATCCTTTGAGAGATTGTAAATGCTCTGATTGTTATCAAACCTTGTTCCCCTGCATGGCTCAAAAGAGAAAATGACTATTCCATGTCCCTTGATGGATTTTGCCCTTCTAACCCTTTGAAGGGTCTCCTTTTTAAGGCGGCCCCTGGGGATATTTTAACAACAACCATGATCAAGGAGAGTTTCTCTACCTGTTAGCTTTTCATCCACTTGGAGGCTCAATCACCTCATGGATTAAAGGTCCCCCTCAGCTGACACCCATGACTGCATGGAGGCGGGGAGGGGGAAGGTGGCTGAAAGCCCCCTAATTAATTGAAAGGATGATTTTGCTTATCTTGGGAAGTAGAAGCAAGAAGGTCTGGATGCAGATATATATGGGTTAAGGGGCTCCTGGGCAAATTCATGGAAGAAGAAAGTTGATGAAGGCTTATGAACTATGAAGACCCCACCTCTGGCTTGGGATATCATAGAATCATAGAATGGTTTGGGTTGGAAGGGACCTTATAGACCACCCAGTCCCACCCCCTGCCCTGGGCAGGGACACCTCCCACCACACCAGGTTGCTCCAAGCCCCCTCCAACCTGG
>JAOXJK010000005.1:16082651-16096669 GCA_025774025.1 Xenus cinereus | reverse complement strand
GCTTCAGCAGGGGAGTTGGACTAGATGATCTCTGTGGTCCCTTCCAACTCTAAAAAATTCAGTGAAATTCAGTGAAAGGCACGGCTCCAAGAGGGGGGGCTGCAGCAGGGGCAGCACTGGAGTTCCCCTTTGTCACACCAGCTCGGTCCCTTCTGGAAGGGGACACAGGGAAATGAGAGCCAGGGTGGCCTGTGAGTCAGATGTCTCCATCAAGGACTTTGGGTGGTCCCCCGAAGACTCTGCTCAGCGCAGCACCCGGCTCTGGGTGCCTGTCTGGCAGCAATGCCTCATGCAAACAGCTAAGAACAACCATCCCCTCTTCCCAGAGGGGAAACTGAGGCCCAGCAGCACCCCCAGACGTGCTTTTCAGGGCTGCAACTGGGTGTCCAATGTCCCAGCTCTCCCACCGCCCCTCTCCGGTTGAGTAATTCAACTGTCAAAACCCAGGAAGCCAGAAAACTCTGCTTCAGTCTGTTGTATGGCAAGAAAGAGGGAAAACCAATTTTACCAGTTTGCCGATCCTAACATCCAGTTGTGGGGTCCACCAGCACAGGGCTCCTGAGCCCCCTTGTTAGCTCCCCAGCAGCCCCTGGAGAGCCGTGCATGTCCACGGCTCACGGTGGAGCAGGGAGGAGACCCAGTTTGGGAGGCTGAGGAAAGCCCAGGGCTCTGTGACAGAAAAGGATCTGAGTGTTACCTACACCAGGAGAGCAGCCTGGAGAGGGGGCACCACCACACACCTCTGCGGACCCCTTCGTGCTTTGGGAGCAGCACAGCCTGGGATGAGCACCCGTCCCCAGCCCCAGCATGGCAGCCCCCCACTCTCAAGCGGTGGGATGCCCAGGTGGCCCCAGCCTGCTGGCAGCCAGCCTGGCGTGCTGTCCCTTGGAAATCGGGGTACAGCCACTCACCAGGTACAGCTGGAGCAGCTCCCACAGGAAAGCCGTCACTCCGGGGTGCAGATGTCATGCTTGCCTTGAAAAGGACCACATCTGACACGGTTGCCCTTCAGCTTTAAAAATCTCATTCTGGGTCACTTATTTCCTTGTTTCTGAGACATAAAACCAGACAGGAGAGGCGGGCAGCTGCGCTGGGCCTGCGTGCCCTGCAGACATCTCTCAGCAGGGCCAGGGCAGCTCCCACCAGCTGACTCCCTGCATGAGCATCACGTCTCCCCGTTCCGGCTCCCCAGGGGTTAACCTCTTGCAAGAGCCCACAAGGACAAGTCGGTGGGAGCCTCAAAGTCGTTCACAAGGGTTCACAAGGACTTTCCTGCCCCACTGGGCGAAGGAGATGTGGGACGCAGGAGGGACAGTGGCTGTCCCACCATGCACGCAGCTCCTCGCGGGGCAGCCCCTCTCTGAACCCTGCAGCACCAGTGACTGCAGCCCTGGGAACAGCCCCTCACTGCAGCCCAGAGCAAGGAGACTGTCACTGTAAATCGTGAGGAATACACGCAACCCCTCACACCCAGCCTGTCCCAGGAGTCCAGTGAGATGCTCCCTCTGGGCACTTGGGCATAGTCTCGGCAGAGGTGGGCTGTGGCACAGCTCCATCCTCTGGGGGTGGTGGCAGAGGGGGTCCCTGGCAGCGCTGATACCCGGGGCTTCGCCACATCTGGCTTTAAGCATCCTGCACCCATCCCTACCTCCCAGGGCATCAAGGCCTTGGGAGCTCGTTTTGGAGCCACCTCTTCCACTCAGGCAAATCTGCCCCTGGTGCCTGGGGGCTCAGACTTCACTCAGCTACACAGCGTTCCTGACATCCCATCCCGTGAACGCAGGACACCGCTCCTCAGCACAACGCTGGCATGAACCGCACGCCTACAGACCTAGCAATGATCTTTCTGAGCCAGGAGATCAGGCAGGTATTAAGTGATGCCCTCAGCCAAACCACAGAATAACTTCAAAAGCATAGAGTGTCTAATAGTAACGGAGAGCCAGGGAGACAAACACTCGCTCCGTCTCAAAGAAACACGGAGAACAAGGCAGAAAGGGATTATCGGAAGCAGTCCTGGGCTCACTACGAACAGGGCAGGGACAGCACACATTCGCCGAAACAAATCTGAGACACAAACTCCTTGCAGGAGAAGGAGATTATAAATAGCCACAGCTCTTTTAACCAAAATTGATGGTAGATGTGTCTCCAATGCCCCCCAACGCTGCCCGCAGCACCGGGATCCCCAGCTACCATTCACGCTGCTGCACACCTGCTCTCATCAGCGACTCCTCAGCTCCTCGCTACAGCACCTTACACCTTTCCTTCAGAAAAAAAAATAAAAGAAAAAAACCCCAAACCAGCAGCACATACCGTTTTTTGCTTACAAAGCCTGGTTTGCCAAGCCAAGCCTGCTGCTGCCGCTGGGGCGGTGGGGTAACCGGTAACGACCCTGCAGCTGGAGAGCCTTGAGGCCACTCCAGCCTGGCCCTGGGGAGGGGTGAAGCAGGAGGGGGGCTGTTTTGCCACACAGCAATTCTCACCTGAGCCCGCCGGAGCCCCTGGGGGTCTCTGTGATGGCAGAGCTTCCCCCCTGCACTCCCGGGAAAGCCGGGAGCCTCTCGGCCAGCCCAGGCGGCACGGGCTGCAGATCCACTTCACACTTCTGCAGGACATCTCCGAAGCTTTGCCCCCGGCTGGGAGTTCAGCCGCCAATTTATTCATTCACAGACAAACACAGCACCCGGGCGGCTCGTGCAAACTTCACCGCTCACAGTATTCGCCGTGGGCTTCACGCGCTGCGGCTGCGGGAGCCGTGGGATTACGTGAAACCCAGCTTGCCTTCCTGCATTCCAAGGAGAAAAGCTCTGTCCGCCTGATTGCAGCGGTACGACGGCATGCCAAATAGCTTGGAAAATCAGAAAGAAGCAAATAAATCTCAGCATGTGGTGTTTTCAAAATCTTCAGTCTCCAGCTTTCTAGCAAGCTAAACGTGACATCTGAGCATCCAACATTGATTGTCCTGGTCTCCCATGTCTGGAAACACGAAGTGTTTCTAAAACCCCTTCAGTGCCTCTCTGCAGACCTCCTCCCGACGTCCTGCAGAGCACAGGGAACCTGGGGCCATGGGCTGGTCTGTGAGGGTGGAGGAAGGCAGGACTAACAAGGGTGCCTGCGTGCCCGAACCTGGAGGATCCCAGGTGTGCCGGGGAGGCTCAGGGCCCCCCACTCTTTCCAGGTGTGCCTCTCACCACTGAGGATGGAGGGAGCCACAGGTAAGTTAGATGGGTCAGCCCTGACCCAAGTGTCCTCAGGGATGAGGAGAGCAGCCTGGAGAGGGGATATCACAGCAGACCTCTGTGGACCCCTTTGTGCTTTGGGAACACCACACTCTGGGATGAGCATCAGTCCCAGCCCCGGCATGGCAGCCCCACATGATAGGGGTGCACAACCCTACTGGTGGTGCACATAGAATCATAGAATGATTTCGGTTGGAAGAGACCTTAAATATCATCTAGTTCCATCTCCCTGCCTTGGGCAGGGACACTTCCCACCAGACCAGGTTGCTCAAAACCCCATCCAACCTGGCCTTGAACCCCTCCAGGGATGGGGCAGCCTCAACTTCTTCTGCTTGGGAGCACGGACTTTCACCCTGGCCAGCTGCAAGCATGGGTGGCACTTGTCATGAGCACCCTCTGCCAGCTCACCCCCGCTCCTGTGCACCACAGGCACTCCTGCCCATGCAGATGACCGTGCCCACATTCCCCGTGGCCTCTCCCAAAGCCCAGTGGCTCCCAGGAGTGGTGCTGGTCAGGTGCTCTGCTGGACTATCTCAGTTGCAGTATTGACTCTCCTCTCCCAAGCACACACATGTGTGCACACACATGCCAACACTCATAAACACACGCAGGTGCAGGGCAAGTGCTGTCACAGCTCCCCAGGCTGTGACACAGCAAGGCAGAGCCACCAAAAATACCCAAGAGAAGGAGGAGCAAAGAAGAGGGAGGCAAATCCGTTGAGAACGACTCAGGAGTGCTCAGGTGACAAACAGGATTTCAAAGTCCCTCAAGGAAGAGATCCCTGGGATCTTCTAACTCCATCTCTGTCTCCAGAGCTCTCCTTGCAGATGTCAATGGGCTCTGGAGGCTGGTGTGTGGCAACGTGGGCTGCTTCCATGAGCCTCACTCGTGTCAGTAGGTTGGCTACTTTCCTAAGCTCGGCATCCACCTTGTGCCAGCATCTCTGGTGTCCTGTGTGCCAGTCCATCCCCATGTCCTGTGTGCTGGTCCATCACTGGAGTTCTGTGTGATGGTCCATCACCATGTCCTGTGTGACAGTCCACCACCAGTGTCCTGTATGCCAATCCATCCCTATGTCCTGTGTGCCAGTCTGTGTGGCCTTTACAGACCCTGCCCAGAGGAGGGGACAGCTTCTCCCCACCACAGCAGAGCAGGAGGGGACAGAGTGCCAGGGCACGGTCCCCAGGGGCTGCTGGCGTCCCACCAGCCTGGTGCAGTGAGGAGGAGCTGGGGCCACACCAGGCTGGGACGGCTCATCCATAGCTGCCGATACCTCTCCTTTTGTGCCACCCTGTATTTTTGACGAGGTGGACGCTGAAAGGTCAGGCCTTCTTCCAGGGATGCTTCTGCGCTTGGGCACTGCCGATACTCCTTTCCGAATCCCTGTTAAGTCACTTAAACCTTTTGGTGCCTCCATTCCCCATCTGTAAAGCAAGGCTTATGATATTTCCTCTGTCTGTCTTACCGGGATAGCTCATAAGCCATTTGGGACTGGAAAAGTCTCTGAATATGAATTTGTGTCTGGCTCGCAAAGCGGGGCCCTGGGCTCGTTAGGGACTAATGTGATCGCTTGTGCTGTGTCTAGCGAGGAGAAACACGCTGCTGCGGGTGCTTGTTCCTGTGCTCAGCGATGGGGGTTTAGCAGTGAGGACACAACACACGCTCCCAAGGCTGGCGTTCCAAATCACACTCCCATGTAATGAGTGTGGTGGTCTCAGCTCAGGCATTCACAGACACCAATTTATCTTGTGCTGTTATTTGACGACAGACTCTTTGCTGAGGGGTCAGGAAGGGTCACAAATACCCTTCAAAGACAGGGCTGCTTGTGTGTTCACACATATTTACGCTGTACAGAAGCGCAACACCTCAAATGAGAGTTATGCTCACCTAAAGCGGTGATGAACACCCTTCTTTCACGCTTTCCCTGCTGTGTCCCTGTGCCTGCCCTTCAAGGATGGCTGTGTAAGGACGATGCAAAGAAACAGAGCATGAGCAGAGGAAATGGGGCGCTGCCAGCCTCGGCTCACCCTCAGGCACCCCTAAACCATCATTGCTGGGCACTCACACCTTTGCTGCTGTGGGAACCCCTCCAGGCATTCAGCAGCAGAAACCCTCCGGAAAGGTGTACACGCTAACGGGGCTGCCACACAAAGCACCCAGCATGTCCTGGGGGGCTCCCGGGGGAAGTTTGGGGATTGAACCAGGGAACGTGGGATTGCACAATACTGGTTACAGGATGGTTCGGAGAAGGGTCAAAAGTGGGGAAAGGGAGAGATCCAGGTAGAAGAGGGAGGAACACACATGCAGTCTGTCCTGCCTCCTTTTCCCGTGTGGTGTGTCCCTGTGTGTGCGTGTGATCCCCATCCGCTGGTGAACTCCAGGCCAGAGGAGCCAGTGAGTGCAATCGCAGTGGTGGAGTCCGATCCTGGAGAGACTGAGGGCCTGGGAGGTGATACTAAGGCAGTTCATGAAGGGTGTTTTCCGAGCCGTGAGCCACAGGAGCAGGATGGGGCTGTTCATGATACCTACATCCCCCCACCCAGGCACTGCTCCCCTGCCCGCAGGGGCTGTGCCCAGCAGGAGCTGTGCCCAGCTCAGCCTCACTGCTGGTGGGACCTGCAACAGTGGTAGGAAGTGGTTCGTTATCTCAACCAGATCCCTGGGACCTTCCATCCACAGGACTGAACTACCCTGAAACAGTCCTGGCCAAGGACACGCTTAGAAATAACATCTGGGACAGGACAGGCTGAGACTCCCATTAATTGCCTGGTTGCTCTGTGGTTTGTTCGCGTGCTACACCCGAGGAGGTACAGCTCAAGAGCGTCATTGTCAAAGTTGTGGCTGGGATGAAGGTCTGGCATGACAGCCCCGAAGGCATGCCAGGAAACCTGCTTTTTGGCACCTGAAGCTATGCGTTAATAGTAAGATGATAATATATTGAGCCCTACCTAGTCCTGCCTTTGAAACTATTTATCATCAGGGCATCTTGCGCTGCTGGCTGGTGAGTGCAGTGCCCTGACAGGCAGGATGAGCTGACAGCATCAGAAACACCTCCAGAGACACGACAATGTTGGGATGCCATGGACCACCAGCCTGAAATGGCTTCCGACATCTCCCGGTTGCCCCCCTGCGGGAGAGCTGTCCCTGGGGGAGCCAACGTGGCCATCACACCGCACGCCAGTATCCAGGACTTTTCTTTCTCAGCTCTTCCATGGGGCAGGGATGCTCCACCTTTGCTTTGCACAGGTTTATCAGGAAGTGGCTCACTCAAATGGCATCACACGAGAAGAACAGGATGGACTCGGGAGAGCAGGTTCATGTCCCCATACCCAAGTCCAGCCCTTCATCCAGCCTGTGGGGCTGCTCTGTCCCAGGGCCAGTGTCCTGCTGGTGGCTGGAGGGGCTGGGAGGGTGGATGCTTGGCAGCATGGCTCTGCCCTGATCCCCACGCTCCTGCCCTTCGGTAGGGTCCTGGGTGCCCATGCATCTGCCAGTGGCTCGAAGAGCACCATTTACAGCCGACCTCTGAAGAGCTGTTCATGTGTAGGGCAGGAGAAGCCAGAGTGTTTCTCCTGCACAGGCCATGGGGACACACAGGGGGTCACCCTGTGGTGCTGTGCCCTGCCACAGGGCTCTCTGGGATGGACAGAGCCTGTGGAACAGGCTGCCCTGGGCTGGGGCTGTGTTATGGTTTGAGAAACCCACAACAATTTATTGTTGTTTAGACAATTATTCTATCACTCGATGACCCTTCCCTACCCGGGAAGGGGAATTGGGGAAAACAAGGAAACACACGGGTTTAAATATAAATAGATCTAATAGGATGAGACTAAATAATTAACAATAATACTAAAGAACCTAAATTAATCAATACTAAAGTATTGATCCTAATGCCAAAATAAGACATACAAGGTCTATCCCCAGGAGAAGCCGGGCACTCCCAGCAGGGAGAGCAAAGGTGGGACCCTGCCAGCGCTGCGGCTTCGGGAGGAAGGGCTCCGGCACCGGGGCAAGGAGTTCTCTGGACCCCCCACCATCGAGGGAGAGGGAACTAGCAGCAAGCTTTCTAATTTATATTGAATGTGGCGTTCATGAATCAATCCTGTTGGCAGCCTGGGTCAAGTGCCCAGGTCTCGCTCCTCCTCATCCCTGCTCCTGGAGAGGCTCAAAAACACCGGGACCTTGAAATCTGCACCCCAGAGCTGGCTGTAAAGTAAAAATTTTCACAAATTCAAACACTAGAGCCTTTTAAAAGTGCAGTTTTCCCAAGCATTGGAAGATAAATTAGTCCTGTGTCGCTCAACCCAGGAGAGACTGGCTCAGCTGAGCAGCACATGGCTGGGAGACGTGGTCAGAGGGTTGGGAGAGGGGTCTCTGAGTGAGAAGCCCCAAAGCGGAGGGGACAGGACATAGAACCCCACAGGGGATTGCTTCAGCCCTCCCTGCTCAGTGGCACCAGTCCCCACTGGCCTTTCCCCACAAGCTCTTTTGATCCACAGATCTCAAAGTGCTTCTGAACCCTCAGAAGGGACACGACTTGCTCTCTCCAGAGCTGCTGCAGCCTGGGCTCCTGCTGAAAGCTCTCACCCCGCACTTGGGGACCAGGGCTGGTGGGAGATGCAGGCAAAGGCTGAGGCACTTATTGATGCAGCTCCTCTGGGGAAACGTGACCAGCAGCGATTGATCAGCAAAACCACACAGGACAAACACACTCTGCGTAAGGAGCGAGCACCAGAGCCACCCCGCTCATACCACCTGGGGACACGCACGCTCTGTCTCCAGAGCATGGGACAGGCCGTGCTGTGCCCCCCCCCTTCACCCTGTGACTCAATCCCACTCTGAAAACGTTGCTTGACTCATTGGAAGGCATCCTTGGAAGCATATTTTTGCCATCAAGAGGATAAAATAGGTTTTTTTTGTCAGGGAGGGCACATGCTCATGAGAGCTCCCTGGTCTCCTCCACCTCGGAGCGGGACGGAGGGCAGAACCAGGCAGGGGAAGGAGAAATGCTGGGCAGAGTCTGTACCATCCATCTGTGATTATCTAAGAAGAGCTGTTAATGTCATGCATGGTCAAAACCAGGAGTTGGAAGCACAAGGAGTGTGGATGAGTGCAAGGGCCAGAGATGCGCTGTCGCTCCCACCTCCCTGAGCAGCAGCAGCACAGCTGCAGTATCTCCCTCCCCGCTTTGGGGGTCCCCGCTGAGGTCCCCCATCAGCTGAAGGGGTTTTTTGAAGATGCTGATGTTGAAAGTGGATACAGTGAAGCACCAGGGCTAGCGAGGTTGAGCCCAGTGGAAGCCCATAAGCATCTTCTCTGGACAGGGAACGCTGCATCCCTCCACGTGTCCAGCTCCCACTGGGGTGGTCCCACCAGGGGGCTCAGTGCTGTCTGGCCCCCCCTCAGGCTCCTCTCCACTCCAGAGAGACGCTGGAGCCAGCATGCTGTGACCTAGGAGAACTTAGCTCACTCTGGGCTTGGTGTCACCACTATCCAGGAGCTACTGCAATTCCAATTAGTAGATCAAACTCTCATTTGCTTTGAAGTCTCTCTGCAGGACACAGAAGCGAGGCAGGGGACCCGTCACCCCATGGGAAAGCGCCCGGACTCTGGGCTCCACCAAACCTCTGCCTTCATGGGGAGCTGAAGGTGCTCAGCATCCCTTGGGACCTGCCTTGAAGCCTCTCCTGCAGGTGACCAATTGCCCAGACCAGGAGCGGGTTTGAATCCCCAAATCTGGCCCCTTGAAGGACAGAGGTATGACTGTCCCTGCAGCGGCACCGCTCTGCAGGACAGGCCATCGAGGGTGAAGCTGCCTCTTGTGCCTGTGACACATCAGAAGAGGCTGAATGCTCCAGGGACAGGAGAAATTTGGGTCCATGAGGGCAAACACCCCTCAAATAGCAACAAAGCCCTGAACCCCAAGAGCTCTGCTGATTTCCTACCTGCAGAAAACAAAAACAACCCCAGAGGAAAGGCAGCACCCAGCCTCAACAAGGTTTAATTTGCTGTTGACAATCCAGACGGTAATTATATTACCAGGTACCTGGCTTTTCATTAAGGCCCCACGCAGATGTTACTTTTCTGGAGCTGACATAAACGTGCTCATTTGTCTTCATCAAAGCAGCACACACACTCCCGGCCGTCTCCCCAGTCACCGGGTGCAGCACCGGTGCTGAGCCCCTCCACCCAGCTGCCACCCGCAGGGTCCTTTACTGCCCCAGAAGGGCACAGGGACCCCGCAAAGAGGTTCTCTGCAGCCACTGCCATCAGCCTTGTCCGTGTCACTGGTTTAGCCCTGCCGTCATCCCTGTCCCTGCCGTCATCCCTGACCCTGCTGTCATCCCTGTCCCTGCCGTAGCCCCGGTCCCTCTGTCAGCCCCCAGCTCTGCCACCAGCCTCTCCAGCACGGACCAGGCAGAGCATTTCGCTTCCCTGCAGACAAAGTCTGTCACCTCCAGGCTTCCTTTGTGGGTGAGCCAGGGAGCTTGGCTGAGGGGGGGGCATGATGCCCTCCTCAGCACTGGTCCTCCTCCCAGTGCCCAGCCAGCCTCATGCCACCCACCCATCCCCTTCTCCTCATCAGCGCTGGGGACATGGCCCAGTTCAGGGTGTCCCTGGCCACTCACTGCAGACTGAGTGAGCCCATTCTGACCGGAGCCACTGGCACAGCCCACGTGGAGGAAGGCTACAGCTTGTTCCGCTCCCAGGGCGCCATCGCTGTTGTGGCACGGGGTGGGCTCCAGCCTGGCCAGCTGGAAGGTGACCCCTGTGATGGATCACCCTGTGACCGGGAGTGATGCAGGTGATCCCTGAGTCTCATCAGAGGAAGAGGGGACCAGCATCCCCAAGAGTACAGGCAGCACGAGGGGGTGGCAGCAGACTCTGCTTCTACCTTCACAACAGGGAATCCCCCTGTCTGCTGGGGAACTGGGAGGAGGAGCGGGATGGGAGCAGGCCAGCTGGTGTGCCAAGGCTGGGGGAGATGGAAAGCCACAGGCTGAGCCTCCCCTGTTGTCTGTGCAATTTTTATACAGAAACACACCGAGCAAGTTTGTGGCACTGCCAGAGCTAAACAACCCCTCACTCTTCATTGGCTTAAAAAAGCCTCTTCCTGTAGAAAATACTTTTTTGGCAGCAAGTGTGGCTGTATCCCTGTTAAAGTGTCCGGCCGCTGGGAGAGAGTGGTGCAGATGGGAGCCTGGTGCCCAGGTGGGGGTAAGGCAGCCGGGGGAAGGTCCCAGCAGCTCCCCAGCCTGCAAGTGAGGAGGAAGGTCAGGCTCCAGATGATAAACCTCTGGCTGAGACGCGCTGCCTGGATGAAGCGGTATTTCTTCCCTCCACCATCATTAAATCTGGTGCTTTGGAGGTGGGGGGAGGCTGTGCAAGGGAGGAGGGACTCGGCAGCACCGAGGCCTGCGTGCAGCACAGCGCGTCTTCTGCCGGCTTGGCAAGGGAGAGAAGAGGGACAGAGCTCCACGGACCACGCAGTCTTCATTCAGCCCCTCTCGGCAACCATTCATGGAGGCACAGATGCGACGCGAGAGGGCCTGCAGCTCGCTGGCACCCTGCTCTTTTGCAGCCCCACAGCTCTGAGCCCTGGTCTCCCCCCTCCCTCCACCCTGCCAGGGCTGGGACCCTCGTCCCGGTGTTTGCCCACCCCTCCTCTGGGCTTTGCAGGACCTGTCATTGGGGCAGCGCGGGGGATGCTGTCCCCCACGCTCGCAGTGTTGCCGGAGCATCGCTCGGATCCTGCACCCCTGGTAGGGACACGCTCCTGCTCTCCCTTGGAGCAGGGCTCAGCCTGACCCCTCGCTCTGGGATCTCCAGCCCCACACCACCCCACCAGGTGGTGCAATGGATGTCACTACTGCTGGTGAGCCACCACCGACTGCAGGAATCCTCATCCTGACCCAATCACCGCTAGATTGCTGTCGCCCTGGGTGGTGACACCAGCTGCACCTCCTTAGCGTGGCTCCGATGGATCAAACAAATGGGAAAAGCCCCTCCAGTCACCTCAGATCCAATACACTGCTGAGGCTGGGGGTTTGATCCGCTAGGGGTTTGGCCACCAGCACGAATTTTTGATGATTCCTTTCAATGTCCTACTTAGCTGGTGCTGAGACCACCCTTTCCTCCTAACATCACTGTTTGCTTCATCACTGGTTGCCACGGCTCTAAATCAATGGTGCTGAGCTCCATGCAGAGCTCTGTTGGCCCTGCCTTTTGTAGACTAGAAACGAAGGCTCACTTCAAGATGTTTAATACCCAGTTCTCCTTTGTCTCCTGCCTATTCCTCCTCACCTCTGACTACTTTATCATGATGTCTCCAGCCTCCTGGAAGCTGGAGCTGTTCTTTGACCTTCAGCCTTAGACAGTCAAGCTGTCAGGCTCGCAGAGGTGCATGGTTTTCTTAGACATCTTATACTTGAGACCTGGGTTGGGAGGTGCAAGGCTAAGTAAATAATGGCAAGACCCTCCAGAGGCTGTAACAAATGTCCTTCAGGAGAATCCGACTCCCTGATGCAGCTGGGTGGACTGTGGTGGAGGTGAACTTCAAGGCCTCCTCCTGGAGCCCTGCTTCCAAGGAGGCATGTTTGCTGCTTCACCTCCACCTCCTACCCCCCATGCCCTCCTTGCTGTGACAGAGCTGCTCCTTTGCCTGCGGGAGCGCAAGGCCGGCTGCCCTCCTGCAGGGTGGGGATGCTCTGCCACCGCTGCTCCCACCACTCCCCTTGTTTTCCCCTCTCCACTTCAGCAGTGGGCTTGGCTGCACACTCAAAGACTTTTTTACCTTGGATTTGGCAGAACTTGGCCCAAGTTGGGCCAAGAACCCACCCCACTTTTTTGGGGGTGGGTGCTGAAATCCTCTGGGAGCAGCATGGGAAGGCAGTGCAACAGCCCACTGGAGACCTCAGCAGCCCGGGAGGGGACAGCCCGTAGATCTGAAGGTGGCACACATGACATGCTGCCTGAATCAAGGTCACTTTGTGAGTCATATCAGACCTTGCACATAGTTTTCTCCGGGACTGTAGCACCTCCCTAACTCACGGCAGAAGGGAGGAGGAGGTAAGCCCGTGTTGCGTGAGCTGCAGCAGGGACTGCTGGAAGGTCGGGTCCTCAGGAACTGTGAGAACTGCAGAAGTCAGTGACACACTCTCTTGCTTTCTAGGAGGCAGCTACAAAGGCTTCCAGCTGCCCCACCAGCCTCGTGCGGGGGCTGGCAGGGCTTCTGCTCCGTGGGGTCAGGGACCAGCCTTGCTCTGCAAGCACCTGCGCTGGGCGGCTGCGGGACGTGTCTGCCCCGGGCTCTGCGTGTGCTGCAGCAGATCACAACTACAGGTTATGTATGCATCTGACGAAAGGACTTTCTGAGCCTAAAAATCATTGGCACATCACCGTGACCCTCCAGGGCCAGCCTGTCGCTGAGGCTCCAGCCAGGGACCTGCTGTGCGTGACACTGCTCTGCTACCAACGGCTTGATTCTGCTACTAATAACGGCTTCATTAACGAAAGAGGTTGTAACAAGCACTGGTTCTGACCTGTACCTTCCCCAGCTCGATCCCCTGGCTGGGCAAAGGCAGCCCCCACCACTGGCAGCTCCTGAGGGGGCTCCTGGTGCCACAGCCAGCTGGTGGAAGTGGGACGGGGGACTGCTGCCCGTGCTCTCCAGCGCTCTCCAGCTGGTTTGGTTTTTCATTCCTGAGTCTCAGGGCTCAAGGCAAAGCCCGGCCAAGTCAAGCCTCCCCTGGGTGCAGGACGTAGCGTGCCACGTCCCACGTAGCAGCCAGCAGGGAGGCCAGGGCACCACTGGTGAATCATTCCCGCAGTGTGAGAAAGCTGCTCTGGGAGCCTCCTGAAGGCACAGGGATGACGACAGCTCCCCTGGATGGCCGAGGGGCTCCTCCGCCGAGGCTCCCCGGCCCCTGCAGACAGCTGTCAGCTCCAGCTCGCTGCTTGGCTGCATTTGGGACTCTGTCCAACTCCATGCTCCAGGGTCCTGTCTGCTGAGCCGTCCCCAGGATGCCACATTGTTCCTGCCAGCTCCACGGGTCAAAGCCTGTTCCGAGTCACCTTCGTGAGATGCGCTCGGACCAGATTGAGCTGAGAAGGCACGCACTCTGCAGTTCCAGGGGCGAGCGGTGCCAAAGGCTTGCAAACCTCTGATCCTGTACCAGGAGCAGCCCCAGGGACATCTCCTGACATTCAGAACCATGGGCTCAGCTGCACCAGGTCTAAATTTGCATAAAATTTGCAGCAGGGAGCTCAGAGATTTCTGTTTATCTTTACAAATGGAAGAGAAAACCCACCAGATTTAGATGCAGTCTTTCCACATTCACAGTGGTGACCAACCAACTGACTTGCTCCTTGGCTATGAACATGCCTTTTTCCAGCGACCTACCTGGCTGGCCCAAAGTGGACCCCTGGCTGTTCCATTCAGAGTCCACCTCCATGACAGTTTGAATCATAGAATCGTTTTTGCTGGAAGAGACCTTTCAGATCATCAAGTCCAACCATTAACCCAGCACTGCCACCGCAACCACTGCTAAACCATGTCCCTCAGCATCATCTCTACGTGTCTCTTAAATACCTCCAGGGATGGTGACTCCACCACATCCCTGGGCAGCCTCTTCCAGCCCTTAATAACCCTTTCAGTATAAAAAAAATTTCCTAATATCCATCCTAAACCTCCCCTGGCAAAACCTGAGGCCGTTTCCTCTTGTCCCATCACCTGTTCCTTGGGAGAAGAGACCGACCCCCCCTGGCTACACCCTCCTTTCA
>JAOXJK010000005.1:16023362-16033902 GCA_025774025.1 Xenus cinereus | reverse complement strand
GGCCCCGGCCCCTGGCCGGCCGCCGCTGCCCCCCTGCCCGCGGCGCGGTCCGGCCGCCTCGCCCCTATGCGGAGGCTCCAGCAGCACCGAGGCGATGCCCATTCATTCAGCTTGTCCCCCGCAGCCCTCCCCTTCCGCCCCGCGCTCCCAGCCTCCGGGATGGAGGTGGCGAGTGATGCTGCAGCGGTACCCAGAGCCCCCGGAGAGTACAGTGCGGAGAGGAGGGAGGGAGAGGAGGAGGAAGGAGAGCAGAAGGAGGGAAGAGGAAAGGGAGAGAGAGAGAGAGAGGGAGAGGGAGAGGGAGACGGCTGCCCCCAAAACCAGAGCTGGATCTGGAGAAGACTCTGGGATTTCCACAAGGAAATCAGGGCAGGGAGCGGAGCGGGGCGGGCGCGGCACCCTCCATCCAGCCCGGCACGGCACCCCGGCACGGCACCCCGGGATGCTGTGAGGGTGGCAAGGGCAGGAAAAGCCTGGGGAACGCGGGCGGTGGGCACGGCCCCGCGCAGGGCTCACCTGCAAAACCGAAATGTCCTCCTCCTCTAAGTCAGGGCTGACACCGGCCAGGGGGGTCACCAGCCAGGACCTGGCTTTAAAGGCATGTCAAGCTCTGGGGGCACCTCTTGCCCGTGATGCCAACCCAGTGGGAGACCCCGTGCGCTTGGCCCCGCAGCCGCCCCTGCAGCCTCCCAGCTTTGCCATCCTCAGGCGGGGATGCAACAGCCAGGACCCCCTCAAAAGGCAGTGGGGTCCATGTGTCCTGAGCCCCAGGATAATGTCCTGCACACCACGACAAAGTTTCTCAGCTTTTCCTAATCTGGGTCTTGCTTAACCCTCTGGAAAATAATCCACTGACCATCTGCCACAGTGATTTTCATTTACAACCTTGCACAAATTAGGCTCAACTGTTCACTTCTCTTTTGCCCATGGCTTTTGGTCACTCCGTTACATATGTGTCTTCCGAGGTACCAGCTTGCCATGGGCTGGAGGTGACCTTGCCAGGCCTGGCAGCCAGCGCGGGGCTGTAGGCAAGTGTTCTTGCTCCTCAGGCGTTCTCTGATCTTCTTAGGGTGCTTTGCTCCTAACTGGGTGGAAGGCATTTCCCCCTGCCCAGCCTGCCTGACCCCCATAGTCCTCTCCTGGGGAACCTGTCTGGAGGAACATCCCCTCTGTTCAGATGCCCCTTTGAGGTGTGTGCGGGACAAGGAATGCGCTTTCAAGTGCGTTGAGCAGATGGGTCCATGTAGGACATTGAGCAAGAGCTCTTGGTCTTCCCTGTGCCAAGGATTCCCAACCCGGCCTCGGGCAATCCCAGTATCTGTGTTTTCAGAGGTGATTGATCATTAATTCACGGACCTTGCTGCTCTGGGAGGCCTGACCAGTGTTGTCCCATGTGAAAGTGAGGTGTTCAGAAAGCCAAGCAGTGGGCATTTCTAAAAACCAACGCTGCAGCCGCTGTGTACCTCCATTTCCCCACCCAGAGGCATCAGAGTCAGGCCTGAGGGATGAGTACAAGATGCGGGGAGCAGCTATCATGGCTATTTTCTCATCATTTTGCCTTAGTGCTCTTGCAAATGGAGAGCTTGGCTTTCTGGGGGAGAGGATTCATTCTCTAAGGAAAATGGAAATATACAGATTTTTTTTTCCTTCCTGTAGCAGATTCAGCAAAAGTGCAGCTGCCTTCACAGCCTTGAATACAGAATTGACCATTCAGTTCATCCCTAAGGGGAAATGACCAAGGAGAGAGGAACAACGAGCCCCACAGTGTTCTCTGCACCCTCTAAAATCTTTCTCAGCCCAGGCATTTTCCTCTCCCAAGTTCCAGGGGGGCTTGGCTCCCTTTGCAGGGCGCTGAAGGCTACCCACGTGCTTTCAAAACCCCTCTCCAAAACGCCCATCAGCTTCAAAATGGTTTTTCTTCTCTGATTGAAATTTGGCAGGTTATTTGTCAATGATGGAGATGGGGGCCCAGAGGCGTGGGGACAGAAGAGAGCTGAAGCTGCGTGAACGGCTTACTTCAGAAGGCTCCATGCCACCGCAGAGGCAAAGCACATTCCATCTCTGTCAAAGGCAAAGAGCCTTCCAGGTCCCGGTGTCAGGACCACTCAGTCTTGAACCTTTTGGCTTTGAGGAGCAATGCCTTTTCCATCATCCCGGATATTCCACAGCCCTCCTGAGCCTTATGCCAGCCCCAACTGTCTGAGAGGAAACGAAGATGAAGGTATGAAAAATGCTATTTATTGTTGATTTTACCATGAGTGTACACGTGCTCCTCCGAAAAGCCACTTGGTGTCCTAAGAAGTCTACGGCCAGGTGGAGCGCCCAGGGTGATGGAGAGCAGCCCTGGCAGGCTGGCGTGCTCCCCTGCTGTGTTTTCAGTCAGCAACCCAGCAAAGCCCATGTGGAGGAATAAGAAGGTGGGATAAGGAGCAGTATCAGGAATGAAGGGCAACTGGGGAGGTTTGTCGGCAAAACAACCCCAAACCTCACTTCTCAGGGGTACAGGAGTCAGGAGGGGAGTCGGACACCAGCAGGAAAGCTGCAGGGGCTTTTCTAAGTGAAGATAAAGGGCTCCCATTCCTGGTGATAAAGGAGGGAACATCCAGGGGGCACAGGAAGAGGTGACACATTCAAGGCAAAGTGGAAATGATCTTTCCAGGAGCCAGTGTGACGAGTGCTCATTAACATGGCTGCTGCCATCAGGCCAGAGAAGAGAGCGTAGCAGGGATCAAACGGCAACGTATTTGAGCCCAGACAAGCATTTTAGCCGGAGGAATTAATGTGAAAGGCTTTATGTGGAAGCAGTGCATGGGGAGAACGTGTGGGATAGCTGGGACTCGGGAGCTAAGCTCAAGGTGGTGCAGCACAGAGGAATCGGCTGCTCAGGAGAGGCGGGGGAAGGCTCCAGTGAGAGGTGATGACCTCTGCTCTCCCCGAGCCGAAACTGGGCTGACGGGCTAGACCTCCACCAGGAAATGTCAGCCAGGCTGGCTGATTTTTTTTGGAAAGAAAGCGACAAGTCTGGCACAGCACGGTAGATCTGAGAGTCACCATAGAGATAGCGGTTGGAGTTAGTGGGTGGTGGAGATTACCCAGAGATAATGTGTGAAAGGAGAACAGAAAGGGCTGAAGGACAGGATGCTGTGGGCATCCAGCAGAAGAGGGAGGGGGGCGTAAGGAAGAGGCAGAGAAGCAGAGATGAGAAAGGCAGGCGGAAAACCAGGGAAAGACATCAGAGAAGCTGAGAAGGACCAGCTTTCTAAGCCAGCGTGGCTGAATGTGTGGAGACCAGGAGAAAGATCAAAGATGAAGACAGCATAGCTTTGAAACCATCATGAGAAACCTGCACAGAGGACTCTGCTGAGTGAGTGGGACAGAAGGCAGAGACAGTGTGAGTGTAGAGGTGGAGGAGAAGGCCTGGGCCAGCCATCTGAGGGGGTTTCTCCAGGCTCAGAAGATGCTTGTGCTGTAAGCCTGAGGAGCCCTAGACAGTTTAGGGAGAGAGCAGAGATGTGAGGGTGTGAGGGGCACTGTTTTCATGGAAGGAAGGGGACAGGGTTGCCGGGAAAGACAGAGGGATCCAGGAGAGTGCCACCAAGGTGGCAGTGGAGATCTGTCTCCACCAAGCAGCAGAAGAGGATGCGGGTTGACAAGTCAGGATCTCTTACAAACCTTATGAAGACAACGGCAGGATGCTGTGTGGGAGCTCAATTTGCTGAGAGGAACAGAGTCATTTAGGGAGGAGGAGGCAGAACCAAACCCAAGAGGAACTGTTTTGAGTCGAGGAGGTTCTTTGAGTTTGGGACTTGCGTTATGGCATTGTACGAGCAATGGGCACTTGGGTTGTGTGAGACCAAAAGCCACCCTGGTCACACACAAGCCATTCTATTCCATGTTTTATCCTCCTGGAAGTGTAGCTAGAGAACGGCTTTGCAGCCCCCAGGGTAGTCTTTGAATGTAGCTTGCAACTCTCCACTGTTAAACAGAAACAGTTCCTCTGGCACTGGATCGCTCTGGTCTCCAAGGGTGACATCGTTTGTCAAAGATGCCACTGCACATTTCTGTCATACTGGCCCAAAGGGTCACCGCCAACAGGAGAAATGGCCCAGCCTGGCTCTGCATGGGAAGCAAGCAAAGCTGGGGAGGGACCCGAGGACAACTTGTGGGGAGGGAGGTCAGAGGAGAAGGGGTAAGCGCGGTGGTGGTGCAGGGTGATGGATGCAGCTCTGAGCACACACAAAGCAATACGGGTGCTGTGGAGTCTCCAGGAACCCAAGACAAATGACCATGGCTGACTTGGGACCTGGGGGAATAAGGAAGAGACACAGTGATCCCAGATGAGGATCACTGTGAAGGTTGCTCCCACTGCAGGGAGCAACCTTCCCTGTGCAGGATCCAGGCCCCGGTGTTCTCAGACAGTTGGAGGGACAGAAAAGGGGAGATGCACCCAACATTGGCATAGGGGGTTGGCATCCCCTAAGCTCATGAAGCTCTGAGCTGGTGTGGCTCTTCCAGTAAGTTCCTACAACCCCTGCACATTCAGGGTGCTGCAGATACCTCTGGGTGAAAGGGGTGAAAGGGCAGAAAATCTGCCACGGGCTGTAAAAGACCTCCTGCACCCCCCAGCTAGGCAGAGGGCTGGTTTGCTTTGGTCTTCTGTCAATGAATCACTCAGAAAGTCAACTCTTCTCCTCTCTGCTCCTTGCTGGTGAGTAGTAGACTGTTGACTTCGCCACACACTCAGAACTTCAGCCCCAGCCTTCCTGTGCTCTCCGTGTCCTGCTCACAGAAAAACTCTCCCTCTGCCCCTGCCTTCGTCTTGGGTGGCAGCTCTTACAAAGCCTGTTTTGCCAAGGAGGAATGGTCCATCAGACCAGCCTCTGCTACCCTTTGTCATAAAATCCCTCCTAACCAGGCAATGAGGCTTTGCTGGAGGGTTGAAGTCCACACTCTCTCTGAGGACAGATGGGGTGGTTATTTCATGGGCACCTACAGACATATTACAGGTCTCTTATTCCACCTGAACAAGCTGGACACCATCAACACCTCTGAAGAGAGACATATTTCACATAGACAAGATGCTTCATCTATAGTTGATGGTATCTTGGAATAAAAAATATCCTGCACCCTACCTCAGAGAGCATGCAAAGGAGGGCGCACCAAGAACTGAACACCCAGAAGGGTGAAATAAATGGACTCAACTCTGTCAGACTCTCACTCTCCCGTTTGCAACTCAACTCAACACATGCAGAGCCAAGCAATGAGCACAGCAGGGCTGAGGGTATAAGGTCATATCTAGTTATCTGAAAGGATGCCAAGGAGGAAGGCTGAGGAGTAATGGAATAAAACTGAAGGAAAGAGCTTAGCAAGATTGGGAAAGAAGCTTAGGCACTTAGGGAGAAGAGGCCGTAGAGGGAAGCAAACAAGGGACAGCGGAACCTCCTGCTATGGACCAAGAGCTGCTGGCCAGCCGGGATCCAGCCCCCCCAGGACAGGCCGGCACCATTAAGAACATTAAGAGAGTATAATGACTTCCTTGGGAACTTTTGCCATGAGCCACTGTCAGACATACAGTGTTGGACCAGACAGGCCATCACTCTGCTCCAGTGTCACTGCACGTTTTCACTACAGGAAACCATGGCTTGGACACCAGGAAACAGTTTATGATACTGCCCAGCTCTTCCTGGAGAGATACTGGTATGTTCAGCACCTGCAAAGCTCTGGGTAATATTCTGTGAGAAATGAGTCAGTACCAGGAAAGGACGAGGGACACGAATAAAGCAGCTTCAGCCTTCCTGCCACTGCTCAGGAGCCCATCTCGCCACCAGACTCTGGCCGCACCAAGCAGGGGACCCGCTGCAGCCCCATCTCCTGCCAGCCCAGGGCAGGGGGGGGACAGAGGCACAAGGGCAGGGCAGGGAGGACCGTGCTGGAGCCATCAGACCCTCCGACCTGCAGGATGGCCCCGAGGGGCCAGAGCTTTTCAGGGCTTTGCTCCTGGAGACGGTCCCTCGCTGCTCTCCTCTGCTGCCAGCCTGGCTGAAGAGCTGGAGGGGAGGTGCTGCAAGCCAGGAAGGACAAAAAACACTGTATTGCAAAGAGTGCAGTGAGTCAGGCAGCTAATTCGAGGCTAGAATCTCTTCCAGAAAGGAAAGATAAGAAGGAAGCTGCTTGTTCCGTAAGGCCGAGGCCAGGGAGACCGTACGGCAGCACCTGCAGAGCTGCACAAGCCTCTCCCTGGTCCCTGCCTCCTGCTGCATTCTGTCCCTGCGGGCTCGGGGCTGTGGCCACAGGCTCCCGTTTGCCCACTGAATGTGGGGCCAAGTCCTCAGGCTGTGGGAACTCCTGGGCTTGACCTAACACCCACAGAGAGCAGTCAAGGCTCCACTCAGCCAGGGACCAGACTGCAGATTCTGGAGCATCCTACCTGCTCTGATCCCAAATTTCATTCCCACATCATTTAAGTACAGTCTCTGCTACTCCAGCAGCGGTGGGGGGGTGCCGGGGTCCTGGGTCAGCCACTCTGCCATGGTTTCCACCCAGCTTAATCACCGATGGGTGCCTGTGCAGTGACGGGTGAGGTGGCCCTTTCTGAGGCTTTAAATACAGCCGAGAGGATGGACGCTGGGTACCTACATCTCATAACTGAGATCATTTTTCTAGATCCTTGTTGCTTGGCAGCCAAAGGCTTAGAAATGTCAATTTCTAATTAAAACCATGCACCCAAAATCTACACACCCTTCCCAAAACTCAGTATTTTTATACACTGCTCTCAGCTGCAGTGGGCACGGTAATAGCTCTCAGCATGCGAACATCCAGGAACAAGCCACGTTTCTGCCAGAGAGGATGCAGGTGAGATAATATGCACCAGCTAAGCAGAAGTGCATTCAATTAAAAAAAAAAATAAAAATAGATGTAGCCTGATAAGAAGGGAGATTGAGGATGTGACCCAGAAATAGAAACGAGGAAGGCTTCGCTGGAGCACACGCAGCAAAGCCAGCGCCCTAACCGCAAAAATGACAGCAGCAAAATGTCCCTTTCCCAGGTGGGAGGTAGATGCTGGGGCCTGGACCTGGGGACAGGCTGGATGGAGGAGGTGACGGCGTTCCTTTGCCAGCGCCAGCCAGGCAGCATCCCTCTCCCCTAGGGACCCCTGCCTTCTCCCGGGGCCCGGATCCTGCGCTGGTGACTGGTCAGTGGTTGCTGAAAATGGAGTTTCCTTATAGGAACTGAAGTTTGCGACCCCAGGAAGCTGGATCTGAGGGTGAGCTGATGTGCCCAAGGCACGGTGGCTCTCACCCAGCCTGATTCCTGGCTCTGGAGACACAGTAAATCCAGACCCCTGTGGCACCAGTCCCCTGGCAGAAGCAGAAGGTGACTCCATGGTGAACTCTAAGCATGAAAAAAATCAGGGACATGGGGCTGCAGGAGGTTATATGTATTTTTACCCCCCGTGAGGTGCCCGGTGAGGTGCCAAGCGAGTGCTGCCGGGTGGAGAACACTGGGGCTCGCGGGGGCAAACGGCCTCGCTGGAGAATTTATTCTAGTTTGGGAGAAAAAGTTTAAAGAACCTCTTTTTAGCATTTTCCCACAGAATAATTCTGGGTTTCTGCTTCTAACTGACATTCGCTTTCAACATCTGAGCCAGGGATAAAATGAATATTTTTACAACCTGACTGAATTCAAACCAAAATGCTCAGAAATGATGAAACTGTCATCCGCAGAGCAAAGCAGAGGTGGGCAGGCATCTACAGACGCGTTGACGGCTGCAGAGTTTTATTTGCCCGGTTCAGACTGCAGAAACCATTCCCAGCCCAGCTGCTGGCCATCGGGCAGCCCAGCCACAGCCCACCCCCCCGGGTGGCCCAGGGGGGACCCGCTCGGGACCCAGCCTCAGCCCACACCCTGGGGCAGGGGCTCTTGCTCTTTTGGGGACGTTTTACCCTGGCAAGTTGGCCTCGGTACCAGGCTAATATTTTCCATCACGTTGCCTGCCTCCCTTCATGCTATATCCAGCTGATTGCAGAAGACCTTTGATCGGCGGGTCATACCTAACACATTCGCTTTTTACTTTTCTGGTTCCTTTGTAAAAGAAATATAAATTTTTATAAAATATTTTTTGTAAATAATTTAAAAAATAATTTTTATAAAAAGGAATTTGATACCTTCTTTTCTTCAGATGGAGTACGCAGTCCTGACATGGGGGCCAGTGTGAGATGTTTCTTCTCGTAGACACACCGAGAATAACAGTTCTTTTGTTTTCCGGAGGGGATGAAGGGTCTCACATCATGGAATTGTCAGAGGTGGAAGGGACCTCTAGAGATCAGCCAGTCCAACTCCCCTGCCAAAGCAGGGTTGCCCAGAGCACATCACTCAGAAGCATCCAGGCAGGGCTTGAAGATCTCCAGAAAAGGGGACTCCACACCCTCCCTGGGCAGCCTGTTCCAGGGCTCTGGCACCCTCACCTGAAAGAAGTTCTTCCTCAGATTTGAATGGAACTTCCCATGTTCCAGCTTGTGCCCATTGCCCCTTGTCCTGTCACTGGGAACCACTGAAAAGAGTCCGGCTCCATCCTCCTTCAACCCACCCTTTAGGAACTTGTCAGCATTAATAAGGTCTCCCCTCAGCCTTCTCTCTGACTAGTGAGGCAAAAATGTGAACAGTGGGACCCTTTTTTCTCTCATGTGCATCGTGGTCAAACCTAATTAGTTACTACAGAATAATTAAAATCCCCTTTTCCTGATTTAAATACACAACTGCTTTATAAATAATGTATCAGGCGTGTATCAGCAGAAATCTCCTCCTTTGGCTTCCTCTCATTAGCAAGCGGTGGCCCAAGAGGTGAGGGCATGGCAGGTGGTGGTGACCAGGAGATGTGTGCTCCCACCCAGGTCGAGCTGCAGACACAAACGCCAACGTCGCTGAGACAGCACAGCCCCGGGGACGGGAGAGGGGCTGTCACTGCCGGGGGGTGATGCTGCTTCATGCCCCCACCACGTGGCCATGGCCTGGGTTTGCTCCTCTCTCACCCTTCAGCGTCTTTTGGCCTTTCTAAAATCTCCAGATCCAATCTCCAGATCCTATCAGGTCCCATCTCCAGATCCCACTCCTGGCCAAAGCAAAGACATCAAAAAAAATAATAATCAGGTTTTGGTTCCCCTTTTGCAGGGGGCTTCTTTGGGAAAACGCAGCTGGGGAAAGAACCAGCTTTGAGCTGGAGACAAAAGAAATGCAGCTTCCAGGTGAGCATCAGGTTGGAGTTCCTTCAAGAAAAGGAGGATTTCCATGGACTGGGAAGCAGGTAACACAACATGTGGGTTCCCTGAGCTATCACAGAGCAATTAGCTTAATACCAGCGTGGAGGAAAATCTAGAAGCATTATGAGGTATTTCATGAAGTGGATGGAGAGGTGTCCCCCGACTCGAGGTGCTCGGTGCAGGGTGGGGGAGTGCTGCTGGTTTGAAGGTGCAACATCAGCATCCCCTAGGCTAGGGCCTACAGTTAATTACCTAAAAAACCCAACTATAAGCTTCATAAAAGCCTATAAAAGCTTTATAAAAGCCTAATAGAAATAGAAATAGCTGTGCTTTGTTTTTAAAATCACTTACAACACGGCTCATTATTAGTCTTAATTATCTCCCTGCAGTGTGGAGATACCACCGCTTTATTTTTTATTTTTTTATTTTTCAGACACGAAGGCACACAAGGCACATTTTAGCAATGAAATAGGGAGGCCATTGCAGAAGGCTGTGCTGTGCCTCCCAGCCCCTTCAGGTGACACATGGTGGGGGCGCAGAGCTCGCTGATGCCCTTCTGAGCACCCTCCTGGGCAGCGAGGCGGCCTCGGGGGGGTCGTGTCCTGGAGCTCCTGCAGTTGAAGGGCCTGGAGCTGGGTCTTGGTGGGATGAGACACAACTCGGTCTCAGTCCCCAGTGCAACCTGAGGTGTCCATGGAGCTGGGGAAGCCCCTTCCAGCATCGCAGCGGGTTCCCGGCAATGCAAGCAGAAGAGAGGAGATGGCAGGGCCACGGTGCAAGTTGAAAACCGCTTCCTGAGCATGGACTGTGGTGCAGTTCCTCTTGCAGGGACCTGGAAAAAGCTCCGAGTCTTGCTCCAAGTGAAGCCGGCAGTGAGGAGGTTCAACCCAACCCTGAATGCTGCAATGAAGTGGAGGCAGAGCTGTGGTGCTCCTGGCCGCAGGATGCCAAGAGCATACAGCAATAGAGAGACCAGAATGCTGCTTGAAAGAGAAAATTGTGAGGGTTTGAGTGTGAAAAATAAATAAATGGAAATAAATGAAATCCACAGGCAGGTTATTTCATAGCCAGAAACCAGACCTGGCTTGTGACGTCCCTGAGACCAAAACACTGAACCATGAACCATGAGATGAAAGGATGGAAAGCAGCACTGCCCAGAAGGACTTGGGGGTACTGCTGGGTGAAAAGCTGTCCATGAGCTGACAATGTGCCCTGGCAGCCCCGACAGCCCCCCACATCCCGGGCTGCATCCCCAGCAGCGTGGCCAGCAGGGTGAGGGGGGG
>JAOXJK010000005.1:15987655-15999622 GCA_025774025.1 Xenus cinereus | reverse complement strand
GAACTGCTTTCCAGAAGATCCACCCCTAGCCTCTATTGGTGCCTGGGGTTCTTCCTCCCCAGGTGCAGCACCCTACACTTGCCCTTGTTGAACCTCATCAGGTTTCTCTCTGCCCAGCTCTCCAGCCTGTCCAGGTCACGCTGGATGGCAGCACAGCCCTCTGGAGTGTCAGACAGTTCTCCCAGCTTGGTATCATCAGCGAACTTGCTGAGGATACACTCTGTCCCCTCGTCCAGGTCATTGATGAATACGTTGAACAGGACTGGACTGACTATTGAGGAACAGGGACCCCCAGCTCAGCACACACAGGCTGATGCCCTGAGCACGCCGGGGTTCACGTGCCCAGTTCAGGCACCAGGGCTGGCAGCCTGGGCTCGTTAGACACAAAGCCTGCACACAAACATCCTGGAAGGGCTCCAGGATGGCTTCTTTCCCTCCACATGTCCCCATCCCACCCCATGGCAAGACCTGGAGAGTCATGTTCCTGCCTTGGCTGCAAACCACCACTGCATCAGGAATATTTATTCAGCTATTGTTTTACTTAAAGCTCATGTTGGGAAAACAAAATAATGGTGATTTTGCCTTTTGGGGAGCTTTCCACAGGTAAGGAGAGAGACAGAGTTCAGAGGGGGTGAAAGGAAGGACCAGATGCAGGAGACCCTCCTCCCCACCTCCCAGCCTCTTCCCTGTTACTCAGCTTCAAGGCTCCCGCCTCAGCCCTTGGTGATCCCACTGTGCTCCGCAGGTCTCACCCCCCATTCCGTACACTCTAAAGGGGAGCTCGTCTCTGCACTTGAAACATGAAATCTCTCTCAGGGTCCCCCCACGTGAGAGCATTTGTTTCATGGCCTGGGATTTTGCCCCAGTGCCCCCGGGGGGGAGCAGCCCAGTGAGGTGGGAGACTTAAAAGGGCGTCAGGGCCAGAGACTGTCCATAGGCAAGGGACAGTGACAGTTCATAGAGTCCAGAGGTCACCTGTACCTGGAGAGGTTGACACCAGGCAGCCTTCCACAAGTGCAGCTGCCCTGCAGGGTGGACCGACGTTCTTGTGGCATCCAAGAGCTGGACTAGAGACAAGTCCTGCTGCCCCTCCATCGCAGGGGGAGGGCAACCTGTGGGGGGGGTCCTTTGTGTAATCCCTCACCGTTCCAGGGGAGCATGACCCAGTGTCACCTTGGGAGCAGGAAAAGCCAGGCCCCCCCCTCCCCTCTTCCTGGATGGAGGAGCCATGGATCACCTGAAGGGCTGCAGTGACACACGGGTGCTGAGTTGTCTGCTTTTGCAATTAGCAGCAGTCATTAAAATAAGTGCTACATTAATTATGGCTGGGTTGCAGCTCAACCTCCGGGTCTGTCGCTTGGCAAAAGTCACACTTGTGTAGGCTCCCACTTCTGGGAAGTTCCCGAAGCCTTTGTGCTCAGCTGGGAAGGGGCGGGCAGCGCGGGCATGGTCCCCAGCTGGGCTCACTCCTCCTCGCTGGGGTCTGCGAGTGCAAAGCAGCCTCAAAGAGCCACCCGGGGCCAGACAGCTTCTCTTCTCCAGGTGCCTCTGTCCCAGCCCTGCCAAGTCCTGGGAGAGAGCCCGGGTTCGATAGGAAACAGGGCCAAAAAGCACGGTGCAAACAGTGTGGGGGGAACTAACCCCACAGACTGACCAGCGGGCTCAGGACCAGCATGACCACAGCAAATGCCAACCCAGAATGGCCTCCCACGGCCTGGAGAGCAGGAGGTGGTTCCCAAAATTAGGGAGGCCTTGGAGAGTAGGAGGTGGTAGTGAGATGGAGCAGCTGCAGAACTGCCTTCATCCAGGCTGCCAGAACCAAGATGGTCCTGGACACAAGACCCAGATGTCCCTACCTGTGTCCACTCTGTGCTGGTCCGACCTCCTTCCACCCTGACGTTAAGCCCATCCAGCTTCCCCACGACTCCATAGGGTTTAGTTTACTGTGTTCCCACTTGTACCATGGTGGTCCTGCTGCCATACAGCAGCAGATCACCGCCTGTGGGCCAGGTTTTCCGTAAACCCTTCCCACCCAAGGAGTACCGAGAACATCCCTGTGTTTGGGTATTTTGCAGGAGGCTCATGGTTTTGAGGAACGGCAGCTTTTGGGTCTTTCTTCAAGAAAGAATGTCAGGCTGGCAGTGCCCTACAGTGAAACCAGAAGTGGAGTTTGGGAAATCCCTGGGGTCAGACTAGATGATCTCCAGAAGTCCCTTCCAACCCCATATGATTCTATGATCCTGCACCTTCTCAGCTTTTGACCTCACAGAAGCAAGTCTTACAGACTGTGGTTGGTCCGTGTAACAAAAACTCTGTTCTGCTGCAAGCTTTGGTCTTCCCAGTTTCGCTGAACTGACGGTTATTGACAGACTGATGCAGAAGGACCAGTTCCTTCGATGCTGCCCACAGTAACCGAATTGCAGCAGGCTGCAGCCAGCGGCTGCCGTGGACTTGCCCCATCTCCAACTGTTGCTGGAGCAGCAGTGGGACCAGGACATCAAGTCTCCTTTAAACTCTTTTCCTTCACTCCCTGTCCTCACAGGTACGGGGAAAAAAGGGTCATCTGGGGTCAGAGTTTCTAAACTCTTCTGCCACAAGCAGCTACTTCCTATAATCCCTGCCCCAAAATCAGGTAGATGATTAAAAAAATAAGCATGGTTTTGACAGTGTCATGGGAGGTCTGTTACAGATCACCTCCCATCCTGAAATCATGCTGGGGCAGCTCCAATGTACTTTTTCCTGATGGCCTCTCCCGGCACAGATTTCTTCCTCCATCCTTCTCAAGATGTAGATGTTTAAGAGCTCCGCCCAGCCTTACTAAGAGCCACATGAAATTTTCATGTTGCCAGTCTGCCGGGACAAGTTTAATGATGTTTAATAAAGGCTGATGGTGCCTGAACTTCACAGCAGAGATCCTTCACGGACTCCCTGGTGGAGGGAGCATGGAAGAGCTCGTCCCCACTGTGTCTTCTTCACTCGACTTGTCAGCACATAGAATAAGCTACTGTGAGCCACGCGGCATTTGTGTTTATGAGACAGCAGAGAAAACATCCTGTAGTTGTGGATATTATGTGTAAATGAGTCAGCATGGACAAAATATACTTTCTAGGTATTAAAACTAGATACCCTTGGGTTTTATTCTGAACCAAGACAGTCTGGGTTAAAGGGTTTAGCCAGCAAAATGCTCTTAGTATCACTCAGAGAAGACATCTGGAGGTGGTTGGTCCAAGCAGATGTGGGTAAGGACAGTGTAACTGGACAGAACACAGACCCAGTGTGATCTGTGCATGCCTGAAAGACCAGACAATTGCCCCTCCGTTACAGATGTGCTCAGCACCCTTGGGACTGACTGAGTGGAGCTTCCAGCCCAGGGACAGCAGGACCCCAGCCCGGACCTCGCCTGCTGTGAGCCCACCCAGCCCAGCCTGGAGCCAAAGGCATCAACAAGCTGCTTAAGTCTTTAAGAGGGGCTTAAGCCTTTCAGAGAGCCAGTTCACATCAACTCCGTGCCAAGTACCAGACGAGCCATATATAATGCTCCATAAGCACCCGAAGGTTGTTCCTCCATATCCATAACATTTTGGAGACTACCCCAAACCTGAAGGGCTGGGCTGCTCTTTTGACTAACTCATGGAAGACCCCCAGTTTGACAGGATCTAAGACAAGACTCTAAGACAAGACCAGATGAGCCTTTCTGAGCACCGCAAGTTTGAGAACTGAGAGACACCAGTCTGAGATCTGGGAGCAAAATGGGATCTCAGATCTTGCATGTTCGGGAGACTGGAAGCCACTGGGCTAACAAATGCCACTCAGGGCTCTGGTATGACATCAAGCTTGTTATTTCCAAATTTAGATGGATTGAGCCAGGCAGAAGGAGGGTGGGGAAGGGTCAAGGCAACCATTTCCCTTCTGCATCTGGAATCACAGCCCAACCTGGTGGACAAGCCCAGGAGCACTACTTTGCCTGTCAGTACCCATCAGGATGCATCAGAATGAACAGGGGTCAGCTGTGTGCACTGTCAAGGAGGCAAACAGACCGCAGTTAATCACAGGCACGTTTTCTAGTGGGTTTATCTTCTTAAAGGAAAGGTGGAAGGATGTCTGTCACACCTCAGGATAATATAGTAAGTGAATAAACAAAATATCCTAATGGAGTTATAAATCTTCAGAGTTCTTGGCTTTGAAAGATGCCTCTGGGTTGCAGGACCTAAAGGCGTCCCTGAGAAATGCATGAGGCAAGGAACCATCCAGATGCCTGTTTGCCAAGGGCAGTCACCCTGAGGACTTTTCCATTATCTCCCAGATAAACTCTCCTCAAAGCGTGTATCCCCCAGCCTCAGCAAGAGACACACATAGGAGGTCCCTGCTGAGGAACCATCAACCTTTCAGATGCGTCACCTGGAGCCACTCGGAGGCCCATGTCCACGATAGAGCCATCCAGCCTGGCCGTGCAGAGCCCGTGCTTTTCTTACAGCAAATCTGACTTGTGTGTGGAGGGGGGAGGCTGCCCGGAGGCGTGCTCTGCCCTCAGCACACAGGGCTGCTCCTCCAGCGGCAGCGGGGCTGGAGCCCACCGTCTCCCCGAGCTCGGGCTGTGCAGGGACCACGCTAGGGTCTGCTGCACCGGCAGCTCTGCCTCCCAGCCATCAGCTCGGAAATAATCTCAGCCCAGACAGCAAACCCTTCGTCTGCTGTGCCGCTGTGACAGGAATAGCTTCTCGGCTCCAGGGGTCCAAGCTCACCCCTGCGGCAGCACCAGCCTGTCTCCAGCACAGCACGGCTGTGGACCCGCACGGCTCTCCTGGTCCTTTGGATCCTCTCCTGGGGCAGGAGCTGGCAGCATCAATCCCAGCCTCACCCTTCTATCCAGAGAGCTGAAAGGAAGCCTTCAGACATTGCTCGAGACCACTGGGAGCTACAGGTCCACCCTGTCCTACATTCAGAGGCACAGCACCAGCTGGTTATTTTGGGTTGACCACCTGCCTCCTCCCTTCAGTAACAGCATCTCCGTGCCAGGAGCCTGCAGAGGGCTGCAGGTAGAAGGCACCCAGCCAACATCTCAGCGGAGAAGCGTGCTCCGCGCCCAGGCCAGTGCTGTCCTGGGTCTCCTGCCCCCCACCTCTGGCTCAGCCCCCCCCTGCACACCGCGGCACCCCCGAGAACAGGATGGTCCCTGGGCCTGGGGCAGCAGCTTGTCCTCTCCTGGGGGCAGCGGGAACTCCAGCCAGAGAGGTAGGTGCTGGCAGCACACAGCAGCGCAAAGAAACAGAACAGTCATCAGCAGCTTGGACAGCCCTGGGCTCTGCACAGGCACAGCGCTGGCCAGGACATCAGGATTATCTTTCTCCATTAACTAAAAGCACTATGGGAGTGCTGGCATCCACCTGGAAAGCCATCAGGGACAGGCAGGAGGAAACTTCTCATCAAGAAGGGCTGCTGCTGCTCAGCGTTGGCTTCTGGGAGGCTTTGCCTTAGACCCCTGCTTCCCTTGAGATAACAAGCCTGTTTATATCCAGCATCTTTCTGCTCGGAAGGAGGGCAGAGGACTTTCAGGCTTGGGCGGCTCCCAGGGAGGTTCGTTTGTGCACATCGTGGCTCGGCGGGGCTGGAGCGGTGACGTTCTGGACCACAGAGGGCTTAGGCACTCAGAGGACAACGTCTAAGGGCAATGAAAGGAGCAGAAAGGTGCAACAAAATGCACTCAGGCCATTCTGACGTGGATGACCCCTTCCAGACCCCCTTGGCTCCCACTGTGGCAGCCTCCACCATGCCCACCTGGCACTGCTCTGCAGGACACCAACTCTACAAACAGTGGCCGGGCTGCTGGCATGCTGGTGTCTCCACCATCCCCCCAGCTCACAGCACAGAGGAATAAAGCTGCCGGCAGCACGGGAAGAGCCAGGAGGAAAACGCAAGGAGGAGGAACATTTGCTGCAGACTTCCACCCGCAGCAGCTCACGCTGGGCCAGGAGTGACTGCAAACCCAACCACCCGAGTCCCATTGCTCCGGGGACCCCCCGGCAGGACTGGCCATCCCTCCAGCAAGGTGGGCAGCAGGGCTTTAGCCAGGCACGAAGGGACAGCCAGCAGTATGGCCGAGGGAGGGGGTGTAGGCACCGTGCGATGCAAAGCAGCCTGTTCCAGAGCTGGATGCCAGTGCCAGCCCTCTGGCCACCAGCCCAGTGCTGCCCTGCCTGGTGGCAACCAGAGCAGGGCACCAACTAGCACCTTTGCCACTGCCCAGCCCATCCGAGGGACACACATGTCCCCGTGGGGCCATCCTCGTCACCCGCAGGCAGTGCCTCTGCAAAGCGGCTGTCACCGAGCACCACGGCACAGCCACACGGGCTGTGAGCGCTGCCTGGGGAGGGAAGGGTGACCTTGGCCTATATTTTAAAGGCCACTTCTCATCTACAAAAAGCAGCCAAATGAGGGCAGCAGCAGGGAGGAGAGATGAGCAATGCAACGCGGCCGTGAGGCAGAGGAGATGCCTCTGCGCTCAGCAGTGCTCTCCTCCTCCCTGGCACAGGGTGGCCAGAAAGGGGGTGCCCTGATGACCCCATCTCTGCTCCCCTCCTGTCCCACATCCATCTCTGCACCCCTCTTCTGTCCCATGTCCATCTCTGCTCCCCCCCGTCCCATGTCCATCTCTGCTCCCCCTCCTGTCCCACATCCATCTCTGCTCCTCCTCCTTGCTCCGTGAAAGCAAGGGCACGTGTGGGGAGCAGGAGCTGTGGGGCACAGGGAGAAGGGCAGCGGGGCTGTGCCCAAAGGGGCAGAGCAGGAGTGTTGGGGGACAGACCCACAGCTCTGAGTTGCTTCAGTCAGGGGTCAGTGCGGCCCCCCCAGCCCCACAGCACACCCTGCCAGCAGCCAGAGCACCCCCAGGTGCTGTGCCTTTCTACCAGCCCCACGCCATGTCTCGCACACCTAGGAAGGTTCGGACGCCACCAGGAGTGTGAACCAGGAGCCCGGCACATCCCATACACGTCCTGCATGTGGCAGTCCTTATTTTATCAACGAAAGGTAAGAATTCTTTACAAGATCACCAAGTTAGACCATCACAGTCCAAATGTGCCTCCCAGCCTGGTTCAAACCAGCAGGAGATAAATGGAGAAAGCCACGTGCACAGTCAGCTTTGACGGGAAACACAAACCTGACTGCGCCACAGTCACCTCCCTACTCGCTTCCCAAGGGTCCTCCAGGGACATCTCCTGTCCCCATGGGCCCCAGGGAAGGGGCTGGACTTTGGCTGTGGCTGTCCGGGGCCTGGAGAGGAGATGTCCCCGCTGTCCCATCTGCTGGCACAGTGCTGGGGAGGGAGAGCTCCTCCAAGCATCTGGTGGGGCTCAGCCTTGTGCTGCAGCTGTGAGATTTCTCTCCAGGCTCTGGAAAGCACTTCAAGGATATTCTTAAGCATTTTGTTTCAGAGCTTTAATGATAGTGCATCACTTGGTTGGCAGGAGCTGAGAGCTTCCCCCATCACTAGTGGCTGAGCATTAGTAGAAGAAAGGAAGGCTGCATTATGGGTTGATGGTCTCCATTCAGTCTCCCATTTTCTGGGAGGAAAGATTGCTCAAGTGCAGCTATTAAGCAAGGCAGGCAGTTCCTGCATTCCAACCCCAAAGCTGGAAGGCTTACTCAGGCTTAAACCATTCAAGAGTTTCTAGGAAAAAAAGGCCAAGATGTCTGCAGAGAGGAAAGGACAGAAAAGGTCAGAGGGGACCTCTGAGGGGACACAACTGCGTCACCTTTAATCGTTCTGGCAGAGGGTAACCATTGCTCTGCCCACAGGGGCCTGCTAACGCCCACCCTCATGCCCTGCAGAGCCCTCTCCGAGCCCTCCTACCAGTTTATGTGCAGGTACATGAGCACATTGGAAGAGGCATCCGAGCATCAGCCTGGGCTGGCCTCCTGCCCCCTTGCTGTGAGGGCAGGCTGGAAAGAAGCTGGTGCATCATCCTTCCCTCAGTCCCTCCCTCCCATCCATCTCCTTCCACGCTGCCAGCCTCTCCTGAACCTTGATGGTGCCACAAACTGTGACATCTCCTCAGCTGCTGGGAGCCCACATCACTGGGGTGAGGGAACCAGAACTGGGGGAGTATTTCCGAAACACCAGGGTGCTTCTCAGCGGGAGGTGGACCCACAAGGCTGTGGCTATTCAGTGGACCAGGTTCTCTAGATATGCTCCCAGAGAAGTTCTCAGATGCTTTTGCCTCCAGAAGTGGCCACAATTTGAAGCAATTTCCAAAAGGGTATTGTCCTCTTGGTGGCACAGCTACTGGTTCTGGGGTCAGACCTGGGCTTCACTTCCTTGGAACCAGCTCCTGTGGGATGGACTCAGGGCAGCAACCCATGAAGGTCTGGATGGAGCTGGACACAACAACGGAAGTTCATTACAGGAGACATCAATCTACTCGTATTGCCATGGCATTGACTCATACACCGCATAGTGCCAGCAGAGACAATTTGAGCGGTGGCTATAAAATAATAAACAGCTGCTCCCCAGCAGCAGGGTGGGAAAGAGGCATCAGGATAAGATGGGCCCAAGATGGAGAAAGGAGAAAAAAAAAAAAGAGAAAAGAAACTTAGTCACAAAGCTCCTTCTGTGAAAATCTACCCCGCGTCTGTAAGGAAAGGTAGGGCAAGGAGTCCCGAGGCTGTGCCGAGCGTCAGAGGTACAGGACAAGCTCCTGTGTGGCCCCGGAGCTGCTAAAAGCTGCTTTCATCACCTCATTCACCCGGCGCTGAGGGAGGAGCTGGGGACCCGAGCGAGAGGGAAGCAGGAAGAAAAGCCCTGCTGCTGCCGGTGGAAAAATGAGACCTCCACACAGCTGCAGGAGCAGTTTTGTTGCTGATTGTTTTTACAAGGGGTTAGGCTAGGTTGATGATTAATATTAATGTTTCGGTAAATTATGCATATTATGTATTTGCATGGAGCGTTCCCCAGCGATGCTTCCTGCATGGTTAACCAGCATCCCCCCGAGCACCAGCCGCCCACTCACGGAGTCGGCAGCTGCATGTCCGGCCGAGGGTTTTATTCTATTAAGAAAACAAAACTCAAACCAAAAACTGAAAACAGCCTGGCATGGGGAGCCGACCCCTTCCTGCCAAGAGAGAGCAGGCCACAGACACGAGGGGCAAACGAACACTGTCACCTCCCTGCACGAGTGACAGTAGGGAGGACAGTAAAGGGACATCTTCTGCCCACCCATCCTCTCCCCGGGATGGATAGATCCCACCCTAACCCAGAGGCAACAACCCTATCACAGACTAGATCTAGTCTCCCCTATCTCCTCCCCGCATCTCTCGCTCTGGTTCTTTTCTCACGAGATGCTCGGCTCCTTGAATTCTGCTCGTGTCTCTTGTTACTGCTCACATGAGCCCAAATTGTATCATCGTACCATTATCAAGCCATGCACCTGATTTTCTGGTACACGGTGTCCTCATCAGGAGGCAGCTCCTTGCAGCTCAGCGCTTCCTTCGGTACAAACCAGAGGGACTGTGTTGTGATGAGCAAAGCAACACTAACTCTTATCTGTCATCTGCCACGTGCTTCCCGACGCCCTGCGCGGCACCGCGCACGCACGACACCGTGCAGATGGGTGTCTGGCCTCAGACTTCATTCTCAAGCCACAAACCCAGATTTATGGGGGTCAGCAGGTCCAGGCAAGCTGCCAGGCGATGCTGCCCTGCTGCGTGTCCCTCATCCCCAGCTCCCAGGACTCTGCTGCCAAGCAGCTCCACTCCTTCCCCTTCCCATCACCGCTGTGGTCGTGTCCCCAAGGGGCACCGATGAGGGACCAGAACCAGGACATGCTACATAAAGAGTAAAACAGTGCCGGGGCACACCATTGGCCCCATGTGGTCAGGGGCCCATGTCATCAGGAGGCCACATCAGGGCCCTAGAGGTTCCTCCTTACTTGACCTGCAATGGGGATGGAGGCAGAGACGGGAAGGACTTCACAGTTGAGGAGGAGCAGCCTCTCATGGGCTGTGTCAGCGCTGAGTAGGGAGGGACGGCACCGAGAGCCACAGCTTGTCCTCCACCCCTCACCCCAAATCCCCGAGCCAGCACCAAGTGTCACTCTTCGAGCACGAGCCCTTTAGCCAAGAGTCAGTCTCCAACCTCAGCACCAAGTTTCCAGATGCTTCACGCAGGTGTCTGTGGCGAAGGACCTCAAGAGATGATTAAGAAGCAGAAAATGCAAAGAAGAAAGACAAGACACTTGTGTGGGACTGAGGCATCCAGAAGAATCTGCTATATCCATGAGTGGACAAGCCACTTTCAAGAAACAGCCTGTTCCACCAGGAGCACACCTGGGAGGGAGGGACAAGACTCGGCACTGCCACCTGCAAACCCCACAGACTCCTCTCCATCAGGGCCCTCAGCACGGGAACGAGACAGACGTTCCACTCTCCCCGGCCAGCAACATTTGGGGTGTTCCCTCAGCCAGAGGTTGGAGATATTTGCCTGATTCCCTTTCAAGTATCTTTTCATAGTTCTGGTCTTTGCAACATTCTGTGAGAAACTGCTTCACAAGCAAATTGGGTGCTGGGTGCACAGATGGTTCCAAGGGCATCAGGCACTTCCCAACAGCTCCATGGAAGCTGTCCCAGGTCCCACCTCCCCTCCACACCTCTCTGGTTCCTCAGAGAGGGTGCTCAGCGGTAGCTGCTGTACCTGAGACACAGGCACAACCCCAAACATCATCCCATCACCACCCAGAACCCCATCACTGCGGAGTGAGTGCAGGGACACCCATTGGGTTCCCTGGGATCACGACGACGTGGTGGCTGGGCAGGAAACAGACAGACCAACAGCACAGAGCAAGGGGGAAGAATTGGCAGGGCCATACAGGGTCACGAGAGCTCCCGGAGGACCACAGGCACCCAGAGCTGAAATCCTCCAAGCACTGAGGTCCCTTGAAGGTCCCATGGAGGACATCTGTCCCAGCTGCCCAGCCCAGCCCTGGTCCTGGCCCACAGTGGAAAGGCCAGTGAAGCCCCCCCAGCAGCAGGCTCAGACAGCCCTGCCCACGGCCACTGGAGAGGAAGGGATGAGTCAGTGCACGAAGGCCACTCATGCATGGTGTGGGTGGAGCAGAGCAGCAATTTCTTCCCCAGGAGATTATATTCTTCGCAGAAGTCCTTTTTATTTATTTCTTCTCACGGAGCACAGCAATTATCTGCTCCTCAGCTCCTCCGCACCCAGGGCTGCTACACGTGGGAAGGGGACACTTGCCATTCCTCCCGCTGTGCCAGGTGGGCAGGGCTGGGACCTCCTCCTGGGACCGATGTGACACTGAGAGGTCAGGGCTCGGCCACCCAACCCCACCACTTGGCCACAAGCAGCTCCCATCTGCACCCCAGTGCCACCTGGGTGCTCTCACCATGCCTGTGCCATATGTCTGGCACTATCAACCACCACCCTGGCTGTTGCCCCAACAGTCAGGTGCAGCCTTGGCTGGGTGTATAGCGGTGGAGAAGCAGGAGAAGCTGAGAGAAGATGTTTGGAGAAGCCTTGGGTCTCCTCCTGGCTCCATCGCAATCTTGCTGTGCAAGCCGAGATCACGCCACCCAGTTTCCCCACAAGAAATGCAAGCATCACTCTGCCAGCTACAGACAAATAGCATTTTTAGTGCTTGGGCCACTTCAAAACACTTTCTGGGGACAGCTGAGAACTCCACCAACCTAACAGAGCCCACCCCAGCTGGAGCCAGCTCACTGGATCCCCCTGTGGCCCATAAAGGGGAGCAGCCCTCACTCACCAGTCCTGGCCACCACGCAGAGGTGGCCACCATCTCACAGAATCTTCATGGTTGGAAGGGACCTTTGAGATCATCGAGTCCAACCACAAAAAAAAAACCCCAAAAAACCAAAAAAAACCCGCCACCCCACAAACAGACCCAATCCACCAACCTTGGGCACTAGAGCATGCCCTGAAGTGCCATGTCCACATGGTTC
>JAOXJK010000005.1:15977192-15987555 GCA_025774025.1 Xenus cinereus | reverse complement strand
CTGCCCCAACTTCAGACCATTTCCTCTGCTCCTGTCATTATTCCCTTGGGAGAAGAGGCCAACCCCCACCTCTCTACCCCCTCCTTTCAGAGAGTTGTAGAGGGCAATGAGGTCTCCCCTCAGCCTCCTCTTCATCAAACTAAACATGCTCATCTCCTTCCAGCTCGTGCCAGGTGCTGCCTTGCCTGGCGCCAGGGCTCTGGGACAGACAGACAAATGGACATGTTGTGAAGGCACTTGCTGTCAGCGCTGTCAGAAGCGATGTGGTTCTCAAGCTGCGCTGTCCTTTGGGAAGGGGACCAGGCTGAGGACAGCACCCAGCTCCCACCGTGCCTGACACCGCACTGAAATATGAGAGCTGGCTTCCATCAGCATCTCGACGCGGGAGCGCAGCTCTCCTCCCCCGAGCATCTTCAGCCCTGTCTCTGCTGCGAGAGAACAGAAAACCCGACAGATGTCGCCCAGGCAGGATCAGAAGGGAAGCAGAACCATTCCAGGAAAGGTGACCTCAAAGAAAAGCTCCTCCTGTTGTCCTCCACACCAGCTCTCCTTGCTTGCAAGGACACAGGGAGAAGGGTTATTTCCTGCAGCCCCCATAGCCCACGTCAGTTTGCTGGGGGGACCGATGGGCAGAGCAATGCCCGGGGGACTCTGCTACCCAGCAGAAGGGTGGTTCAGCCAACAGAAGGGCACAGGGAAGCATTGACACCCCCCAGACACTAACAGGAGGTGGTGACCCCATGGACGACTGCACACCTCAGCCCCAGCACAGCCATCAGCCTGCAGGATGGATGGGGTGCTCTTCCTTTTGCAGCCATCTCCTCCGTAGGTTACACTCCAGTGCAGGACACCGAGGTGCCTGGTGCTGCCCCTCGGGGAGGTCACTCCTCACACACGTGTCACTCTCCAGCCAGGCAGCTCAGGAGGACATCGAGCCACAGGGGCTGGAAGAGGGATGTCCCTGCAGCTCTGCCCCAGCAGACACAGCAGCGCAGGTTCCCAGCCACCCCTCTCCCTGCTGTCCCGCGGGGGGAAATCCTGCTCCTCAACGTCACCTTCCTACCAGCACATTTCCAACCCACGTCAAGCAGCCACTGCCAGATGCTGGTTGGGCCACTCGCCATAGAACTGGGACCTCCCACAGGCACCCACACGGGGGTCTCTGTTCCCACTGTGAGGTGCAGAGACCACCCCCTGGCTCTGGTCACTACCGAGGTCCCCCCAGGGAAGTCCTGCTGCCAGAGGCACAGGCACCAGCATTGTTGGCAGCCCCCAGCTCCCGGGGACAGTTTCCACCTGAGGGGTGGGCTACCATCTGCCTGCACAGCCGTGCCCAGGGCCAGCAGCCAAGGAGCACCCGCAGCTCTGGGGTCGAGCTCTTCACTGCTTGGACCCCTGGCCCAGCACGTCACCGCACGTAGCTATGTCACAGCTATGACGTAGTCGCCATTACAGAAAAGTGGTGGGACGATGGACACAACTGGGATGCTGCGATGAGTGGCTATAAGCTCTTCGGAAGGAATAGGCAAGGAAGGGGGGGGGGGGGTGGCTCTGTGCTTTAGGGAGTGTTTTGACTGTATAGAGTTGGATTCCAGTGGTGACAAAGTTGAGTGCTTATGGGTAAGGATGAAGGGGAAGGCTAACAAGGGAGACTTGGTGCTGGGAGTCTGCTAGAGACCACCCAACCAGGATGAGCAGGCAGATGAGATATAACACAGCAGAGAGCAGGCAGGCCAGGAGGTTCCTCGAGTGTATGGAAGAGAACTTCCTGACACAACTGGTAGGTGAGCCTCCCAGGGGAGGCACCTCGCTAGACCTGCTGTTCACAAACAAAGAGGGACTAGTGGGAGATGTGGTGGTCGGAGGCCGTCTTGGGCTAAGTGACCATGAAATGGTCAAGTTCTCAATTATTAGAGAGGTAAGGAAGGGGGTTAGCAAAACCTCCACCTTGGACTTGCGGAGGGTGGACTTTAGCCTGTTCAGAACCCTGGCTGGGAGAGTCCCCTGGGAGATAGTCCTGAGGGGGGTGTGTGTGTACACACGTGGTGCAGCTCATCCACAGGCATCCACACCCCGTACACCAGCCAGCTCTGAGGGATCCCACCTGGTGGCAGTGGTCAAGCCAGCCAAAAGATGCTTTTACTGAGAGGAACGTGGGAAAAAACCCTGGTTTACTGCTGGCACAAGACAAAACCTGCTGTTCCCTTTCAGTCCCGAAGCACGGGAAGGCTGATGCAGTTAAGTCACATCAGAATTGGACTAGGACCCCTGACACCACAGGAGAAGTTGTCTGGTCTTTTGAGGTAGCAATAGATGTTTTGTCACTGAAAAAGCAAAAAAAAGAGGGAGAAAAAAAAAAGTAAACTCCCTAAGAAAATGTTACCTTTGATTTAAAAGAATCTTTGCAGGGAACGGTGGATAATAAGGAAGGTGGAACATCTTCTTGCTAATGCAAGAGAGCTCTTGACCTGCCTGCTTCTGCGGAGGAATAAAGTGAATGGGAGTCCCAGAAGGAACATTAGATCACACTGGTTATTGGTCGTGGTAAGAAAATAAGTCCATTAAATGAACACACTTGGGCAGTGTGAACTTCTAGCAACAGCAAACATGCGCAGCCCTCCCCAGTGAACTCTTGCTAATGAAATAAAGCCATTAGAGCCCCCGAGTGACCACACACCACAGCCGGGCGATGTGTTTAACAAGTCCCTGCTGGATTGCACACAGGAGGTCTCTGAGAAGTCTGTGAAGCTCACGGCAACGATCAGCAGACGCTCAAGTGATGCTTTTTAAATCCTGAAGTGGCTGTTTGAAAAACAAAACAAAAATACCACCAGACGGGAGGCCGTGCTTAGCACGAACGGAAGAATTGAGCCCACGGGGCCACCCAGTGCTTCTCCTGCCTGAGTCCTCTCCTCTCCCTGGTCACTGCGAGCTTTGCCAGCTCATCCCTGCTCCATCACCTCCTGCCCGGATGCCGGCAATTCACTTCAGTAGAATTTGGGAATCACACAGACGCGGTCAGGCATGCACGGTGCGGACGGAGCCGGGCTGTACCCCGTGTCATGGCCCCATAACCCCAGGGGTCCCTGGAGAGAGCTGTCCCCATGGGCACAGCGGGGCTCCGGGTCCCTTGGCGCACACGGGAGCTCACTCACCCCCACGAACCCATTCGAGCAGCCCGCAGCAGCGTGAAGGGCACACGAACTTACACAGAGAAGGAACAAGCAGCACTGAGCGAATACTTATGAATGTAGCTACACAAAACCCTCCAGAAAACCTTATTAAAAGAACGACGTGTCTTCCTGTTACCGGGGACAGTCAACCTCTGCTTGGAGGGAACAACTGTCCCTGAAATGCAGGTTATTGGAGAACGAGATGGTGCAAAGCCTCTTCTGTTCCTCGGTGGGGTAGGTGGCACTGGGTGCTGGAGAAGGCAGCCCCATTCCTTCAGCACGGGCAGGAACCATCCCTTTTCCAGCTGGGACGCCCAGGACAGATTCGGGACCCCCAGCAGCGTTCAGTGAGGGGGCAGCGCTCCCGGGGATAACCGCCTGCTAGAAACAACTCCTTGGGCTGACTTCCTCCGGGAAGCCCGTCCCCAGCCGGCTGCGTTTGCCTGGCACGAATATCCAGTGCTGCCCAGTGCTTAACACATAAGGATGGAGCAGGAAAATCAAGTTGGTCATGTAGTACACATGCAGAAACGACATCAGCCAGCGCCAAACCTGTGAAGATGGAGCCACCCAGAGGTCCTTCTCCTCCACTGAAACCCCCTTCTCTGCAAAGGAGCAGCTTTCTGGAGCCAAACAGATTTTAATGGTAAAGTTTTTTTTTAAAACATATGATGAAGTCCGTGCTTCTGCCAGTGATGGTTTCCTCACAGAAACCTTCACAGAAAGCAGAGCAAGTGGCACCTCCCCCCCAGAGCACAAGTAAAGATATTTTTGGGGGGGAAGCTGTAAAAACTCACGGCATCACCAGGGCTGCTCCTGCAACATTAACTCACAAGCTTCTTTCCAGCTCACTAAAGTTATGAGCAACTTTCACAGTGAGAGGAGAGGCCCAGAGGTAACTCGTGCCACTGCGAACCTGCCAGCTACGGAGTTAGCCTGGGGTACTCAGCACAGGCTCCTGAAAAACAATTAACAGCTACTCCCATTGTTTAAAGAAAGATAGCTTCATATATATATACCTAAGAAAAATAAAGAAAAAAAGAAAAAAAGGAGAAAGAGATCCTTTCCCAACAGACACAGCCACCTCTGCTTGCTCAGGTGCAAGAAGAATCCCAAATTCTGTCTAGTCAAAAGAAACGGCTCTTGTTTCATGCAATATCCGATACCTCCAAAGCAAGCACAAACCCACACCTACTCCAACGCTGAGAGGGAATGCCTTTTCCAAACCTAACTTCTTCAGTAGTAACATCCTTGATGTCCCTCATTTCCAAAGCCCAGGAGCCTGGGTTAAGCCCTCCTGGCCCCCACCTGCTCTTCCTCACAGCTGCTGCCCAGCTGAGGGAGAAATCAGGGCTTTTTGAATATAAAACAATGACCTTTACCTTTTTAATTTTTTTTTTTAAATACCTTTAAACTTGAAACTTGCCATCTCTATTAGGGTTTAAATTTGCTGTAATGTATAAAAATCATAGTAATTACCTTTACGCTCATCCCAATGAGTTCAGGCACAGTGATCAGAGCTGGGGAGGAGAAGTAACTTTTGGCTTTTAAAAATCAACTTCTTCCAAAATAAATAAAATGTGGCAGCTAAACCTGCCTTTGGAAAAAAAAAAAAAAGGTATGGCATCTGTAAGACAGTGACTGAGCTGCAAACTCCCTTGCAGAGGGGGAAAACCACTTGTGTTACGGCTTCAGGGATGTGAAGTCTGGGAAACTTCTCTTGCACTTGAGCTGAGCATCCCATTAGATCCCACGCAGGACCTGGAGTCCCCAGGGGCCAGGCCACGACGCAGCGTGAGATGAGAAGTCAATCCTCTCGCCGGTTCCCTTCTCCCTCTCGCTTCTGCCCAAAGCCGAGACGCGGCAGGGGCTGTCTCGGCTCGCAACCACGCCACGGCGAGCACGAGCACAGCCTTTTCCTTTCAAATCCGTGGAGCCCCTCAAGCTGAGGTGGCCAGGAGCCGCTGGAGCGGGAGCTCAGCTCCGCTGGACGTGGGCAAGGCGCAGACCTGGCACCTCGCCGGCCCATTTCTGCTGCACCCCGAGAGAGCTCCCACCCCGAGAAAACCCGAGCCCCCGAGCACGGTGACAGCCCCTCCGCGGGCAGAGAGTTGGGCCAACACATCCAAGGCAGCGGCTCTGACAGTCGCTGCGTATGGATTTTTCCTCCTATTGATTAACCCATTTGGAGTTTGTTTATTTGTGGTAAGGCCGCCTCGCAGCTCATTTACTCTCTCTTAATGAGGCCCCCGCAGAGTCGATGCCTCCTGTGCATTAATTACAGGCTCCAGCACAGCCCATGCTTTACGGAGCATCCTCCCTGGCTCTGCTCTGTGGTTCGTACATCGCTGGCCTCCGTGGGGCAGGCTCCGGCCCCACTGATGCCCAGCGGCCCCATACCCGCCGTGGGGCGGGAGGTGACAACCTGGGAGGGGGAGCAGGAATAGCTCTGAAATAGCTGAGCGCACTGGGAAGGAACGGCCATTCACAGCACAGCCCTTTTATAGTAACGGGGCTGCAGGATACGCCAGCGTCCTAGCTTCGTTGGACAATGAACAGCCATATCGGGGGAAGATTATTTCCTTTTTCAGAGAAAGGGATCAAGATGTTCCATTTCATCTTTTTCCATATTCCAGGAGCTTGGTGCCAGCCGCTCCATCTGCAGCCGCTGGCACAGCCTGTGTCCAGCTGCCAAAGCAGTAGCAGAAATAAACATCGCTGCAAACAGAGGTGGTGGTATGTCTAAGAGACCCTGAAAAACCTCTCACTCCTGTTAGATATTGCATCCTGTTAGATGTCAGATATAGAGGCACAAATGGCAAATGAATATCCATCATTTGTTATTTCTGGATGCGAAAAATAAAGGTACAATACTACCACCCACCAGAAAAGCCTAATAAAAATAGAAAGACTTGAACTGAAGCACCCAGAACAGTTAGGATTACCATAAGAAAACTGAACAAATAACCAAAAATTCAACTTACCATTAAGCAGCAACAGTGAAAGCACCAAGGAAGAGTTGCTGGTTCAAACAACAAAGAACCCTGAGCTCACTCAAGATTTAAAACCACAGCACTAACAAGCTACACTGTCCTGGTTTGAGGTAAAACAGAACCGATTTCCCGTGCAGCAATTTCACTTTTTATCTAAGCCTCTTCTAATTAACTGAACTCTCTGAAAATTAACAGTGCATTGTGCAGAAACTCTTTGCTCTCAGAGCGGTAAGACCTGACACAGGGTGACTGATCGCTTTGGACAGCTTCCCCACCTGCTCCCTTTCGCCTTTAGTTGGCCTTTAGAGGCCAAGAGCTGTGGGACAAGAAGAACCTCTCTGTGTCTGGATGGCATCTACCACTGTACGAACTACTTGGGGCTTTCTAGACCCGCAAGCTCTGCTGTCCCAGGAGTTAAAGCATTGCCGAGACGGGTGCCACACAAAGCCAAGCTGAACTGCACAGCTACACGGTGGCTGTTCCTCGGTGACACGATGGAGCCAGCGGCAGCAATCCACCTAAAGAAAGCCCCAAGTGGTCTGTCTGCTTCTGGGGAGGAGGTGGTGGAAACGCCAAAGGAAGCTGCATGAACTGGCGGAGCAAGATGTCCCAATAAAACCAGGATGTACCACAACACCGGGATGGTCAGACAGCTTTCTACAGCCTCAGGCGGCACTTTCCACATCTTTCAATCCGCAGGGTCAATGAAACAAGAAGCAACTCTCTTCGGCGTGGTGCAGGACAACACGAGGATCCATACAAGATAAATATCACTGAGTTAAAACTCTGCTTTGGCTAACGCCACTGAGCCTACAGGGAAAGGGGGAAAACAAAAGGAATTCGTGGTTGAATCCAGTCACAGTGGGTTTTGTGTTATAAATGCAATGGGCTGTGCATCTTTGGGGGTACCCAGCTCATGCCACTGCTGATCCCCAGCCTCGCCTGGGGCCAGGCAGGGCCCCTGGTCCCACACGATCTGCGGTGAGAGCGTGTCACGGGGCAGGAACGGTGCCAACGCGCCTCCCTCGCGCCGCTCTGGCAACGGGACAACTCGCCACACGAGCAGGAGGCCAACGTCCCTCGCGCTGCAGTGCCGCACCACAACGCGCCCAAAGCTGCTTGTCCTGCCCCTAATTCCCGGCTGAATGGGTGTCGCAAACACATCACACGTCACACTTCGTTAGCGTGCAGCAACGCACAGTCACACACCCCCCAGCTCTCTTCTGCTTTCAGATCACCACATCCATCTTAGCTGGAGGAAGGGGCAGCGTCATCACAGCCTGTTATAAGGCTATATAAGGGCAAGAAAATACTCCTCCTATTACATGTCACCACTCTCCTTTTATACCCTCCTTCCTGCTGACTTCAACCGGAATAACAGCGCTATTTTCCCTCCTAAAATTTATAATCCTCCCCTTACAAACATCCAACACTTATTGCTTCATACGTGCCACCTTCCCCTTACCCTCAAAGCGGGCGATGGAGTTGAATTCTGAACACCTCGACCAGTATTTAGCTGAAAGTTTGCTGCTTCCGTTTCACATCTAACAAAGGGATCGTGTCCCCAAAGGCCCGTTCCTTCCCCACCTATTTTGCAGGTCTAATAAGAGACATTACCTCTCCCTATTGCAAAAAGGAAAAAAGCACAATGGAAGTACAATCACATTCTCTTTTCTCAGCTGCTAAAAAGTGCAGTTCCTTATGGGAACCTGACTGGTACGCACTTCGGAAGTTAATTTTCGGTTATCGGTTTTGAGATTTAACAAAGACACACTCAAATTAACCTATCCATCAAAGAAGGGGGAGCACAGCCCGCAGAACGCTGTCACTGCCAGCTCTGCAGCCACAGAGCACTGTTTGTTCCTCCCTCCCTTCCAGACCGGCACGTCCTCAGGCTCCAACGCTGCCTTCGCCACTCACTCCTTACAACAGAGACCGGTGCGTTCTGCTCCAAAGCAACAGAACCAGGCACCAGGTCGGTGCAAAGAGCCAACAAACCATCTTTTATCAAAGCCGGGACCAAATGATTTGTCCAGTTAGCAACTGGAAAGACAGCGCTGCCTGTGGAGAGAAACACAGCGAGAAAACACGAGGAGAGCACAAAGTGCCGCACATAACATCTCAAGGGTGCTAAGGTCAAGAAAGCATGGAAAAGAAAGATTCAAGAACAACTTTCCAAATCGGAGTAACCTCCCCTAAGGGCCTGTGGTCAACATGGAGAGTATTTAAAATGGACAAACCAAGACACCAGAGTAACGGAGTGCAGAGCCCTGAAGAACAGCACCAGCAGCAGAAAAGGCTTCTGACAGCCGGCTCTTGTGGTAAGTACCTGAGTATCTGGAAACACCTGGTCACACACCTTCTTCCCAGAACACGCCGCGCTTACTGCCCTGCCACGTACCATTTCGCTGTGAGTTGTCCTCGGATGTCACAGCCACCATTGTGACGTTACTTCTGGGGACACCAGCCATCCCGATGAGAGAGAGAGGGCAGTGTCACCGCACCGTAAGCTTTGGCTAAGTAACTGAAAACTATTTGTACAGATGTTTTCTGTAGGCAAGATGCTTTTGGGATTTATTTTGAATTATAAAAGACTAACAAACAGCATTATCCTGTTAGACGTGCATACAGACAAACCCCAGGAGGAGTCTAACAGCTGAGAAAGTAACGAGCGAGTGGCAGGACCAAGAACCCGCGCAGCTCTGAACGAGCGCCACCAGTTTTTTCACAGCCTACCGGTGGGAAATGGGACTGGGAAATGGGAAGAGACTGTCACCAGTGAAAATATGTACAATTTCCAATTACAACACAATAGAAGATCCAGTCCATGTGAAAGTCCGAGCTTTTATCTCACACTGGCTATCTTCTTCAAGATCTGGGTGACAACTGTCCAGTAACTCTATTTCTTGTTACCAAACTGTTAACTTTCATTTTACATCAGGCAACACAGAGTGTCAGCAGTAAATACAAAAGGCTTTAACAGAATGGGAGGAATAAAATACCTCATTATTGGTGGTATGAAATGGGAGGGATTTTGCTGTGGCTTTGAGTCCTCGTCCACAACAGACCATCGCAATAAATCACAGTGATGAGTAGCAAACACAGTTTTGGAAGAGCTGGGTTATGTCCCTGTAGCGCGAGTCTGTGAAGAGCAGAACTTGGTTCCCAGCCTGGGCGTGGGCCAGCAAAAGCTGGGATCACCAGCCACGCGGGCTTACGCTCCTTGCTCAGGAGGTACCAAATCAGAGCAGCAAAAGCTTCAAGTGTGAACCACACTCTCCAAACAGGGTGTCACCTCTGTCCCAGGAGGATGGAAGGGACCAGGGATCTAGAGGTGAGCCGAGTATAGAATGAGGAGATGTTGCTGAAGAGCTAGGGGGAAAAACAAGGTGTCCAAAGTCGCTGTGTGACAATAGTCAAACTCCAATATTTCTGGTCTCCTCACAAATTTAGGAATCCTTCTGGGTTTTCCACATCTGCTTCTAGAGCAGAAAGAGGAGTCAGCTTCAGAAATAGACCTTAGGAAGCTTGTAAGGCTGGAGAAGATGTGGAGAAAGAGTTATTTTACAAAGTTCTTTGTTCCTAAGCAACCATTTTGCTTAGTCCACCTGCACGCCCTCAGGAAGTTCTACCACTACAGGAGCGCAGTCATCAGGCTCTGCCTCGAAGTCCCATTTAAATTTCTTTGTTAGGTGAGCCTTGAATTTTTCAGCCTTTTTCCTTAGGGTCCCGCCAACAGCAGCACTGCACGTGCAGGAAAAGAACACCTAAAAGAACAGAGAGGAGGTCAGTAAGAACTCAGCCATGGCACGAGCTGTCATCTCTTTCCTACAAAGACGTCATCGACAGGGCGCACCAGGCAAAGTTTCAGGTAAGGCCACTGGTAAGGGACCCGCCACCCTGGAAACCACCCCAGCTTTGGAGCTACCTAAACAGAGCTGACACTTCTCCTCTCATCCCACTGCCAGGACAGACATCCCACCTCCACTCCACTCAGTCAGCCTTAGGAAGATTTGCATTAAGGTAATAACTTTGGTCCAAGCAGGAGTATCATGGAATCACGGAATTGTCAGAGTTGGAAGGGACCTCTAGAGATCAGCCAGTCCAACTCCCCTGCCAGAGCAGGGTTGCCCAGAGCACATCACTCAGGAGCATCCAGGTGGGTCTTGAAGATCTCCAGAGAAGGGGACTCCACAC
>JAOXJK010000005.1:15941112-15951565 GCA_025774025.1 Xenus cinereus | reverse complement strand
GGGCTCCAGCCCTCCCAGCATCTCCGTGGCCTCCTCTGGCCCCGCTCCAACAGCTCCATGTCCTTCTTGTGCTGAGGGCTCCATGTGCACTGCAAGCCATGCCACACATGTGGCAGTAAGAGCACCCTCTTCCGCAGATGGAAGACAAATCCTTGGCAGGGACTCTGCCATGGCACCTGTACCCTGCCACAACCAGGTCCCCACGCACCCATGCTGGAGGAGCCAGGTCTTCAGGAGACCTGTCCCACACCAGCTTCCTCCAGCACCACTTGCACAAACCTCTCTGATATCCCTTTACCCTGCGGTCCCAATACCATCTGCTTTCCAAGTCCATTTCTCCACACCTGCCTCCAACGCAGGTTTTATTTATTCTTAATCCACGGAAATCACAACAGAGGCAGTGACTGCCAGGAGCACCACCTGGGTCTTTCACAGTTAGGTTTGACCCATGAAAGCAACATTATCACTAACTTGGCGGCTGCTCTGGGCCTGCCAGGAACCGCAGGTTGGTCTCTGGCATTCCCTCAACACCAGTCTTCCTATTCTGTAGCGATGCTCGTGGCCAACTCAACCAGAAGACTGCTTACTGTCCCGAGGGTACAGCAGCTTCTCTTCTGCTCCTGCACTGCAGTCTTATTGCTTTCTGCAGCCAAGGCAAGCACGGACAGGTTGTGAGCACCTGAACACACTCTTCAGTGAAGCCCTCTCACCCCTTTTCTCTGGCTGCACAGCAGAGTCCTTTGGAGGAGATCTTCCCTAGACAAAGACGACAAGTTTCTTCAGGCTCCTCTGAATTAAAGCTTGAGATATTCATTGTAGATCAAAAAGCCTTAAGACAAGTCTTCTGAAGCCTGGAACAATGTGTTCATCCATGGCAGCACCTCTTAACCAGAAAGAAAAACCCAAAAGCTCCAGATTTATTTCCAAACCAGTTTCCTTCTCCTAAAGCTTTGTTGGGATGAGCACAGCACACTTCAAGGGGACAGCCAGCTACTCTGTGGTGTGATCTGAGCTCTTCCCCAGAGGGTTCAATCCAGCTCCAGACACAGCTCTGGTTCCACAGCTAATGGCAGCCCTTATGTCTCCAGAGCATGAGGACACTTGGGGATGTTCGGAACAAATATCTGGATACTTGGGTATGTCCTCCAGGAAAGAAGAGAACTTCTGAAGCTTTGGAGGTCAGTGGACTGGCAGGACAGTGTGTGCCAAGGCAGAAGCTGAGCCTAAGAGGTGGTGGTTCTGGGAAGGGTCCATAGTGCAACCTTGACTTCCCAAGGGATAATTTACTTTCACACCTCCCCTCCATGGCCCAATCTGCTCTAAGAACAGGAGCATTTGGGAAGGCCATTCTCACTGTGACCTACACATCACAAGAGGGAGCAAGCTGCTAGAAAGGAAAGAAATGATGGCATGGAGCACAGCTTTCTGCCCCTGCCAGAAGGGCCCATAACCTCGGCAGAGCCCAAGTCAGGCAGGAGTCTTCTCCCTTCAAGCATCCTTTGATGTCCCTGCCATCTCTCTTTGCTCTTCAGGGAGACCCAGCTCACCTGAGGGGAAAGCACGGGCCTCACGACAAGGAGGGGAGAATCCGAGATGTTGAGACAACACACTGGGTTGCTTTGTCACCCAAAGCTGAAGAGACTCTGGCACCTCACAGCCCAGCATTCTTGTCTTCCAGCTGGGGTGAGGACTGAGGGGTGGAGATGTGTGTAGCTGGGGGTGATAACCCAGCCTCAGCAGGTCTGATGCCCACGGGCATCAAGGGACTTTCAGGCTGAGCATGATGAGAGCTCCAAGCTCTGCAGATGTGCTGTCCTCATGTTATCACCCTCTCAGGGCCACAAATTCCTCATGGTGACCACAGGCCAGGAGAGGACAAGTTCCCACATATCAACTGCTGAGTCTCAGCCACTAACGCCTAGAGAGAAATCACCTATGAGGCCCTGGCACTGGCTGGAAGGGAAGACTCTTGGAATCAAGAGATGTGTGCACACCTCATTCCTGCTCTTTCTGTCCACCACCTCCTAAAGACGGGCATGTAGAGGGTCCCACCATAGACCAGGAGATGCTGCTGCAGAGACCAAGCTTCACTAAAGATGCCTGTGTCCTTGTTGAAGCCTTAGGCTGTGCCCAAGCCCTCGGTCATACCCCTACTGCCTCCTGAGGACACAGGGAGCCCAGGTTCAGGCTCCAGCTGTGCTGGTAGGACACAGACAGCCAATGCTGTCAACTTCTGCACTAAGGGAGTTGACAGGGAGTGAGAATGGGACCAGACTCACCCCTGGCCCCCCTGCCCAATGCTGTCATCTCTGGGGGCACTCAGGTAGGACGTGCACCCCAGCACTGCTGAGCACCACACGGGGTCACAGCTGCATCCAACCACACCAGAAGCAAGTTTCAAAGACCAGTGGTATTTTCTCCTGGCTGTCCTGGGAAACAGCCGCCACCATGTGAGAGAAACCCTGCATGCAGGCAGTGCTGAGAGCCCACATTCCTCACCATGGGCACTGGGCAAGGACATCGAAGGCAGCATGACCCTGCTTTGCACAGGCAGAAGCCCAATATTCCTGATGCCCCCTGAGATGCCCTATTTCAGAGTGCCTGGGCCTGGGGAACTCTAAGTGTGGCCAAAGTGAAAAGAAAGCAGCAAGGATTGCTAAAGGCAGCTTGTAGCTGCTGCCTGCTCGCACCCGGAGTGGAGACCCACACAGTGCCTGTGCCACAGGGTCAGCGCTGCCTCGGGACCCCCAACATGGGCCCCGCAATCAGCCAGCACTGGGGGTGCACAGCAGGGCTCCACTGGGAGGTCTCTCCCAGGACCCCTTCTCACAGCCCAGAAGAAACACTTGGGAGAAGATTTCACCAACAGCCCTGTCCTGGCGAGGGATCCTGCCCATTGCTGGGGAGGGGACCACCCGGGGTGGGGGGCAGCAGAGGGCTCCAGCTCTGCTCGGAGGGAAGGAGCCACCTGGGAAGGACAGAGGGCCCCACGGGGGGCAAACTGTGAGAACGAGGGGTGGGGAGAGAAGGAGGATGGTGACAACCTCAGGAGAGGAGACAAGGCTTTTCTGCGTGAAAGACTCCATGCTTAGGGAAGCTCCGTGCTCAGATGCAAAATCGTCTAAGGTGTCCTCTTCCATCGTCTGTGCCAGCACGGAAACCCCAGCACCCACGGAAAAGAGAGAGAGAGAGAGACAGACACAGAGAGAGAGAGCACATGAGAGGAAGGAAGGAACAAATGGTGGGTGGGTGGATGGGTAGAAGGGTGGGTGGGTGGAGGGATGGATGGGTAGGTGGATAGATGGACGAACAGAGGTCACAGCTACACCAGCTCTAGATGCTCCATTTACATCTCCGCACTTTAGATATTTGCTTGTAAAAAAGATGTGGGGTCAAGTCGCTCTTCTTCCCGGCACTCTGCTTTGACTTTGGTGGGCTTTGGTGGGCTGGGAACCCACCTCTGCCCGGGTCCCCCTGCAGCCCCACGTCTCCGGCCAGTGCTGGGGACCAGCAGGCCCACATGCACATCACGAATCCCCCGCAGACAGCCCCTGGCCCGCACCCTCCTCACAGCCCAGCCCCACGGGACCGTCCCGTGAGGGAGCCAGGGCAAAGCGGGTCCCGTGTGTGGCATCCACCCTGCCTGGAGCCATGGCCACTGGTGCGGGCACAGGACTGGCTCCAGAGCCCCCACTGGGGAGGGAACACCGCAGAGGGGCGAGCAAGCAGGGAGGGTCCCTGGTGGGGAGAGGGCATCCAGGCTGGCAGACGCCCTTGCCACGTGCTGCCTGTACCGAGCCAAGCGGGAATCCCGCACCACAGAACACCCAGCTGCGCCATCCGCGCCCCTCACAGCACCGGGGGCTCCGCATGCCCCGGCACCCCCCACTCCAGCCCCCCAGGCGCCATCATTTCACAGTCCCACCGCAAAGGCAGCTGGCACAGTGACAGGAAGGGAGGCCGGGGGTGCAGGGTGCCCGTGTGGCACCGCTCACCCCTCCGCCTACTCCCACCACCCAGGTCACGGAATCACAGCATCACAGAACGGTTTGGGTTGGAAGGGACCTTAAAGATCATGGAGTTCCAACCCCCCCTGCCCTGGGCAGGGACACCTCCCACCACACCAGGTTGCTCCAAGCCCCATCCAGCCTGGTCTTGAACCCCTCCAGGGATGAGGCAGCCACAGCTTCTCGGGGCAACCTGGGCCAGGCTCTCACTACCCTCACAGCAAAGAAGTTCTTCCTAATATCTAATCTAAATCTCCCCTCTTTCAGTTTAAAACCATTACCCCTGGTCCTGTCACTACACTTCCTGACAAAGAGTCCCTCTCCAGCTCTCCTGTAGCTCCCTTCAGATATTGGTAGGCTCCTATGAGGTCTCCCCAGAGCCTTCTCTTCTCCAGGCTCTTCTCCAACCTGTCCTGGCTGATGAGACCACCACAGGGCACCTCTGTGCCGGCGCCCAGTCCCGCTCTGCTGAGGACAGCCCTCAGGCAAGAGCTGCACCGGGCACTGCCACACACCAGCCCTGCTGCTACGAGGGGTGAGGAGAGACCCATCTCATGGGCCAACAAAGCCACAGCCCAATTCCCAGGTACCCCCAAACACAGCTCTCCGCAGAAGGATGAGATGTTCACCCCCATGCAGTGCCTGGGCACCAGGGGAGATCACCACCAGCAGCATGAAATGGTTAGCTCCTTACAGAACTGAAAGACAAGGCCCTTCCTCCACCCCATATCTCCACTGCGCAATTTCCACCGTGGTCCCCCAAGAGGCAGAGACCCAGAGCCCAACAGCTGAGGAACACCTCCCCGCAAACAACTTGGTCCCCTCCATAAGAGAAGCAGCAAAACAAACCTCGCCGGCTTTTTCTGGGGTTCCCTTTGGTGTTTCATCCTCATGCTTGGGTGAGGAAGAGGCTGGTGAGGAAGGCAGCCTCCTGTCCCGGTCCCTGTGAACCAGCTTGCTGTTGGGCTCCTTCAGGGTCCGTTTCAGCTCATTGATGCTGGCCTGATGCTTCAGCAAAACATCTTCTGGCTTGTCTAAAAACTTGGGGAAGGAGAGAGGAAGATAACAATGATTAAAGCACCAGCCAAGGCAAAAGAGACGAGCGGGGACACTGGGAGGGTTTGCTTCACACTGGGCTTGAATTTAGGGTCTCGAGAGCCAAATGGACCGTGCGTCAGAGCACCCTGGTCTGCAGTTCTCACTAAGACCGTTGAAAGGAGCAGCAAAAAAGCAGCACGTAGCTGAACAGGCGTGGTGGAGCTTCCCTCCATGAAGGGCACAGCACACCCTTCGGCATCTCCAGCACGGCCTGTTGAGGACAAGCTAAGCCAGCTGGGGGAAAAGAGCGGGCTCTCCCTTGGGACCAGCAAGGGATGGGACCCTACTGGAAATGCCAGCAGCCTCCTCTGCTCTCTTGTGCCAGGCACAAAGGGAGCCCCAGCCTCTGCCCCAGCAGGGCAGGAAACCGGCATTTCCAACGGAGCTCCTTCAAAGTGGGCTTCTGCCAAAGGGCAGGAGGTCAAGGGCTGGTCAGAGATGTCCAGCATGGAGCCAAGCCTGGACCACCACGGACCAGCCTTGGCCCGACAGCAGCCTGGGGTGGGGTGGGTCTGGCCTGCTGTGGAGAGAGGACAGCTCAGAGCGCTCAAGTGCAAGATGGGGTTCAGGCGTTCGAGCATCGTTCCGTGACGGTACAGGCACCAGGGTGGCTCCCCTCGTCCTGCCGCAGAGGTGGGCAAACTGGCGCAGAGCAAGAACCAGCAAGAGCAAGAACCCTGGCTCCTGCTTCAAACTCAAACCTCTTTTGAGGTTCGAAAGGAGTCACCTAAAAACACCTCCCCGGTATTTCTCCTCAGCAGCAGCCCAGAGACCCAAGAGAGTCCCATGAAAAAAAACAAACGAGCAAATTATCCAGACCCTGGAAGGCTCGGCGCCACTCGTGGAAAAAGCTCCCCCCGTGGACCCGCGTGCCTGAGCTGTGGAGAAGCGCTTCAGGGTTTGCCCACCTCTGGGCTGGGGGTGCGCCGGGGGGGGCAGCACATGCACATGCAGCGGGGTAAGCGATGAGGCGGGCAGGGGAGGGACCGGTGCCCACCCCCCCGGCGGGGTCTGCCCTGCGGTGCCCAGTGGGACGGTGAGGGCTGTGCGGTGCCAGCGCGGCAAACCCCATTGCCCGGCTGTGCTTGCCCCCGGCCACAGCTCCGGGTGAGGATCCACATCCCACTGCGAGTGGAGGGGGAAAACCCCCAGGGAGCAGCCGTGGATTTTAGGCTGGGACGAATCGTTCCTGATGGGGGGGGGCCACCGCGGACACAGGAGTTTGTGCTGGGGAGGGCAGAGCGTCCCTCTTCTCTGTGACAGGCAGCTGCCCTCCGGCATGGGGGTGGGTGCCACTGTCCCCACGGGCAGCTCAGAGACCCGTTTGCCCCGGTGGGGTGGGATGGCAGGAACTCCAGCCCGGCTCCATGGTGGGGAAAGCGGGGGGCTGCGGGTGACAGAAGTGGTTCGGGTCAGGCAGAAGCAGAGCACGGGTCGGGACGCCAGCGGGAGCGATGGGACCAGCCTCCGCAGGAGAGCCAGGGCCACAGGGGCCGGACGGAGAGGAGACACGAGGCGAGGACATGGCGGAGTCAGTAACAGGAGCAGAAGCCACGTCTTCCCAATGGGCCAAGGACTTGGCTGTTGCGCCTTGGGAGGGCTCTTGCTCACACGTACGATTAGGACCACCTTACTTAGTGGGATAGAAGATGCTGTGTGCACGCTGGGGCACATCCCCAGCTCTCTGCTCATCGGGCTTCTCTAGCATCCAACCCCCCCACCCCGGTGCATCTTGTATTCCAGTAAATAGGGTGACACACAGTGTTGCTTTGGAAAGGATGGACAATATGATGCACCGATGAGGACTAAGATACTCCAGAGAGAGAATACCTCCTGCTTGTGCCTGGGGGTTGTTTCGTGCTCCGGCTGGCAGCAAAGAGAGGGTTAAAAGTAACCAGCAGGGTCAGTGGAGGGAACTTGTCACAAACATCACAGTTAAGTTGATGGGCTGGTAGGGTGCAGAAGGACCGGACCCCCCTCCCCTCTCAGCGTGGGGCTTAAATGGGCTGGGGTGTCCCTGGGCCAGCCTGTGGGCCGGGGCAGGGAGCGGGTGGGCTGTGCCCAGGCAGTGGTGGGCACAAGTGGGCAGCGGTATGCCTGGCCTGTCCCCATCCCTGTCGCAGAGCAGGGCTGCTTCTGGGTCCAGCCCTGCCTGGGCTTGAGGAGGGCACTGGGGAATCAGAGCTGAGCCGAGCCCCTGTGACAGCCCCATTTCCACCGGTGAGGCCAAGAGCTGTGTCCCCAGGGTCCCACCAGCCTGAGGCAGGGCTGGAGGAGAAAGAGCTGCAGGGACCGACCGTGCCCCAAGGTGACCCTTCCTGCTGTAGCCCAGCCCTGCTGCCTGTGCCCGGTCCCCTGCCTGCCCTCTCCAGGGGTGAGCCAGCCAGCCCCTCCACCTCGCCCCCCCCCCGCCTGCCTCCTCTGTACCTTCAGCTCCTTGATCTTCGTTGGGGTGGTCACCTCCTCGTCCTCCGTCTCAGACCGTCTCCTGCTGCCAAACTCACCGTCCTCATCCTGCTTCTCGCCCTCTGCCCCGGCATCGTGGTTCTCGCTGACAGAGGCTGGGCGCGAGAACTCTGTCCGTGTGGGGGAAGCCGGGTCACCCCAGCCCTGCCACCCCTAACTCCCCACTCCAGACCCCCAGCCTCTGCCCCCCACCCTCAGACCTGGGGGCCCACGAGCCCTGAAGGCTGGTCCCAGGGGTCCCAGGGCAACAGGGAGCCGGAGGGAGCCCCGTCTCCAAGCTGCCTGACCCCAGCCCTGCCACGTCCCCCAGCTTGTGTGTGGTCTGAGTGATCGCTTGGGGTGGGGGGTTGGGGACTGGGGACCCGTGGGGCTGGGGTTGGGGACAGCCTCCAGAAGGAGGCCTGATGGCTGCTGTAACCCTGCCAAATGAGCCCAACAGCTCGCAGAGCCGAGCGTCCCCCTCACTCCCACCAGCCGACCAATCTCCCGCCCCCTCCCCAATTTGGGGCATACCTCCGTCAAGGCTGCGAGACATGGTGTACCGTTTGCTGGAGGAGCGCTCGAAGAAGGGAGCCGGGCGGTCGATGAGGGCGCTGGCCTGCCGTGTCTGCGCCTGCGTCCGCCCGCTGTAGCGAAACTTGGAGCCCATCACCAGGAAGCCCTTGGGAGGTGGCTCCGGGGACACCAGCCTAGGGGTGAGGGAGTGAAGTGCCGTCAGCGAGTCCCAGCCGTGCCCCCCAGCACTGCCCCCCACATTGATCCACTGCGGCAGAGGCAGAAGTATGTCTGCCTCCGAGAAGCAAGGCCAGGAGAAGGTCTGGAGAAGGTCTTCTCACCTGAAGAAGGTGTGATGCTCTATGCAGACCTTCCAGAGACGCTTGGCGGAGCGGTGGTTGGGCAGCTTGAAGCCAATGGTGCTCTCAAACTGTTCGTACTTGGGGGAGACAGAGGCACACCGTTACAGGCAGATCCTGCCCTAGAGGACATGATGGGATGGGACCTGCCTTGCCAAGGACCTCAGGTTCCCCTGGCAGGAGCCATGACCATGCAAAAAAAAGTCTTCAAAGCAGTGCTTTGAAGGTCTGTGCTTGGTCCCACTGGGTGGTGGGATCACGCCCACACTTTTTTGGCCTAAGCACTTTCCTCAACTGTAAATGGCTTTTCAGTGCAAGATAAACTCCCTCAAGAAACAAAAACCTTTTACAGCTCGTTTGGTGAGAGGGCATCACTCTCCCTTTTAGATGCACTGTCCATGCCCTCCTGCCTGCTGGAAAATGTGGGTGGAAATGCATTTTCCCATCAGTGCACATAAAAGTGAAGAGAGTGAAAATGAAGTCAGAAAACGAATGAAAAAGCTTCCTGATGTTTTTTTGTGAAGCATGGAAGACACATCAAATATGGCCCTCAACCCCCCTTGCTGGGCAGCCTCCCTACACCAGCGGGGTCACAGCGTCTGGTTGGTGGGGGATGGAGCCTGGGGTGCCCTCAGGCTGCTGAAGTCGCTTTGCCAGTGAGAAAATGAGAGCACGAACAAGAAAGCACTTGCTGAAAGCCTCCATACGCCACAGGAGATGCGCTCTCTTGGTTGGCCAACGTGGTCATTAACTTGGGACCCTTGGGGCAAAGGCTGGAGCCAGGCGAGGACCTCCCTGCCAGGCAGCCCCACTCCAGCAGAGCAGGCACCCTGCTGTGCCCTGAGGACCACTGGTGCACGGCACCCACCTCACCCGGGCGGATCTTGATGTAGAAGTTGCTCCTCTTGTAGGAAATTTTGAGGATCTTGGGCCAAGCGAAGCGGTTGATCCTCAGCCGGTCCCTGTAGATGAGGAGGCCGTTGGCGCAGACGCCCAGCATGATGTCTATGCCCTCTGAGTCCTGGAGGAGGCAAGAGGGACAGGAGGGGACTACTCAGCTGCCCGGTGAGAACCAGTTTGGCCAGCAGTACCACGCTCCCTCCTGCTCAGTGCTCTGCTATGAGGGACCGGCTGGCAGAGCGGTCACCAAACCACGGACTGGGTTAGGTTGGAGGTCCTCTGGTGCAACGCACGACCACCCAGAGTGGCTGCCCAGGACCATGTCCTCGTTGAACCTTCCTTGTGGCAGGAAGGGGTTGGGCAGGGAGGGGTGGGCAGGCAGCAGGACAGGATGGGCTGTCCCTGGCCACCGCTCTGGCAGGCCCATGGCCCCGTACCTTGGCATGGTGCAGGTCCACTCCGTACATGGAGAGCTTCTTGGCGTTCTCCAGGAAGTGGATCTCCGCTTCCCCGGGGGTCATTCCCCTGCAGGGAGACAGAGAGGGGGACACATGGCCGGGTGCCCCACCAGGCGTGGGCCAGCTGTCTGGTGCTTTCTTTGCCACCGGCCCGTCTTCTCCTGGGGCTCACCGGTAGGTCTTGTGTAACTCCATGATGCGCTCCTCCAGCTCCCGCGTCTGGTTGGGGGCGAAGTGGAGCTCGCTGACGTAGTTGCCCACATGCTCCTCAGCATCATAGTCGCCCAGCTCGGCCTGCACGGCGTAGGAGCCCAGCAGGGCGTGCGTGACAAAGGAGCAGGGCAGGCGCCCCGTGATGATGTCCGCACGGAGCTGCAGGCACAGGTAGTATCTGCAGGAGGGGCAGAGGGTGAGAGTGTGCCCTACGGAGCAGGCTGGGCATCCCCAGGAAGAGGCTGCTGGCACCCCACCATGCGTTGCTCTCTGCGGGGACTGCCACCTCCCACGGCCACCTTCCTGGCCGGATTTAGACGTGCCACAGGCAGCAGGAGGGCAGACAGACCCCAGAAGTTCCCCCAACTTCCCTCATATGCCAGGGAAGAGTGTGGCCAGTAGGTCGAGGGAGGTCATTCTCCCCCTCTGCTCTGCACTGGTGAGGCCACAACTGGAA
>JAOXJK010000005.1:15881316-15892635 GCA_025774025.1 Xenus cinereus | reverse complement strand
GAGGGGTTCAAGGCCAGGTTGGAGGGGGCTTGGAGCAAGCTGGTGTGGTGGGAGGTGTCCCTGCCCAGGGCAGGGGGCTTGGACCAGATGATTTTCAAGGTCCCTTCCAACTCTAACCATTCTATGATTCTCTGATTCTCTGACCTCCTTGAGAGCCTCCAAGCTCTTTAATTCCAAAAGTTTTCCCCTTACAATTTCACTCTGCAGCAACTCTGGCCTGGCTTTATGGGTCAGAGAGCAATGAGGATCAGCATACCCTCCAGTAGTGGCCCTTGGGTGTATTTCTTCATGGAAATGTGCTCTTCTTTGGAGAAGATAGATAAGGCGGGGGTGCAGCTAGGGATCCAGCTTCATGGGTGCAGCTATGAAGAAAGCTCCTCCAAGAAAGAGCACCTTGGAGCTCCACCTTCCGAGCACAGAGCAAACTGTTAATTAGCCCTTGTAACACCCGTGTCAGGGAAGCACACCACCAGTTACTAATAATCCTCGCAGAGTGCTCTTCATCAGACTTACAAACACAAGGATGCTGCAGAAGTTGAAGAGTGGTTGTGTCCTTCCTCACTTCCAACACTCGTGACCACGCGCGTGTGTGCAGGCACACGTGTGTGCTGGTTCCCCTCCAGCTCTGCCCTTCCTGGCAGGAGGCGCTGGTGGCCCTGGGGTGAGCCAGCTCTTGGGCTATAGGGTTGGGCCAAGGAGCCGGGTGCACCCAAACCCTTTATTCCATAAAGCCCGGCAGCAGGGAAAAAGGGGTGTGCATGTCTGTGCGTTTTTGGGAGGAGGTTATTTTGGGAATCCCCGCCTGAGCTGCTGCTCGTGCTGATGCTCTGCGATAACAACCTTTCATGCCTCTCGCTTGTTTATGCAGGGCATGAAAAGGCCCTTTGTGCAGCTCGGGGAGCTGGCTGCCAGCTGGGATTAGTGAGACGCTCCCTGTGTGCTCCTCGGCTCCATCCCCCCTCGGCAAAGCGGTACCCGCAGGGAGGCCTGGGGGTGCCCACGGGCTGAGGGGGGCTGGCAGAAATGGTCACCCCGCAGGAGAGGGAGCACAGCTCCTGGTGTGGAGCTCCTGGGCACCTTCTGCCCTTCACACCTTTTGGATGATGGGAACACAGTGGTGAGCTCGGGCTGCATCACCTCTGGCAGCTCCAGGTAAAGCTTTCCATCCAAAGAAAACATTTCCAGCTCTTGGTGCCACCTTCCTCCAGGCCATTTGAGTGGGATCAAAAGCTCAAAGAAGTCCCTGGGACGGAGATGTCTTCAGAGATTTCAGAACAAGTCCTTATTATCCCTGCATGTCTGGAGGCCTGAAGTCTTGGGAGAAGAGCAGGCCTCCCACTGCCTTCATCCTCTGCTCCCCAAGGAGCAGGATCTAGTACCCAAATGCTGTCAATGACCTTCAGACAGTTGAGCACAACTTCAGATAGTTTTGTACATAGTGGAGAACTAGAAAGAAAAGGGGCAAGAAATCAATAAATGGATTTTTTTTAATTTAACTCATAGAGATTAATGACCTGGGTAACAGTTACGACAAATCCCACCTCGACACCTTGCAGGAGTGGGAGGATTGCAGCGGACAGAACTGCAGCAGCCCCAGGAAACAGGGAGGAAGGAAATTTTGCCCACTTTACAGGCAGGGAAGCCGAGACGGGGGGCAGGATGCAAGATGCCTGATGACACCCAACAGAGCTGTGACAAGGACCGCAGTAACCCCAGAAAGCACTTGTGCTACAGCCATCTCAGCAGACCTGTGGGGCAGACGGGGTCCCCAGCGAGTCCGCAGTGGGGTTAGGAGCCACCAGCAAAGCAAGTGACAATATTGGCAAGGGATGTCTCCTGTCCCATGAGCTGCCAGGAGATGGAGGAAGGGCCGGGCAGGTCTCGCTCCCAGTGGCAGCCCCAGCCCTCGGGCATGTCCTGCCCCAGGCAGGAGAGAGCCCTGTGGGCCCCTGTGGGGCCCCTGTGGGGCCCTCTCCTTCCTCAGCTGGGCTTTCTGACCCACTGGATGCCATCCTGGGCTGCAAGTCCCTGGAGAGCATCAGCCCCATCCTGTTCAGCAGGGCAGAGAGGCCGAGGCTCTGCCCCCGACTGTGCGACAGGCAGAGCAGTGGGATACCCTGTGCCATTCCATCCCGGCGCTGCCAGGAAAGTGCAGCTCTCCTGAGGGGAGCCCCTGGCACGGGTCTGACATGCTCTGATCAAAAAGAAGTCTCTGACAGCTTAATTAGGTGCCAGCTTGAAGGTGGCGGGGATTGAAGGAAGATGAGTCTGACACCAGCCTGCCCCACTGAGAACAGCTGAGACCCCCAGCAGAAACCCGTGGCACCAAAGAGAAAAAGGGGAAAGATGAAGAACAAAGTGCAAAGCGGGGACCATTCTGCTCCCTCCTCTGCTCGTGTCACCGCTCTGAGGCAGGAAAGATTAGGTTGATGTCGCAGCCCCTCCCCAATGAAGCCTCATGTCCTCTCACATGGCTCCTGCATCCCCCAGCTGCCCTCGCTAGGATGCTCCTTTAACACTGGCTGTCCTAAATCGCTCTGCTCTGGGGAGCCTCAGAGGAGGGTGCAATATTAATTACAGCGTTGGAGCGGGAGTGCTGACCTGGGGGACTGCACCAGCAGAAAATGGTATTTCTGCCCACGAACCTGTCTCTGTACTGCCTAATCTCTCATGCTATTACTTCTCAGTGAAAACGTTTTGAGTCTGTATGGATTTTTCTATGAAGAATCACTGGCATGAAGGGAACACACACACACACACCATAAAAATTCCCATCTGTTCTGGATTCCAGGTTACCAGTTACAACCCCCAGTGTCCCAGCTCGTGGAGCCAGGTCACAAAGTGAAAATCTCAGCTTCTAACACTTCTGTGTGCAACAAAGGCAGGAAAATCTGAAACCTAAAGGCAGAAAACAAATCAAGAGAGTGTCAACAACGATCTAAGGATCTGTTTAGGTGGAAAAGGCACCAAGCCATGTGGGACCACCACAGTCATCCGGCCTGGTGCCTGGCACAACAAAGCCTGGAGAACTGTCCCACAGCCTCCCAGGAGGCTCAGGACTGGTGTCTGAGCAGGCGCGTGCCCGTGGGAGGGACAACCAGCTGAGGAGTGATGGTGAACTCACCGCAGTCCTAAGGAGGTTAATGCATGCTGCTGTAATAATAGGCTGTAATAATGCTGCTGTATGAGCAGCAGCTCTGCCATAATTTAAGTATCTCCAATTTCCAGCCACTAGGTCTTGCTGCACGTACCTGGTTAGAGAGTGCTCTGTCACGCACAAGCCTGTCCCCACACTGGTGCCTGCAGCTCCCACGTGCACCTCTGGGCAATCTTCTGGAGAAACCCAACAAGATGAAGTTCTTCAGTCTGCTGCTGCCAGGAAGGTTCTTCTCACCCCAGCAGGGCTTGCAGCCCTTTTTGGACCTCTTTCAGCTTCATACATGATGCCAGTCTGTGGGTTTAAGACACATTTGAGACTCAGTTTCATACAAGAAGGGTTCAGGATGGGTGTAGGAAGAACAACACTTTATCAAGTGTCCCCAGGAGTCTGTGCTCAATACCTGGGCTGAAGTTAGCGAGAAGGTGGTCACAGCCCCCTTCCCTGCCAATGAAGAGAGGTGGAGAAGTTGTTATAGGGATGTTGGTCACAAGGAGCAGACGCTTCCCTACAATATCTTCAAAGTAATTAGTAGGCCCCATGGTTACTGACAGCGTCTTCCTGGGATGCAGTCCTGGGGATGGTCCCTCAGCGGAAAGGCACTGGCTCACCCTCTCCCCGTGTCCATCCACCCCAGCCCCTCGCAGGATGCGATCGGTGCCAGGGGACAGGAGACCCTCTCCCGGACAACTAACCAGCGGGAGAGAGTCAGGGACACCATGGACCCTGCGAACAGCCAGATCCAAGCCTGGTTGTATCCCAGGTTTTACTGGCACTGCTGGTGCTGGGAGCAGGAGCTTTGCCTGCTCCCTCCCAGCAGGGCAGCTGCTGATGGCTGTTGGACCCACACGGGCGGCTGCCCCAAAGGCAAGGGAGGGCTCCTGCCCCCGGCAGCTCTCCCCATGCCTGCTCTCCTGCCTGCCCCAAAGCCCTGGCTCATTGCAGCGTGGCGAGTGTCCTGTCCAGTCCTCAGCTCCCCCCCCCCCGACAGCCAGCAAATTTCCACTGAGACCCCGGGCGAAAGCTGGGCCGGTACTGCTCTTTTAGGTGGTGGCTCTCTCCAGCCTCCCAAACCAGGGATGTATCTGTCTCCTTGCTGCCCTCGCCAAGTGGCTCCGTCTCATTCTTGTCCTGCCCTGGAGAACAGGGCTTGCTCCCAAATGGTGTAACCCCCCTGACTGGTGGGGGGAATCCTGTGAACTGAGCCCCAGCATCACCCCACTCAGCTGACACCTGCCCACTGCTGTTTCCCCACTCCAAACGCCCGGGAAGGTGTGGAGCAGGCAGTCCCTCACTACTGGATGTGCTGGCCAGAAGCATCTGGCAGCCTGGGAGAAGTTAATAAGAAAAGCCTGAGCCAATATTGCTAGATTACAGCCGTCTCTTCCAGAGAGGATTAGTGGCCAAATCCCCAGCGATAGGCTTGTGGCTGTACCCCCTGCGCTGGCTGTGCCCATGGCCAGGAGGGCAGCGCAGGGTCCAGACCAGTGCCCAGCCCCAGCTGTGGCCAAACGGCTGCCAGACCCCGGGGAGCCGCTCTCCTTTCCTTCCCGTGGCACAAGGGAGACTGTCTGCACCTCGCTCCCTCCCCACAGCCTCAGACCAACAGCCCCCAGCCGAGACCATCAGATCTCGGGAGGAAGCCCATGGGCAGGATGACGCAGGGAGCTCTGCACCCTCCTGGGGTCCCAGACCCTGTGCCATTGCCTCCCCACTGTTGTACCCATCCTGAGCATCTCTGAGCCTGGCCTGGGGGTGGTCCCTCAGCAGAAAGGCACTGGCTCACCCTCTCGTCCACCCCAGCCCCCTGCAGGATGCGATCGATGCTCCGGGGGCTCACTGAGCCCCTCTGCAGCCCTGGGCAGTGGTAGCTCTCCCCAAGGGGCCCAGTCCCACAAGCTGCACAAGAAGGGGGTTGTCAGGTCCCCAGTGAGGCTCTAGTGAGGACACAGGAGCTTTGGCCTCCACCCCATAAATGCCATGGGATGAGAGGAGCATCCTCCTGGGGGATGCCACCCCACTGAGACGTGGGAACACAAGCCGACAGCTGAGCTGATGAGAGAAGTCACGGCTGGGGAAACAAACCCTGTTTTGTCCCAGATTCCTGCCTCCCTGGACTCCGAGCAACCTCCACCACAGCTTCTGGCACGAGCTGCCCCTGACCCCATGGCCAAGGGCAGAGAGAGCAGCGAGCAGCCATGGGGCTGCCAGGGCTCAGCCCCCACCACACGCTGGGAAAGGACTTCAAATGCCTCCACAGCCCATTTCCCTGGCCCAGGCACCCTGGCAGCAGCACACAGCGAGATCCCAGCCTTATTATTGCTCATCACATACAGGGTCACGAATAATATTTGGAAAATAAAGATCCATGCACAGCCAGACCCTGTCAGGGGTGTCCAGCACCCTGCTGGAGCCTCTCCCAGCAGCGCAGGATCGGGCTTATGTGGGGGCCTCTTTTCAGGGTATTTATTTGCATTGCTGAGACCCCCAGCCCTCTGCCAGCTTCAGCTGATGCTGCTTAATGGGACCAGAAGTAAGAAGGAGGGAAGGGGCCTGAAGGGCCAGCTTGCCCTGGGGCGAGCTTGGCTCCCTGGCCAGGGCCCCTGTGGTCGCTGTGGTCTTGCTTGACCCCTCACAGACAGTGCTGGGCTTGTCCCAGCCCCAGCCCCATGGGTTGGGGCCAAGTACAGGCTCAGGGAGGGAAGCAGGGGGCTGCTGGGCAAGGACTGGAGCCACGGAGGTTTCACACCACTGGCTTGTCTCCTACAAAGCACACTGCTGGCAGGAGCAAAGAGCCCACGTGGCCGTGGTGTTTGCTGGGCAGGGCAAGGAGGTGCAGGAGGAACCTCTCCTCATCCCTGGTCCTGCCCCAAATGCCCTGGGTGAGGGGCTGGCGGCCCCAGTGCTGGTGGTGGCCGCAGAGGCCCTGGGCTCAATGACACATTCCAGCTGGCCAGTTTGAGGGACAGACGTGCATAGTCAGCACTTGGCTGGATGAAGTCCTCACTGATTGCTCTTCTGAGATGCTGGAGCCTGGTGAGAAGCCCAGCCGGCAGAGCTGCTGCTGCAACTGGGGGGCACAGGGACCACCAGCCAATGCTGACAGCTGGGTAGTTCTGGGGACACGCTCTTGTCCTTCACAACGAGAAGGGCTGGGCATCCCCAGTGCCAATGGTCAGCTGGGGCCAGGGGACCTACTCCACCCCTTGCATAACTCCTTGTCATCCTCAACACGTGTGTTGTCCTTCCTCTGTCCTTGAGGGGACCAGGGTGGGTGCCAGATCCTTTCTTCTGGACCGGGTACAGGAAGATGATGGTTAATGACCTTCATGAGTGGGCAGCGGTGGCAGGCTGTGCCCTGAAGGTGTTCAGATGGACAACAAGCCCAGATTGCTGGAGTCAGTCAAAGAGTCAAATTTCTGAAAGTCCTCACATGCTAAAATTGAGGCTGTTACATGTGAGACCTGGACCAGACAAAAACACCGAGGCAGAAATGCCAGTGATTTCCTCTGTGCATACACCAGTTGGGCTGGCTTGTGGGAGCACTGGGGAATTCATCCTGCCCCCTCGGTTTGGTGCTGTGCACATAAGACACATCTTTCAGCCTTTGCCTTTTTGTCCGCCTGCATGGCAGGAACACCGATGGTGTGGCCAGTTGTGTGTCCGGTGTCATGCCCAGTGGGGTGCCCAGTGTCATGCCCAGTGGTGTCCCTGCTGTCGTGCCTGGTGGTGTGCCCAGTGGTGTGCCCGGTGTTGTGCCCAGTGGTGTGCCTGGTGTCATGCCTGGTGGTGTGCCCAGTGTCATGCCCAGTGGTGTGCCCAGTGTTGTGCCCAATGGTGTGCTCGGTGTCATGCCTGGTGTCGTGCTCGGTGTCATGTCCAGTAGTGTGCCCAGTGCTGTGCCCGGTGTCATGCCCAATGGTGTGCCCGGTGTCATGTCTGGTGGTGTTCCCAGTGTCATGCTCGGTGGTGTGCCCAGTGTCGTGCCCAGTGGTGTGCCCGGTGTCATGTCCGGTGGTGTGCCCAGTGGTATGCCCACTGGTGTGCACCAGTCCTCTTGGCTGACAGATCACCCTGCAGCCAGAGGAGACCCAGACAGACCAGGCTGACACACTCCTCCCCAGCACCAGCTGGTTCCTCGCTTCCTCACCCGCCAGCGCTGGCTGGCATCGCTCACCAGCGCCAAGGGCCCTGCAGAAACATTGATTTATTTGGGCAGAGGAGAAAGGTTAATGGCTGGCGCTACGGAAAGCACTCGGTGAGCTGTGTAGAGTCAAGGACTGTGCTTTGCAGTGCTGCAAGGGCCGGAGCAGGCTGGAAAGCTCTCTCCTCATGGCTGCAAAACATAAGACTCTGCCCTGCAAAGGCTCTGCGGGTCTGCCTGTGCCCCTGAAACACAAGCTCCCTGGCAGCAGCTCCAGCATCCCCGCCGCGGAGCCATACGTGCTCTGCCTTGGGTCCCGCTGAGCCTTCGGGCCACACGTGCTCGATGAGGAACGTGGGCTGCCAATCCCTGCAAGCAGCCATCATGCCCTGGGACACGGACGGTGACGCCTCAGCAGGTCACGCCACGCATAGCAGGATGCAGGGATTAAGTATAGGCTGGGATGATGTGCCCACCTAGACCCGATGCCCTGGAAGGGATATTTTTTGGCAAAAGCCCCTTGGAGGCATCCTCAAAAATAGCACTCCGGATGTCAGACCTTGAGCCCAAGCCCACGCTGGGCACTGGAGCAGAGCCAGGTCCTGCCTCCTGGTTCCTGCAAGGACCAACGCCAGACCCATCAGAGGGGCTGGCAAGGCGCCCGTCCCTCAGGCAGATGCGGGACAGCCCCATCCCATGGGAGAACAGGGCCCGATCTCTAGCTGATTTAGCCTCCAAAGGGAGAATTTCCTTCAGAAAGCCGCATTGGTATAAGTCCTCATGATCCACGTAAACCTCTCCTCTCCCTCAGCTGCAGAAGGCAGGTATTCTCTAACTGCGTGAGCTCTTTGCGGCTGAAATTGCTGGGATAAATATGAGCTGATCATTTCTATTAAGGGAAGGTTTTAGGACCAAAATTAGCATTATCATCTCTTATCAAATGCTGATAGCAACGTTTCCCAGGTCAGCTTTATTCCCCGACAAGTCTCGGAGTGGCAAAGGAGCAGCTCCCTGCTGTCACATTTGCAGCCCCGGCCCTGCAGCCCAGGAGCAGCGCAAAGGAGCTGAAATTAGCTGGAAAATGACTCTCGACCAGCCTTGCTAAATTGCCATGAAAATTTAACAACTCAAGCGCGAAGCCTCTTTGCCTGTTTGCTTTTTCCATCATGGGGCAGAGAGAATGGAAATCAAGTGATATTTTAACACGTCAGTCAAAACTGGAGGGGGACGGGGGACACGGGGCCGAGCCAGGCCGCTGCCACCAAAGGGCTCTGCTCGCGTGGTCCATGGGTCACCGCCTGTCCACAGTTTGTGAATGGCCATCAGCAAAACATGCTGCCCCTTTGCACTCTTACAAGCAGAATCTGAGCCTTTTTCAAATATATGAAGCTCTGGGTAACAGCTCTGCTTTTAGAGATAGTCGGGGGGAACCTGTGCACCCGTTTTAATTCCACGATGAGGGAGCCGATGGCCATGGCTGTCGGGGGGCTCCCAGCACCCAATGCCTTAGCACCAGCCACCTGCACCCCAAAGGTGTCTTGTGCATTTACTGGTAAAGAGCTTGAGGCCCCCCTGCCTACAACCCCCTTCCCACCCACTCCGCCCCCGAAGAAGGAGGTGGGCAGAATTTTGATTTCCAGCCCAATGGGGACCCCTTCCCTTACGGGTAGCCCCTTTTCTGATGGCAAACCGCCAGGTCACTGCAGGCCCCCCACATCCTCAGCTGCATCTGTAGCCCTCCATCAGACTGAGCTTCTACGTCCTCGAGGTGAAACCAAAGCCTCCCCGGACCCTCTCCTGCACCGTGCCGCTGGTGGCTGTGGCCAGCTGCCCGTGGCCCACACCGGCCTGGAAGGGTTGCCCTGTCCTTCTGCCATTGGACACATTGCAAAGCGGGCACCGGTTCCACCTGGCACGGAGAGAAGTTCACCAGATTCCAACCGGCTCTCGGTTTTTCTTTAACCAAGAGGTTAAAGAAAATGGTGAAGGGCTCCCTGTTTGCCAGGAGGAAAACTCCTGGAAGTTAACCATTAACCAGCAGCTGATAGAGATGGAAAGAAACACCCTCTGAGGCTGGAAGTTATTTGCTTCAGTGTCCACCTGGTGCTGGGGAGATAATAAATCTTATTTAGCCTGGGCGGACTGCAAGATTATAATGGAGAGAGGTAGAGCTCCGCAAAGCTGAGCACCCAAATGACCCTCAAGAGAAAAGAAGGAGGTGGGGAGGGTGGGCAGCCGTGTGCCCCCACCCCAGCCTTTGCTCCTAGCAAACATAGTGCCTGCTAGAAAGAGATGGCTGTGCCCAGCCAGCAGATCTTATAGATGCCCACCCTCCTCCGGATGATCCTCCTCACCCCGCTTATCTCTTGCCTTTGCCGCTGCGGTGCCCGATTCGGCAGGGGGGCTCCCAGGCTGGCCACAAGGACTGACGGGCAGAGATGGCACAGATGTGTGTGCCTCGTACCCAGCAATCCCCTGGTGGCTGCAGAGTCCCCTTTTCCTCCTCTGGGGATGCCAATGGGGAGCGCTCAGGCTGTCTCCAGGAGAGACTCACAGTTGCCCTCTCTCCGCACAGGGAGGAGGGGAGCGCTGCCCGCACGGTGGCCCACGCTCGGCTCAGGTGGCCAGTGGGGAGGACGGCTCGGGAGCGGGCTGCCACAAATGCAGAGTGGGCTCACTGGTGACAGCCGGCCCCGTCCGCGTGACGCTGATGAATGTGGGGCTGGGACAGGATGCAGCACCCTGGCTCGGCTCCTGGCCTGGATGGAGTCAGGAAAGCGATTCAAATGGAAATGCCTTGCTGCTGAATTAAAAAGCTGGTGCAAGAAGGAGTGAGAATAACGAGGGAGAGATCGGGAAGGTGGAGGAGCGCAGCTGGAGGGATGGGGAAGATGGAGAGCAGGAGCGGTACAGGAGATGAAAGATGATGGAGGAGATGCAAACCAGGCACAGGGAGATGGGAGAGGAAAGGATGGTGTACCGAAAGGGGAGAACTGGAGGTACAGATACAAGGCTGGTTTTCCTATTCAGCTCACCAAAACGGTTTCCACCCTCTGCCACTGGGCACAGACCTCCTTCTCCCATGGCAAGGGGGGAGGCAAGAGCCCCGCTACCTCCCCTCTCCCCTGCTCCCTCAGCCCCCCGTGCTGAGCGCTTGGAGATGGCTCTGCCCAGCCGTGCCCTGCCTGGCCCTGATTTACCGGGGAAGTCTCCCCAGCGGGGTCCCTCCGGGGTGCCTTGCAGCCCCAAAATAGCAGTGGGACTGCCAGGAGCTGCTCCCCTGCGTGCTGCTTTGGTGCAGCTACATCCCAGACAGCCTTTGATACATCACGATGTGGCCCACGGAAAATCTCCTTGCAATCCTAATACCTACCCTAAATCTCTCCAGATGCAAATTAAGGCAATTACTGCACAAAATATCCTTGGTAGACCTGAAAATAAATGGTCACTAATCTCTTTCTAGTGATTTTTAGCATTTTAGAAGGCTGTTCTCACATTCCTGCTTGGGTTTCTCCCTGCCAGACCTAGATAGATTTGGTCTGCTCTTCCTCTTCTTGCAGCTCATGTTTTTCAAACTTCTAACCAATCTTGTAGGCATCTCCTCTGGGTTTTCTCCTGTTTGATACCTTCTCCTTATAATGCCCAGCCCAAATCTCTGGCTGAAATTCCCCCCAGGCTGAGCAGAGCAGTGTTGTGGCTGTCCCTGCCTTATGAGGGCCACTTTGCTAGTGATGCCTGGCCCACAGCAGCAGAAGGCTGCCAACCCCCATCAGGAGTCACCCACCGAATCTCCCCAGCACCAGTACTGCTCTCCAGCCACAGAGTCTCCACTCAGTGCATTGCACATTGCCTGCTTTGTGTAACTGAACTGCATTGTATCAATTTCAAGTGATTTCTATGTGACTGAGTTAAATTCTGATCATCTCACAGAGTCACAGAATCACAGAATCCCATGGGGTTGGAAGGGACCTCTGGAGATCATCCAGTCCAACCCCCTGCCAGAGCAGGTCCACCCAGA
>JAOXJK010000005.1:15833662-15852191 GCA_025774025.1 Xenus cinereus | reverse complement strand
CCCTGCAGGGACAGCAAAGGTGGGACCCTGCCAGCGCTGCGGCTTCGGGAGGAAGGGAAGGGCTCAGGGCTCCGGCACCTGGGCAAGGAGTTCTCTGGACTCCCCACCATCGAGGGAGAGAGACAACTCTTCAGCAAGCTTTCTAATTTATACTGAAGGTGGCGTTCATGCTATGAATCAATCCTGTGGGCAGCCTGGGTCAAGTGCCCGGGTCTTGCTCCTCCTCATCCCTGCTCCTGGAGAAGCTCGAAAACACTGAGACCTTGAATCCCACATCCCAGAGCTGGCTATAAAGGAAAGATTTTCACAAGTTCAGACACTAGAGTTTTCCAAAAGTTCAGTTTTCCCAAGCATTAGAAGAGAAATTAGTCCTGTGTGGCTCAACCCAGGACACTGTGCGAGTTCATCATGCCCGATGTCAACTCGTCCCCACAGCATTGCCCCCTCCATCAGCTCTGCTCAGCCCTGCGGCCCCGTGGGGAGCTGGAGGCAGGGGTGGGGGACAGTGGGGCAGAGCTCCTCTCTAGTGCACCCTGCGCACAGAAATAACACCCCAAAGAGTTGGCAGAAAGGCACTGGAGGGCCAGGGGAGGTATGGATGCTGTGGCAGTGCCAGGGGCTTCATGGATCCAGAGCATCCCTCAAGCTGTCATGAGGGACATCTCAGGGTCTGTCTGAACACTTGGAGCATGGGCTGCCCGGCCACGCGGTGACGGATGGGCAGGGGGACACGGGGCCACTCCTGAACACCATCAGGAAGGCAGAGTTTAAGGGAAGGTGAAGGGTGCAATAAAGAAAGGGCCTAAGGCAGTGGGGTTAACTTCATTATTTAGTTGGCCTCATGGATTAAAAATACATCTGGTTGCCGATGAGGGATGTGTCTGTAGGAATATTTGCTGTAATTTACATGTAATCCTGAAAGACACGGTGAGATGAGAGGCAGAGTCTGTCTCACGCTCGTCCGTCAGCTTTCTGAGCACTGACAGGGGATCGGGCCATCCCAGACAGGACTGGGGAGTCCTCCAGTTTGCTTTTTTAGGCAATCTCCAAGCTAAGGAAAGCTGCTGGGCTGCTTAAACCTCGACCAGCTGGAATGGCTCACCCAAACACAGAGCAAAAGCCCTGCCTCTAGGAAGAGGAAGGCCTGGAGAAGCCAGAATGAAACCCATCACAGAGGATAAAGGAAGGAAACTACGGGGAGGAGATGCAGGTCACAGGGTAGAAACGAGGGCTGCAGAGAGAGAAAGGGGCACATTGATCTCCTCTGCATAAATGAAGAACGCCCTGAACTTGCATGCAAAAACCTGTGATTTTTACTGTCAGGGAGCGGAGTCCAGCCCCAGGGCAGCCAAGACCAGCTACAGGAGCTGCTCAGCAGCAAACGCAGAGACAGGAGTTAAGGCGCTGGCAGGAGACGGAAACTTTAAACCTGGAAAACCCTGGAGCTCTTGTGGGGAGGGTCTCTGCTCAGCAGCCTTCAAGTGAAAGATGGCCGGGAGTCCTGGGGCAGGTGAGGAGAGAAGGTGCCGTGGAGCTGCGCAGGTGGGACATCGCTGTCCCCACCACATGAGCATCCTGCAAAGTGTCACCAGCAGCACGTGCAGGAATGACCTGCAGGCACGTGCCCTGCCCAGCGTGCTCATCGCAGGTCTGGCCCACCAGCCCCTGCCCCACTGCTGCCTCCTCTGCTATAGGTTAGTCCCCTTTTCCTCAGGGTCCTGGTGTGCTCAATAAAAAAGTTCATTCAAGCAAAATCAAGGTCTTAAAGATGCCCAGGCTGGGCCTTCCGGAGAGGTGTTTCTCAGAGCAGCCAGCCAGAGACATGCCCCACTTCTTTGCATCCATCCCTTCCTGGAAACTCAATGGAGGAGAAGAGATGGGCTCTGCCATGGTGCCTGAGCCCCACTGCCTGGAGATGGTCCTCTCCTCCCCAGGGCATCTCCCCAGCTGTGTTATCCCAGCCACAGGTGGGGACTTTTTTACTATTCCTCATCAGAAATGAAACCTTCCCTTGAAGCTGTGTCTTTACAGGGCACAGGGGACCTGCCTTTCCCTGAACTGCAAAGGACAGAGCAGCTCCACGTGTCTTGGTCTGGGTGACTTAAGTGTCAGGCCTGTACTCATTTCCTTCGCTGTCCCATGTGGATGTTTCCATCACTTACAGAATAACAAGCGGCTTTGGAAGCAATTGGATTTCACCATGTATCTTCTCAGTCCCAGGGAGCTGGCTAACACCAGTGTCTCAGCACAGGTCTCCATCCTCGACCATGTTGGCCCCAACTGCACAATGCAACGGGTGTGCAACCACCCTGGGACAGGAGTTGGATGGCTGGAATGTGGCTACAACAACTGGGAGTAAAGTACGGGGCTTGGTGGTGATGGTGCAGATGTCTCAGCCCAACAGGGAAGAGCCGGGGAATAGTCAATGTACTGGGAATAGTCAATATACTGACAACAGTCAAATACTGGCATCCTAAGGAAAGAAAAGCGGGCAAACACCCACCTGTGTAGAACTTTTGCAAGTTCCCTCAGCCCCGAGGGCGGGTGAAAGACCCCTGGTTACAGTAGGCAGAGGTTGGGGGGCAAAGGGAGCATCCCTAGGCCACCTCCACAAGTCCTGCACCTCTCCAGGCAGCAGGCAGGGGGCAGGCAGGAGGCAGCAGGCAGCAGGCAGCAGGCAGGAGGCAAGAGGCAGGAGGCAGAAGACAGGCAGGAGGCAGGCAGGAGGCAGCAGGCAGGAGGCAGGAGGCAAGAGGCAGGAGGCAGGAGACAGGCAGGAGGCAGGCAGGAGGCAGCAGGCAGGAGGCAGCAGGCAGGAGACAGGCAGGAGGCAGCAGGCAGGCAGAAGGCAGCAGGCAGGAGGCAGCAGGCAGGAGACAGGCAGGAGGCAGCAGGCAGGAGGCAGAAGGCAGCAGGCAGGCAGAAGGCAGCAGGCAGCAGGCAGGGCAGCCCCTCGCGCCCTGGGCAGCAGCTGCAGCCCCCAAAACACCTCAGCCCTTATTTTCTGCTGAGGACAAAAGGCATCAACAAAGTCCTAATTAAAAAACAACCATGAAGCAAAAAGCACAGCTAATTGCTTTTTGACTGCAGAACAAAAGCCGCTCCTCTGCCTAATTACACTGTGAAAATGAGAAGAATTTAAACAGGAATTATAAGTAATCACACAAGCAAAGAACTGGGAGTGAATGCCTATAGAAACCTGACTGCGCGCCGGAGCACAAAGATGCAGGGAACAGCTATAAGAGGGGGATGACAAGGAAAGTATTTAAGACTTATTATATTGAGCTAATCGGCTGCTCCTCAAGTACCCTCCTCCTCAGGCACTCCAGGCACCTTGTGCGTCCTGGGGAACTGAAGCTCCACAATACTCCAGAGAAGTCCCACGGGTCAAAATCACAGGCTGTCTCTGGCAGGCGGGGGAAATGCATTGCTGAGCAGCGGAATGAGGCTCTCGCCCACCGAGGCCAGCAAGCCTGAGTGCAGTCCCCACTCAGGGCAAAACGCACTTCTCCCACCTCCTCTTTCCATCTGAACCACAGCTGGCAGGCTCTGCAGGGTGAGAGACCACGCAAGGGCTCCTGAGAGCAGAGCTTCCCCACCGATGGGCTATGGGCTCTCTGGGGTGGGCAAAGGTTGGGTTCTTGTCTGGGCAAAGGGTCCCCAGGGATGCAGAGCCCAGACCTGCAGCTCCCCTTGTCCCGAGTCCAGGGGTACTCGGTGGCCCACGTGAAGTGAGCTGAGTGGCCTCTGAGATGGGTGTCAGGCCTGAAGCACCGCCAGGGAAAAGAGGAAAAAACATTTTGTTTGTAGAATAATCAGTGGAGGAGAAAGTAGGTGGGAAAAAAGGAGGATGCAAGTAGGATACATTGAAAATCTCAAGGTCCACGCTGGAAGAGTGAGTCCCATGCTCCTGAGGGCTGTGTGGAGAAGACCATCTGGAAAGATGGAACCGGTCAAATAGATGTTTCCTTACCCAGAGGACAGTTATCCTGCAGAGCTCCCTGTGCCAGGAGATCCTTGCATCAAGTACGGGGTGTCAGGCCATGGGAAGGTGGCAAAGCACACCACAGTAAAGGGTGTCTCCTCAGGTCCAAGACCTGACCCAACCCCACCGAAGAGAAGACTCACAGTCGTCCCAAGGCCCTGGACTCCACTTGGACATCCAGGTACCGGGAGAGCAGTGACACAGAGCAGACACTCGGGCGAGAAGTAGTGTTTCACAGTGGTCAAAGCAGCCCATGGCATAGGCAGGCAGGAGCCTTTGCACAATCTGCTCTGGCTCTGTCACCTCTTCCATTGCACCCGTGGACGCAGCTGGAGCTGGACACAGCTTCCACAGCTCCGGAGGGACCAGCAGAGCCCACCCAAGGAGCTGGGTGCAAGAAGGGCTCCTGGTGCTGGGTAGCCGTGAGCTGTGCTATTGGGAACCAGCCCTGTGGGCTAAATCCCCCACTCAGGTCCAAACCAGCCCCAGATGCAGCACCAGCCACCACATTTAAGCCTGATTATTCCCACTTGAAGTAAAGGACAGGAGAGTGTGCTCTCTCTGAAACGCCGAGTGTCGCATGTGAATCAATAGTTCATTTCTTTCTTTTATCAGAAGGGATTGGGGAGGGTGAGACCATCAACAGGAGGAAATCAAAGCAAATGGGAATGACATGGCAAGAAGGTTGATGTCTGCGTGAGCCCCACGGTATCAGCTGGAGGTCATTCACTCTTCGTGCTTCATGAAGAGCACTGTGGGGCTGCCACGTCACTACCAAATTCAGAGGTGCTGGGAGATGTGAAAGCCAAAAGCCTTTTGTCACCAACTTTTGTGAGCACAGCTTTGTGTTCCAGTTGACCAAGGGGGTGGCAGCTCTGGTTTGGCCCCATGTTGAAGACACAACCTGAGGCCAGCAACCCAGCAGGGACACACTCTGCCCAGGAGCCAAGGCACAGCCTTGGCATTCTGCACCCAGCCAAGGAACAGCTGGAGCTTGTGCCCAGCACCACACGTGTGGCTCTTGGGCATGGCCAGTGGTTATGGGGGACCAGAACCTGCTTCAAGTCAAATCCAGCAGGTCCCTGCAGAGCTGGCTGCATTTGGAGGGCTAAACTCAGGCAACAACGTGGTACGGGGCTGGGGACTAAACAGCCTAGATACAGACCCCCTGGGACCATGGTGCTGCTCTCGGTGCCTGGCATAGAGATGTCCTGGTGCAGGACACTACATACCATGCCCATACCCATGCCATACCATACCATGCCATGCCATACCAATTCCATAGCTCCAGTATTAAAGCCCCCCAGAGAGCCCAGACCTGTGGCTGCAGCACTGCCAAACTGCACTTTGCTCCAGGGCAGGCAGTAACGATCTGGTGTCACCTTTCATAGACAAATCCCCACAGTTTTCTGAAAGAAATTTCTTGAATATGTCCCAGTCCCCAGAAATAGCGAGGGGGAAATCATTACTCTGCAATTCAAGATTTTTCAGTGGTAAGAGCAGCATCATAAGCTCTGGGATGATGGCACTACCCAACCTTGAAGTCCCTGTTTTGCAACGTGCTGGCAAACACAGCCAGTGGCCACCAGTGGATGCCCTTCCAAGGCTGCTGTGTCCATCAGGTGGCCAGGGAGGTCCCTGTGCACGCTGCCACACCAGTCGGTCATTCTGTGACAGGGCTAAAAGGCCCATCCAGTGCCACTGCTGGAGGGGCCAGAGCCTCTCCCGTCAGCAGGTTCAGCTCCTGCAGGAAAGTCCATCATGTTTTTAATTTCAATCAATCCTGACCACTAATTGCCCAGTTAGCCAGTCCAACAAGCTATAATAAGCCCTCTGTGCCAGGATGATCATCTGTTTTATTTGTAAACACAGAATTACTCTGCCCTTCCCTCGACTCCACAAAGACCCAGCTCCATTCCTGGGCAGCAGCAATGTCCCCTGCAGAGGGGACAGGAGAGCACGCAGGAGGCTGGCATCTCCAGCTGAGGGACCCTGGGTCAGAGCCCGGCAGCACCACTCTCACTTTACATCCCACTGAGTCGCACAGGTGCCATCTTGTAGGAGATGATTTAAATGTCCAGCTACCGCCCATCAGTGGCTGCTTTTGAAAATCCTACCTTGCTGTAGCCAGGTACCTCTGAGGTGGCCAAAGATAAGTAAGATTTGAAAGGAACCATGTCTGAACCATCTGTCTTCCCTAAAACTACACGCTGTGCTTTATTTGCCCTCAGTCCTCAGCAGAAGGCAGATGCTCTGCCCAAAGGCCTGGAGAAGGATGACCAAGACAAGCACATAAAGGAACTGAGCTCCAGCTCACATCTCCCCCTTGCCCCCCCGGCTTAATGGTGCTCTGGACACAGGAGAATCACACATTGGAGTTGTAACAAGTGACAGATGCTGGAGGGTAGAAGAAATGGGATATATTTTTCTCTTGAAGAGGCATTTTCTACAGAGGCAATATATCCAGGTTAAAGAAAAAAGAAAAGAAGTAAGGATAAGAGCAAGCAGGGAGCCAGGCTGTGGCCATCACTCTGACTCCCTCTAACGCTCTGGATCCAACTCAGCACCTTGCTTGGTGGGTCACTGTTAGCTGCAGCACTCTGATATGGGAGATGGCTGATGGAAAGGCATCACCTTGTCCACCTGGTCTAGCAGGAGGTGTCCCTGCCCACGGCAGGGGGGTGGAAACTAGATGATCTTTAAGGTCCCTTCCAACCTAAATAATTCTGTAATTCTATGATCTTCCCTGCTGCTTTGTCATGGCATCTCTAGAGATGATGGGGGGCCTACAGGAGAGCTGGGGAGGGAGTCATGATCAGGGAGGGGAGCCATAGGAGGAGGGGGAAGGGTTTGACACTGAAAGAGGAGAGACTGAGATGAGATTTGGGGAAGAACTTGTTTGGTGTGAGGGTGGTGAGAGCCTGGCCCAGGTTGCCCCGAGAAGCTGTGGCTGCCCCATCCCTGGAGGGGTTCAAGGCCAGGCTGGAGGGGGCTTGGGACTGGATGGTCTTTAAGGTCCCTTCCAACCTGAACCATTTTATGATTCTATGATCTCTGCTGAGATGCTCTTCAACAGGAGCTGATAGCCAGGGAGCTCTGCTGGCTTCTTGCTCCTGTGAGTCCGTCAGGCCACAGAGAGCAAGACCTCAGCCAGCTTGGCCCCAGCTCCTCCCGCACAAGCCCCAGCACAGCCTGCAGATGTGCAGCAGGAGGCTGAGGAGCATCAGCCATATCCAGCTGTGAGCAACTGCAACCCTGTCTCCTGGGCAGAAGGGGCTGGGACCCGGCTGAGACCGGCAAGGGAAGTGAGGAGCAGGGCTGTGGGGGCAGTCTGTGGGGCTGGGCGAGCAGGAGGTATGGGCTGGGAGAGGGAGGATGGGGCAGCTCTGGGCTGGGGCTCTGGCAGCGGCTCATCATTAAGATTCATCAATCCTAATCTGCACCCCCTTCTTCTTCCTGCCCAAAAAACTGGGGTTTGGCTTTACCTCGGGAAGCAGCGATGTTATTTCTCCTATTTCTTGCAAATGTTCTTCTGCCTCAGCAAACCAGTGCGGCTTACGCGAGAGACCTCAGGGATATTTGCAATGGGCAAAGGCAGCTGAGCGTGCAGGAGGTGTGTTTGGCAATGGCACACGCTCGGGCAGACGGGCCAGGGATGCTGTAAAGAACGAGCGAGTGCAACAGTCCCAGAGCTGTGATGGCACCTTCAAGTCCTTGACCCCAGAGATAAGACCAAAGAACAAGGGATGGTGTTCTCCTTGCCAGCTTGTGCTTAAATAGACTGCGTCTAAAAGGGGAGAGCCTGGAGACAAGGGCACAGAGAGCTGTCATACCCCTGCAACCCCAGGGTCTGTCTGACTCCCAATAGGAGCTTTTCTCCACAGCTCATGGTGCCCAGAGCCCAGAGCCAGAAGGGAATCATCAGTATAAACCCTCCCTGTTTGCTCATTTGAATTCAGCACAGCATCTCCTTTCCCATCCCTTCCCTAAGCCAGCCCTGACACCAGACTTCCCGCACGCTCCAGGCTGCCGGGTCAGAGGCACCTTCCCATTTGTGCTAACCATGAACACTTCTGCAGCTCTGGCTGTGGGACTGCGGGAAAACAGCTGTCATCTGAGCTGGCTGGGTTATTAAACAATAATGGTATTAAATCTTCTCCATGTTTCATTTGGCTCCAGTACAGAAAGCCTGGAAGAACCTCTAGGTATGTCCTAGAGCTTCAGGTCTGGGGGTGGTGGAGCAGGAGTATTTTGTGGTTATAGGACTGGTTATATTGGGTGTAGGATGTTTATGGGTTCCAGCACTTAGGTCAACTGGGATCAGTCTCAGTTTCATGTGGGTGGGCCTCTTGCCTGGCCTCATTCCAGCCAAACCAGCAGGAACCCTGAACACTTTGGCATCAGGCTGGCCCAGGACTCCCACCAGGGAGGTGCTGAGTGGTGCTGGGAGCTTTGGAAGCCGGACCTGCAATCCTTCTGTGCTTGGTTCTGCATTCGTACTGAGGGGTTGCAAAGACGCCTGCCTAGCTCCCCTTTACTTTATCTCCTTGGTCCTGACAGCAAACCGGGCTCCTGCTGAGCTGAGACCTTGCGTTTGTGCATTTCAAAAAAACAGTTGAGGACTAAGTAAGATCTTGTGCTGCACGGCTGCACAGGTAAGTCCTCTTCCCTGGCCAGATTTACTCTGCTCTTGGTACAAAGGTAAAGACAGAAATGCAGTGCAGAAAAGAAGGAGGTCTTCTCCTTGAGCAGTGGCTGCGTAATAGGTTGCTACAGGAGCGCGGACACCTTAGAGGTCAGAGCATCCACCCTCTGCGCTGACAAAGGATAAATATATCTAGGCCAGCCTTCCTGGCTGCTCGTTCAACCTGTTTTTCAGACCCCTGTAGTTAATGGACTCCACGAGGCCTTTGGCAGGCTGAGATAGACGAGCTGTTTTGAACCCGCAGGAACAGGGGAGGGTCACGGGCTGGGGCCAGGCTGCTCGGGGACACATTCCTCTGCCCTCCCCGTCATTGGGTTAACAACAGGGAGGGTGGTGCTGGCAGGAGAAGGCAGTTTGTTCTTGCGTATGGCATTGCTGAATTTCAGGGCTCCAGAAGCAGGACTGGCAGCCAGGATAAGGCAAAAGGCTGGTGGATCGCTCCCCTGGATAAAGTCACAGCAGAGGTGAAGGGAAGATTTAACTCCTGCTTATCTTCCAAATGCTCTGCTCTTTCTGCACATACTGGGCGAGCTTTAGAACCAACGGGCTTTTAAGGGGAGCTGTGAATATAAGAAGTTCCACCTAAACATGAGGAGGAACTTCTTTCTTTTGAAGGTGGCAGAGCCCTGGAAGAGACTGCCCAGAGAGGTGGTGGAGTCTCCTTCTCTGGAGACATTCAAACCCACCTGGACACGTTCCTGTGGGACCTGCTCTGGGTGGACCTGCTCTGGCAGGGGGTTGGACTGGATGATCTCCAGAGGTCCCTTCCAACCCCATGTGATTCTGTGATTCTGTGGCAGTTGTTGAGCGTGAAATCCTGCGGTAGCAACCACTTGAACTCACTGGAAGAGATCATGGTCCTCGCCCCCAGGCACAGGTCCTTCCCCACCTCCTCTGCTTGTGGGACCCCTCTTACGCCATCCCGCCGGGTGTTGGAGGTGGCCCACGCTGAAGCCACCCCAGTGGTTGATTCTGTTTGTATATGCCTCTCAGCATTATAGATTTGGCCTTTGTCTTTGTTATTTGTGCCTCCAATTCTTCCCCTACCAAGTACATTAGTTGCTATGGAAACAATTATTTCATTGGTATGAGTAATCTTCACGACAGCCACAAAAGCAGCAAAAAGTCAGCTCCTGTGCTGCACCTTCTACTTAATTCAGTTAGTTGCTAATTAGCTCTTCCCTTGAAAGTGATCAAAACCTCTGCCACCACCCATCTGTAGGGAAAAATAAAGAGTTTTGACTGGCTGCTTTGATCATTTGGTGCTAACTTTGCATGAAGCAGAGACACAGGTAGATGCTGGAGCACCAACCCCCACCCAGCCCCTCGGTGCAGGAGGAGCAGGGGACATCAGCTGGGTGTAGGGAGCTCCCAGCACATCTCAGCCTCAGTTCCCTGAACCGCCGGGCACAGCAGAAAGGCCCAGGTGTTGTGGAGCTGACAAAGTCAGGGCACCAGGGCTGGGATGGTGCAGTGTCCCAGCGCAGGGGTATGGGGACTCCATGGGGGACACTGCGCTTGGGAACCTCTGGTAGAAGAACAAAAACCCACCCCCCACCCTCCCGCAGGTCTAACGGCACAGCACAGGCGGCTCGTTTGGTGTTGTCCTGCTTTGAGCGACACCAGATTGAGTTATCTTTCAGTAATTTCACTTTGCAGTAAAGTCTCTTCTAGCACTTGGGAAAACTGCACTTTTAGAAGACTCTAGTGCCTGAACTTGTGAAAATACTTACTTTACAGCCAGTTGGGGTGCAGGTTTCAAGGTCTCAGTGTTTTCAAGCCTCTCCAGAGGAGCAGGGATGAGGAGGAGCAAAAGCCGGACACTTGACCCAGGCTACCCACAGGATTGATTCATACCATGAACGCCACCTTCAGTATAAATTAGAAAGCTTGATGAAGAGTTGTCTCTCTCCCTCAATGGTGGCGGGGCCAGAGAACTCCTTGCCCTGGTGCCAGAGCCCTGAGCCCTTCCCTTCCTCCCGAAGCCGCAGCGCTGGCAGGGTCCCACCTTTGCTGTCCCTGCTGGGAGTGCCCGGCTTCTGCTGGGGAATGGGCTGGGAATAGTCCTTGGGTATCTTATATTGGTATCGGGATCAATACTGGGTCTTTAGTTAATATAATAATAATGTTAATTAATAATTAACATTATTAATGTTAATTGTTTAGTCTTATTCTATTAAATCTCTTTATATTTCAACCCTCAGGTTTCCTTGTTTTCCCCAATTCCCCTTCCTGGGTGGGGAGGGGTCATTGGGTGATAGAATAATTATCTAAATGACAGTAAATTGCTGTGGGTTCTTCAAACCATAATACCTGGACATCCCTTCACTTGATGGGCAGCTGCAGCATGGGGTGCCAGCTGGCTGCTGAGCATGTGTCGGGTCAGGGCCGGTGGGGCAGTCAGGGCTCCCCCAGCCCCTGGGGCCCACCACCCTGTGTTTGCTGCATCCTCTGTGAGCTGGTTTCCCTTTAAGATGGATTAAACTGTTTTCATTGCTTTTCAATTACTCTCTGCGATCCTTGGCACTTTCTTGAGACATGGGGTCAGGGAAGGGAAAAAACCCAACAAGCTTCTTCCCCGCCATCTTTTTAATTTGGAAGGATGAAAAAGCTTGAGATTAAATCTCCCAAATCCATGATCCTGCAGCTCACAAACTGGGCAAGTGCTGTCTCCCAGGACAGATGCCTGGTGTGTCCCCCTGTCAGGCACCATGGCAAGGAGGTGGATGGCCCCCAAACACGGGGGGGGGTCCCAGAGTGGTTGGCAGAAGAAGACCCTGGTTAGCAGATGTTCACAGCAGGGGCTGCCGGGGCATGGGGAGGATGCATCCCTCAGCCCAGGGGAAGGGGCTGGTTTTGCTGCGTGGCCCCATTACCTTCCTTGTGATTTTTTGGGATTGCCCTTCCTCTTCCCAGTGGCTTTGCTGATGCTCAGAGATGCTCTGAGATGCAGCGGATGACCTGGCCTGATTTATGGCAGTTTTGTGTGTTCCGAACACTCTGAACCCCAGCTGGAGCCAGCTCTCGGGCACGGCTCACAGCAGCGCTGGGGCTGCACCGACGTCACTTCGAGCAGCACCTCCTGCAACACACATCTGCAGCTCCAGACACCCAGCGGTGTGCGAAACCCCAAACCAGGCAGGAGATGACAGCCTTACCCGAAGGAGCTTCCTGCTCAGCAGGATCTCCTCTCCTCCCCGGGCTCAGCGCTGCCGACGTCTCCCTCCTGTAGGACCCCCAGCTGCTGTGCGTGGGAGACGGGGCCGGGCCGGGGGCTGCCCAAGATGGTGGGAGATGGTTCACTCCACTTCAGGAAGACTGAATCACGTCTTCTTTGTGAGCTGAAAAGCCTCCCTTGTTGTAAGAGATACTTCAATGACTGCAAGTATTTGCTTTTCTGTATCTTTTTAACAGCAAAGAGATTAGGCTGGCCTGAACTCTGGGCAGAGCAGGAGGCAACCGAAAGGAGCTGGATGGAGAGGAGGAGATATCTGCAATGCAGTGCAGATACTATCAAAGCAGTGATTTTCTGGCTTTCTGTCCTGTCCTCACTCTCATGTGCCTGCCCAGCTTATGGCTGCCCATCCAGGCAGTCGCCCAGCCGGGCACTGTTTGGTGAGTCCTTGAAACCAAACTTTGTAACCCCTGGCAGAAAGCGTGGGCGAGAAGTCCATCAAAATGTCACCCAGGGCAGCACCAGGGCAGAAGTCCAATGAGCTGTCCTGGAGATGTCTGTCTGTCTGTCTGTCTGTCTTTGCAATCCTATAAAGCTCTGAAGTTTCTACTGCCCATCCAGGATCTCTCTGGTGACATCTTGTTCTGTCCACCCTGCAGAACCATGGAGAACGGATGTCCTACCTCCTTTCCATCTTTGAGGACTAGCTCCATGTCCCCTTGGAGGTGCTCCGCCAGGCTATGCACTGTGTCCTCGAGAGAATGGCTGCCCAGAAGACACTGTCCACAGATCTGTCCCCATCTCCCCACAGTTATTCCTCCCCTGTTGCTGTGAGGTGGTGAGGGCAGCAGCCAGAGGACCACCGCTCCACAGGGGCTGCTGCTCGCCTGTTCTGAACAGGCTGGAGCCTCAGCACATAAAAGACTAAAGCCTGGGAAGTCCCTGGGCTTGTGAGAGGGCAGAGCACCTCCTGCAAGCCAACCATGTTGAGGACCACCAGCTTTGACCAGCGTCTGCACTGGGGCTCTGCACCACAAGGGACTTGGGCAAACCAGCTGCCACTGCCCACCATGCCTCCATTTTGACTTTTGGGGTGATGGCGTGTTTCCAGGAGAAACTACCCTTTTTTGCTCATGAATCTGGGTTCCCGCCGGCCAAATTCCCAACTTAAGTTCTGCAAACCCACCTTAAAACAGCTTATACTTATGGAGAAGACAGAGCAGAGGACAGGGCAAATCCTCTGCCCTCTCTCGGTGAGGAGGGGACAGGAGGAGGACATGCGGTCCCCTACCCTGCCAGCCTTGCCTCGCCTCACTGTCTTCTGCTCCAGGTCTTTTCCAGGACTTCTCTTTGCCATTTGCTGGTGTTTACAAGCCCGATGTGCGGTGGCAGCAGCCGGTGCTGGGGATCACTGGGTAGGGCTTGATCCTTCTCACCAAGCCTGGGAGGGCACAGGAAGCTCCGAGAGCACCCTGATGTTCACCCTGATGTTCACCTGGATTTCCATTCCTTGTGTGTGCGTGTTGGGACTGTGGCACGAAGGCAAACCCATGTCTGTGTGGCTGTGGACTGTGTGTGTGTGTGTTCCTGTGCTGCTGCCGGTGGTGTGCACGGTGGAGACCCAGCTACGGGGGCCAGGCTTGTCCTGAAACGCGCTGAGGTGGCCAAGAAGGAGGTCAGACCTACCTCTGCAGCTCTCACGGCATGAGGGACTGCGGTCCAAGGGTGGGTGCTTCTGCTCCTGAAGAAACTGGGGAGCTGTAAGGGCTGGCCTGGTGGCTGCATTGCACCTCCCACGACCAGCAGTGGGTGCAGGCTCTGTGCTGCCTCCCCCCCTTTTCTACAATGCCCTTGAAAACACCTTCCATGCAAGGTGTCTGTGTCCTCTCTCTCCCTGGCCGCCCTCCTCTGCAAACACAGCCCTGACTGGGCAGTGCCTTTGTCCAGAAACAGGCACCTGAAGAACTCTTCTTTCTCCTCAAAATCACAGCCCAAAGCAACATTCCCCCCTTCCCTTTCTTCCCTCCCCGCCTCCCCCTCACAGCTTAGCCATGGATTTCCTGCTATTCCCACCAGCAGAGCTTTCCAACAGCTTCTAAGTTTGTTCCCTGCGGAAACATCAAGGCTGCTGCCCCCCATGGTGCATGGCAGCCCAGGGGCCTTCGTCCTCATTCAATGGAGGGAGGAACTTACCACCTCCTGGGAGAGCTCATCTCTCTCATCCTAACCTCTGTCATGTCCCATCTAAAGAACATAATGCACCACAAAATCACCACAGCTGTGCAAAACACCAGTCACCAGACCTTGCTCCAGGTGGTGCCAGCAAGAAGCCACAGACCCTCTTGCCAGGCTTCAGGAAGGTGGCATTTGTATAACAATCATTTGTTTAGGTTGGAAGGCATCTCCTGAAATCACAACCTTCAAAGTAGGGTTGACCTGAACAGGTCTGGTTGGTCAGGGACAAGTACTACTGAGGCAGGGCTGGCCAGGAAGGACCAGGAGGCTGTTCAGGTGCTGCTCAGGAGAGGCAGGTAGAAGCATCAGGAGAAGAAACAACCTGTAAAATGGGATTGCTCAGGGTTCAAGTCCTCCAGAAGGAAGAAACCCCTATCCTGACAGGGCTGCAGGCACCCTCTGGAGCCACCTAGTCCTGCCCTCTGCTGATCAGCTCTTCCAGGGCTCCACGTACCATAATCTCCCACGTAAACCTCAGCCCAGCCATCCAAGCTGGCTGCGAACACATGGGTGGCTTTTATATATAGAAACCTAGCAGCATGCTAATAACTAGCTAGATAAGGAATAAATGATTCGCAACCTGCAGAAGAAAAATGACTCCCCTCACCCTGCCGCAAGGAGCTTAAAAAATTGTATGCTGTGGTGTAGGTGACGTGGGTCTGCCTACACGCATGAATTCAAATGTTCCCTGAATTAGCAGGAACACTTCATGTGGCATTCAGCGAGGGGGGCCGCCGGCTTCCAGGGCGTTGCATTAATGATGATTCAAAGAGTTCAGAATCTAATCGCAGGGGATAAAAATAGCCAGCTTCTACTTAGAACAATTCATTACACAACCTCCAGCCTCCTTCTGCCGCTCGCTTCTCCCCGGCAAGTTTCCCCCTGCTGCCAGGGAGCTCCGTCCCAGGGGCAGAGCGGGTGCCAAGGTCCGAGCAGTAGTCCTGGGCTGCTGAGAAGAGCTTAAGCCAGGTCTCCTGAGGAGCACCCGTGGGGTTAAGGCCACCTGGACTTTCCCCCTGAGATGTGTGACAGCGTCACCAGGAGAACCAGGGCACAGCCGCCCCTTACTCTCTGTACGGCAATGGAGGGAGACAGTGGCTTCCAGTGATGTGTCTCATCTGCCTGGGGTGCCTCCTCAGGAGATGGGGAGTTGCTTTATGAGGGTTAAGCTGTCTAAAGGTTCCCCAAAAGGCTCACCCAGCTCACCTCCAAATCCATCTTCCAGGCAGCTAACGGCAGATGAAGCAAATCCCAGTGTAGGCGACATTGGTGGATGAGTTCAAGAAAGTGCACGGCACTGATTTCTCAACCCTACTGAGTCCCATGTCACCGGTGGAAGGATCTCCTCACATCTCACTTCACCTGTGAATAAGTGGCTTGTGCCTTTTTAATGAGGACTCTGCACTCAGGTCCCAAGGCCTTATGGAAGCTGAATAGTGCCCCGCTGCCCCGGGAGCCGAGCCCCAATGCGCACCAGTGGTCTCCTGCTTGCTCTTCAGGCAAAGGGATATCTCTGCTGGAACTGCCAGCTGATGTCCACTGGGGTGATAGGGAAGGGCAGGGTCTGACTAGAGCCACCCCAAAACAGACAAAGAGTAATTTTTCTTCCTTATATGCTCTAGGTATTAGTTTTTTTTCTCTACCAGCACAACCAGATGCTGTGAAAATCAATGGCTGCAATATGACAAAGATTTTTGACTGCAGGTGTTGACTAAGCTGGAGGAGCAGATGAACTCTTGAGACAGAGAACTTTTTTTCATGCAAATGTCACTGGTAATGTAATCATCTCTCAAGGGAACAAAACCCCAGAAACTTTACAACCTATTTGTCCCTAAATAGAAGTTTCTCCAAGTTCTCCAGAAGATGGGATCTGCTCTGAAGAAGGAAATGCAAAGTATTAAGTAGGTCAGATGAGAAAAATGAAGGCAAGGTAAGAAAGGGAGAGCTTTCAGGAAGAAAGCAGGAGAGCTGATGAGTTGGAGTGGAAGGACCAGGGCAAAGAGCAGGGGTCATTGTCTTTTGAAAGGTACCTGCAGTCTCTGCTCTCATACCGGGCACTTGGGCCACACGCTGGTGACAACATGGTGCATGTTCCAGCTTGTCTGGAAGAGCAGCTAATGAGACCATTAGGGACCAAAACTGATCTGTTGTGGTCAGTGCTGTTCAAGAGGCCTGGAGGTGGGGGGTGTGTGTTTGCAAAGCCCTCCATGGAGCAAGCAGAGGATGGAAAGCATTTAACACGACTGCCCTCGACCTTGCTTATGCTGTGACTCCCGGGGATAGAGGTTGTCCAGACTTGCACTGAGAACTTGTGACACAGAAGAAGGCCACTCTGCTTGGCCTTCTGTGCTACCACCCTGCCCCAAAACACCACCCGGATCCTCCACGGTGCTACCAGAGCGAGCAGCAGCCCCAGGACCAGTGGTATGGAGGGCTAAGTAGGGAGGAGGAGCTGGGAGGGCAGGGATGGGCTCCTTGCCCTAGATGTTGGTGGCGCATTAGTGACAGGGTGCTCAGAATGATGATGGCCATTGCTGCTGCCCCACCAGGTCTCTGGAGCTTTGCAAGGATGTTGCATTGCTCCAGGGCAGATGTTTCTGTTGCCTACATGTCCAGATGAAGCTAGGGGGTGTCCAGATGAAGCTAGGTGAGTCCAGATGAAGTTAGAGGGGTCCAGATGAAGCTAGATGGGGTTCTGCCTGCATTTGGGGTGCAGGAGGGAGATGCTCATTGCCTGAGACACAGCAGCTTGTGTTGCCTGAGGGTTCTGGGGCAAGGGAAATCAGGTGGGGAAAAGCCAGCAGCTCCCTCTGCCATTCTTTCCAGAGAAGAGACCGAGACGCGTCTGCAGGCTCCTGTGCGCTCAAAGCTGCGGGAACACTTCCTTTGTCTCAAACTAGGTCAGCGCGGAGGCGTGACGTTACTATAGCAATCGGTATTAGATTTCATAACTTTATTTTAGTGATGGGCGTGTTGCAGGATTCACTACTAGGTGGAGGGAGGGTTGTCATTGAAACACCCTCTCCAGCTCCCCTTCCCAGCCCCCTTCTCCCTCCTGACCCTCACGCCATGAGCTCACAGCCGCGTCTGTCCATCCGCCCCAGGGCGTCCGCCCTGACGCCCCCCCCCTCACCCCAGGTTGTTTCTGAAGAGTCCCAAAGTCATCCCTGGGCCATACCGTACCTCTCACAGCTTGCTGGGCTTGGGGACTAGGCCAGATTCAGCATCCTGTGCACCGTGTGTCCTTCTGGGCTCCAGAGCTGTCCCTCGTGAAGACCTGTCAGGCAGAGAGAAAAGAGAAAATGTCCTCAGCTCACAAAGTGCAGAGTGGTGTCTTCCTGCCAAATGTCCCAGGCCATAACCCTGATGCTGTAAAGACACAGGTCTGATGATTGACATCCAGGATGTCTTCATTAAGTCCTAGCAAAGACACAAGGAAAAGCATCCCATGTAAAGAGGCAGAGGCAATATCCATGGGAGGGTGGGAAGACACAGAAGTGGGTCCTGTGTCCCTCTGTGTTGCACGTGGACTGAAAGGACAGACTGGAAATCAGTTATGTGGGGAGGAGAACACGCAAAATGCCTGGGTTACTTGCTCGGGGGCAGAGCTGGGGTGAGCCCCTTCATGGGAAAGTGCTCTTTGATTTTCTTTCCCTTGTTTCTTTGCCATGAAATAATTCCCCAAGGATCTCCCTTGCTACCTGTGGCTGTATCTTCATTTTTTGGCCATGCCAGGAGCTTACTGTCCTGAGCAGGGGTGATTCCGTAACCTTCTGTGCCTCATCTTCTGGGCTGCTCGCTTTGCCGTGGGAGAACAGAGTCCGGTAAGGCAGGAAGGACAGTCCTGGGGATAAACCCTGGCTGGGGTGGCAGATGGCAGCCAGGTACCTTTGGTGTGTCCTAGCTATACACCTGCCAAAATCTGCGTCTTGCTCTCACCTCCCAGTGCTGCTCATTAAACTCCTGTTTGAGCAGCTCACACTGTAAATCTCTTCCATCTGGTCACTAGGTGCTACTGTACTGCAGCTAAAGCATTGTACTTCTTTCTTCATTGTCATTCAGCACCAGCTACGCTGCAAACAACTGAAAAAAATGCTCCCTGAATGAAAAGTAAAGTAAATAATATGGGGACACCCCCGCACACCCCACCCCTGCAATGTTTCTTAATGTCTTCAAAAACCTGCTCATCACAACGGAGAACACAGACTGAATTATTTTATCCGTGAGATTAAGTATTATCTGGGGTTTACATCAATTAATGTCCAAGGAAGCCTTGCGTGTATCCATGCTCTCTCTTCTGCACTGAGAAGATGCAGGCATGGTGCTGGGGCAATCTGAGGAATTCAGCCTTTTCATAGAATCATAGAATCATTCAGGTTGGAAAAGACCCTTGGGATCATCGAGTCCAACCATCAACCCTACTCTACAA
>JAOXJK010000005.1:15787180-15801208 GCA_025774025.1 Xenus cinereus | reverse complement strand
GGGTTCAAGGCCAGGTTGGAGGGGGCTTGGAGCAACCTGGTCTGGTGGGAGGTGTCCCTGCCCGGGGCAGGGGGTGGAATGAAGTGGGCTTTAAGGTCCCTTCCAACACAAACCATGCTGTAACTCTATGATTTGTGAACTTTTTGGCATTTAGCGTAGGTCCTGCAAACACTGCAAACTCTGCTTTGTTCTCCTATGACTCCCCCCACAGTGTCCTGCCTCCTACTGACACATGTTCTGGCCCCACCATGTCCACCGTGGGACCTATGGGAAAACCTTCCTTGCTCTTGCCATCGCCGCGTGGGGGTGACTGAGTCTCCAGCCTCATCTCATCCCTCCCAGAGCCTCTGCCCCCGGGCATCTTCGGGCAAACAGCAGGTTGATCTGCTGCACTGGCAGCAAAGGAGCCAACCGTGCCCCAGCATCTCCTCCCCTTCCAACCTGAACAGACTAGACACGCCTGAAATGTTTTACCCAGTGTTCACAATTAAATAATTCATGGAGCACCATATCAATACACTTATTCATAACCACCTCCTTTAAATAGAGATGTTCTTCCAAACCTACTACCCTTTGTTTCCTGCAATTCTCAGCAGTCCATTTCATTTCTTTCTAAGGTAGCAGCTCAGAAACAGAGTTCTGCAAACTTAGGGCGAAACCCACATAATTCTTTAAATATTTGCTGACCTGTGGATTTTTCAAAAAAAGAGCAGAGCTTTTTATCTGGCAAACTGCCTGAAATAATGGGGATAGGTGCTACCTGAATTTTCATGAGTAATTAGCATAATTAACTTCCCTGCTCTACTCCTCTGCCTCTCCCACTGCTCTGGAGAGTTGACGTGGAGTTTATTCACTGGGAGAACCCATCAGATTTTCTGCTCTGCCATCGGGTATGACAAAGGTGCCAGGTGCCTGCCAGCCCGCACACCCCCAGCTTCTCCATTTGATAAACTCTGCTGCCTTGAGATGCTCTAAGATATCATGGGAAATCTGTCTGCAGATGAAACATGGATTAGTCCCTAAATCTGAAATATTTTAAATGGGAAATCAGTAGAATATTCGAAATTAATAACAAAAGTGTTTACTGTTCTGCTTCTACAAGATTTTAAATGTAATTTGCTCTGCAGCCGATGTTATTTCAATTTCAATCTGAGTGGGTTTCAACCTCAATACCTGCCAGTCCTTCCCAGCTGGGCAAGAGACCACTTCCATGGGGGTTTCCTGGCCCCTGACCTTCATCATAACCACCTGCAATAACCGTAATCTGTATTTACCTCCCACCACAAGAGTGGCCTTTTTCCATGGGCAAGAACACAGAAAGTGTTAGCATCGCAACTGCCCTAAATTCATTTGTTGTTTTGATTTATATGAAAACATTCCCACCCCTTTTCACAGATACATCTTCATAATAAAATGAGCAGAACAGCAGAGTGTAAAACTAAGAATTACGGATTATTAATCAATTATTTCATGGAAACATAATACTTTCTCTTTGAAGACTCAGAAACAATATCACACAATATTATTGGTTCTGATAGTCTCAGTTTCATTTTTAGAGAATAAGTCCCAGCTTAATCATTTTATTTGAAATATTTAAAAGGTGCTGGCTGCTGCACTGGATATTTATTAAATCCTGAAAATTTATGATCTAGAAACACTGGCTTCCAAAAATTATGAAGAAGAATTTGCATATGCAGAAAAGTAAGTAAGCAATTCACGGCATGGTTTTGTCTTTATTATTTTGCGCTTTTTTTAAGGGAGAGGGGTCTTTGAAAATTCGAGAGCCAACTCTGTTCACTTTATAGGAATAGATAAGTCAGTTCTTTCTCCTGATGGTGAAAGCCAGCCCAGGTGGCAATTTTTTTCCCCCTGCTTTTTTTTGCCACACATCACTGAAACACAAAGTAAAGGAATAAAAAGCAACATAAGCTCTGAGACCATGGCAAGGCAGAGGATCGCGCCTAGAGGATGAGAAATACTGTGAAAATCCCGTGTTACTTTCCAAATTTTTGATATCACAACACATTATTGAAGGATTTTAGCATCCAGAAATATATAACTGAGTTAAAACAGCCATGATACTAATTAACTGCATTTATTTCCATTTCAGAACAGTTACATTAGTCTTTATTTTTAATGCTAAAATGAGACAAAGGTTTCTTCACTGACGCAATAAGCTCTGACAAAAAAATGAGGGCTTACAACGGTAGACTATTAGAGTAACGCGCTCTCAGGATGCACTAATGAGTGTCGGATGGCTGTTATACTCAACAGCCACATAAATGCCGTAATTTGATAATGAATACAGCACGGAGGCAATGCGGGGCCCGCACCAGCTGCGGCACATCACAGGAAAGAGAGAGACGGGCTTGAGGGCAGTAGACATCGCCTGCGCCGGGGGTGGAGAGCAGCCCCCACCAGCTTCGACTAGGGGAAACCAAGGAATCGCCACACCAAACCCAAATATCCACCCAATGTTTTGAGCTCCCAGCCCAGGAGAAGGATCTGGTGGCCACCTGGTGGCCCCACAGAAGGTCCCCAGGAGATAGACGTGCAGATGGGCTGCCAAGCGCATGGACCTCCTTGATATAAACTTGCTCTGATTGTATTTCTATACGGGCCTCCATAATCACAGAGTCACAGAATGGTTTGGGTGGGAAGGGACCTTAAAGCCCATCCAGTCCCACCCCCTGCCCTGGGCAGGGACACCTCCCACCACACCAGGTTGCTCAAAGCCCTGTCTAACCTGGCCTTGAACCCCTCCAGGAATGGGGCAACCTGGTCCAGGATCTCACTACCCTCAGAGTGAAAAACTGCTGGTTTTCTGCATAGCTCTGTGTGTCCATTGTGTTTTTCACTAGGGCAGGAGCAGCACTGAGAGCCCTCCTTTGCCAAGGCACCCTGAGCACTGGAAGGTGACTCTGTTTGTCCCTCCAGCTTGCAGGCAGGCCCTGGTCTGGGGACATCCTGGTGTAGGCGCCATCCTGCCTGCTGGGGCATGGCAGAGGCCACCTGCTGCCCTAGGGACAGGGAACGGAGGAAGGCAGCTGGCAGGACCACTGTGGCCAGGACCAGGTAGGAGCTCAGATCACCAGACAAGGTCTGAGATCAAGCCAGGACACCAGGTGGCCCATCAGGTCCTGTTGCTGCCAGACAGCAGCTGGAGACCAGCCCTGCTGCAGTGTGGTGTAGACAGGCTGAGGGTGGACTGACATGGACTCCATGGGTAGGGGCTACAGGGGAGGCTGGTCAGGGCCAGTAAGGTCCAGTAGTACCCTTGGGGCTCTGACACTTTGCCTACTCCTTGAAATTCATGGCTGAATGGGTTGAACGTCACCAGTCCCATGAGAAACTCAGCTGCATGCAGTGGACTTCATGTTCCCCACCACTACCATCCTGGTTAACTCCTGCCACTTGTGAAATTCTCTCTTACAGCCACTTAGAAGATCAAAGGTGACTTCAGGGACCTCTGTCTTCTCTAGGGTAGGATTTGTCAGCTCTCAGTCACAGCCTGTGTCACAGTGGTGTATGCCCCAGCGGGAGGCAGGAGCAGCCATAGCTTGTGGTGGACCTGCTGTGCTCGGACCACCTTATGGTGGTGCCAGGTAAGAAAAAACCCTTGGTGTTTGCAGACTCTTGAGCTGGGATCTCACAACAGGCGCTTTACCAGGTCATGGTGGTACCAGCCATGACCTTCATTCTGTTCTCTGTTGGGTTCAATGGGCCTTTAACACGTCTGTACAGGGGTTTCATCTGTGAGATGGCGGAAAGGGAGGGACCATCCTCCACAGTCTCTTTCTCACTCCTTTATCGTGATCGTACTTGTACCCAACTTGATCTCTTTCTTCTTGTCTTCCAGTGTCTCACTCTGTGTCCAGGCAAGGTGATGGACAGCAGAGCAGAGATGGAGGTTGTGAGAAGCACGAAAGGGAATGCAGCTGGGGAAGTCAGCGTCCACGTGGTCACCACCGAGAGCACTGTGCAGAGCACCCACCTGCCAACAACTGCCTTCATCATACCAGGTATGTGGGACTGTCCTTCCCCCAACACTGATACCTCACACTCCTTGTATATCTGTGCTCCTCCTGAACCTTGGGAGGCAAAGCTGTGCTGCTCTTGCCATCTTAGATGCTCTTTGTAGCTATCCTACATCAGTTGGACCATTTCTGGCCAATCAAAATCTCCTGAGTTCTAAACCAAAGCCCTAATGTCTGCCAGAGCGGCACAGTGGGTGCCCGCTCTGTGGGACATGTGGGCTCCTGGGTTGCTGCATTATCATAGAACAGTAGAATGTCTCCAGTTGGAAGGGACCCATAAGGATCATCAAGCCCAACTCCCCGCTCCTTGCAGGACTGACTCAAACTGAACCTGACCAAAGCTAAAGCTAAACTGACTAAGAGCGTCATCCAGACGCTCCCTGAACTGTGACAGACTTGGTGCTGCTCCCTGGGGAGCCTGTTCCAGGGACCAACCACACTCTCAGAGAAGAACCTTCTCCTCAAAGAAGGGCTTCCCCTGAGGCAGCCTCATTCCATTCCCTCGTGTCCCATTGCTGGTCACCAGAGAGGGGAGATCGGCGCCTCCCCTCCGCTGCCCCCCTGTGCAGAAGGTGCAGGTGCCATGAGGGCACCCCTCGACCTTCTCTTCTCCAGGCTGAACGAGCCCAGTCACCTCAGCCACTGCTCCTGAGCCTTGCCCTCGAGACCTTTCCCCATCTCAGTTGCCCTCCTCTGGACACACTTGGAGCTGGGGCTGCCCAGGCTCACTGCTGGCTCCTGCTTAACTTCCATCACCCAAACCCCAGAGCTCTTTCCACGGAGCTGCTCTCCAGTCTTTTCTTCCTCCAATTAGTATGAATAATCATGATTACCCCATCCCAGGTGTACAATCTATCACTTGCTCTGGTTAAATTCCATGCAGCTGGTGGTTGCCCAGCTCTCTTGTCTATCCGTATCTCTCTGTAAGGCCTCTTTACCCTTGAGGGAATCCACAGCTCCTCCTAGTTTAGTATCATCAGCAAACTTAATGGACACTCAGCTCCTGCATCCAGATCATTTATAAGAACATTAAAGAATAGTGGCCCTAAAATTGAGCCGCTGGTGACTGGCTGCCAGCCTGATGTGACCCTGTTTACTGGAAGTCTCTGAGCCCAGCCCATCAGCCAATTGTTCACCCAATGCGCTGTGGACTTGTCTGGCGGTGCTGGACATCTTGTCCAGAAGGGTATTGTGAGAGACAGTATCAAAAGCTTTACTAAAATCAAAAAAACCCACATTTAGTAGCTTCCTTTGGGCAACTCAATGGGGGACCTTTTGAAAAAAAGGAAATTAAATTCTTTAAGCAGGACTCTCTCCTCATGAACCCATGTTGGCTGTGACCAGTGACTGCATTGTCTCTCAAGTGTTTTTCAGTAAATCCCAGAATAACCTTGTTCATAATTTTACCGGGCACTGAAGTGGGACCGACAGGCCTATAATTACCAGGGTTGTCCTTCTTATGATTCTTTAAAATTGGGAGAACAATTTTCAGCCCATCTGAGCATCACCTTTCAGGAGGTGTGTGAGCAAAGCATGGATGTGTGTTAGGTGAGATCAGGGGTGTTCTTTACAAGAAAATCTCCCAATTTTTCCTACTCCGGGTGTGTTAGTTCCCACTGAGGAGAAGCCCTGGGCTGCACAGTGTGTTCCTTTGAAATGAAACTGTAGTGGAAGATGCGGTCCAGGAGCTCGCCAGCACAATCTGCTGCATCAGGGCTTCCTGGTCATGGGAACACTGAGGTTTGGCTGAAGTAGGAACCCTTGAATGTGGATATTGTTGGTGCCACCCCCCAGCACAAGCCATTGCTGGCTGCAGGTCTCATTGGGTCAGGTTGCCCGCTTGTGGGTGCTTTCGCCCACAGCACCAAGCCCTCGGCTGGGAGACTATGTCCTCTCTATGTTGTCTTTGAGCCTTGTCTGCATCAGTTAAATGTTCCATGTCTGCCTCTCGTTGTTTGTTTCCTTTCTTCCCTTCTCAAGCAAATGCCACTACCATCAACCTTCCCACGAGCACCTTAGAGATTCAGCGATTCCCCCGGGAGCCACAGAGAAGCACAGGGGCCGAGAGGCCAGAGAGGGGAGCAGGGAGCGAGCCCATCACGGCCACTGTCATTCCCCAGATCAGCGGGGTGCAGACCTGCAGCACCGTTCGCGTGCTGGAGTGGAAGGATGGGGTGGCTACTTTGCCTGGGAGTAACCTGCGGGTAAGTGTAGCCCTGGGCCACTGTGTTTGCCCCCAGCTTGCCACTCTCCGAAACCACTTGCAAGGGCAGTCCCTCAGCTGGTGCCAGGCAGGGACCACCAGAATGTGATGTGGCCCCTGGCAGTACCCACACCCCAGCTGGAGGATCTCTTGGCTATTCTGTGAGGGTCTCCTTCTGCCCCATCCCTGTGTGCCCCCCAGCTTGTGAGCTTAGCAGAGAGAGCACACACATGGTGCCTGTGGGGCGGCAGCAGGCCTGTCCTGCACAGAGAGGCAGAGGGATGCTCTGTCCTGTTCAGGGCATCTTACCTTTCCAAGCTGTGCCAAGAGTTGGCTCTCACCAAACTCCTGCACTCACCCTGGAAACAGTGGCTTTGTGCTTATCAGACAGCAAGTACCTTTAGTTGTGCCCCTCAGTACATGAAATAGCTTGTACAAAATGTACCAATTTCTCAGCTGCTCCTCATCCTCAGGGTACCACATCCTCCAGCATCACCCTGCCCTGCTGCTGGTCTCACCCCGCTGGTGGCAGTGGGCTGGCTCAGCGGCCACCATAGAGTGCAGGGAGGGCAGCAGGACAGGGGACATTGATGCAGTGCTCACCTCTGTCATCGAAAGAGCTGTCCTCTTGTTGGATGCACTAATGGCCAAACCACATCCCTCTCATTCTCAGAGCTCGCATCTACCCCCTAGCTATGAATTTACATTTCTATCCTTCTTGTTAACTTTTTTCCTTGTTTTTTGGTTCGATAACAGTTTCGAATAAATGAGTACGGGACGCTGAAGGTGGTGAGTGCTGATAAGCTGCCTCCCGTGGAAGCTGTAAAGGAGGGTCACACAGAGAAAGATGGGGACTCGGAAGTGGCACCCACCAGCAGGGACAATCCTACTGCGGTTCAGGGTAAGGGCACCATGGTGGCACTTTTGGAGTGGGTACCATCATCCAGCAGGCGCTGAATGAGGCAAATGTCTCCTGGTTCCTGCTCTCCTTCCTTTGCTGCACCTTGTGCCTCACTGCTCCTCTTCTCTCTGACTCAGACGGGCCAGAGCAAACCAAGCTGCCAGCAGCAGAAAGTATGTGCCACTGCGATACCTGTGGCCGGAGACATGTGTCGGATGGAGCCCGGGAAGGCAGGGGCTTCTGCAGCGAGCACTGTCACCAGCAGTTCAAAGAAAGGTAAAGGAAAAGGAGTCTGCTCCACACAGAGCCATGTCCATCCATCTGTCCCCTCTCCCCTGGGCCACATGCTTCAGAGAGGGATGAAGCTCATCTGTCTCTGGCAGGTGCTGGGTACTTCACTTGTTTCCCGCTTTCCTGGAGGCAGAGTGCCCTCTCTGCAGTGGCAGGGGATGAAGACTTGTCCCAAGGGACAGCAGGAAGCACAGGAGCCAGATTTTCTCCTGCCCGATTTGTGGCCTCATAAACACGTATCTGCTGGATACGTGCTGCAGTGGGAGGTTGCTGCAGTGGGTGCTTCCAGGCTGAGCAGCAGTGGGAGGCGTGCATCAGGAGGGCATTTCCAGCTCTGTGTGAGTCCTGGGACTCATTTTCCAGCATCTCTGTGTGACTCTGCTGCAGCTTAGAGCCCCGCTATAAAACTAGATTGCTTTTGATCCATCCCTGGGTTCAGGCTTCTGACACCCAAGCACGTGAGGATGATTCTGGTCTGTACCCTGGTTCTAATCTCTTACCAACTTGTGCGCTAAGAGAAGTGCGTGACTTAGTCATGGGAGCATGTGAGAGTGAGAAATGGGGAGCCTGATTTTCCAGCAGCCCCTCCCTTACTGACACCCCAGCCATTGCCACGTGCCGCAGCGATTTACTCTCCCTTCCTCCGTGCAGGTCCGTTATTGTGGAAAACTCTGCCAGCAGCACCAATGCCACCGAAATCCTCAAGCCAGTGAAGAAACGAAAGAGGAAGGACTACCAGAGCCCTTCGGAGGAAGAATATGAATCTGAGCAAATGGTAGGAAGAGGGCAGGGAGGGGCTATGTGCCCACGTGCCAGTGTCAAGGGTGGGCTGTGGGCCAACCCCATGGATGTGGGCCGTTCTCGTCAGTGCCTTTCAGTGCTATGCCAGCTGTATGTCGAAGGGGTAGCCTGTTTGCTGTTAATGCCAAAAAGACGTGAATGTGTGGAGTGTCAGGGCTTCTAGACACTTGGCTGGCTGGCTGCCACGCCGAGCACCTCAGATTCATCAGTGCTAGACACGTCCTGGTTGGGCTGTAGATGTCTAACGCTCTCAGCTGCTCTCTTGAGTCTGGGCCACCAAAGGAAGTGTTGAAGTAAGAGAGTCTCTGTGTGATGTGTATCCTGGGGAAAGGAGAGTGGCTTTCACAAGGCAAGGAAGCTCTGCTTGCCAGCCCTGACTGTAGCAGATCCACTCCAGGTGGGATTGCTACCAAAATCTCCCTTGGGCTCCCATCATCAGATCCTCTTGGCCACCCATTTCTGGGCCAAGCATCAGTCAAATCATGGATGTTGCAGAGGCACCAGTATGACCCTTGGCACCAGTGCCAGGGTACAATACACAGCATGAACCTCTGTGCAGACCTCCAAGGTGATGGGTTTCTGTTTTGTCTGCTCTCACGTCTAGGAGGAAAAGCAGGAAGAGAGGAAAAGCTCTGTGGGAGACGCTGCCATCAGCAATGCAGAGGCCGATGCCTGGAACGGGAGCCAGCACGGTATGGAGGGACCGGGCAGGCGGTGGGGTGGGCACTCTTGACACAGCTGTGGGGTTGTGCTGTGGGGCTGGGTGAGAATTTTGGTGCTCCAGCAGAGTCAAACACCCAATTCAACGTGCTGGTACATGTTCCTGAAGGCTCGTGAGCTCCTCTGCTTGCTTGATCCTGCTCTCTCTGTCTCTTTCCATTTCTCTCCTTTCCTCTCTTTCTCTCCATGGGACAGGCGCACCCTTACAGATACGGCTGTGTCTTCTTCAGGCATTGGGCCGTACTGTACAGTGCTCTCTGGTCCCTCCCCTTGGGAGCTGATTTTATTACTTGCTTGTGGATACCATGTTTGGTCCAAGAGGCACTATCCTGAGCAATAACATGGCTCTGCACCACATCTGGCATCGACCCCCTCTTTGGACGGTCTTAAGAGGAACTTCCCTTGTGCGACTGGGAGCTCACAAGTTTGGGAGCTGCTCCTGTAGATCTGGTCCCACTGAAACCGGGTGATTTGGGGTTGTCCTGTCTCTTGGGGATCTATTCCTGGACCATATCAGAGGAAATCTCAAATGCAGAGCTGTCGACACAGAGGAAAAAGAGACAAGCTGAGGGATGTAGTGTTTGCTTGTTTGGTTTTTCCCCTGCAGTGTGATGGGGGTGAAGGGGAAGGAAAACTTGTGAAAATACTGAAAATAAACATTCATGGGAAATCTTTTGTCTTTATATAAAGACAACCTTTTTCTTTTGGGGGTTGGAGTAGATGATCTCCAAAGGTCCCTTCCAACCCCTATCATTCTGGGATTCTGTGAATAGTGAAAGGTCATACTCAAAATAATTTTAAAATTAAACTGTTCCAGCTTCATACTCCCTCTGTCGCTGAATGTAGGGACAGTAGCAGGGGCCAGGTGTTGTTAACCCCTGAGTTACACTGAGTTAACCACTGTTACAAAGGGATCTCATACTCGCTGGCCAGGTCCTTTTCTCTACAGACTGAGTCCTGAGCATGTAACCTTCCCCGCTGCATACAAGTAAGCAGTGCTGAGCCTTGTTATTTCAGCATTTTATTTTCTCTTATTTTAGAAGTACATCAGCAAACAAAATACACGACTGGATGCTTCACTGCAGCAGAGCTGATGTATGCTCTATCTCCAGGTGTATTTGTCATTCCCTGGAAGTGCAGAGCTTGTGCTTATGGATTCCTCAAACACGCTGCCACTCTTTTTCTATATCCTAAAGAATAATAAAGGTGTTCATCACTCTTAAGTGTTAGAGAAGCGTCTAGGTTAGTAACCCTGCTCAGCTTTAATTTCTCCTGCAAATGATTTTTTCCATCTCCGCTTCCCCCAAGCCCATGGGAGGAGAGAGTTGGTGTGGTTTTCCTCTGCATTTCTGGCCTGCCCTGCCCAAGGCTGTCTGCCATGGCAGATCTGTGGCTGTGAATTCCTCAGTGCTGGACTAGGCACAGCACTCCTGGAGTCCCTTCAGGCACTACGAAGCAGGAAGAGAAAGTGGCTGGAGAGCAAGAGACTTGGGTTGTGTCTCGTGTGCCTCGGGTGAGGCCTTTGTGACCTTCCCAAAGGGGTCAAAGGCATGAAGGATCGCCTCCCTGCCTATGAGGAGATGATGCTGTTGTCTTTCTGTGAATATCTAAGGGTAAATGCATCATCTCTAGGGCATTAGGGCGGCCCTGGCCTGCCAAGGGGGGCTGAGGTGGTTGTCTCAGAGCAGAGGGTAGCAGAGCTGCTGCCTCTGGAGCGGTGCTGGGAGGTGAGGTCACTGCTGGTTTGACTGGCCAGGAGCCCCTTGCAGCTGGCAGTGATTCCCAGATGCCCGGATGGATCTTGCTGGCTGTCCCGAACCCATCAGTGCTGGGGCCTTTTCAGGTGTACTGGCTGGAGGAGGACTGGTTGCAAGAGATGTCCTGATGCTTTGCACAGGATGGCTTGTCCCTCAGGCTCCTTGGGTGCCTCACTAGAGCGTTGTACAGCAATAGAGGACATCTGAGTCACGGGGACCTGTGTGAGAGCTGCCCTCTTGGCTCTGTTCCTCCTGGGGCAGCTGGCCAGGTTTGCTGGAGAAGGGGCTGCGGTAGGATGGTGCTGAGCTTTGCAGAGATGCAGGACTGTGCATGAGAGCAGGATGCGGCCCCAGCGGGACCCCCACACTCGCCTGCCCTCCGCACTGCCCCGGGGCAGGCAGGGATGGAGGCTGGAGCAGACCCTCAGCAGCGCCTCTTGTGTGTGCGTTTGTGCTGCGCTCAGGTGCCAGTGAGGAGAAGAAAGAAGGCTGGTCTTGGGCGTCCTACTTGGAGGAGCAGAAAGCTGTCGCTGCCCCTTTAGATCTCTTCCAGGATGTGAGTTGGGATTTTCCTGTCTTTTTCCCTCTTTCATCTTCTCTTTTCTTTCCCTTTTTTTTCCCACCCCTCCTCCTTCTCCTCTCTTCCTTGCTTCCCTATTTGCGGGGCTCTGAGTGATAAGCAAGCTCCCATCTTCACCTGGAGATGACCAGTCAGCCTCCAGTTTTGATTTGCCCTGAGTCCCACTCCCCAGCGGGGTGCTGTTCCCCATCCCAAGCACCCCACTTTTGCCTCGGACACCCCTGTGGCGCTGGCAGGGTGCTGGAGCCTTTCCAACCCTTCCTCAAAGCAGGTGTTGGGCTCTCCTGGGGTCACCTTGCTGCACTGCTCCCCTGCTCCCAGGCCTCTGGTTGCCAGAGTTCCAGAGGAGCCTGGCCCGTGCCCGACTCTCCCACTCTTAGCCCTGGGACACCCTGCCCTGCCAGTAGCAAGAGACACAAACCCACGAGGAGGTGGAAGAATGTGTTTTCCTACGGGAAAAGAATTAAAATTTGGACAACATAACCCGTGGCCCACGATCTCCTGGTCCCAGCAGCTCCCATTGCCTGATGGTTGCTCTTTGGAATGGTTCTGGACCCAACTACCTGTGTTGTTTTTTACATTGTAGTTTAATTTTTGTTTCCAGTACCAAGTAGCTTCCCAGCACAAGAATGGCTTTAAAGTGGGGATGAAGCTGGAGGGGATCGATCCGCAGCACCCATCTATGTACTTTATCCTGACAGTGGCTGAGGTAAGGCACCTCCAGTTCCCATGTTCCTTGGTTCCTCCTCACTCCCGCGCGGTGGGAGGCTCTGTGGGAGGGGAGGTGCTGCCAGCTGGCCCGTGGAGGAGACGGGCTTTGGGCCCTCACCTGTGTGTCACTGCATGAGATGACCTCAGTCAAGCAAACAGGGAGTTTCCTTCCAGTTCGTAGGGGCAGGAGACTGCTGTGGAGCAGCCATCATGCCCCAGCCTCATTGGTCTCTCACCCTGACACAGCAGAGCCAAGGGGGGAGACTGTGGTGATGGCAACAGCTTCTTATCTTTGAGCTGGTGCCCCTCAGACAGGTCTGAGCCCTTGAGATGGAGGGTGTGGAGGCATCCCATTGCTCTTCCTTGTGCCCGTGGAGGTCCTCTCTCTGTGGGGCTCTTCCCTCAGTCGTGTGGCAGCCGAACCAGCCTCATCTCGCAGTGCTCCCCAGGCAGCCAGGGAGATCAGCTGTGCAATGGTGGCTTCTGTTCTTGCTGCTGAAGAGATTTCACCAAAGCAGCATAGCATTTAGCCAAAATTCCCATGCCAGCATCTGCCCTGCGTGCAGAAAAAGGAATCCTTGCACTTGCTGGACCCAGCAAGGTGCCCCACCGTGGCGTCTCAGGCACCAGCCTGAACCTCCCTTCTCAGGGCTGCCTTGTGGTGGCCTTGCACTTACGTTGTTCCGTGCTGGACGTCTTTTGGGACTGGTGCGTGCCTTCCGATTTGGGCACGGACCTATGATGATCCTTGGCTTCCCTAAGTGATCCGCTGAGATTGCGTGCGGGAGGGGAGGTGCCCGCGATGCTCAGCCAGGCACAGCAGTCCTTTCCATGGTCCTTTCCTTTTCTTGCCCTCCCTGCTGGTAGGTGTGCGGTTACCGGATGCGCCTCCACTTTGATGGCTATTCTGAGTGCCATGATTTCTGGCTGAATGCTGACTCCCCCGACATCCATCCCGCTGGCTGGTTCGAGGAGACGGGGCACAAACTCCAGCCACCAAAAGGTAAGGCGTTAACGAGTCTCAATTGGTGCATCCTGTTGAAGGAGGGGGACACGTAGTGGGCACTGAACATTTCGCTGGAGATGGGAACAGGGTGGCTCTGTGGGGCCCAGGAGGGGCTGCTGCTGCGCTGGGGGAGGTTCTGCAGGACAACCTTTCTGGCACCCATCATGCTAAAGATCTCTGCTCGCTCCAATTTTGGGGCAAAGCCCTGTCACTCTAGATGTCCCCATGCCAGGCTGGAGCCAGCAGCTATATCCCAAGGCAGGTGGGACTAGTGCTCTCCAGGGAGGAGCTGAGCTCTGGATTTCCAATCCACCGCTAATGTTTCCTAGCACCCCTTCAAAATCAGCCATTGGGCCTAAGCCATGGGCTTTGGGTTTCCCAGGGCTGCTGTAGACCCCAGTCGCCCATGCAGGACATGCCTGGCAGGGTGAAGGCTGGTCAGGGATGGCCGGGCTCGGCCTCATGGCCTCCTGGCTGCTCTCTGTGAATTTGCTGCTCTCATTTCTCTTCCTGAGGGGTTGTAGGTTATAAGGAAGAAGAATTCAGCTGGACAAACTACCTGAAGATAACAAAGGCTCAGGCTGCTCCTAAGCACCTCTTCATGGTCCGAAACACTGTGAGTAGCAGCTTCTACTTCCTGCCAGAGCCTGCAGGTTTGTACGATCATGGAATTATAAAATCATTTTGGTTGGAAGAGACGTTTAAGATCATCAGGTCCAACCATAAACCTAACACTGCCAAGTTATCAATAACCCATGTCCCTCAGCACCACGTCTGCCCAGCTTCTACATACCTCCAGAGATGGTGACTGCACCCCTTCCCTGGGCAGCCTGTCCCCATGTTTGACAACCCTGTCCGTGAATAAATTTTTCCTAATATCCAGCTAAACCTCCCGTGGTACAACATGAGGCCATTTCTTCTTGTCCCATCGCCTGTTCCTTGGAAAGAAGAGACCGACCCCCCCTGGCTACACCCTCCTTTCAGGGAGTTGGAGAGAGTGAGAAGGTCTCCCCTCAGCCTC
>JAOXJK010000005.1:15762388-15772830 GCA_025774025.1 Xenus cinereus | reverse complement strand
TTTAAAGGTCCTATATATATAAATTTATACCTGTATAAAAGTAAATTTATATATATAGATCATGGTGTGATGTGTTTTGTTGGTGTTTTAAAAAAATAAACGAACGTGAGCGACGGAAAGAGAGTGGCTTTTCTGCCCCCATGCCTCCCCTGCGGAAAGGCGCTGCTCCCTGTGGGGGACAGGGGGACACGGACACACGGACAGGGCGCAACCCCCCTCCTGAGGCCCAGGCCCCCCTCCCCCCAGAGTGCTCCTGGGGGCGGGGAATCCTGTACTGGTCCCAGTCATGGGGAGCTCTGCATACGGGGAAGGTGCTGGCCCCTCCAGCTCTGGCAGTGGGGGTTGGGGGGGTACAGACCTGCACCCCCTCCTAGCGGGGCCCCATCCTGCGCCAGTGGCTGCACATGGCTTTGGCCACGATCAGCCCCAGCAGCAGGACCCTGGCCCCCAGCGCCAGGCACACCATGTTGGTCCAGATGTAATCTGCAGGGGACAGGAAAGGACAGTCACTTGGGGGACCCTGGGAGGAGCCCCCTGGAGCTCCCGGACCAAGGGAGTCCCATGGGGGCAACAGGGGACCAAAGGGAACGGAAAGGGTGCAAATGGGGATCCCAGGGCAAACAGATAGGTGGGCAAGGGGACACGCTGGGGGACTCCTGGGCTAAGGAGGGATAAAGGGAAGTTCATAAGGAGCCCCAAGGGCTCCTGTCAGCTCTACCTCCCACATCCCTGCCCTCTGGGTCTCCCCCTACCCACAGTCTCTGACCTGTCACCCCAACCAGCAGCACCAAAGACCAGCAGGAGGTCAGGAACATGGAGCTGGCCCTCACCTGCCACTGGCAGCCAGATGGTGCCACTGGGCTGCAATGAGATGTACAACTGTCCCTGGGGCTGGTAGGTGCCCCCCAACTGGTGGCCTAGCAGCCCTAGGTCAGGTCATCTGTAGGGTCTCTGAGGAGTTGCCAAGGCTCAAACACATCTAAAGGAAGCTGTAATCCTCGGCTGGGCCCCCAATTACAGCTGCTTTCTTTCATAGAATCATAGAATCATCTAGGTTGGAAAAGACCCACCTACCCTACTCTACAAAGTTCTCCCCTACACCATATCCCCCAACACCACATCTAAATGACTCTTAAACTCATCCAAGGATGGTGACTCAACCACCTCCCAGAGATGTGTCCAAGCTCCCCGTCTACCTCCTCATGATACTCACTTGCTGTAGCCGTGCTCTGTGCCACCAGCCAAGCACGTGCAAGAGAAACAGCCATGTAACATCTCTGTGGAGTCTCTGGATGCCTTACATCCCCGCTCTGGGAGCCCACACAGCCTCTGGCACTCACAGAAGGCCAGCACCTGGGTCACAGGCAGCATCATCTCCCTCTCGGCTCCTTCTGACCTCTGGTCAAGTGGGGCTTCCTCAGAAGGCAATGGCCGGAGGCACTGAGCAGCTGGGTGGCTTCCTGTGGGTTCTGATAAAGTTCTTGTTGCCACAAGTCGCCTTCTGTCCCATGGCCTGCAATTCTGCAGACACAATCGCAGGGCTGGGATGGTTGAACTGGAACCAGAATGTCCTGGTCACCTGCCCAGGGCTGGGTACCCATGATGACCTGGCCTTAGGATCCCATGGACCTTAAGGCAAGGGCTGTCAAGGCTTCTGGTTTCTCTTTCTTGATGGTCACTTGACGGGGAAATGGCTTCTTCTCAGTCCTTGTAAAATAGGGTGAAGTTCTGCAACTGGGGCAGGGAGAAGGGGCAGCACCAGACTCTTCCTGAGTCTCCGTGAGAAAGCTGCAACAACAAGCTGTTTTAGTAAGACAGAATAAAAAGGGGACTATAGGTAGCAAGTGAATCTTACATCCCTTCAGAGGCAGTACACGCCCCTTCCCTGGAGCACTGATGGGCCCCAGACAGATTTTCCCACAGCATGGTGGGGGGTAAATCCCTGCTGCGCAAATCCCACCTGTGGAGATGTGCCCAGCACCTGAAGGGGCGTAAGATTTACTTGTGCTCTATATTCCTCTTTTTTATTCTATGCCACGGAAACAGGAATTTTATTACTCCATTTGTTGTCAGGCCTTTCTCACCGAGGCTATGTCTGGGCTGTGCTCTTCCCCACAGAAGGTTTGGCAGCTCCACGGAGGGGAACAGGAGGGAAGTAACTTGGTGTCCCCTTTGGCCTCCTCAGGGGCTGTTTCATCCCACCCATCCTTGGAGGAGGGACAGGACTGTCACCTACCTGAAGCTCTGGATCCACCCCACAGAGTCGGCCCCATTCCTCACCCATCCGTGCCTCCCCAGTCCAACGCTGGAGCAACAGCAAAGTCCTTACTCCAAATAACTGCCCGCTTCCACCACACCTGGGGCCTGCTCTCCAGCCTTCTCGGCTGCCATCTAGTCTGGGTTGGACAGTGATGTAGACAGAGCTCCCTTTGGCAACAACGAAGGGTTAATTAAACAGGGAAGTTGCTGTCACCTTTGGGTGATGTGGGAGCGGGGAGAGCAGGGACAAGGTGGGCTGTGGGACTGGAGCTGTGTAGGGGAGGTGGCAGCTTGGCCAGGGATCCCACAGGGCTAACGGCTGAGGCATCTGCAGCTCCCTGCCCTCCTGCGAGCTGCAGGCAAGCGTGTCCTGCCCTCTTCTGACTGTGCATGGGCTCTGCCACCACTGGCCCCAGCAGGAGCAAACTGCAGCACTTAGGGGCAGGCAGAGGGTGTTTATAGGACTGTATCTGGGGAAAAAAGGAGAAGCAGCCACTGAACTCCTACAGGGCTCTCAGCTGGCCCCTGTGGTCACCCCTAGACCCTCTCTACCCTTTCATTTCTTCCCTTTTCAGCCCTTTGGTCTCCCCTGGGGATATCGCGGAGTAGGAGAAATTTTGCAGCAGGGTGCCCTATGGCCTTCTCCTTTTCTGGAACACCTCTTCTGGCCCTGTCTCCTGCCTTAACCCCCCTTTGTCTTCTCCAGACTCGAAGAGTTCTTGGCATCTCCTTGGTCCCTTCAGGCCCATTCATCTCAACAGCCCCCGCTGTCCACACTGGACTGAGGGACACCAAGCTGCTCTGGCCTCATCAGTACCCAGTGACTCCCCTGGCTGACCCTGCTGGCGTAGCCCAGGACAGAGTTGGTGGCACTGCCACAGGACCCATCCATGGGCACATTGGACTCCTGGGCCCTCTTCTGCAGAGCCTTTCCTCACATCCCCTGGCTTGAGACCAACCTCCGGGGGCAAGTCCAGGGCATGAGACCACAGAAAGAGCTTTGCTCTCCATCACCTCTGTTAGGGGTTGCTGCATCCAGCAGCCTGAGAGAAGAGAGACAAGGCCACCACAGCTCCAGGCCCCCACGTCCAACCAGCTGTGGAGCCCGTGGCGTGTTTCTAGCAAGCAGACATGCCAGCGCATCTATAGAACACACACATGTATATAGGGGCAGCCATGCGGATCAGGCCCCAGCACTCCCACAAACAGCACCAGCAGCGTCAGCCTGCTCCCCCCTCTGCCTGGTCACAACATAACCCCTGAGGCGAATTTGAGCTTACATTGAGGGATCTTAGCTGTTCAGCCTAAATAAGCAAGTTTTAATTGAAGAAATTACTTAGGGTTATAATACGGTGTGATTTGGGATGTTCACTCAGCTTTACTGAGCAGGAACAGCTGGACTTGCTGAAGCCTTTAGGCTGCAATAGTTATTTTCCATAGTGATCTTCCCAGAAGCTGGTACAGTGCTGTGTCCAGTTTTGGGTTCCTCACAACAGGAAAGACGTTGAGGGCCTGGAGAACGTCCAGAGAAGGGCAATGGAGCTGGTGAGGGGTCTGGAGAACAAGTCTCGTGAGGAGCAGCCGAGGGAGCTGGAGGTGTTCAGCCTGGAGAAAATGAAGCTGAAGGGAGACCTTCTTGCTCTCTATAACTCCCTGAAAGTAGGGTGTAGCCAGGGGCAGTTGGTCTCTTCTCCCAAGGAACAGGCAACGGGACAAGAGGGAACGGCCCCAAGTTGCACCGGGAAGATGTAGGATGGATATTAGGAACTATTTCTTCACACAAAGGGTTATTAAGCATTGGGACAGGCTGCCCAGGGAAGTGCTGGAGTCATCATCCCTGGTGGTATTTAAAAGATGGGTAGACATGGTGCTGAGGGACACAGAATCATAGAATCATATGGGGTTGAAAGGGACCTCTGGAGATCATCCAGTCCAACCCCCCCACCGAAGTGGGTCTACCTAGAGCAGGTTGCACAGGAACTTGTCCAGGCAGGTTTTGAATGTCTCCAAAGAAGAAGATTCCACCACTCTCTAGGCCAAAAATAAAACACATTCTCGTGCCACGCTGGCATCACCTCTGACATTCCCGCAGCCCATCCTCACCTCGTGTTTGTTAATAGGCAGAAAATAAAGCCCCTTGTGTTCTAACACTCCTCACCGAGGTGGGAGGCTAGGGGCGGCGGCTAGGTTTAAATTCTGAGTGATGCCCAATTAACCACTATCAGCCCAGTCGCGTTCAATATATTAAACTATCCCGATTCCAGATACACTAACAGCGGGCTGCACCTTCAGCCTCATCGTGCTCATGAACTAGCATGGCTGCACTCTAATGTTTGGTTCCGTTCAATGAGAAACCCAAACGTCTAGCTTCTTAAGCAATGCAGTTTATTTAAGCAACAGGTATGAAGGTTCTTATGGTTTGCCGGTGATAAATACACTGTCTGCAAAGCACGTGTGAGTAAAAATGTTGTTTATGTGCAACAAAAGTTACAAACACCACAGCCTGGCTATAAATGTAACAGGTAACCCTCGAGAGAGATTTCTAAGTTTCCCGAGGAAGCACTCGGTAGAGTCTAAGTCTTACCCACAGGCGTCTCTATACGGGGAAGAAAGGCTCAGCCCGTCGACTGGTCCCAGGAGTCCGTGATGGGATCCTCCCTGACTTGTTTACGACAGTATCTTTCCTAGTATCCCCCTTTTTGGGTTATTTTTATACTATTTTTTACCTTCGAGGTGTAGTTTGAGGGACTTTAGTCATAAATACTTTTGTTATGATTGGTGTAAAATTCTCTCGCCTGGCATTTAAAGGTAGAGTTTATGAAAAATTCAGGGTGCAGACTCAAGGAGGAGTGGTCGCACCTTGGAGGGGGGTAGCCTTCGGGCTGGAGGTGTGGTTTGGTATTAGAATGACATCAGCATGAGCAAAGTTTGCACAAAGGACAGCATTTCATCAAAATCTGACAGACTGTTGGCTCAGGGTAGCAAGCATGCCGCTTATTGGTTCCATAGGATCACCTTGTTCCCAGATCTGCTGGATAATCGCAGAGTTTGGCTGTGGAATCTTCACGCCACTCCATCCTCCGTCTTGCTTTTGCAAGCAATATTGTTCAGGGAGTCAGTGATATAGCAGATTCTTTGAATACCAACTGCCGCTGTGTTCTATCCTGGAAACGTTTCCACTTTATACTTTTCCTTAGGGTGTGAACAATGCTATATATTTTTAATAAAAATTATATTTTAGGACTTATTCCACACCAGGTCAACAGCACCTCCCAGCTTACTGTCATCAGCCAACTTACACTGCATTCAACTCCTGCATCCAGAGCACAGAGAAAAGCCTTGAACTAAAAATGAGCCCTGAGGAGCAGCTCTGGGGACTGGTCGCCAGCCTCATGGTAGCCTCCCTCACGGCAACCCTTTGAGCCCTGCTCTTCAGCACACTAGGAACCCACCCATCCCACAGCTGGACAACTTGTCCAGCAGGATGCTGTGACCAACACTATCAAAAGCCTTCATAAAATCCAGAAAAACTCCATCCACTGGGCTACTCTTCACCCACCAGTTGGGCAACCATAATGGAGCAGGATTTCAAATCCCTCCAACAGGACTTTCCCTTGGTGAACCCACGTTGGCTGTGCCTGAGGATTGCATTATTCTTTCAATGTCTTTCTAGAGCCAGATCACTCCCAGTAAGATCATCTTCTCCACAGTTTCTCCAGGAACTGAGGTTACACCAACAAGGCCCTTAGCTTCCTGGCTATGGCCTCACGCCCTTCTTGTAGACTGCAATAACGCTGGCCAACTTCCAGTCAGCGGGGACCTCTCCAGACTCCCAAGACCTCCCAAGGCAGGTGGCCGAGAAGGCTGATGAAGTAATACGTGTCAGCCCCTTCACTGCTCTGGGAGGACTCCCATCTGGCTCTGTGGAGTTCTGAACATTCAGCTGAGACAGCTGATTCCTTACAATGTCAGTGACCACAAGTGGAAAGTCACTCTTCCCACAGTCCTAGTCCTGCCACTCAGGGGACCAGGCTAACAAAAGCCTCATGGATGTGAGCTCTGCAGAGAGGGGACAGCAGAGGGGTCTCTGGGCTGCAGGCTTGGTTTCTGCCCTGGCCTGAGAGAAGAGGAACAGCCCCAGGTTTGTCCTTGGGTGCTGAGTGGCAGAGGAGGTGTCCGGGACGCCCAGCAGCTTGCCCTCGGCATGGCCACAAAGGGCAGGGACAGCCCCTGGGCACAGGGACTGCCTTGGGGCCAGCACCCCAAAGGACTTTGGGCCAGCACCCCAAAAATCTTCCTCCCAAGGACACTGGGCAGACAGGGGGTGGCTGGGGCTGTACAGGGGGGCCCCGTCACCCCCATGTCACAGTGCTACCACACGGCAACGCAGATGTCATAATGCCCTGGGCAGGATAAAAGGGAGCATCTGCCTGTCCCACTGACAAAGCTGGCCTGAGGGCAGCCCCAAGACATCCAAGAGAAAGGCCTTGAGGAACCGGTGGAATTCCCTGGGAGGGGCTGAGGGAGGACGGCTGCAGACATGATATAAGCCCATCTGATGGATGGATGGAAATCCTTTTCAGGTGGAGGGCCATGGCAAGACCAACGAAATGCCATCTTGAGGAGCACTGCAGAGCCGTAGGAAATGGGGATGCAGAGAAGTTGCAAGGGGTCCCAGTGCTTTGGAGGCACCCACTGGTGTCCTGCCAGGCGCGGGAAGGATTCTTGCTCCCAAGGGGAATCAAGGTAGGGGCATTTGGTCACTCTCGGAAGCCCCTGAGATGGCTCCAGGCTGAGGCATAATAGGGCTTGGGTGTCTCCGGGGAGGCGGGACCAGCCTGTGGGACGAGGAGGCAGGTCTTGCTCACATGCTCAGGGAACAGCCCAGCGACAGCACCAGCTGGGCTCAGGAAGGAATTTTCCCCCGTGGCACATTGCCACTGCTCCCCGGGGGTTTTTTTGCCTTCCTCTGCAGCATCGAGCATGACCACTTGTCAGGGTCCCCCGCTCCCTTTGGCCTCCAGGCTTCCTGCCTGCTGCTCCTGCACACCAAGGTGGCCTCTCCTGCCCCGCAGCTGGGGGGAGGAAGGCTTTTTTTGCCCCTGGGGTGGCCTAGCAAGCGTACTGGGGGTTTTTTTTGCCTTCCTCTGCAGCACTGAGCACGGCCCCTTAAAGGCCAGGACTCTTTTGGGCCAGGAGCCTGCTGCTCCTGCTGTACAAAGGGGGCCCTGGTGCCCCGCATGCGGGGGGAGGAAGCTTTCTAGACTCACAGGCGGGCCCCCAGGCTGGCCCCCGGGGCTGCTGCTTCTCCTCTCTAGCACTGAGCACAGCCCCTGCTCAGGGCTCCTCGGGGCCCTTTGGCCTGGGCTCTTGCCCGCTGCTCTGGCACCTCTCGGCCACCACTCCTGCCCTGCCTCTCTTGACCTCTCTTGCCCATTGCAAGCTTGGAGCGGGAGGCAGCTCTGCTCTTCCCTTGGCTCCCTCTCCCCAGGGCTTCTGCCTTAGGCAAAAGGATATCTGCTGGAAATACAACACCCAGCTTGGAAATATCTTGGAAATACAACTCTGCTGGCAAGGCCGCCGGCCTTGGGGCACCCTCCCTCCACACCTGGAGGTTTTGCCACTTGCCCACTTGCCTGGGCACTTGCCCGCTCTCCCTGCCTGCAATACAAGCCCAGCGCAGGCACTACAGCGCTTTGCAGCCAGCACTGGACAAGGAGCACAGCGGCAGAGGAGACACTTTTGGAAGGCACAAAGTGGGACTCTCTTTGCTACGCATCCTACTTTGGAAAATACCTCTTGCTACCACTCACCTCCTCTTCTTCTTGGCTCTGCTCAGTCCTCATCCTCCTCCTTCACCTTTTCACTCTTCAGGAGACAGGGGCTGCTTGGCCTGTAGTCTTCCTTCTACTTTCCCTGGCTCGGGGGCTTCCCTTTGCCAGACAGGATGGCTTTCCAAGCTCAACTGAAGAATGCATCAGCCTGCTCCTGGCTCTACACGCGCCTTCTCTTAGGGCTTCTGAGCATCACCTCTGAAACAGATTCAGAAATAGAACCTCAAGTGACAGAAAACAAACTATAAAAATAACAGCCCATTTCTGCTTGTAACTTTTTTTGGGAATGGATGGCATACCTGGGGCTGGTTTTACTGGGGCTGTGCTGGGCTTGGCTGGCAGGGCTTGGCTGGCTTACCTTTGGCTGGGCTGGGTTGCACTGCGCTGGGCTGGGCTGGCTTACGTGGTGCTGGGATGGGCTGAATTACCTTGGACTGGGCTGGGCTGGGCTGACTTACCTGGGGCTGGGTTGGGCTAGGCTGCACTACCTGGATCTGGACTGGGCTGGTTTACATGGGGCTGGGCTGCCTTACCTGGGGCGGAGCTGGGCTGGGCTGTCTTTCTTGGTCCTTGGCGGGACTGGGCTGGCTTATCTGGGGCTGTGCTGGTCTGGCCTACGTGGGGCTGTGCTGGGCTGGACTGGGCTGGGCTGGCTTACCTAGGGTTGGGTTGGACTGAGCTCACTTATCTGGGGCGGGGCTGGGCTGGGCTGCCTTACCTGGGGCAGGTCTGGTCTGCCTTACCTGGGGCTGGGCTGGGCTGCTGTCCTGGGTTTGGCAGGGATAGGCTTAATTCTCCCCAGGACCTAGCAGAGACAGGTATTCTATCCCATGTGGGCCATGCCCAGCAGGTAGCCGGAGCTCCCAGGGAAGGGGAGGGACAGGAAGTCTTGGGGGGGAAGAGGAAGTCACCCCCCCCCCCGGGGGAGTGGTCAGCAAGCGGTGGTATTCTAATCGTGGTTGTATGTTCCTCTGTTAGTGTTATTTTTGTTGTTGTTTCTTGCTCCCATTGCTGTTCTGTTAAATTGCCTTTGTCTCAACCCACGAGTTTTGCCTTTTTCTTCCAATTTTCCCCTCATGGCCGGCTGGTGGTGGGGGCTCCGGTCTGCGCGAGTGGCTGCCGCGTGGTTCTTTGTTGCCATCTGAGGGCAAACCACGACAGTCCTTTTTGGCGCCCAACATGGGGCACTCGGAGGGTTGAGATAATGACAGATCTGACCAGAGCGTGTTAAAAGGAATTTATTATTTGTATTTATTGTATTAGTTGCTGGGCACAATGTTGCTTCGTTCATTTTCATGGCTGTTATGTGAACTCTTACATGCTCTACATACTCCCCGTGAAGATGTTTATCACCTCTGGGAGAGGGATCAGGATTATAATTTTGCTGTCCTGTGTGATACCAACTTATGATAATATCACTGTTCAGATGGTTATGTTGGGGTGTTTATTTGGCACTGTTTTCCTGCCCATATCTCAGGGAATTTATTAATAAACACACTGAGTCTATGGGGGAAGCAGCGGGGGGGATACTTTCCCCAGCTCTTTCACCTCCCTTTTCTCTTTCATGCTGGGTATGCCAGTTTTTGAGAATTTTGAATACTCTTGGGACATGCAAACCAGCTTTGTCCTATTGCTATGTCTCCTGAATGTGTTTCAGTTTTTGTTTAGGGTTAAGCAACTATTTAAGACTACCACCCAGATACCTGCCCCGAGGCTGGAGTCATGGGTGGCATGGCATGTGGGAGAACATGGGCAGATATCTAGAGAGTTTTTCACCTGCAATGGTCTGGGATTTCACCACCGAGGAATTACAGGACCCTGATAAAGTGATAGAATATTTGAAAGAAAAATGCTCTGGCTATTCCAGAGAGGCACAACTCACCACATTGTGCTGGGCCCTGGCCAGTATCTACCAAGCATTGTTCAATGTTGCACAGCATCCTCAGGAGGAAGAGATGGAAACCAGGCCAACAGGCAGTGTGGCTGCTGCCACCCCTGCGACAGAGACTGCAGCTACTCCAACCCCAACTGTGGTACTCTGACCAGTATTAGAGGGGCCCTGCGTCCAGCCAGGTGGGGGAAAGGGACAACCAGGTTTATTGGACAGTGTGGATTTGATGGCCTGGCACATCAGACCCACAGGAGTATAGAGCTTTAGGGGACATTGGCGCACAGTGTACCCTAGTACCATCAAGCTATAGAGGGACAGAACCCATTTGTATTTCTGGAGTGACGGGGGATCCCAAGAGTTGACTGTACTGGAAGCTGAAGGGAGCCTAACTGGGAATGAGTGGCAAAAGCATCCCATTGTGACTGGCCCAGATGCTCCATGCATCCTTGGTATAGATT
>JAOXJK010000005.1:15743707-15762288 GCA_025774025.1 Xenus cinereus | reverse complement strand
TCTCCAACTCCCTGAAAGGAGGGTGTAGCCGGGGGGGTCGGTCTCTTCTCCCAAGTCACAGGCGATGGGACAAGAGGAAATGGCCTCAAGTTGCATCAGGGGAGGTTTAGGACGGATATTAGGAAAAATTTCTTCATGGAAATGGTTGTCAAACATTGGAATGGGCTGCCTGTGGAAGTGGTGGAGTTACCATCCCTGGAGGTATTTAAAAGCCAGGCAGACGTGTTGCTGAGGGACATGGGTTAGTGGTTTTTTTGGGCAGTGTCAGGTTAATGGTTGGACTTGATGATCTGGAAGGTCTCTTCCTACCTGAAAATTCTATGATTCTAAGGAGAGAAGGGATCCCCAGAGAGCAGTCAAGAAGAGCAGCAACTGGATTTTCAGGTGGAGTTCCCGGAAAACATCTTCTCTGCTATGGCAGGGAGTGCCCAACACTTCTCATCTATAACTGCATGCTGCTCCTCAGCATCTTCTCAACCAGCCTTTTAGCCACTACTCTTACGATGCTACTCAGAATATGCATTTCTCAGGGGGAGGTGCGGCTTCGTGATCAGGTAGAAGAGGACCCAGAGAGCCAGAGCCCTGGGAAGAACACAAGAGATCAAGGCATTAGGACATGCCCCCTGCTCTAGCTCCTGGACTTCCACAAATGACTAACAAAAAGAGGTGTCCAGGTTTGCAGGAGCCTTAACTTTCTCTTTGCACTAGACAGTTAGTCCACAAACTGCAGAAGCAACCAAATACCCAGGCCATAAGGAACCTCCTCCCTGCAAGCTCCAGGAGGACCCAGGTGCTTGGGACTCCTTTGACCCCCCCACTTTCCTCTTACCCATGGGAGGACAAAGGCATGAAAGGTCAATGCATCCCCTTCCTGCTCTAACCTCAAGCTTCCCACCCAGCTGGCAGGAGAACCCCGAGCCCAGAGCACAGCTACCCACAGAGGAATCCTGTGATGGACCCCGTGGAGGACCCCAACTTCCATACTCCCACACCAATCTCCAGGGGAAGCCACAGCTTTGATGCCTGTCCTGCTTAAAGAGGACAGGTGCCACCGGGGCAGAAGGCCGCTACTTCACCTGCCTCTTGAGCCCCCATGCTGCCCTTGACATCACCTCATCACCCTTGTACTTGACTTATGAGGCAGTGTTTTGGTAGCAGCAGGACTGCAGGAGTGGCTTCCGTGAGAAGACACCAGAAGCTGTCCCCGTGTTGGCCAGAGACAGTTGCAGCCAGCTTCAAGATGGACCTGCCACTGGCCAAAGGTGAGGGAAGCAGCAATGTCAGTAGCGCCTCTGGGATAATGTGTGAGAAGGGGTCAAAACTGCTGTGCAACAGCAGCTGGGAGGGAGGAGTGAGAATATGTGAGAGGAACAACAGTGAAGAAGGAAGTGGAGGAGGTGTTCCAGACGGTGGAGCACAGATTCCCCTGCAGCACGTGGTGAAGACCATGGTGACACAGGTTGCTGTCCTGTAGCCCATGTAGGACCCCACACCACAGCAGCTGGAGAAGCCCTGAAGGCAGCTGTAGCCCATGAAAAGCCCACACGGAAGCAGGCTCCTGGCAGGGGCTGCAGCCTGTAGATAGGAGTCCACACAGAAGCAGGTGTTCTGGCAGGACTTATGGCCCCGTGGAGGACCCATGCTGGAGCAGTCTCTTCCTGAAGGACCGCACCCCATGTGAAGGACCCATGCTGGAGCAGATCTTGAAGAACTGGAGCCCATGGGAAGGAGCCATATTGGAGAAGTTAGTGCAGGACAGTCTCCCGTGGGAGGGACCCCACGCTGGAGCAGGGGAACAGCATGAGGAGGAAGGAGCAGCAGAGACAAAGTGTTATGAACTGACCTCAACCCACATTCTCCATTCCCCTATGCTGCTCGGAGGGAGGAGGTAGAAGAGTTGGGTGTGAAGTTGATCCTGGGAAGAAGGGAGGTGTGGGGGGACGGTGGTGTTAGGTTTGTTCTTATTTCTCATTATCCTACTCTTGTTTAATTGGCAATAAATTAATTTTCCCAAGCTGAGTCTGTTTTGCCTGTGACAGTAACTGGTGAGTGATGTCCCTGTCCTTATCATGACCCATGAGACTTTCATCATATTTCTCCCCCTGTCCTGTCAAAGAGCGGGAGTGATAGAGTGGCTTGTTGGGCACCTGGTGGCTAGCCAAGGTCAACCCACCACAGTCTTCTAAATCCCTTAGAATCCTAGAATCATAGAATCATTTGGGGTTGGAAGTCCAACCCCCCCAGAGGTCCCTTCATCACCACCTTCACCTTCCACACACCCCCAGTCACACACACACCCATGGCCTCTCCACGTCCCCTGACCACACTGTTAGTGAAAAGTCTACCAGCACTGCAACATTTAGTATTATACTTTATTTCCTCCCGCTGCAGGGCTCGACAGTTTGAAATTGCCTGCGGCAGGCCTATGGCAAGTCCATGACAGATACTATGGTGGGTCCATGGTGGTTCTGTGGCTCAGCTGCCAGTGCCTCCTCTGTGGGGACATCTTCACATTCTGCCCAGGTGGTCCTGTAGCCTCCCCAGCACTCCCTGCACCCGCTTCAGTACCTCCTCCTCATCCACACTGCCGAAGGCCTCGCTGGGGATGACAGGGAAGGGGTGGCAACTCGGGTACTGTGTGGCCTTGCCATCAACACCACAGCCACACAACGCCTCCACCTCCTGTGCCAGGCCTCTCAGCTTTGGCTCCACTGCCTCCAGCCGTTGCGCCAGCCCCACCAGCTCCACTGGAGGCTCAAAGGCCTCAGCATGGCAAAGCGCAGCAGCCACCAGCGCCTTCTCCAGGGCTTGGTGCACCTTGAAGAGGACCCAGTTGGGACAGCAGCACCTGATGTCGTTGCGGGCTGCCTGCAGGTCACTCTCAGCCTGCCGCAGCCACCGCTGTGCCTCTGGGATGGATGGAGTCAGGGTCCTGGCCTCCTTGTTGCACAAACAGGAGCCATGGCCATGGCTCGCAGTGTTGTGCTGGAAGCAGAGGCCCTGCTGCCCCAAGGTTGCCAGGCTGTTGCTATTCACCTCTGGCATCAGGCTGTATTGGTCCTTCCATGGCTTGCCCTTTGCCACAGCCTCCTCCTGCAGCTTCTTTTCCAGCTCTGGCTCCAGCGCACCCACCAGTGGCACATCATTCTCCTCCAGAACAAAGTTCACGTCGCATGGCTCCTGGCAGACCAGCATTTCACGCAGCACTGACAAGGCGGGTGCCTCCAGCTGTCTACCCAGGATGACATTGATCTCCTGCGCCAGTGTCTCCAGGACTCTCAGCTGGTGCCGGTCCAGCACCGTATCCATGTGCCGGATGTAGAGGAGCCGCTGGGCACCACCAGCCAGGCACACATGGACGACCCGTGGCTGGGAGCTGCCCTCCACCTTTGCACCATGGTAGATCAGCACAGTGCGGATGTCCGTGCAGCACTGCACTTTCAGCTGCTCCCCTGTAAAGCCGACATCCCCCTCCATTCTCACCATAGACCTGTGGCTCTGCCACTGGAGCAGGGCCTCCAGCCCTATCCTAAACCACGGTGACACCAGGAGGGTCTGCAGACGCCTCTGCCCAGGGCAGCGAGAACCGTAGCGACAGAGTCGCAGGCTGCCCTCCTCCAGCTGCTGCTCTGTCACCTCTGAGAGCGCCTGCGGCCGCAGGTGCTGTGGCAACTTTTGCAGCAGCCACCAGGTGTTACACCTGGACTCTGGCAGCTCAGCCATAAAGACAAAGGTCTTCTCCAAGACCTTAGAGGTACTTGAGGACACGCAGTCATTGAAGTACAGCTTGTGGGCTGGCTCTAGGCGGTCAGCAGTGGTCAGCAAGTACAGATCAGCCACAGTGGAGGAATCAGGGGGCTCCCGTGCATCCTGCAGCAGCTGGAAGAAGTACCGTGTGGCCAGCAGGGCTGTCTTCTTCTGGATAGTATCGAGGGTCCCACTGACACGGCTCTCCTGGTGGATTTGGGCCAGGACGTAACTGTAGTGAGTCAGTGTGGGACGCGGGACCACCCCAAGGTGTTGCAGGAGGTCTGCATAGGCAATCATGCAGGGGTCGGGCTTGAGGAGATAGGGGTAGAAGTCAGCCTCGTCCGGCAGCGATAGCACTACTTGCCGTGGCATGGTCATTTTCCCAGACTTGGCTAGCACCACCGGCAGCTCAGCCAGGCGGCCTGCATCCACCTCCTCCAGACGGGTCTGCAAGAAGCTGTACACCTTCTGGAGCACACTGGCCCGTATGTTCACCTTCTGTTGCGTCTGGCAGGCTGCCCTACACACCTGCTGCAGGTTAGCCACCACCCAGGCGGTGGGTATCTCTACAAGGACTCCTATGGCCTTCAGAAGGTTCTTCTGGAGTTTCAAGGACTTTGGCAGGATGGTGGCTGTCGTCCACAGGAGCTCAGCCACATCTTCTTGGCAGTGGTAAACGCTGCCCTTCAGGGCCACGGGCTTAGTGCAGGCTGCAAAAGGGGGGTGGAGTTTTATCAAGTCACGGGGAATGTCCAGTGGAGGCAGGAAGCGGATTGAGGCGATTTTCCACAGGAAATTCTTTGACGAGGGAAGTATGTCACCCAACAGTATGCGCAGCATCTCCTCCTGCCGCTCCAGCAGATCTGCAGTGTGGCACCTCGCCTGAGTGGCTTCACGCTCTATCTGCAGGGCCAGTGCCACAAAATCCTCCTCAGAGAGGCAGGTGCAGACACCTACCTGAAGGAGGAACTCCATAGCAGCTGTCTCCTTGCAACGTAGCTCCGCAAAGAAAGACTCAGGCACAAAGCGGTGTTGGAGCCGCAGAATGCAGAAGGAGGGCGTTTTGTTGTAGAAGTAGGAGGCCAGGCGTGGCACACCATCAGCATCGGGTATAAAGGCCACAGTCTTAAAAGCTGCCACAACATCTTCCGTGAACTCATCATCATGGATGGTTTGCAGAGCAAAGAACAAGCGCAGAGCTTCCATATGCTTTCGTGCTGTGAGCTGGGACAGTCGGGGCAGCACCAGGGTCTTGAAGAGCTTCCGGCCATCTGTGAGCTCCCACTTCAAATCCTTGGCCATGTCCTGGTGGATCTCGTCTGCTGTGAGCAGCAGTATGTCCTTCTCCAGGCTGTACAGGGCTTCTGCACCTTGAGGCAGTTCTGGGCACTGTTGGCTGAGCACCAGCACCTTGCAGTAGGGTGCCACAGCTACGTAGTCCCCACCATACTTCCGGAAGAGAGGCAGCAGCCGGAGCTGATCCCGTGCCACCGAATCAAGTTTTCCCTGCACAGAGCGCAGCAGGCAATTCACATCCTGCTTTTCTAAGTCCTTCCAGTGGAGATGATCTCTGGTGTCCGCCAGCTGGGCCAGCACAGCCCTGGGCTCTGTGGCCTTCAGTGTCCTTGCGTTCAGGCAGTGGAAGGCAAAGAGGTCAGGCAGCAGGGACTTCTGGAGCACAGGGATGCCCAGTTTGTGCAGCACCTTGTCCATGTCCGTCTCACACTGATGAAGAACTTTGGGGAGGGAGGACAGTGGCAGTAGGGGCTTCAAGCCTGTCTTACTATGCTGAACAGGCAGCACCACCATATCCTGGAAATGATCCATGAATGACTTCATGTTTGCCTCCATATCCACCTTTTTATTCGCATTCCTGTAGACCACAGTGCTGAAGAACACCCACAGTTTCTTGATCCACTCTGGCCCTCCTGTGGTCCAGTTCATCTGACCCAGTGCCTCCTGGATGAATGGTTTGGCCTCCAGGAGGCTGAGCTCCTTCACAAAATCAGGCAGGACCGAATGAGGAATGGACTTGTGGGCAAAGTGGTGGCAGTGGCGGGGAAAGAGGTGGGCAAACGTGTTGTGAAAGACTGGGTGCTGGATGCTGAGAGCATTCAGGCAGCCATCTTCTGTGACCAGCAAGGGCAGACCTTCCAATTCTTCCTTGGCCACACTTCCCCGCTCCAGGCACCTTTGCAACAGGACAGAGCAGCTCTCTGGGGTCCCCAGGGGTGTCTTAGCCAGCACAGATGGCACGGGGAGTGCCAGGGCCTTGAGGAACCTCCGGAGGGAGGCTGGCTGAAAGGTTACAGCCTCCACCTGGGCTGCAACAAACTCCTCATAGATCTCCTGCAGATCAGTGAATGGTGGCACCAGGTTCATGTTCAGGCGCTGCAGCACCTCCTGGAGATATGGCTTGGGCTTCTCCATGAGGAAGTATGGCTCTGTTAGCACATCCCCTCCACCTGGAGATGCCCAGGTCATTGTCACCATGTGGTCAGAGGGCTTCACGTGGTACACAGGCACCAGGGGCAGGCGTGCGTGACTGAGGTGCCTATAGACGTCCCTCACCATGTCCTGAAAGGTGGGTGTCACAGCACCCTTTCCCACAGCAGGGAAGAACTGGAGGTAGCGAGAGGCCAGGTGCTGCTGGCAGTCCGTCAGGCTTTTGAACTGGAGCCCTTCAGGCCCCAGGGCTTTCCACTGCCTGGTGAGAAAGGCACAGTACAGCGGAGCCACTAAGTGCCGGAGCAAGAAGGAATTCCAGGCTGCCTCTCTGCTGCCTTTGTCCTGGCGGAGATTGCGTCTGGCCGCATCCACAGAGAAGTTGGCATTGATGTGTACAGGCAGCCCTGTGGTCAGCGGCAGTGGGAGGGTGCAGAAAGCCTTGCCCATGACTAAGCGAGCTAAGCCCAATGGCTTCAGACAGCCAGCCACAGCCCCATAGGGCAGCCGCCCACGCACCGGGGACTCCTCAGCCCCCTCCTGAACCCCAATTTGGGAGATCACCCTCCACACAGTGCTGGCCCCGGCCTTGCTGGTTTTGATTGTCATGATATAGGAGACAGAAGTGGAGCTGTTCCCATCTGTGGTTTGGCTCAGTCTTGCTTGAAAATCCCGTCTCAGCTCTGCATCACCATCTGTCAGCTCTGTGGCCACACGCAGCTTCTCCAACATCTGCTTCCCATCTGGGGGGATCTCAGAGAAGACCACAGTGCGGAGGTGCCGGAGGAAGAGCACCAATTCCTCACCTTTCTCAGCCAGTACTGTCTCCATGTCCCTGATGTCTTCATCCCGCACAGCCATGGAGGACACCCTGGAGTTGGCAGCCCCAGCTGCAGTGCGGAGGGGCAGCCGGAAAAGGACACCCTGGTTCAGGTTGAAGAGGGAGGGTAGAAAGGTGCCATAAATGTCTGGAAAGGTCCTCTTGAATTCAGGGTTGACAGCAAACATCCCACCAGGACTCTCAGTTGTGGCTATGGGCACGTACCATTGATGGGGATCAAAGACACACAGGGCACTGTCTCCAGTAAGGAAGGCTGGGCAGTCAGTAAAGTGGAAGACAGTGCTGAAGCCAAGGCCATATCTGCCTGTGACATCCTGCCGGCCTTGCTTGCCACCCACCCCCAGACACTGAATACCTTCAATGTCCTGCTGCTGGAAGGGGCTGTCACTGTAGATGCAGAGGGCAGGGCCCTGCAGGTCATTCCACTTCTCACTGAAGGTGGTACGGGCTGGGTGCTGCCGGCGGTCCCACACGAAGTGCACAAGCCGTGCACCAGCATCATCTGCATTTTGAAGCAACTCTGTCACCATATCACGACTGCATGCTGGGTACTCAGCCAAGATGTTCTTCAGACGTGTAGTCAAGTCTTCGTGGGCACCAAATGGCTGCGCCCAGAAGCTAAGATCGGCAGTGGGCAGTCGGCTCCTCTCCACGGCCCGGTGACGTGTGGTAGGCACCCCACAGCGCAGGGCTGTGACTCGGGACAGCTTTTCATGGCACAGCAGGACGTCTTTGTCCAATGGCAGCCATGGTGTATCATTGAAGTGGAGCCTGTCCTGTGGATGCAAAATGCCCTCCTGGTCAGGTAGAAAGAGTTGCTGGATCTGGTAGGCATCTGGCTCTTTGTCGTCTGCCATCAAGCCACAAGACACCAGCCGCAAGGCCAGATCCAGCTCCGCGGTGGGCAGCCGCTCTCCAGCATGCATCTTTGCCAGGCTGCAGAGCACTTGGGCATAATCATCCCAGGTGAACATGTGGCGCAGCCCCACACACTCCCAGAGTTTTTTGTAGGACTGGTACTGCTCTGGAAGCTGGTGAAGATATGGGCTGGCCTCAAACAACAGCTTCCGAGCTACAGCCATGACCGGCATAAAGCGGGAGCCCACCAAGATGAAGGGCTCCTCCTGGGACACTGCAGAAGCCACTTCATCCCAGATGGAGTGATCTCTCTGGATCAGCGTGTTCAGGTATGTGTAGCAGCGGCAGGTGCTGGCCTGTAGGTTCTCCAAAGGGAGAGCATTGGAGTTACCGCTCAGTGCCTGCAGCTGCTGGAGGACTGTAGCTGCTGGCGGCTGCCGGTCCAGCCCCAGGAAGGATGCAACGTCCTCAGGGAGGCTGAATTTTTCCCCCAGCACTTTAGGATCCAAGATAGGGTGGATGAATCCCACTAGTGGGGCATCGAGGTGATGGTAGAGCTGGGCAGCCGGCAACAGCACGTGTTCGCCAGTGGGCAGTGTTCCAGGGAGGAAGGGGACAGTCTGGAAAGCTGCCTGCACGGTGTTGTTCACCCTCTCCTTCAGTGCATTCTGAAGCAGCTCAAGGATGCAGGCAGCCCTGCGGCAGCCCTGGGCACGGTCCTCGGTCCAGAGAAGCTGCACTGTCTTTGCCCTCTCCAGCAGCTCTGGCAGGGTCACTGCGTCCTTAACCATGCCCAGCCTCTCCAGTTGGCTTAGTCTCTCCGCAGAAAGGAAGGCATCCCCAGTGGGAAAGCGCCCATCCTTAGGGTCATAAAGAGAGGCAGTGCGGCCTCTGGGATGCACCAGGCAACTGATGAGCTGCAGGTGGCCATGAGGGGTGGCAGGAATGCAGGGCACTGTCTGCAGCACTTTGTTCACGTCATCATGGGACATATCCAACGCGTGGAGAAGCAGCACATCCCGGTCAACAACAGAGAGCTCTTTCAAGTTGGGAAGCACAAGCTCGCAGTAGAAGCGGGGCCAGTCATAGCTGCCGGCATCCACTGCCTTCCCGAGGCCCCTCCGCACTTTCTCTGGCAAGGCCACAGGTAACAAGGGATGGGGTAAGGTGTTGGCAAAGACACGTTTCGCCAGGGCACCCAGCGTGGGGTGTCTGATCACAGCCTGGTGCAGGAAGCGGGCGTCCCGCAGCGAGCACCATGAGCAGCCATCAGAAAAGAGCCTGGGGCCATCCCTGGATGCCACAGCCTGGTAGAAACCAGTCACAGCCTCCGTAAAGGGGTAACGGGCGGTGTTGGTGTCCGGCCAGAAGACATGATATTCATAGCTCTCCAACTCCCCTGCCTCGTGCATGGTGCGGAGGTGGTCCAGTGCCCGGAGCCAGGCAGCTGGCACGGCATTGCGGAGCAGCACCCGGTTCCACTCACCCCGCTCCGCCGTGTCCCACAGCCCCTTGCGGTTTGAGAGGATGCTGAAGGCCCCATGCACATGGATTGGCAGCCCTGAGGCAACTGGCATGGGAAGGTGGCAGAAGACTTGCCCCTCCTCGGCCTCCAGATGCGGCACCCACTTGCCACCTGCAGTACGGGCAAGGGGAAGGGCCACACCAGCCACGGGAGGCAGAGGACGGAGCCCTGCGTTTGTGTTCCGGTGAAACAGTTCCAGCAACTCCCCATCACCCTGACACACCAAAACTAGGTAGTGCCACGTGGTCTTGGATGTCTCCTCACAGGCTCTGAGCTTCTCGATGACTGCCCAGCTTGGGGGGTCCCCAGGGGGCCCCAAGTCTCGGATCTCTTTTCGCCGCAGCGTGGCCACAGGCACGGTATCCTCTGCAGAGGTGGCTGTCTCTGGCAGCATCTCCAGGGACATCTCCCTCACCCCCCGCAGGAAGAGCAGCAGGAGCCGGTTAGAGCCAAGGAAGCTGGTGCCAAGGGACTTGATGCGCTCTGTACCAAAGGCCTCTGAGCAAACCTGGGATGTCACGGCTTCCTCTTCGGTGCGGAAAGGCAGGCGGAAAAGGCTCCCTGGAAAGGGTCCTGTCACAGGCAGGCGGCACCCAAAGATACCATGGTAAGGCCAGAACTGCTCAGCAAAGGCACGGAGGATGCGTGGTCGGCTGGAGAAGTCCAGGCGGATGCCAGGGCTGCCAGCCCTGGCCACGTGCTTGCTCAGATGGGTGCCATTGGGATCAAAGATGAGCAGTGTCTCCCCACTCAGCACTGCTGGAACGTCTGTGACACGGTAGACAGAGCTGAAGCCCAGCCCAAAGCGCCCAATCTGGCCTGCCTGGCCCTCCTTCGTAGCAGCCCCAACCCGTGTGATGTTTCGGAAGTCATCCTCCGTGAACAAGGCATTGTTGTAGGCCCAGAGGGCTGGGCCGTGGCAGGCAGCCATGCCGGGGTCTAGCAGCCCAGAGGTGGCCTTTCTGCGGCATCGGAGGTCCAGGAGGAAGCGGCACACAGTAGCTCCAGCATCCTCTGCATTCTGGACCATCTCTGTGAAGATGTCGCCCTCCTCGCCATACTCCCGGAGGATGTTGCGAAGCCGTAAGGTGATGGGTTCCGAGGGGCCGCAGGCTGTGAATGGCTCCAGCCCCAGCACCCGCGTACTGAGCAGCTCTGTGCCGAGGAATATGGCCGTGCTGGATGGCACTGCCTCATGCACCACCTCCTGTACATCCTCCTCTGCCTCCAGCTCCATGTCCAGGTACACTGTAGAGGCAGCCGGGCGCAGGGCAAATCCCGAGCCCTCCGGGACCCTCACAGGAAGGGGAACCGTGCCCTCACCCTGGTGCCCCCGGCTCTTAAGCCACTCCAGGATGGCTACAGCCACCTGTAGCTCTGCTGCCGTGCCAGCTCTGGAGCTGCGTGCATCGATGTCCTGCCCCAGGCAGCGCAGGGCTGCAACCACCCTCTCCTCACTCACCTTCGCCTCCACTCCCCAGGCCCTGAAGAGGCTGCTGTAGGGCAGAAAGTCAGGGGGCACCCGGGGCACCAGCGCTGCCAGCTCCAGCTCCTCCGGATAGCCCAGCACAGCATCACACGGCAGGACAAACCCAGTCCCAGTCCACACCACAGCATCAGCCGGGGCAGTCCCAAAGGTCTTCAAGTTTTCCTGCATGTGCCAGTAGACAGGCCGGAGTGTGGGACCTACCTCGCTCATGTCCCTGCACCCTGCCAGCTCCCTCAGCTGCTCCCACACTCTCTCTGGTGGTGGGGTCTGGCTCAGCCCCAGTTTCTTCTCTGCCTCTGGCACAAAGGCGTCAGTCAGGTGCATGGCAAGCCCCACCAGTGGCTGGTACTGGGTGGACCGCAGCTCCTTGGGGGGCAGGAAGGGCTGCCCCGGCTTCCCAGTGCACTTGGAACGAGGCACCCATGGAAGGGCCTGGAGCTGCCTAAGCTCTGCAGCGGTGAAGCCAGCCAGTGCCTTGGGGCAGTTGCAGATCTTGATCAGTGCCTGCGCCCTGTCCAGAGCCGCTGTGTCACCCTGACTCACGCTTGCTGCAGCCTCTAGGATGTCCGAAGGCAACAGGCACCCCTCGCCGTGCCGCAAACCCAGGGCTCTCAAGGCACGGAGGACAGGAGGGCTGTGGAAGGCAGCAGGAGGAAAGTGCTCAGGGCCCAGCAGTGCCTGCAAAGTGCTCTCGCAGGGGTCGTAGAGGTCCTGTGGGCGCCTGGGGCCCTTGGGGGTCTCCAGAAAGGCCAGCGTGCTGCAGGCCTGCTGGAGCGGGGGGCTCTGTGCAAAGAGGACATCTCCGTGCTGCAGCACCCAGAGCAGCAGAGCCTGTGTCTCCGCCGGCCGCCCGGCATAGGCACCACAGGCCACGGCTCTGGTGGCCTCCAGCGCCACGTGGGCTGCACTGATGAGGGACCTCTGGAGCCTCTCCAGGAGCCGCCGGTCAGCTTCATCCCGGCACTGCAACATGGCCTTTGGCAGCACCACGTCTCTGGGCAGCTCCACCTGTGGCTCCAGCGCTGGGGTGTCACCGGCCGGTACCAGCTCCGTGGGCTGCGGGGCGGCCAAGCAGGGCAGTGGGCTGAAGAGGGGCAGAGCAGCCAGTGTGGCCCTGTCCTGCTCCGTCAGGGATGGGATGTCTGCCAGGTAGAGCCGGAGGGTGTCCACATCCGCAGCAGGCAGTGTGGCCAGGCGGGAGGCCACAGCTGCAGCCTCCTGCCTGCCCAGGGCCCGCAAGGCATTCAGGGGGGATGGAGGCAGGACATAGCGGGACAGGCAGCGGTGCCACGTGCCTGGCGGCACCACGGGGCAACCCAGGACCTCCAGGACAGAGGCCACAGCAGGTGGCAGGCACTGGTCCTCCCATGTCTGGAAGATAAGTCCGGACTGGGGTATCAGGGGAGCCAGACGGATGCTGGGGGCAGTCAGTGGGGACAGAGGGATGAGAGGGAGCCCCTCCAGAGGGCCCAGCTCTTCCACATGGTGAGCCAGGAATTGCCACAGGGCTGGCAACCAGGAGGCTGGGGGCTGAGGGGGACCATCGGCTGGGCACCAGGTGGCTGGGCTTGAAGACAGGGACGTCCAGGTGGAGGGCAGAGCCAAGCGTAGGGTCTGGGCAGTCATGGCTGGGTCCAGCAGAACCAGGTTGGGGAAGAGACCTGTGTGCAGGAGGCAGAGGCTGAACAAAGAGTACGTGGGACCTGGGACACAGCGGGAGCCCAGGATATGGGGGAAAGAACCTGAGAGCTGCAGGGCATGGGAGGACACCCCATACTGGGGATGGAGGGACAGTGGATACTCTGAACAGGAGGAACCTCTGACTGGTAGGGATAGAGGAGATCTGAGAGAGACAGAGGTGTTACGGGGACCGGTATTGGGGGACACAGAGGTCCTCAGATGGGAACACAGGGAGACCCAGGATCCAAGGGAGCACGGAAGGGATGGAGGAATGTGGGAACAGCAAGGACAAGGGAGTCCCCAGAGACACGGGGAGGTGCAGGATAGGAGAGGTGGTTCTGGGCTCATACAATGCACCCCAGACCGGAGAGAGACAGTGAGACTTGGGAGCTACAGTGCTGCCAAATGGATGGGGGAAGCCCAGAGAGGGACATCAGACAGGGACCAGGGACCTCAGGTGTGTACAGGGAGTATCACCATGGTACCGGGGTACATTGGGGCTGCAGAGGAGCCCAAGGGTGTACAAGGATGCTGGGGGGTGTTGGGGTTTAGAGGGTGATCAGGGGACCCCAAGGTGGCCCAGGTACCCCCATCTCTTACCTGCCTTGGCAACACCTCGCAGGAGGCTGTCCAAGCCTGGCTCCAGGTCCAAGGGCAGGAAGGACCCAGCCAAGCCGGGCAGGAGCTCCCTGTGGGGACAAAAGGAGGTGCTGGAGGTCTAGAAGGATAACGGGGGGCAGGCAGCTTCCTGGGCACCTGGCTCAGCTCCCACTTGGTGAGACCGGGTGAGGAGTGCGGTGAGGTGCCAAAATGTCCAGGTTTGACCCTGGCCCCGCTTTGAGCTCAAGAGCAGGAGCTGTGCCCTGGCAACCGGCTCAGCTGCCCACCCCACAGGGAATGGGGCTGCCTGGGGCCACAGACTCACCTGGGGCAGTCTGACGTGTCCACGTAGACAATGTCTGATGCGGTCCCAAAGGCCACGAAGGCCCCATCGGCACGAGGCAGGAGGGGGAGACCCTGCAGCTCAGCATGGCACCCGTCCCCGGCCACGTAGCGCAGCAGGGAGAGCCGGTCGGCAGCCAGGAAACCAGTGGCCCCATGGCGCCGCAGCACCTCCCGCACGTGGCAGGCTGTGGCCTCCCGCACACCCTGCGCCATCCCCAAAGCCAGCGCCCTCCGGACATGGGCTGGGACCTCAACCACTGGCTCCCCGGCTGCCACCAGCAACGCCTGGACCACTTGCCGTGTGGCCGTGTCCCCTGCAGCCTCTGGCAACAGCACGGCCTCGGGGGCCCGCAGCCGCCCTGTGGCCCCCTGCGTGGCTGGCACCAGGGTGCAGGCAGTGGCCAGCTCCTGGCAGACGTTGGTCACCAAACGGCGGGTGCGGCCAGAGCTCGGTGTACACTCAGGGTCTGGCCAGATGCTGTAGGCATCTGCCCCAGGCAGAGCCGTGGCCACAGCAGCCATGTGGCTGTAGACCCGTGGCAGGAGGCCAAGGAGCAGCAGGGCATTCCAGCGGGCATCCTTCTCACCCTCTTCGCCCTCCTCGGGCCAGCGGAGGTGGCGGCGGTCGTCGGAGAGGGCGAAGGGGGCGTTGGCGTGGACGGGCAGCCCTGTGGCCGTCTCATCTGTGGCTGGCAGGGGAAGGAAGCAGCAGAGCCGGCCTCGACAGGTCCCACGGAGGGGGTGCGCCAGGCTCAGCTCCGGGCAGCACCCCATCCCTGAGCCCAGTGCCACCACCGGCCCCTCCGTGGCCCTGCCTGTGGCCACCAGCCACTCGCTCCCGTCCCCCACCCCATCCCCGCGCAGGGCCATCAGGCACCATGTCAGACTCAGACCCTCATCCCCTGGTGGCCCTGGGACAGGGAGAGGCTGAGGGGATGCCACAAGGGTCCCCATGAGGGTCTGGACCCCATCACGGGTCACGCGGTGCAGGGCCACACGGCGGACATGGCGGAGGAAGAGGAGGGCAAGAGGGGCCTCGGTGAGGAAGGTCTGGAGGAGGGTACGGAGGCGCTCGGGATCGGAGACCCCTGCAGCAATTCCGGAGGGCTGCCGGCGCAGGGGGAAGCGGAAGAGGGTACCCTGGGCAAAGCCACGGTGCTGTCCCACAGCTTCCAGCCCAGCCAAGAAGGGCTCGAAAAGGCCAGGAAAGTCCTGGGCTGCAGAGATGTTCCAGCGGGCACCGGCATTTGGCAGCACCCGGCATTCAGGGTCCAGCACCCCCAAGGATGGGGGGCTCAGCACACCGGGCAGGTCTGGGGACATGGAAACCATGAGGTCACAGGGATGGCACGGCCACCACTGCCTCCCCAGATTATCCGAATGCATCAGTGGCCCAAGTGCCCACCCAGCACCGTCAAGTTCAGCCCCACAGCACCTCCCATGATCCCAAGCCTAATCCTCCCTCAGTTTACCCCTGCAGCCCTGCCCTCCACTGCCACCCAGCCTCCCCCCAGCCTCCCCGTGCTCCAGTTTTCCTCCCTTCAGTCACAGCCCTCCATTTTGCACCCCCTCGGTGCCCCCCCAGCACCCCCCAGCACCCATAGTTCAGTGCCTCCAGTACAACCCCTGTCCCCAGTTCAATTCCAGTTGAGGTCCCTGGTGCTGCTTACCGGTCAGGTGGTAGACAGAGGTGAAGCCCAGGCCGAAGCGTCCCACCGTGCTGGGGTCCTCCCGCTTGTGTGACACCCCTGGGCTCATGAGCCCTGTCCAGTCCCGGGGGGACATCGGGGCGTTATTGTAGGCCAGGAGGGCTGGGCCTGGGGGGGTCCGGACCATGGGTTAGGGGAGACTTGGGATATGTAGGGGGGATTGCGACCCACATTCAGTGTCCCCGCAACCTCAGTCCCCCCTCCAGACCCACAAAAGCCCCCTCAGTGCCTCCAGTACCACTGAGTCATCCCAGTATCCTCAGTGCCCCCAACACATCCCAGAACACCTCATTGGTTCCTGTTTCCCCAGTCCGCTCCGATCTCTCTTCAATTCTTCACCAGTGTCCCCCAGTCCCTCCCAGTATGTGCCGGTGTCACCCCTGCGCTTTGCCCAGTCTCTCCCAGCGCCCGTAGTGCCTCTCACCCTGCGTGCCCTCCAGTCCCCCTCCGGTGACGTCGAACTCCCGCTCGTCAGACACAAACACGACCTCATTAGCGCCGGCATCGTCCGCGTTCTGCACCAGCTCCTGCAGTGGGGGATCAGTGTCTGGACACCTGGGTCCCCCCAGCCCCCAGAGAGAACCACCAACCCGCTCTCCCAACTGGCCAGCAAGGGGCTGGTGCTGGGCAAGGACCCCCACCAAGCTCAGCTGCCTGTGGTCCGTCTGCCCAGCTGGGCAGGAGAGCCCAGGCTGCTGGGTGCCCTGGGGGGTCTCACCTTGAGGATCTGCCCCCCGTCGGGGTACTTCTGCAGGATGTTGTGCAGGTAGTCAAGGAAGGTGGGTGCCCGCTGGCAGAAAGCCTCCCTGCAAAGCAGAGAGAAGGGTCGGTGGGACTGCCCTCCATGGGTAACCAGGACCCTCAGGTCCTCCTCAGATCCCTCAGGATGTCCCCCTCCTTCTGGGGTCAAGCACTCTATTTCCTCCCGGGAGCCATTAAAACAACCACCTCCAAGGACCTCTCCTCCCATCCCCCCACCTCCCCAGGGCCCCCACCATTCCTGGCATCCTCCAGCAACCCTGGAACTGCCCCATACACCCCCTGGCAAGCCCTGAGCCCCCCATAATCCCCACCTCCCTCAGTAACCTGGGCCCCTACACCTGCCAGCAGCCCCCAGTGACCCAAGGAACCCTCCAGCCACCCCCCGTGTCCCCCCATAAAACCCCAGTGCCCTCCACCTCCTCAAGCCCCACTCACACATTTGGCTTCTCGAGGGCCATGACGGACACTGCAGAGGGGATGGCGAGGGGATGCCTCGAGTCACTCCCGAACACCGGGGTCCCCGCCGAGGGGATGTCCCGAGTGGCTCCCGAACACTGGAGACCCCGCCAAGGGGATGCCCCGAGTCGCTCCTGGATGCCGGGGTCCCCGTTGAGGGGATGCCCCGAGTGGCTGCCAAACACCGGGGTCCCCGCCGAGGGGCCGCCCCGAGTGCCTCTCGACCACTGGGGTCCTCGCCGAGTCGCTGCCCCGAGTCGCTCCCGGATGCTGGGGTCCCCGCCGAGGGGATGCCCCGAGTGCCTCTCGACCACCGGTGTCCCCGCCGAGTCGCTGCCTCGAGTGGCTCCCGGATGCCGGGTCCCCTCTGACAGTTCGGGAGCCCTGGCCCCTCCCCCGGAGCCTGCAGTTTCGTTTCCCCGCCGAACACGCCTCTCAGCTCTTTTTTAACCCCAAAATAGCACCTGGGGCGGGTCCATAAGAGCACGGCAGTGGGATGGGGTCCCTTGGGGTACGGCAGTGGGGCAGGGCTATGGGGATATGGCTGTGGTGCAGGTGGCCACGGGGCCATGGCCGTGGGTACACAGCTATGGGGTGATGGAGTTACGTGAGATGAAGCTATGGGGTGGGATGGCCATGACACCATGGCATGTGGGGACATGGAGACATAGCTGTGGGGTGGGATTGCTATGGGTCAGGGAGACACTGGGATGTGCTAGGTGTTGGGGGCACGGAGGACATGGCGGTGGAGTGGGGAGACCATGGGGACATGGAAATGGGGCAGGGAGGATGTGGAGCATGTGTATGGGGTGATGGGTACATGCGGGGCATAGGTGTGGGGTAGGAGGGACTTTGGGACATATCTGTGCGATGGAATTACTGTGGGGAAGGGGGGCCATGGGAACATGGCCAGGGGTTGAAGGGCTGTGGTGGCATTGATGAGAGGGAAGGCTTAGCAAGTCTCTTCCAACTCCCCATGCCCCTGGTCAAAAGGAAACTCTGCGTGACCATGAGCCCACCTGACTCCTTCAAAAAGGTCACCTCTTAGAGGCATGTCTCTGCCTGGTGGACCTGGCAGATCCTGCGTGGCATGTCCCTATGGACAGACAGCATAGGACATCCCCTGTCACAAGAACTGTGTGGGGACAGAGGGAATGGGAGGGTACAAGGACCTGGAGGACAGTAAGAAAGGCGTCTCCAGGGACATAGGCACTGGGGAACAAAGGACGTGGGCTGTCCCTGTCCTGCAGAGTCCCTGAGCCCAGGGGTGGTCAGGAACAGAGGGCCTGGTGAGGTATGGGGCCAGCAAGGATCCATGTTGTAGACTCAGCTGAGCACAGAGCTGGACCTATGGCCATCCATAGGGCTTTCTGGGGTGTGGTAGGACCAGGCATATGTCCAGGTGGGGAATGTGGGATAATACATTTGTCAAAGGTGGGGAGGGACCAAGATGTATCTGGGGCAACACATGGGAACCAGACAGGCGTCCAGGATGATGTAGGACCCGATTGTATGTTTGTGGAGGGCAACTATCTGAGACCAGGGCCTCACAGACCCTCTTCATCCCTCCCTCCCTCCCTCTGTCTCTTTACGATCTCACTGGAGGGTGCTGGCTGCTCGGGCAGGGCATCACACCAGTGAGTGTCCTCGGATTGCTTGGGGAGACGTTACAGGGGGACATCAGTGCTAAGGACAAGGTTGAGAGGGACAAGACCCCGGGGGGAGTAGTTTCTGGCCTCCTGTCTCTGACTGGCCTTCAGAATCTTCTGAACTGTCCTGGATGAAGGGGCTGTATGAAATGGATCAGGGGGCCATATGGAGATCACTTGCACTATATGGATCACGAGACCAATTTAGGCCACGTGGACTGTTACAGATCATGTGGGCTGTGGGCCACATGCCTGCTGCTGGACCAGAAGGATGGAGGGATGGAGCCAGCTGTCCCACTGGGAGTGTGATGGCCCCCAGAACTGGTGTTTGTTAAATTACGTGATAAAAAGCCCATCTGCAGGCACTTGGAGCAGAGACAAACCAAATTCTTTGCTGTGAGGGTGGTGAGAGCCTGGCCCAGGTTGCCCCAAGAAGCTGTGGCTGCCCCATCCCTGGAGGGGTTCAAGGCCA
>JAOXJK010000005.1:15645701-15658187 GCA_025774025.1 Xenus cinereus | reverse complement strand
TGGCAGAGGCTGCCCAGAGAGGTGGTGGAGTCTCCTTCTCTGGAGACATTCAAACCTCACCTGGACACGTTCCTGTGGGACCTGCTCTGGGTGACCCTGCTCTGGCATGGGGTTGGACTGGATGATCTCCAGAGGTCCCTTCCAGCCCCATGGGATTCTGTGATTTCCCCCACACTAACGAAGCCTCTTCCCAGCACTGCTCGGACAGGACCCCATCTGAGGGCAGATCCACCCTTGGGCTGGGGCTCTCGGGGGGTGTCAGTGCCTCAGCAGCTTCTCCTGGAGCTCCCAGCTCACACCCCTCTCCACTATCACTGGGGGGGAGGCACCAGAGGTGATGCCTTCCCAGTCCCCCCACATCACAGCATATCCGAGAGCTCCTACAGGCAACAGACCTGCACAGGAACCCATCCCACCCAGATTATCGGGTATTTGCCATTCCCACCGCTACCCCCATCATTCCCCAACTAACGAGTCTCTTGTTTTCCCCAACGAGTTGGGCTGAATATTTTAAAGACCGCAGCACGACTACAAATAGGGCAGGCTATTTCTGGAGCTACCGTCAATGAATCAAAAAAAAACCAAACCAACAAACCGCAAACAGAACATCAAGGTTTCACGAAGAGCCATCTTTAATATTCCTCCTCAAGGAATGCCGCGAGGGAGGCTGCATCCCTCCGGGGGAGCTGGCACCAAAAAGAAGGGAACACACTGTGTCAAAGGGTTAAGTACAACCTCGGTAAAAAGAGATGTGAGAGATGCACCCTTTAAAAAAAAATAAAATGCTCCAATTATTAAAAGTGCCACCAATTAGAAGAAAAATACACATAACTACAATCGAACGAATTCTTATACATTACCCAAAAAAGAAACAGTTACTTTCATGGTTTACATCACGGATTTTCCTTGACCAAGTGGTAGCAGTAGTTAATTAAACACACACTGGTAAGGAAGGGTAAACTCTTCAGATTCACTTTTATAATTAAGATACGTTTAGAGATGTCCCAATATAGGTCCTTTTAATCAGAAAATACCTAAAAATAGCAGTAATGTGGCATTAGACCTGGCAAACCGATCAACTTTAGAGACTGCATCCTCTGGCAAAAGATTTTTTATTACTATTGTTATAAAGCATTGTCTCCTTTTTGATGAGAGGAATGAGGAACTCTCTAATTTAGTGATTTGATCCCCAATTTTATCCACGCAGTCCTCAGTGCAGGACTGAGGCCAGAATTCCATGGAAGATTATTCACAGACCCGGAGTGGGAGAGAAGACGCTGGTTCATGGCAGCTCTGGAGCCTCTCAGCACATTAATGTATTTACAAAAATGGGACACGGATCAAAGAAGTTTTACTTTTAATATAGCAGAAAATGATTTATACACCTCTTCCTTTCAGCTCTCCTGAAAAGTCTTGCACACACCGATACCTCTCTCACCTCTTCTTAACGATGTTATTGGCAAAAGTCTTTATTTAAGGAGATGGACTTCAGATCCAAAAAACCCCGGATCAGTTAAAGGTTTAAAGAAGATGGAAGGAACCAGCTGTATGAACCCTGCAAGCTGTCCTGACGCCACCCAGCGTTCCTTCGGGGCGAACAATAAGCACCGCTGGATGCTTGAGACACCCTGGTGCCAGAGGGAAATGTTCCTGGAGGAATCCTGCCCTGCTGGTGAAGGGAGTGTATTTTTGTCAACAGAAATGGTGTTGATGCTCAGGCTCCTGCTGACTCGGCAGCATTTGTCAGAGCTCCTGGCCCCGCTCACCCCATCCCACTGCTTCCAGGAACTGCTCCACTCACCCAAGGCCAGCCTGTAGGGTGTAACTGTCCGTGCCGGGCTGTCACCCCCTCCAGATGTAGCTATACATAATAAAAGTGTTAAGATCAAATATAAGTGCCCTGTAGGTGAAAAGAAGCCCTGCGCCATCGGAGCTCAACCATCTCGGGCAGAGGAAGAGCTGCTGAAGCAAACAAAAGCTGGAACAGCTAGAAAGAGCTGCTCTAAGATCCATGGAAGATGTTTCTACAAGCCTGGCTTTTGCAGTATGGACACCTTATCACCTCCATTCCCCTGCCAGGGCCTTATCTGGGAGCAGAGTCAGCACAAGAACACGTCCATGGGCTCCAAGTGCTGCTGTTCACAGCCCAGAGCCAATCCCCCAGCTCCCCTCCATCAGCCTGGTAACGCGTCAGGGTTTGTTTTCCACATCTCAGCAGCAGATTCCTCCTCTGCCTTCAGAGAGGGATCCATCAAAACTGACTTCTCCAGGAGAGCTAATCAGGCCAGTCTCCAGCCACAACACAAAGCGGCTCTAAGGCACAGGTGGCAAAGGTTATTCAAGCCCTCCTTTGGGTCACCTCCTCCCGCTTTCTGGCTAGAAAAAAGGATTGGAACTGTAACACCTGTTTTTCTATTTTTCCTTAATGTGACAATAATTTTACCATACGAATCACTAGGCCCAGACTCAGCAAACATAGCACCAGAAGCAGAACTTCATCTTAACCCCCTTTAAGATAGCTCAGGAAAAGTGAAATCCTTGCCTAACTTGCACGCAGAGGAATTGCTTCTGCTCAGATCTCTGTGACTCCTGATCCAAGTAAGACACTTTTTCTCCATAAGAAGTATCTAAATGGAAGTGGTTGTTCTTCAGCTAAATGTACCCCTTCCCCTTTTTTTTAAATTCCCTTTGAACGCTGGTGTAAAGGCAGCACTAACATGGCATAAGCAAGGCCCTGCCCTGACCAGACGGATTTGCCAAGCTCCTCCAGGCTCCAAAACCAGCTTCTTCCAAGAGCCCTTTATTCAAATTCCTGAGTAAATTCCATATCCGATTGCTAACAAAAAAAAAAAAAACCAAAAACCAAACCAACCCGCAAACCCCCTCCAAGCCCCAAACACTCAGCATATAGCAGCAACTCAGTCATTTCACTGCAAGTTTTTGGTCTCAACACAATGCAGGAAATGGGCATGATCTCTGTTTTACAATAGGGTGATTTATTCCAGCTTTTTAAAAACAAAACCCACCCCACCTCACCACTCTCTGTACCAAACTCAGATATGACACAAACCCACTGGCAGGACAACTATCCTTAAGGAAGTGTCCAAAAGAATGCAGGATGCTATAAAGAACTTTGTGACTGTACAAAAGAGTAACACTGCCACCTACTAGGGGAAGCCACAAGGAGGTCACCACCTCCAAGGAAACACTTCTCTGGCTGAGAACATGTTTATATCAGTCACCTCTTGGCACAAACTGTGACCCCAGGGCCACACTGGTTTAGCTTGGTCAGACACACACTGCTGGGAGAAACGGTTCCTAATGGAGTGACAGCCAACAGAGAGTCACGGTAACAGCGGAGATGCCCACAATGTTGTAAAGCACCCTCACCCAGACGCTGCAGGACTGACCACAGATCTCAACAAGTATTTCTCATCTTCATGGTCAGAAATCCTACCTAAAAAATTAGACACAGTCTGTAAATTAATGCCCAAACCTGAAAATGCACAGAAAACAAACGCTGAACACATGGGTGACCTCAGCTGAGTCACCACACACCCACCTCACCGCTTCCTGCTCTGAAATCCAGGAAAGTCTCCAAATCAACACCAACAATTTTACTAAAGACTCTGGAACAGCCCCTAAACTGCTGGGATCACGCATGAATTCTTACTCTGTTCCTCAGTGTAGAAGTGGACATTGTCACACGTTCCTACTACTGCTTTTAATTCCGGAAGATCAGGGCCGCACACCTCTGCAAACAGAGATACACGAGTTGGAGCGATCCCTCACCAGCACAAGACACAGCATCCCCCAATAAAACTGCACTTACTCAAAGTTCTTTCTTTAATTGCACAGCGCGTTTCACGCCCGTGGGCTGTGCCTCTTTGCTTGGGTGCACTGGGGAGACGCTCCTTTTCAGGCTGGTGCCACACTTCTGTCACACGCAGTGTGAGGCCAGGCGCAGGAGGAGGCTGAAGCACACGCAGAGAGATCCAGCACCTGCCACTCCCCCTTCTCCGTGGGACAAACGAGCCCAGGGAAGGAAGGAGGCGGCTCCAGGCGCACTGTTCCCTGCCATAGCCGTTACCTGTATCCACATACTCAAGAACGCAAAGAAAATGCAGCACAGAATAACAGGCATCACTTCTGACTCGGGGCTGGGAGGTTCCGCACCTCCCTAAGGCCCTTCGGGACCAGCCCGAGCTGGCTCTGTCACACACGTGACAATATCTTCCACACAGACATTTTGCACAAATTCTCGAGCTCCCCATGCAATTACAAAGCTCTTTCAAGGCTACAAAAATAACGCCTTTATTATTTTGGAGGAAACAGATGGACCTTTTTTTGTCCTTAGCGGCCATCAATAAAAAATTACTAAAGGAAATGACTACAGGATCAAATTGGCTACTGAATTGTGACACAGAGACTCCAACCGGCAACCTCCATGGCCTTCCTTGGCCACCACGCATCTCTGAAACCAAAAGGAAGCGACAGGAAAATGTGCCAAAGTACAAGGCAATTACGAGTCCATCATACGTGCACTTCGACTAAAGCCTTCTTTAGAGAAAGCAAGAAATGAGTAAAAATAGTCCTAGGAAGGGTCTATTTTTTGAAGAAAACCTCAATCAAGGATGAGAATAATTAAAGTCTTCAGAAGGAAAACACGTGACACAAACCCAGACACTGATGACACTTTTTAATTCAATACGGCCAGACTTTTTCAAAGTAACTTGTAAAACCCACGGGGTAAGACAGAACCAGAGGACAGGCAAATCTCATATTTACAGTCATTCCAAAGTAATAGTGTAAAAGCTTAACTCAAATAGTGGTGACAGAAGCATGGAAACATACAAAGAATAATCTTTTTTTAGAACATTATTAGAGTTTTATTATATTATCTTCCTAACTATTAAAGGAATCTGTTGCATTTTTTACTGCCTGATTCTAATTCACCAACTTCTCCTCAAAATGACTTGTGATAGAAAAAAAGCGCCACTTTTTCTGTTTGTAAACAACAAAAACACCTGCTTTTGTTTTTCCAGACATTATTGAAGTGGCATCGCAGAGTTAACACTAACGCTCTATTCTTTACCATTAAATTAAAAAAAACCAAACAGTTGGACAAAGGGGAGAAACCAGACCATGTCAGTGTAATCATTCAGTTGGATTCTGGATGACAATCAGGAAGTAGTCTTTATCTGGAGAAAAAAAAATACAAAAAATAAGTTATTCTTTCAATGCTAGTATTTTATCACAGCAACAGTAAATTACAACATTTTTTTCCTATCTCACTGATCCACAGTGGGAACGAGAGAGTCCTGACATTTGTTCTCAATGACCAAAACAGGCCTGGCACGTCAGATCACTTATTTTGATGAGTCTCAGTGAGAAAAAAAGTCACAGAATGCTGTGGGGCTGGAAGGGACCTCCGGAGATCAACCAGTCCAACCCCCTGCCAGAGCAGGGTCACCCAGAGCAGGTCCCACAGGAACGTGTCCAGGCGGGTTTGAATGTCTCCAGAGAAGGAGACTCCACCACTTCTCTGGGCAGCCTCTTCCAGGGCTCTGACACCCTCACAGGAAAGAAGTTCCTCCTCATTTTGAGATGGAACGTCCCACGTTCAAGTTTGTGCCCGTTCCCTCTTGTCCTGTCACTGGGCACCACTGAAACAAGACCGGCCCCGTCCTCCTTCAACCCACCCTTTAAGTATTGATAGGCATTGATGAGATCCCCCCTCAGCCTTCTCTTCTCCAGACTAAAAAGACCCAAGTCCCTCAGCTTTTCCTCATCGGAGAAATGCTCCATGCCCCCCATCATCTTTGCAGCCCTTTGCTGTTCCCTGTCCTTCTTGAAGAACTGGGGAGCCCAGAACTGAACGCAGTTTCTCAGTCTCAGCTTTAGAAACTGCATGTTCCCGAAGCAAACTGAATTTAACTCAGTTTCTGCCCAAGAAACAACAGCAAATGGCACGTGCGATGATGGAATCCAGACAGGCGGCGCAGGGCAGGGATTTCCCCGTCTCCCAGGCAGACTGCTGGGCTGCAGCAGCTGTAGTTCCTTTTTTCTGGAGTGATGCTTATTCCTCTTTTTTCACCCTTCAGATGGAAAGCAGAGGCTGCCTGGGCACAAGTCCCTGAGCCCGTCTGCCTTGACCAGCCCCACGGAGCAGAGGACCCCAACGGCAACCCCTCCTCGGCTTCTGCACCAGCACAACCCCCCCATGGAGCCCAGGCAAAGCTGAGTTCCTGCCGCGTTAATGAACTGTGCTCATCTCCTTGCTTCCCCTTTTGTAATTTAATGAGACTGAGAAAACGTTTCCTGAAAAGAAGGTCGCTGCTGCTATATTCTGCCACCCATGATTACAGCTACAATATGTTCCATTACTTTTCTCTGAACTGGAAAATCTATTAGACTGTTTTGCTTTATCACTCCATCTACAGGGCTGAATTGAAATCGCTCTCAAAACATACTCCCTTCCAACTCTTGTGGTTTTGTATTGAGAAACACAGAGCGTGAGAGGCTGCAACACGCTCTCAAACGCTATTTAACACTTTCCACTTTGATCAACGTGGAATGAGGAAAGTTATTTCCCACATTCAGACATGAAATAGCAAAATTCAGTCAAAGAAAAAAGCTTTCAACTCTGAAGAAAGCAAAACAGCTTCTTGGAAAAGAAGCGATTATACAATACAAATAAAAGCATCTGGCAGAACTTTTCTCTCAGAGAGTCAATCCCACAAGACAAGAATTCTGCCGGATTCCCCGATGGCTGCTTTTGCCCCGCTCGCTTTTTACCTGGTGCAACCATGATTTCGTTTTTCTTGGAGCGGATCCGCAGGAAGGTGAGGTCATTCTGGGGATCGATGTCTCGCACGGTGCTCCTGGCCTTCATGATGAAGCTGTGCATGAGGCCGGCGTACTGAATGGTGGTGGAGTTGTCCATAGTACTCTTGATGGGGATACCTGCAGGGAACAAGGGGATAGTGACAAAACTCCACAACTAACTCCGCCTTGGGCATCACCAGATCCCACTGGGGTGGCTACTTAACCCCAGCAGATGCTGTCGCTGCACCAGGGATTAGAGAGCATTCTTTTTAAAGACTTAAGAGCACGAACAGAAATAAGACATGGAAAGGCTCAGACCTGGAACCACAGGTGTAGGCGAGAAGAACTGTTTACCTCTAACACCATCAGTGCTTTACTTTTGTTTTTTCATTTGTTTGTTTATTTATGAGATTTATAAATAGGAATAATTAATAATGAAAATAAATATCTGGGGGAAAGAGAGGAAATACCAATGTTTCAGTTTCATTCTCCTGACTGGGGGCAGCTTTTCCTTTCAGAAAGGCTCCTGAACATCCCAGTGAAATGACACCCAGGTAAGCCAGGCTGGGATCGCTGGGAGGGAGGACACCAGCTGCTGCATCACGCAGTGACAAAGCCAAGGTTCCGACGTTTAGCCATAAGAGCTGATGGAGTCCTGTGAGGTCCCCGGTTCAATTCCTGTGCACCAGCCCAAAGGGCAGACACACGGACACTCTTTGGCCACAGCTTTCCCTCCCTCATACTTCTGCCATCCATTGGGTATGTTTTCCCACAAAAAGCCAGCCGAAATTCAGCTCACGTGTCAGAACAGCCAACTTTCAAATACTGGTGCGGCAGAAAAACTCTGCAGGTCTGTGTTCAAATGAGCAAAGCATCAGTCTGGAGAGTACAATCCATCACTCACTATCATGAAAAAGCAGCAAGGAGGAACACACGCTGCACACAAGTACGTAATGATCCCATCTTCAATACATTCATATACAGCCACTATCTGTCACCTTCTCGGAGGATTATTTCTAGGAAATATTCAATTCAAATCGATAATCACAAGTTTTAAGAAGCTGGGCTGCTCACGGTGTGTTCAGAGCGCTCTGAACAAGTCTGCTCTGTTGGACCCTCCAATGACTCCAGAGAGAGACAAGGAGCTTATGGGTCTCTGGAGACAGCTGAGAAGCTTCGTGAGTCTGCCAAGACAGCAGCGTCCTGGACACACACAGCAGCAAGATTTGAGATGTCACGAGAGCTATTAGTGCTACTGATACAGGCTTTGACAGAACACAGTCTCAAACACTGGCGTAACTCAAATATTTCTAAGCTTTCGCAATTTATTTTATTTAATTTATTTCCTAAAATAATAAAGCAAGCTTGCAGAAAAGGGAGTCCAATTTTCTCTTGAAGCCTAATATTGTCCATCTGCTTTGGGTACAGGAAAGCCTTTGCTAAAGACAGACTCTAATCTAAATTCAAGTAGTACGATCAGGGGTCCTTAAAGCCTGTGCTTAGAACAAGTTGTATCTCAGAAAAACCGAGACTGACACAGCACCTTCAGAATTAACGACAATGATTCCTTGCACTCCTTTTTGGCTCTGAATACGCTTCAGTGTTTCTTCCACCTCAGCCTGCAAACGGAGAAAGCACAGGTCAATACAAGATTACAGCTGCTATTTGCCTCCCACCAAAGCTTTGTAATAGCGTGTCTGAAAACAAAGCTCACAAAGATGATTCACACAGATGCTGCCTACACTGTTCATACAGCAAAGTCTCTGTATTACTCAGTACTACCTTTTCTGCATGACTTTTTTGGTTGTTTTCCATCTGTCTTCGCTTCTCTGTGATTATAAGTTGTGGAAATTTGGACTACTCCCCTCTCATCTTTCCCTCTCCCAACCCTCCCGCATCAGTTCCTCACTGTAGGCTTGCAAGAGAAGACTGCTTAGTCAGACTGCTACAATTTAGGTGTCAAGAAAAAATCGCGTATGAAAAATATACGTGGAATTTATGAAAAAAAGAAAGAAAAAGAAAAAGATACGTTCTGGGTGCAAGACTCCCGTCCCTTTTATCAAACGAATGCTAAGAGCAATTACAAATAAGAAAAGCGAAGGGGAAAAGAATGAATAAGCGCTATTTATCTATAAATGCTATTTATTTATAACCACAATTCATGCTGGGATAGCTTCAAGATTATAACCACATAAACCGTGTCACTTACAGCTTGCAAAAGCAAAAAAAAAAAAAAAAAGAAGAAAACTGAAGGCCAACGCAGTAGCCCCTTTGGCTTCTCTGTAAAAATCACCATCAAATGAACTTCAGAAGAGCTTTCCAACCCTTCTGCACAACTTCCATTGCTACAAGACATTAATCAAAATTTAACTATGGGTTTGTTCTAACAGGGTCATAAAACCTCAGCACCTGAGCTGTTTTCCACAACTGGGTAAATATTTGGCATTTCTTATTCCCATTAAAGGAAACAGAGACACGCAGCATCTTCCAGACCCTGCACTTCAAAGTCCCACAGAAACGATCTGGGAGGGAAGACAGGAATGACCTGAACTCGGGAAAGACGAGACCCCTAAGGGACATGTGGCCAAGGCACCGTGCGTGTCTTGCGCATCGTGAATAACCCTCTCTCCATTTCCACCCCACAGCAAAAGAGCACAGCCATGCTGTAAGCCCCGTTCCTGGGGAAAAGGGCTTGTCCTGACCAAACACCACGGCCTCAGAACTACCAGCAGACTTTGTGCTGAGTGCTGCCAGCGTAAGCAGCTTGGAGTAACACAAAGACATGGTACCACCTCAGTTCGTCTTTATGAAGCCGAGTTTTTCTGCCTTATCCAGAATAGAAAAATTCAATCTTTTCAACAAAGCTCTGGATTATTTCTGAACGCTGGACTGTTTTCAAATGGAAGACACTGAAACAAAGAACAAACTACAGAGTGTACAAATGCTGGCAGAAATATGGTGGCACACTGTTAAGTCTGAAATGATTTTCTGACTTCGTATTAGCAGTATTTCAGTCCTGAGTTGTTAAGTACTTTCTTCACCGGACCTTAACAAGCCTATTTGGACACAAAGAAGCATCAACTCAGAACAATACCATTTTTTTCATTTCTTCTAACAACCAACAGACACTTTAACTCACAAGGGGGGGTGATCTGCTTAACAGCTCACTGCTGTTGACATGGGAAGGTCTTGCCCCTCCTGTTCTCACTCCCTCACACACACAGACACACACACACACAGAGCTTCACACACATACAGAGCTTCACACACACTCTCTCTGGTCCTTGTCCAACACGTCCCTGAGCCAGTTCCAATCATCAGACCAGCAAAAATATTACTGAGAAAAAAAATATGTGTTCAACTCGTGAAACAAACAAACACTATCTAAATACAGGGCTGCATAACTACAAGAGACAGTGTATGGGGAAGGAGAGACGCACTCTGAAAAAGAGAATAAATACTCCTCCGTCACCAGTTTGCTCTTGTGTAACCTTTGCTGTATATACAATATATATTTATATATCCCTTTATCTTCCTAGTTTCATCTAGAAAGGTTCAACTCCTAGGTTTGTCTAACAAGCACGTCTTATTAGACCATTTCAATTTTCCACCTACAACTTCAGTCAGTATTTATTTCCTTTAGATTTTTTTCCATATGTTTAGATCCCAAATTTCACGAAAGTGCGCTAGCCGAGAACACATTTGAACAAGGAGCAACCTCCAATACAGTAACAGGAAGTAAACAGGGTCCAGGTTCCACAGAACACTGAACAGCCATTTCTCTTAGAGCTGTCTTTTCCCCTGACTGCTTTCAGCAGCAGGGATTGTAACCCGGCAGCCGCAAGAAACACAAACATAGAATCATAGAATGGTTTGGGTTGGAAGGGACCTTAAAGATCATCCAGTTCCAACCCCCTGCCCTGGGCAGGGACACCTCCCACCAGACCAGGTTGCTCAAAGCCCCATCCAACCCGGTCTTGAACCCCTCCAGGGATTGGGCATCCACAACTTCTCTGGGCAACCTGTTCCAGTGCCTCACCACCCTCACAGCAAAGAATTTCATTCTAGTATCTAATCTAAATCTCCCCTCTTTCAGAAGAAACAGGAGAGATTCCTACGCACCTACAGTGTTCCTTACAAGAAGAAACTTGGCTGTGGGTCCTGCCACTTACCCATGACAGCCACACCGTCTCACCTTTTAGTGTCTTCTCCACTAGCATCTGGGCCGCTGTCTAGGGCTGTACTGCTCAGGCTCTCATCTGTGCCATGCTCAGTCTGGAGAAGGGGTTTAGTATCCGACCCGGGGATGGCTGGTCCTGCCATGCAGCCGTCTGACACATCTTGGGCATCTGAAGAGACAACGGGCTGAGCGGCCGCAGCGGGAAAAGGAGGTGGAAGTGGAGGTGGAGGAGGAGCAGCAGTGGGAGGAGGGGGCACGACGAGCTTGCTCGGTTGGTCTGCGTCCTCTGTCTCAGAAATCACTATGGAAGGTTGCTGAGGCTCAGGTTTTTCTGCCTTGGCTTCCAACCTGTTGGCTGTGGCACCCGAGGGGGAAACAGCAGCCCCATCCGGCGCTGTTCGTGGGGCTGATTGTTTCCCAGGTTTTTTCTTGCCCCTGGGAGTCCCTGATGTGCCCGATTTGCTGGAAGTCTCCTTAGAGGCTTTGGGATGAGATGATGTGGTCGAAGGAGATGGTGATGAAGAGGACTTGGAGACTGGTGGTTTTTTTGCATGAGAGGAACTAGCTAAAATAAGAAAAGACAAAGCATTTTACAGTCTTGCAACTATATGATTTTTTTCACTGTTCTTTCTGCATGGATTCACGAGTGCTGATATTTTAAAAATGAAAAAAATTACACTTGATACTTCTACAATCCTTCATCTATGTGCTTGAGATGAGTAAATGTTGCAGTTCAAATTTCACCTTTGAGGTAAGAAAAACTGAAACAATAAATACTTGCCCAAGAACAGTGGAGGGGATCAGCCTCATGAATGGGTAAGAGTTTGATTCTAGCATTCTGCATTGGCCCATTCCAACTTGCCTGGACATCATCTAAAAAGTCTACTATGTGTTTAGTGCCCTGTTTAAAAAAGAAGTGTTACCAGACAGAGAAAACTGCCTGACCTTTTCTATTATGTGAATTTTTGGTCTGAGCACTAGGAGAACACCATTGATTTTCCTTATGCTTTTCAATGAACACTTCAGGACCATTATGGATATCAGTTTATTACCTTTCACAATGTTATTGCAAATGGTGTGCTCCCAGTTAACGGCAAGCAGCAGAGGACAGCAAAACAAGATGTGCTTTCAGGCCCAGCTGGTCATGTCCATAAAACAGAGGCAGAAACCCCTGATCTCACCCTGCACAAATTGTTTCCAGAAGGGAGGAGGCACTGAAGGCCTCCTGTATATAGAATCATAGAATCCTGGAACTGTCTAGGTTGGATGGGACCTTTAAGATCATCTAGTCCAACCATCAACCCAACTCTGACAAAAACAAAAAACCATCACTAAACCATGTCTCTAAGCACTATGTCAACCCATCTTCTAAATACCTCCAGGGATGGTGCCTCAACCACTTCCCTGGGCAGCTCATTCCAATGCTTAATAACCCTTTCAGTGTAAAAATTTTTCCTAATATCCAATCTGAACCTCCC
>JAOXJK010000005.1:15619680-15635992 GCA_025774025.1 Xenus cinereus | reverse complement strand
GGATGACCTCCCTCCACCTGCTGGTCACACTCTTCCTGATGCACCCCAGGATGCCATTGGCCTTCTTGGCCACAAGGACACATTGTCGGCTCATGGTCATCCTATTGACGACCCTCCACCGCTCCCCATCCCTTCTGCAAACCACCAGACAAAGCTCCCTTATTGCAAGGCCAGAGCAGGGAGTGGGAAAAAAAACAGGGCCATTAAAGCTGAGACTATATTAAGCCACGGAAAACCACAAAAATAAGTGCCTGAAATCCCAGCGGTGCTAAACCTGTCCCCCGACTTCCCTTCAGAAGCAAATCTCTCCCTGACCCGGGTGGGAAAACGCCTGTAGACGTAACCACCCCGTCGGGAAAACACACAAAGTGGGGCATTTATCTGAGCCTTCGATTGCATGGCTCGGGGTGGCGATTCGCCCTGCTCCACTCAATAACAAAGCCAAGACGCTGCAGGTAACAGCCGGGCCAAGAAGTCTGCGAGTTTCGTTCCCTACAAGTGAGTTTTGGCACGGTAGCCACTTCACACCCAATTAATTACTTCAGCACCAGATTATACTTGCAGGCTCCAATAGAAGTGATAATAGGAACCAATTAAATTAATTTATATTTACTTTGTAAGCATATTTTCCTTTGGTAAATCTTTGCTTTAATTTGACAGATTGGACTCCAGCATTTTGTTTTTGTTAAGAGATACGGCCCTAAATCCAGAGGAACAAATCCAAACCTGTAAAACCAAGAAGTCCTTCCCTTTCAGGTTCAAAAACATGTAGGACATGACGTTAAAAAAAAAAAAAAAGAAGTATATATGCACGTGCCCGGACTAATAAAAATATACTGTGAAATGTGCGGGGAGGTGCCAGTGAGTCTTGCTGGAAGAACGTGAGCGTGAGCTGGGTTGGAGGCAGTGGTTGGTGAGATGTCCATGCCAGGGCTCGAAACAGAGACAAGCTTTCACGTCGCAGTGGGCAGGGTCACAGAACAGTGTGCACAGGAGAGAGCCAGTTTCTGCTGTCACCTGCAGTTGGGGAACTGGCTTGCTAAGTGCAACTGGTTAAAATGGGACTGTCTCAGTTTATGACATTATCATAGAATCACAGAATAGACCTTAAGGATCACTGAGTTCCAACCCCCTGCCATGGGCAGGGACACTTCCCACTAGACCAGATCGCTCAAAGCCCTGTCCAACCTGGCCTTGAACCCCTCCAGGGATGGGGCAGCCACGGCTTCTCTGGGCAACCTGGGCCAGTGTCTCACCACCCTCACAGGAAGGAATTTCTTCCTAATATCTAATCTAAATCTCCCCTCTTCCAGTTTAAAACCATTCCTCCTCACTCTATGGCTCCACTCCTTCATCAAGAGTCCCTCCCCATCTGTCCTGGAGCCCCTTCAGAGACTCAAAGGGGCTCAAAGGTCTCCCCAGAGCCTTCTCTTCTCCAGGCTGAACCCCCCCAACTCTCTCAGCCTGTCCTCCCAGCAGAGGGGCTCCAGCCCTCCCAGCATCTCCGCGGCCTCCTCTGACCCCGCTCCAACAGGTCCATGTCCTTCCTGTGGTATTGGATGAAATCTTACATGAGGAGGAAAGGCTGCAGATGGATGGGTGATGAAGTAAAATCACACCTTCCTTTTGAAATGAAAGCTACATACTCTAGCTGCGGTTGAGCAGAGAGCTTTGACTAGATGACATCTAGAGGTCTCCTTCCATACTCAGTGATTCTGTGCAATTTTCAAAATTGCGGGAATGAGAAAAATGACCACCTGAGAGATGCACCAAGAAGTTCAAAACTACTGAAAGCTTCCTGCAAAATTATAAAACTTGCTTTTTTGATGAGGAATAAAATTATGTCCACCCTGACAGACGTGACTTTTTTTCCCCCCTCAAATGTGGAGTCATTTCCTTAGAGGAGTACTTCAGCAGCATTACAGCTGAGCGGGCTCCACTACACTGAACGTGAAGTTGGGGTCTCTATATTTAGAGGAAAATGTGCACCATCGGAGATCTGAAGGTTTTTCTCCAGAATTTTCATATCCTTACATGTTTTTTTTTAAAGGGGCAAAGACTTTCATGGACTCCAACCTAGAATATTTATCGCTACAGAAATTGCAGCTGATATTTGGGTCATATTTGCTCTAGAGAGAACCTTCAAAAAAAATTCTCATTACAGCATTAGGCTTCCTTATTGCTTTCTGCTGTGTTAAAAGAAAAAAAAAAGAAAAGAAAAAAAAACCCAAAACCCAAATCCCGAGTGCAGATGAATAAAAGCACATGCAGCCAGTGCAGCTTAGTGCTTTGAAATCCTGATATACAGAGTGAGATGTAAGACCTGTTCTTACTCAAGTTCTGAGTTTTCTAGTTCCTTACTACAGATGTGGGCTCCTCCTGGCTTTGACAAAATCTTTCCTTCAGGACTGCTGGCCCCCAAGAATTCAGTCTTAGAAATTTCACACCAAGGATCCACCAGGTGGTACCCGGCAACACTGCACACTTTGAATTAAAATGGGGAAAGAGGGGGAAAAAGTAGTCTGTGATGTCTGTGACAAGTCCCCATTTATTGCCATGGACCTGCAGCCTAACACCAACATCCAGAAGCCTCTGTGCTCTCTTTTAGACCATCGTAAATTAAATATTCACCAAAAGAACCATACACAGAATAAATATAACACACCCCAGCAGCACTGAAAGACCTTGCAATTATTGGGTGGTATAAAGAGAATCCATTGCTTTGAAATGTGAAAAGCGGCCAGTTTATGTGCACTCCACACACCAGTGCAAAGATGCAACTATGTCTACAGATAATGGCTTAAGATAACACCCTTTTACTCTAGACTTTCCACAAAATATTAAGGTTGATGCTGTGCCTAAGATAAACATTGTTATATGCACAACTTGGTCCAATTCAGTCAGAAGCTCATTCATCAGTAATAGCTTCCCCCGTCATTTAATGCAGATTTCTTCCCTATATAGCTTGCATTTTTAAGCATCATATTTTCTTGGTCTCTAAAACACATACATTTTCTGACTACAAAATAGATAACAGGATTTCTTAATTACAGAAATCGGGACTTACAGCTTTTGAGGCCTTTTCCTCCCTTTCAGGTCTCAGTTTCAAGGTATCTTTACTCAAACAGCAATAGTTTTAAGTTTTCCTAATGGGATTTTAACTCACAACACCTTTTAGCAGCACATACATTGAATACGGAACATACTGCTCTTCGAAACCAAATGCCAATTTCTGTCTCAATTTGTAAACATCTCATAAAGCTGCTTTCCCCTCTCCTCGTTATTCAAGATAATGCTTACAAAACTCATCTCCACTACAGGAGATGAAAATCTTGTCTTTTATATTTATTTCTGCACTTTAAAAACCAATTTATCCCCATGCCTTCTATAAATTTCTTAAAGCATTTTAAAAACCATTTTTTGTATGATTCTTAAGTAAAATGTTTTATCTCTCTAGTCACACCAAAAAGACTAATTTTCCTGCTAAATTGTTTTTACTACAGCAGAAGCAAAACATATTTTTTACTGAATTTGTCTTTTTATCTTTCCCTTCTAATTATTTTTTTTTTAACTGTTGGGAAAGGAAAATCTTCCGTGTTACTGAAACAAATGGTGCACATCAACCATGGACAACAACAACCTGGAGCCCTGCTACTATAAAATAAGTACAGAATTACAATGCTTTAGATATAAGGGGGTTTTAGTATTTTTTTTCTTAAAATATTTCCATAATTCCAAAATAATTCTGGTCTACAAACTCCAGACCCTTTTTACTTGCTGCTCTCTGGAGAGGAATCTGCAAAGGAGTGGAGAAGTAAGACTGAAAGGGTATGAACGCAGAATAAAGACAACACACTACACATGAGAATGGTCCTGAATCACTCAGCTTGGAGCAAAAAAACAAGGCCAGCTAGAAAAATCCATAAGCATTAATTTCTTTAAAGCATTAAATGTTCAACATTAACCCTTAAGGCAAATTTCAGGTATGACTAACAAGAATTACATGGTAGGAAATAATAAACCACATTTGTTAGCTTCATGTTATTGTAGCACTGAACTTTTTTGTTTCTAACTAAACTAGAGAGAAACACAGAGTGGATTTTTGCTGATTCCTTTAATCAGTTATCTGTAAAGTTTCAGTGCTATTCACTCAGGCCATTTGATTTGTAACAGTGTTCAAGGCTGCCACATCTGTATAACGTCTAGCTAGATTTATTAAAACAAGCAAAAATGGAATGCAAGATGCTGTGCAGAAGATTCAAGGAACCAGAAAGCTTTTTGCATTATCAAATTCTTACCTAATAATTATCTATTATTTATATAAAAATTACAGTAAAACTCCAGTTCTGCTCTTGAATCGAAATATCTTTCTTTCCAGTGGGGTTTTTAGTAATAAATTTACACCTAATTCCTGGCATAAGTGAAAATCAAAAACATTGTATTGCTATTTCAAGAACAAAATCAAGTCAAACTCACTTTACCCAGATGAGAGAGTTGTAAAACTCTGGGTCAACAGATTCTAAATCCTTGAGTCCCACTGGCTTGTTTAGGATACGTTTATAGAACGGCAGAGAGAAACCAGTGTCAATGAATTTCCCATGGAACAAAGCCTGAAGAACATGAAAACAGACAAAATAGCAAAAAAGATGATTGAATACTTAATATGACAACATTCTGTACTCTGTACCAATGAAATCTGACAGCCAAAGAACTAAAACAACCTAGAACATCATAGTCTGCTGAATTAACTTACACCAACAGTAGTTATACCCCAACACCTGATAATAGTTTCAACTCAAAAATGAATTGTTTAATTATCCATCGGATGGTACAGTATTTATTGATAGGAAAACTACCTGAGAACATCTTTCTGCTCGTGAACTTACCATGGCAATGAATCTTCCAATAAATCGGAAGTATTTCAGATGGTCTGGGTTAATATAAGAGGCTGGGTTTATCTGTAAGCAGTAGTTATCTTTCCCTGCATATTCAAACAGGCAATACATTGGGTTCAAAACTTCATGTGACAACAGAAAGAACCATTCCCTGAAATCACACAAACAATAAAAACACATTTCAAAATAAATTAAATTAGAAATTACTTTTGCTAACTCATGTTGACTTTGGCACATAGGCAGGCAATCTGACTTCTTTACCAGAAAGTATCCCAGACCAAACTGAAATCAAATTGAAACCCACACAAATAACAAACTAATATGCAAAGTGACAATGATATTCAACTATTAGTGGTTTGGATAAAAACCAGGGTTATCTAAATAAGCAGATTAGAGAGTTTACCACTGATTTAAACTTTAAGGGTTTAAGGAACGCTAATTAACATATGCACTTCTTGGTTACATTCCCATAAAGACTTTTGACTTGAAAGTAGATTTCTATTCATTTTTTCAATAACCCTCTACTTTGATATTAACAGTCATGCCAAAGGCTTACTGTAGCTCAGTAAGCCTTTCTCTGCATCTCTCTAATCACCGAGATGATTTAAGTAATTCCTAATGTTAATTGAAAACAGTTTTATACAGTTTTAAGACACGCATATGGCTTCAGGAACTGTCTTCCTCAGCTATTCTAAGGAAAGATAAGGAATAGACTTCACTAATATTTTGAAAGCACTGCAGTTTAAGTATCTCATTTGGGGAATTCTTCCCACCCCCAACTTGCAGAATAAGATACTATTCGCCATTTCAGTTTCCTTTACCTTGCAACACCGCCATAATCTAAGCCTTCTTCACCAGGGAAAATAACCCATAAACGTCTCCGTAGATCCTGAGGGCTGAAGCTCATTATCTTAGTAAAAGAAAAACAATTAAAAATTCTTTTTAAGAATACAGCTATAAGCACTGGCTAAACATTTTATATTTGTTATCAAGCAATAGAGTTTTTAATAATTCAAACCATAAGATGGACCATGAGTACATGAAGTACCTGCTCATGGAATTCAAAGTGTTCATACAAACCTATTTCCATAGACTAAAACGTAAAAGGTGTAAAGGAAAAAGAAATAATAATTTTGAAATGAAAGTCTCGGGACACTTAGGGCAGCATTCTGTCTGTAAATGTATGACAGAAATCCAGCCAATAAATAAATGGGTCCAAAGTGAGTAAATTCAGTGTTTGTTAAATACCATAATGAATGAAATCCCAGCTATAAGTAATGAAGAGACATGATCAAGGACTCAAAGAAAAAAATTAGAAACAAAACAATAACAAATATACATTATATATTTTTTCATTTTACAGCTTCATCTCCTAAAGAGGATAAGAAAAACTGAGTTGGCTGGTTGGTTTGTTTCTTAAAACTCAGGAAGAATCATAGATGCTAAGGAACTTTACTGATTCCGGTTTTAATACAATGACCAAATTTGTAATTATGTTTATTTGATCAATTGTTGGAGGTTTACATGAAGAAATTTTGTGTGTGCAAGAACCGTAAATTTTCATTTGCAATGACAGGCACAGAATTTGGGTCAGGATCTGCATTTTAAAAATCTCTTCTAGATGTCTGTAGTAATCATCACACAACATTTTATAACCCCAACAGAGGTATCTGCAAATGATGCATGACTAATAAGTATAAAAAATTAACACAGGTCTTTGTGATTATGTCATTTAAATTATTGATAAGGCACCCTGTTTTCCTAAGGAAGCCCAGGTTTGCTGATGTTCACATACTCACGTGACCTATCCCTTGATTCTTTCCAGCACAGTATAATTTTATTACCTCTACAGTTACCGTAAAAGGACCAAGTGCAATTTCAGAAATCAGGCTGTAGCTCACTCTCAGTTACAGGATTTATTTTGTCCCCTTCTAACCCCTTTTATTTGAAGACATCCCTGTTCCAAAGGAAGAGACCAGCCAACTGCACCATTTGTGCCTTCTACTGAGCCAGTTCTTATCTTCTTAGAGAAATTCTGCATTTTCTTAAGTTACTTTTAAATCAGAAAAATACAGAAACAGCCAAGAGGAGTATCTGCCAAGAGGAATTGTTCCATGAGCTTCTAAGCCTGTTTCTGTGTCTCTTATTAGACTGACAATGAGCTGCTTCTGGCTTCAAAGCAAGTGGAGTGATTTATCACCACAATGAACATTCAAAAAGTAAAAGTAAAATTCAAAAGCACTTGAAAATATTGCATAGGAACAAATTTTAACCATGGATCAGGTCTGTAGACATTAACAAGAATTTTGCTACTAATAATTTAAATAGAATTAATAGCTTTTGTTTTCTTTCAAACATTTAATCACTCATTTAAAGAGCCATAACATCCACACTAAGAGCAACTTAATAAGTCTTGGTGCACAGCCCGCGCTTCTAGAACACACTGTTGGAAAAAATGTGCCAACAAACGTAACCCCAACGTGAAAACTTCCTGAGAACGGGGAGCTGCTCTGCCACAGCGGTCCCCTCAAAATTAACCCAGATTTTAAAGAATTCTGAGGAAAAATGAAAAAAATTAAAAATCCCCTTCTGTCAGATGAACCAGTCTTCAGAGCCCAAACTTCACATTTTAGCATGGTCTTTTAATACGTAAGTATTAAATTAGCATTTTTGTTAGTCTCACTTAAAATAACGCTAGATGCCAAAGCATCAAGAACGACATGTGACAATAAATTTAATCAATTCAACTTTCCATGCCCGCTACTAACACGCTTTAACACATACCTGTTGAAATGAGTCTTCGAATAATGTTTTTCTGCTCACTGTAATCTTTATGTGTTGTGGCAGCGCCAGTTGCTGAAATGAAATTTTTTAGAGATACAATCACTTAAAGTTTCTAATACCGAGTTTGGACTGTTATTTATTCAGTATAGTGTTTAAAGAGCTACACTTGAATTTCACTAATACATATAAAACAAACTCCAGCAATCAAGATATCTGAATTTTAACTTACTCCAAGGACAAAATGCTTCCACTATCGCTGTCTACAGCGATGTGCCTCCAGATCCAGCTTCGAACAGGATCAAATACTGTACTCTTGTAAGACATTAGAAAACATTAAGATCAATAACGCATTACAAGTCAGCAAGGCTTTCTACCCCGCAATTTAATTAAAAAATTAGAAAATTTAGGTTAATCTGCACAAAACTCAAAGTGAAAAATTAGGCTAGTCTCTCTGCTGTTTTTCAAAGGATAATTCATTGACTTTTGAAAAGTGGAACGTTTAAACCTAGAAATTTTTTCCTAAACAGCAAGCGACAGACTCTGTTGATATACACAACGTTTAGAGGACTGAGACTGACATGCTGGAATTTGATATTACGTTTGAACCCATTAACGTGCAACACAGTATATTCTTCAGCATTTAGAGATTCACGTTTTCTGTCAAATGCCCTGCATTTTCTCACTAAATATGTATTTGAGCAGAAAGTAGATCTTGTATTAACTATAAAAATACTGTTCCTCCAAATATTCCTTTATTAACAGCAGAAGGAAAATCCTATTCTGAAACCCACCACTTTACAGAACAAGGTAGATAAATCGATGTTTTCCTTTATTCAAGAAGTTTTACAGCCATGGCTTACCTAGCTTTAAAGCTTACATGAGTTTATACAAGTCCTACAGTTACTGCCTCCTAATTTAACTCACCTTTAACCTTAAGGTAGTTTGATTACCTTTATTTGCAAGACACTGAAGAGTTCATTTAAGGCACATAACAAAACTCAAAACAACAAACAAATATTCCCAGGAAATGAATCCATACCTGACACCAGAATCTGAAATAATGGACCTTTGCCTTGAAATCCCGCACGTAGGCGATCTGGGGTCCGTTGTCTCTGGAACCAAAAGGAGGAAAAAAAAAATGACGTTCAAAAGTGGGTTTGTAATTTAAGTAAAAGCCTGCAAATGTACGTTACACAGTTGTATGGTTCAGTTGGTCATCCAGTTGGAAGACTCTTATTCATATTTTTTGATTCTGGGGTGCAATTTTCTTGCTTTTTAACTAACAAAAATATATCTTCCTTTGTAAATTGTGGGGTGCACATACAGTACTTTTAAAGAGCATTGATTATTAAATATAAAAAAGAAGGATGTAATGATATTCAGTTAATTAAATTGAGAGTTAAATTCTGGTTTTAACTCCATTCTGATTCCTAAAAATCAAAGAAAGAAAGGGTTGAGTGTAACTGGAAGGAAGGGATCTGGACATCAGTAGTGCTGACGAACCTCCTCCATTACGCTCAAATCTTACATACTCCCTGGCAAGAAGGATTCTAAATTGTTCAAAACACTGCCTTCTTCAGGGACACTTATCAGGGGACAAAAAAACCCCCAGAAAATTAAGAAGCATTATTACACGTAAAACTTTCTGCATTAAAAAAAAATGTACCAAGAGAACAAAAACTTCAAAACTGGTGCATGCTAAACTTCACCTTTGAAAGCAGTATAATGTTAAAAACACTTACAGAGCAGACTTGCCCGTGCGGGGATCTATATACGTCGTGGTTCTTCTATTGTGATCCACAAAATATGGAATCCCATCCACGGTAAATCGCATTTCCCAGCCCTCTGGTAAGGGTTTCTCATTTAATTGGCTAGAGATACAAGAATATATATGGTAACTGATCAACTTCATACATTAAGTCAATTGAACAATACCTGAGACAGTAAAAAATTTGGTACATCTAGAAAAACTACAGATTGAGAAACTTTCCATTCAATATTTATTCTGCCTTTTTTTCCCCTCTAAAATTTTCATGTCAGCTTTCAAAGAGACTGTTTAAATAAACATTAGCTCATTCGGTCGCACTACCTGGAATAAAGGCAAATAGAAACTTCAGGGAAAAATGTAAGCAAGGTTTATCAATGTTTCTTCCAATTAACATAATCTCATCTTGTAACTATTAGGATTTTACTCGAAAACTGACATAATTTTAATAAATAGCTTTTGGTGCCTCATGTATAATCACAGCAGGCAAAAACTCAAAGAGTTTCAGAACGACTCCGAGGTGCTCTCAGAGTGACTTCCCCCCGCAGAACTGCACTGCAGGACCATGTGTCTCACTGTGAAGGCAGCACCTGTGGTTCTTGGGTTGAATTAAGATTAACAGTGTTTTCTCCGCACACTCAGCTGCTGCAGACCTGACCAGGATGGAAAAGCTGTCATCCCTGGCTACAGCTGTCACCCCTCCACACACACCAGGAGGTTCAACTCCCCCTCCTCTTACACCTTCTCTATAGAGGACAGATGAAGTTGCTTCACCAAATGGAAGTTTTTGGCTCAGACGGGAGGAGTTGGAACTGAACATCCTCACCCTCAATTTCCTGCCTACATTCCCCACCTCAAAGAGTCAGAGTGACCACAGCCCAAAATAAAGTGCTCCGTTACTTCTAGTAGTGCCTCCAGTTCTATATCTTTTTTTAAAGGCGTGAGAAGGGGTGCTGCAGTTTTTCAAGTCTGTCTTCTTTCTGCCTCTTATCTATTGACTGTCTAGGAAATAATCAAATTCTTATTGAGGATCCTCTGCACTATCCCATCACCGTATGAAATAAACCCCTCCCTCCCCCAGTGATACAAACGCTTAGACACAAGGGTCTTATTTATAAAAAGAGAGGGAGCTGTTCCAGGGAATGAACTTACTGCTGTTGACCCAAGACTTCCCTGGTAACGGCACTATTAGTGAGTAATATTTGGAGAATTTGCATTCTGGCTAGTACCTTTCCGTATTTTAAGGGGCTGGCTGAAGTTCATGTAGCCCCTGTTTCAGCCGTGGGCAGCATTTTCCAGCTCTGTCTCACTACTGGGTTTCATTTTCCTTCCAGACTTACATGAACCCACGACTGATTCCTTACCCTTGACTCCTGGGATCGTCCCACTGCGTGATCCGTGTGTTGTGATTGACGAAATACACTCTGCCATTGCTGTCAGTTCTCTTTTCTGAAAAGATGCAAAAGGAAAAAAAAAATTCAGTCACTGCTTAATGTATCACTGAGATTGCATCAAATAAAATAAATAAATAAATCAACAGACCCTGCAACAGCCTTTAGGTTTCTTTATCTATCTTAAGATCCTTTCCTATGTTATTTATTTTTCAACTGTAGGAAAACTAATTGGAAGAAAGAAAAAATGTAAGATGTTTTCTCCACAGCTGCTTTGATTATTGTGACAGACCTTACAACAACACAGACAGGAACACAAAACAGGTACCAGATGTATACAAAAGTATCAAGAAAGTACAAGGGCTTAACAGGGAACGAGCAGAGAATAAGAAGTAATCAATGCAGTTCCCAACAAAATACATCTCTATTTTCTCTCAGATAGTTTAGTGTATGCCCATGATCGAACAAAGCTCATGATAAATGCCCCAGCTTGGTCTTCTCTAGCATTCTGCAGCTCTTTATGCAACTTTTATTTAGTGTTGCAAAAGAAATACAGAATGTAGAATGCAAATTATAAAAACAGGCCAAAATCTGACTACCAGAGGGAAAATGCTACGGAAGCAGAATTCAACATGAGGTACAACTCACTTTTATTGTTTCTTGGGCATTGCCAGCCTAGAGAACTTTCTTTGAAATGTTATATACACCATGCAACAAAGCAAAGTGTGGGGAACAACAATTTTATGGCATAAAATTGCAGCAATACCAGAATTAAAAATCCTAATATTTATGTTTGAAAAACAGATGAGCCAAAACCCCAGGTCTAATCACTAAAGCCAAGTAATTACTTGCTTTAAAATTACACAATTCTGAGAACCTTATCACAAAACTGGAATTGTTATATCTGCTTGATGGTCACACCAGAAAGTAGTTTTACATTTACATTTTTGTACAAACCCCCCAATTATATTCATTGTAAATTGTTAAACCTGTAAAGTACAAAATCCAAATTATTCCAGGGGGAGGAGCAAGTCAAGAAGTGATTAGATGTCATTATACAAAAAACATTTTCAGCCCAACAAGTTGGCTTGGGGAAGGAATTTGGCATCCTGAGTTAGAGGGGATTTGGAGGCTGATTTGGCAGGAAAAGGGATTGTGGGGAGGGAATCATACCCAATGAAAGTGGTAAAAATGGATGACAGTGTGAGACATGCTATTACGAGAGTTACAGGGAGCAAACCAGAACACTTTCTAGTTTCTAATCTACTTTGAAACCGCACATCCTTGTCAGAACTCTGTTTTAACAGCACATTTGATTAGATTTAATTTTAAAAGATTTTTGATCCAGATTTTAATTTCAAAAAACTAGCTTAGAACAGCTGACAAAATTTGGCAGAAGTAGGCTTTAATGTTTAATTATATTGCATTACAAAACACTTTCAAGTCAGTCTTACCCCATCCATGTGGCAGAGGGCCAAGGGGATCAAACTCTTTGTTCTGTGTGGATGAAAAGTCCTGGTTCTGCAAGTCACATAAACAAATGGTGCATTAATGACTAGTCATTTGCTTCCCAGATGCTCTACCAGAGCCATCATGAATTATTGAAGGAGATGCATTTTTGTTAATGTTACTTATAAGCAAAAGATGCCAACAATTTATTTTTCTCTGCAGAGAAGGCCTATTTTACAGACCTTGGCAGGCTTAATTAACTACAGTGCCAAGAAAATAATTATTCTTTGTTTAGCGTCCCTGCCTACGCAGAAGGGAAATTAGTACAGTAGCACCCAAACCAATCAGAAAGCAATCTCCTTCATTCCTGCATTAAGTGCATGGCCCCCTACCACCATTTATGAGGTTCATTTTTATCCTCTACATACACAGCAAGTTTAGAACCTACACCGTTCTTGATAAATCGGTAGCATGAGTCGGAGTTGTCTGAAGTCTACTGTTTGTTAGAGGTAAACAATGGATTTAAAATTGTGGAAGGATTATTTTCAATTTCCCTGCTTTCTTAACAGTCATTGTGCATACTTCATTTTACCCAAAGCAGAAACATACGTCCTGTGAGCTCGCTTACCTTCCAGGTCTTTGGCAAAGCCAATACAAGACACAACACAAATAAACCAGCTCATTACTAAGCTGTAGTTTGTTTTGAACCAATGATTTTTATCAATATTGTACGTGCATTTTATCAAAGAACATCACCTATATTCAGTTGACAAATAAAAAACCATTATACTGCACCTGCTGCCTGCAGTCATTGCAAGGACATGAACTAAGGTTGCCAATTATTACTCCCTGCTGTGCTACACACACAAAAGTACTGTATTTTCATAAATAATAAACAATAACAAAGTCTAGTATCTTTATGGGGAAAAGTGGCCCAAGCATGCCCAAACCCCAAATACATATATACTTTCAATATGCAGAACAGAGACTACTGTGTTGAAAAACCTGAAAAAGATCTCTCTCTTACTTAATCTTTACAGTCGTCATTAAATTCCTTACCCCATATATAAACCTCTGATTAAACTGCTGCATGGCTCCCTGAAGCTGACTGCGCTGAAGCTGCCACTGCTCGTAATTTCGGACAGACTCTAGTGTTGGTCTCTGCCACGTCGTTGTTCTAGTGAAGTGGTCGACGTAATAAATCCTCCCCATGTTGTCGACGCGTCGCTCCCAGCTTTTAAAACAAATTATAAGCAACAGTTTCTCAATAGCAGACAATTTTGAGGGCTCAGAAGCATTTTTAGGCAAAGAGGCAGAATGCAGGTAGTGGATAGAAAGCAGGGGCTCATCAGCCATCATTTTAGTCTCCTTTTACCCTCCAGTAAAACTATGTAAGAACTAATATTGTTTGAGGAGAATCAATTTTATTTTGTTGCATATCCTACCAAGTCAGAGTCAGTCCATTTACTATACTTTCAGGATTTTTTTCAAATAGTTTTCAAGAGCTACACAAACCAGTCAATGCTATCACTGCCCAAGCCATAAGACAACAGGCGGCTGGTTTCTCCTAAAAAGAGAGCAAAACCCCCGACAGTTTGGGCTGTACAATGCAAGATTTCCTCACACTCTCATTTGGCAGAAAAGGAAGGTGCTGGCATTGAGGTTTGGGTTGGTTTTGCGTTGTTAGTTTTTTTAAAATTATTTTCAGTTCATATGGATTCAGTACTATTTACAGAACTTGAGGGAAAACACTACTATTCTGAATAAATTTAAGTAATACATCAGTCAATCCTCTAGAAGAGTGCAAAATAAATTGCGTACGACAGGTGGGTACCCTCTATGAGACTGTCAGCCAGGTTTTCTTCTTTAACATCAAGTTCTCTTTACTATCCCATGCTTTTACTTTGCAATTCTGTGTAGCGTGTAAACCACCTGAGTATGAATGAAGTGCAACAGAATCATTCTTACGTTTTTCTTTTTTTTTTTTTTTTTTTTAAAATAAGAAACACAGAACAAATATGAACACTGTTTCCATGCAGAGACTAACACCACCGGCTGTTCTGACGCTCCCAGCTGGAAAAGCCCAATAACCAAAGCTGGTTTATAAGACTGTAGTAAATGAACAGCTGGGAACCCTGAGAGAAGATGAAAGGACTGCAACCAGTAACCTCGGGATACAGAGCTAACCAAGGGCGTTCCTGCTCAAGCTGATCCATACCTCAATCCCAAAATACTCTTCTGTGGTTTTGGTTCTGTTTTACAGTTGGGGGCGTCTATACTGTCTTTAGCTTAAATCTGTGCTTCTTAGTGCTTCATCTTTGACCGGAAATTCAGATTCTGTTATTTTTGACATTCAGCTCCTTTCCATACTATGCATTTTTACAGAACTCACTGGAGACAACTTGGTGCAATTGTCTGCACTGGGTTTGCATTTCTGTTTACAAACACACTTTCTGGCTTTAGTAAATTGCCAGTCAATTAATTTCCGAAAAAAAAATCTACCCATATCCTGGCTCACCTTGGAGGAAGAGGCTCTGGTCGATCCCACGTTGTTCGTTTTTCAACATGATCTACATAGTACACTCGACCATGCTGGTCTACTCTTTGCTCCCAACTGAAAATAAAACAGTATTTTTATCTTCCTGCAGATCAAACTACTCCAACCATTCATCTACAGTACTGAGATGAGAAATGTTTCTTTTCATATAATGCTTATTTCTAATTAAATAGTTCATGAGACGCACCAAAATGCTGTACAATACCCAGTGGTGCAATGTTCACACTAACACTGATTCCACGTCAACTACAACACAAAAATCGTTCTACATGACTATCTTCCAGCTTCTGGGAAACTGAAGCTAAAATTCATGCCTACAGATAGAATTTTAGCAATCAATGAAGCAAAGTTTTGTATTCAACATCAAGTATATCAATCACCTGTTGAACAGAATCACCTATAGAGCATAAACTCCTTTTAGAGTAAAACTAAGTAAATTTAAATCCTCAAAATATGCAAATTTTGCACCAATCACAAATATGCAGAGTTCATCCTAAGGGCACTGCTCACATATTTTCTGCATGTGCAGCACTTGAGATACTGACTTAGCCCTGTATTTGCATCAAATGTAACATTGTGGGGGAAAAGCATGCTCATTTGCCATTTCTGTTGAAATCAAAATGATAAAGCAACAAGTCCATGTTTTCAGGGCTGCTTTTACATTTCAGTTATCCTGTTAGTGAGGTAATTCAGACCTCTCCTACCTTTTGGTTCAGCTGCCTGCCAATCAAGGCAGATATTTCACCAATTACACCACTCACACTGGGAAGCTTTTGCTTTCCCTCACTTAAAGAGTCAAAGAGCCCAAAAACTTTTTTTTTTTTTTTTAAAGTTTAGATCCTAAATGAGAGCTCTGAGGGAACAGAGCAACCATCTGGCAGATTCTACATGTGCCTGCCCACACTATTCCCCGGAGCTGCAGTATGGAGTCCAAAACTTTTGATTATATACTGCAATAGCAGCTTTTCTTCTACTTATCTATACCAATATTTTACTGCCTGGCTTCACTGTAATTAGAAGACAGCAAACTGTCACACTATTTAAAACTTCTATCTTTCATTAACATTGGAATGTAGAACAAGTATCAAAAATACATGAAAGATTAATTCCTTTCTTGAACAAACCATGCCTGAAGGCCCACCTGACAAAAATGTTATCAATGATAGAATCATAGAATGGAAGGGACCGTTCAGATCATTGAGTCCAACCATCAACCGAACTGATACAAACCATCACTAAACCACGTCTCTAAGCACTATGTCAACCCGCCTTTTAAATCCCTCCAGGGATGGTGCCTCAACAACTTCCCTGGAAGCCCATTCCAAGGCTTCATAACCCTTTCAGTGTAAACATTTTTCCTAATATCCAATCCGAACCTCCCCTGGTGCAACTTAAGGCCGTTTCCTCTTGTCCCATCGCCTGTTCCTTGGGAGAAGAGACTGACCCCCCCTGGCTACACCCTCCTTTCAGG
>JAOXJK010000005.1:15604123-15619303 GCA_025774025.1 Xenus cinereus | reverse complement strand
TATTGGTGAGTTAATTATTTCCCATTTATTATTTGAAATAATAATTTTAGAGATAATAAGCATAACATTTTCAAGACGAGATTTGCCATTGTGTGGAAATAAATTATCGGAATGGGAAGGGAATACAGACATTCTTTAAATGTTTTCAGGTTTGTTCTGAATGCCATTTGGTGGGTGGGATTAGAAGTTCTAGATGAGCCAGGCTTCATCACTGAACTACACTCAATTCATCCTTTAAAGTAATTTCTGTATCACAGTATCCCATCCAGACTCAGCATTTATCAATTGTAATAATGAGACTACTGAAACAGGCTGCAGTGTATGGGGGCACAGGAGTTTTTTAACTAATCAGATAAAATAAAATAAAATAAAATAAAATATCCACTTCACTACAAAAGAGTAATAAATGTTTTAAGTGTTTCTATTTCACAGAACTTAATTAGAATTGTAGAAACAAATAAGGAGTACTTCAAAACCCAGTATTATCAAATTGAGGCAGTTCTGTGAGCCCTTCAGTAGGTTTCATCTCAAGCCTCAATCTCAGGGGATGTCTCAGCGCAGAAGTCGCATTCACTCGTGTTGTTTTGGTCCTGGCTGTGCTGGATGTAGCGATATCAGCGCAGCCATTACACTTTGCAGACATGGAAATGAGAAATTTCTAATACTAGGAACAATGATCAAAGAACACGTACTGAACGTGAGCTAAATAATAGCCCTTTGGAAGTTATCTGCCAAAGAATTTACCATGAAAAAACGTAGTTAACGATCAGTATCACAAAGAGTTATGTTCATGGAAAGTGTGTGTAGTTTTGGAATGAACCCCGGCCCTAGAACACATACCAGGTACTGACGGGGGTCTGCGGGGAGTGGGCGGAGGTGGCCGAGAAGGCCTGGGAGGTCGAGCAGGTTTGCAGTTCCCGTTGGTGAGTAAGGGAGAATCACTGCCGTTAACAGTCTTGTTTTCATTGGCAGCAGCATCTTCACAGCTTTCAAGGCCATTTGAGTTAGTCCTTTTGCAGGAAAAGATAAAAAGGAGGACTGTTGTAATAGCGTGCGGATGACATTAAACTTCATGAAGAGACTAGAATGTAATAGTTATGTCTAGGTGAGATTCTTACAGACATCGTAACTCTAAAAACCTATACACCTGTATAAACATACTAAAGAGTTTATCTCCTGAGGTATGTGAAACCTCAGCCCGTGAAAAGGTTGTGAAATAGATGTATATAACATCCGTCACTGAAATCTCCTCTTTTATTTTCCCAACTCTATACACCTGCCTTTAGGCCCAGACTCTGGACTTTGCCACTCAGCTATTTCTGCCATTTGTCTCTAATGAGATGAAAAGGTGACAAAGACCTGAGAGCAGCCTGGGTGCATCTACTCCACAGGGCTGGCATGTGCTCACAACACACAGAATGCTTTACATTTTTAGAAAACACCATACATTTTTAGAAATACACCAATTTCACCCCCCTAAACTCAATTCTGGAAAGGCCGGGAGAATTTAGAGAATTTAGAACAGCTATGAATGTAAGTTTCTCAACTTTATGAGAAGTTCACCCATTCTGTACCATTCAGTTCCACCGAGCGGTGTGTTAGTCTGATACATCTGTAGCTCCTTAAGCAGAGTTACAGGTATCTAAAAGCTTTCCCTATGAAGTGTTTTATCTTCAGAATACGTTGAGCAAAATAAAAGGATTGTCAACCAAAATTCTAGTGGATTGACAGGTCAAGTACTTAGGCCATCAGTAATAAAGCCATAGGTTATGGTTTTAGCTCCGTACCACAAAAATTAGACCACTTTACGTGCGCAGAAAATAGAAAGCAGTAGGTAAGGCTAAGTGAGGGACAAACCACAGAGGACTAAGTAGAATCAGGCATATTTGGTGTCAATAACATCGTCGAACACGCTTTTGCTCTGTACCAGGTGTGGTGCACGCAATTCATCCCGCACCACACGAACCGCAAAGTAAATGACTCTGAAAACGTGTACAAGCCACTAGTGATGTGCAGTTTCTAAGAGCTGTCGCCTGGGTCTTCCTCAGGCCCAGAAAGCAAAGCGGTGGTGTTTGAACATCAAAGGCAAAGGTGTAACCTCTTATCTTTAGTGTGTTTGACCAGTTGGCTTAAGGTATAACAATGCATATCAAAACATTATTATATGTGTAACAATAACCACCGTTAGACATATTCCAGGTCATTTACATGATCCTCAAAATGGACCATACCAAAGACCCCACTGGTTGATAATAAAACCAAATTAACTATTATTATTATACTATCACACACTCGGGCACTGTGAATACCCAAGCATGGAAACATTCTTCTGAGCATGAAGGAAAGAGAAAAAAAACCCTTTCATGGGAAGACTTGAGATGACAGAGATAAGAGAGTTATGATCTATTAACAAAAAATAGTGAAATTGAACTTCAGTACTCCAGATGTCACCCAAGAGTGATGTCCATTTCACAGCTTAGTACTGGGAGCTAATTAAAGTAGCACAGTGCTCGTTGCAGGTTAATCCACCAGCAAGTATGGTCACACTTTTATCCTACCAAGCAGCAGGGCACATAATCCGATATCGACCTTTAAACATCACAACTGCTAGACAGCTTTTGGTATCTTCTTAACAAAGCTAAATATAATTCTGAAACCTCCATGCTATATAACAAAACAGGGTAAAAATAACCAGTGCCATTTACTCACCAGTGGGATTATTATATTGGTTTTTTTATATTTTACTTTGGTTAATCACTGGGAAAAGGATGACGAAGGGAAAAACCCAAAAGATCAGTCAGGTCTGGAGGCAAACTGAAGCCAGAAGATGGGGCTCATATGGAAAAGAATTCAATGTGCGAATGTCCAACAGCACAGTATTTCTGTTTAGGACACGCTCAGATCTTAACAGGCACTGTTGCAGGGCATCCTCTGAAATTTTTCAATTGTCCTCTTTATAAGACGTGTAATTCCTCTTTCAAAACTGCAAACGCTAAAAGGCAGTATTATAATTAAAAAAAAAAAAAAAGAGGAAAAAAGTCTTACCGTGTATCATTCTTTACTTTGGAACCATCGTTCTGTGTAGGACCTTAAATATCAAAAAGAAAAGGACAACAGAAGTATAAGCAACATTCTGAATCATTTCCAAGAAAAGAAGCTGTCTTTAATGCTCAAATTTTTTCAAATGTGGAGGTGATACACTATGTGCTGCTTATCTACTGCCTTATTTCACACTCTATACATTTCACATGTCTCTCTAGATGTGCCTGTATACATTTGTGTAAAACCACTGCCACTGTGAGTAATATTTTCACCTTGTCAAAGACAGAACAGGATATCATTAGACTGTATGAATATTCCCCAACACACACAAGTTTGATAACATTGTCCCCTCTCTTTGTAGCAGCACCAAGCAGCATTCTCCATTCTTCAACTGGAACTGGCTTTTCGTGTTCTCTCCCTTTTGAAGGATGACAGGCAGAGCAGGAAAAGCAACAACTTCTCTAAAACCTTCTCTCCGGCTGGCTAACGAGCAACCGCAGGGGCTTTATCTTCTGGGGCTCTCTAGCCTGGACCCTTCCCTTTCTCTGTAAATTATTTAGCATAAAGGCATTCACGCAGGTACAAAATATGGCAGCCCTCCAAACGGAATTACAGCCGCTCCGCCCACATTTGCAAACATTTTGTAGCTGCTTATTCAGCCAGCTTGGAAATATTTGCCTTTTGTGCCAGCATTTGCAACACTTGAATATGCAGCACAGAACTGCTCATTCATGCAGACAGCACAAATACTTTATTTCCATAGAATTAAAAAAAATGTCATTAACAAAGAAATCAGTTATCAATTCTGATGGGAACTATGTAGACATCTAAGCCAAAGACAAGGATGTAGCCACGTAAAGGCTTACGATAATTGCGGTTAGTGGCCTGGGCACAGAAGGGGTTTTAATCCCAGAAACAGAAATCATAACTTAAAAGCTACTCAAACAATGTATTTGCCTGTAAGTACCTTTAGCTTGTACAATAAGAATGTGTTACACTGATTTAACTCTCCTCCTGTGCTCCAGTCCCCTGTCATTTGGGAACCCTCTGCTGAACTTCTGGGCTTGGGATGTCAAATTCTGTCTGCCCTGTCCAGCCCAAACCTGTATCCAGGACTCAATTCCACTACCTGCACAGCCTTTTCTACTTGCTACCACCTTTTTCTCAGTAGGTGAATTTCAGGAAATGGAAGAAAGCACAGATGAAACCCGAGTATTGCATCAGGGGAAAATCTGTTACTCTCAGTAGGTATTTCTCTGGCCGCCCCTCAGCTCTGCTCCACAAGCCCTAGGAAATCTCAGCATCCATCTTTTATTTACCAAAAAATCCCACACCATCAGATAGTGCGATCGATCCTTTCAACAAGATGAAAAGAAAGATAGGCTAAAAGCTTTAGGAAATACTGGTTACAAAGCCAGTGTGTTGATTCCATTTTCCTATAATACTTAGATGGAATCTCAAAGCAACTTCTTTTAGGCCTTTAAAAAAAAAAAACAAACAGAAGCCTAATAATGTCCACTGAATTGCCTGCCTTGTCTCCCCAACGCTGCCTGCTGGAGAAATAACCTCGTATCTACTTCTGCTTTGCAATGTACCATATCCTCAAAGACGCTCCGTTGCCTGTCCTGCACCAATGGAATTAAAACCCCTTACTTTTTATTGTAGTGTAATTACACATTTTATACGTACTCAAGATTTTCAGTTAAACATAATACTAGTTATCTGAAACTGATGACATCAACTAAAAAGAATAGTGAATCCCTCTCTGCTGCACTCCACGGGGAACAAAATCTATGAAAACATTTATTTAAATGAGATATTTTAAGAAAAAACTAATATAAACCCATGTCTCCTAGTAAGCAGAATACTTAAGATGATGATAAGATCAAAATAACTTATTGTATATTCTTTGCTGTTTATGATATTATTAAACATTCAGGGAAGCTAGAGGCTTTCATTAAAGTTTGAGATTTGCTACATATAAGTTAGCAAAGTCCAGAAAATAAAGATGCTGATCTTATTTTCATTACAGTAAGGCTGAAAAGCTTCACCATGGGCTATGACTCCACCTCAAATAAAAATGCTAAAAAGTCCTGGCCTCTACAAACAGAAAGTTATAGAAACCGCTGTTATTATGATTATCAAAACATTGTGTTAAAGTTTCCATTTAAAAAAAGCTGCTTTGTATGCCAAATAAATGTAGACAGTATATTTGAGTTGAAAGTTACTTACTTCTTGTACTTGAGGCCTCTCCATTGGTCAGGAGCTCAGGATCCACCTGCATCCCATCTAGACAGACAGAGAGATCTCCCACCACCTCTGCAGGCTCTCGGTCACCAACAAGATGCAATGTCACCACCACCTGCTCAACTGAAAAAGTACAGAAATAATGGGAGTTTATCTTAGTACATGACAGAAAAAAAGAAAAAAGTGTGTATTATTCAAGAAGCCAATCACAGACCACAGAGATCAAGGAAAAAAAAAACAAAAAATCAAACCAACCACAGAATGACAGCTCTGTCTTTTCATAATTTTCTATGTTTTGCGTGGTAAAACTAATCATTTCCAGACATCAGTAAAAAATTATTATTTCTACAAAAAGGGGAAAACTGGAGCATAACCTTATTGCTGCCTAAAGAAAGGATTATCACTACAGCAGAGATTGAGTCTCATGTTTCTGCCCACATTTCTGAAGCAATTAATACACCTGTCCTCAAAAACCTGTCGTTAGGAAATGTAATTCACCTTATTCTTCCTACTGAGCAGATACCAATTCTATATTCTAATTAAAATATTTCACACTTATCTAACGACATCAACATTCACATTTAGAATGTGAAGATTTTGCATCGTATCCCCAGACCAAAAATATTTTCAGGGTAAATCACTGTTTTTCAGTGAAACAGAACTGTAAATAAATGTTCTTGATTAAATGGTTTGAAGCAAAACCCAATGAATTGCAGCAGGGGATGTGGTGTGATACAGAACAATTTTCACCCAGATCCAGCAGGACAGTAACACTCTGCCAGGAGAATGTCTTACTACGCTTATAACATGCTGCATTTACAACGCCCACATCTGAAAGTGTAGAATTCTCTGTATTTCTCTTTCAGGCTCCACAGGACGCATATGCTGCTTAACGGCTAACTAGTTCCAAGATGCATGGAATAATACAACACATCCCTGTAACACTAGTTAGAACAAAAATAACTTTACACATTTCCAGGTCTAGCACCAGGAAAATATCAGTTTTCATTTTTAAGCTGTATAAGAGGAAACACTCTTTTCTTTAATTAGGCTTTCACTCTTGCACATACTAGCAAAGTGAAAAATACCAGGTTTTTAATGGCACCAGAGCAGGCTGTGGATAGCGAGAAAAGATTACACTCTAAAAGCAGGAGGAAGCTCATAAAGGGAATCTATAGCCACAAAAGGAATTCTTGAGGCCACCTACAGAGTTGTACAAACACAGTAACAGAGAATTCCTGACAAATCCTGCAGCATTCCAAGGTACTGTTAACTTTCTACTTACGTTTCATACTGTTTGATTTCAAAGTCTCATGAATATCCAGAGCAGCGCTTCCCAGAAGGACATCCGATTTTAATGTTTGATGGCTCCAGACTCGAAAGTTTAATTTACTTACAGGAGTGACAATTCTGAAAAGCAAAAGTTGAGCACTGTGTAAGGGCACTTGTGGGCAGAGGAAAGCGTGTGAATAGAGCAATCTACTTCACTGTCACTTAAAAGTATTTAAAAACAGAGAAATAATGGTGGTAACACCAAAGCATTTCTAATTAGCACAATCCAGTATGCAGTCATGTTTCTATGTCATGTAAATCAAAACTGTTGCAAGACTGTTCACAGACTGAGTACATTTTTTATTATTACTATTTTAAGGGAAACATCTATCGAAAAACTAAAAAACTACCAGCTCACAATTGGCATCTAAGTGTAACCAGGGTTAGAAAAAAAAAGACTGATTCTTGCAGGTTCACATTTCCTGAGTATTAAGGATTTTTTTCACACAGAGAGGGAAAACAAAAAGTTTGCTTTCTGAAGAGGTTATCAGAAAATTTTAGGACATCCCATAAAAAGGGAAATACTCGGAAATACTAAAAATTATTCCAAGTGTTTTTAGAAGATGACTGTTCTCCTAATAAACTGGCACATACTTACATTATGACAAAGAAGCAGGAATATATTAAAAATTGTTTAACATTTTATTAGTATACTTCTGGCTTCACAGTGCTTTTACTGAGAACAGAAGAACACGCTACATCTTCAAAAATCCAAAAACAATCCAAAAAACTACAATCCAAAAACTTCCCTCACCATTTCGAGGAGCAACATGTATTACTTCTACAGGGTGCTAATTGGATTGTGTCCTTGGAGAAGTGGTTCCAGGTTTACTACCAGAAAAGTCCCTCATGGACCCTGCTATCACAACGGTTTCTCTTCATTCCAAAGCAAGTAATTCAAAGAAGAATTACACTATTTATCTCTACCCCCCTTTCACCTCCCTGAGGCTTTTCTTTAATTTTTACTTGTTTTAGTGATACAAAAATCTGAACTTCATTCAAATCATGGGGCCACAACCTGAACAATGCCTTCCAGGGAGCTGGCACAAGCAGGGACATGGTGATGGAAGCCTCTGCATAGTCCAAACAAGAGCCAAGCTCTCTTGGTAAATCTTGGAGAGTAAAGGAACTCTCCCAGTCATAAGAAAATCAGAAAAGCCTAGGTTTTCCTTTTTCCATCTTATAAGTATTCTGACAACAGCAGAAAGATGAGCATCACAAAATAGTGTCACAACTAAGAATGCACTCACAAAACTTCTTTTATTTCTAGAAAGTTGCTCTAGAGGTAAAATATTCACCTGCCCTTCATGCTCCCTTGAGTTTTTACAAGCTTTACACTGGAGAAACAAATTTACGTCACTGTCAGTTGCTGATACTGCATGAACCCTTTTTTTTTTTAAATCCCTAACAGCAACTGCAAAGTAATTTTTAATACTGATATTCTTTATAGATTTCTATAAGGAACATTCTAACATTCATATATTTTAAAATTATTTTAATTGTGAGAAATGGGTATTACAAATGACAGTTTATTTTCTTAGTGGATAATTTCACTCATATCTGGTTGATAAATCCAGACTTTGACAGCCAATCCCTTCAGAATACACAGCTCCACCTCACACCCAGGAGAGGAACATACCCAGTTGCAGAAGTCATTACTCTTTTCCTTTTTGTTCTCAGTCTGAATGTAAGCAGCTGTGTCAAAATATTTCCTAAAAACCGATTAACTTACTCCACTAATTTCCATGTAGCATTAGTGTAATCTCCATTGAAGCTGATGTGCATTGGGTGTCTCTGTTCAGCACTTACTGAACAACAGCAAAAGCCACCCATGTGTTATTGTGTGGACTCGCACAGCGCAAGCCACAAACATTTCAATTTTTAACAAAAATAAAGGCAAGCTTTAAAAGCTAAAAGAAAATCCTGCTCTTGCACATTGGTACACATGTAAAGCACAAGGTTTTCTTTTTCTTAAAATACTTCTTTGCAGTGGAAAGCAAGGTATATAGTAGTAACTAAAACTTCATAATCATCTGAATTACAAGAACAAGCACAACAGGTTTTCATCAGGCAGGAAGGTTCAAGGTACCTTAAGAATAATAATCTAGAATTTAAGCATAAACAAAAGTGCAAGCATGGGACTGACCTTTATCCCAGTGTTCCACATGATACATTCTTAAGAAAAAACTAAATTTTATAGAAGCTGCAGATCAGGTTTTTTTCTGCACTTTACCTCAAAACACAAATACTGGGCCAAGCAAACATCAACAGCTGTGTCCATCTTGACTCTAATGTTAGTTATGTGCTCTCAAGACACAAATTCATCAGGAATTTCATACTTGTGATTGAATTTAGACATGCACAAGACCGAGATAACCACCTGTGCTACAGTACGATATACAAAAAAAACCGTGCACAAAGAACAGCTGCACCCTTCATGGCATTTCTGAAACACCGTAACCTTAAATGTGACAACAAAAATGTGCAGTTGTAATAGCAAATTACCTTACTTTCCTTACTATTTACAGCATTAAAGCTCCTCTGATACGGCACATACATTAATACAGAATATATAGCTTGATAAGCACTGGGTCCACTCCAGAGTATAATGCAAATGTTTGTAAATCCATATTCCAGATTGTGGAATCTTGGAGCAAATCCATTTGCTCCAAATATCACACAAATATCTTTATGTCATGTATACTTTGCTTAAAATAAAATGGCAACCCCTTATATCCATTGTCAGTTGCGCTAATTTAGCTCAAATACATTGGAAAACAAACCCATCAAACCTACACTGTAAGATGTTGTTTCCACTTTGGGCTATTTGTATTGTTGCATTTTTCTGTCTTCTTTGACTGTCCATCTACTGAGACTTCCACGTAAGGGCTAGGTCCAAACCATTTATTTTTTTCTTTTAGTTTTGCTGAAATAACTGTTAAGAAAGAGAAAAATTGCAATTAATATTTTTCAGTTGTGTGTTTCAGTATTCAAGTATCAGGTCATTGATACAATAACGCTCAAGGAAAAAAAATACATTATATGGATAAAAATGTTCTTGCGTTAAAGATCATTTTATACAATGCTATAGCTCACACAAATGCCTAAAACATGCAACAGCACTTCTGTAACATCAGACACTATAATTAATAATAATCAGGATAAGATCCACAAAAGCGTTTCGGTGATTGAAAGTAGAAAACATCCTCTACAACCTCTTCGTCTATCACCAGCCAAGAGAATTCCAGGAGTTTATTACATTTGCTCATAAAAAAGCGCAAAACAAGATCTGTCTCTCTTGTTGAGGAATCATGGAAAACTTCCACCACTTCTGCTGAAAAGAACATCATCAGGAAAAAGAACTTTGTGTTAAGTTTCCTGTATCAAAGCAAACTCACAGAAGAGCTTACCTGAGGCAAAACTCCTTCAAACAGAGTTCCAAGACCTACCTATTGTTCTAGAAACAAACCTGGGCAGGACGCACAGCTCTAGAGCTTTAATTTGGGGGCGGGGTAGGGTGGCTGTTTTGTTTCTTTGGTTGGTTGTTTTGAGGGGTTTTTGGGTTTTGGTTTTTTTAAACATTCAGCATCATAGACTGCAACACTCCTGTCTCTCCAAATGCTCTGTTGCCTCCATCCAGCCCGAGCAGCAACCGTGTGCAGGTGTCTGCCCCTGACATCTGACTCTCAGATTAGGGGTGTTCTTGGATTCCTCGGCAACACTAAGCTCACAAAACAGTACTTAAGACCAAGAAATTATCGTTTCCGATTACCAGTGAACTCCACTCTGTTCTAACCTCAGTCTCCGGTGTTTTCAGCCCCCCGTTCAGCTGCACTACAGCCTTAAAAAAAGGATGACTAATTCAAGCCCATATGGCTAATCTCCCTTGATTCCCTTTATAGTCTATGCTCCTTTAGAGATTTAGAGAAGTAGCTTAGTATAAACTGCTCTGAACTGCTCCCAAGGGAAACTCCTTATATATTAGAGACAACTTACAGAAATTAACTTCAGTGAGCTAACGTTAATTTGCACAAATAGTTCCCCTTCCCTTCGTGTCTCCAGTACGTCTACACCACAGCCTCTCAGGCCTCAGCACCACCAGTGATCCCAAAGGCACCAAGACCCGCTTGGAGGCAGCACAAACCATCCGTCTTGTACCTACTTTCCAGGTTCTTCCCAAATGACCTGAAAGTTCATTTAAAACTAACGAAAACAGCACAGGATGGAGCTGAGGGTAGAGCAGGTGTGTGTGTGCAGGCTGTTTACAGAAATGTCTTCAAAAAACAAATGCCTGCTTGCACAGGGAGCAGTTTGTTTGCAGACTGTGGCTGAACTTCTACAGAAATTAAGATCCATTCAAACACCTTAATAGTCTCAATTCTAAACACTGAGACGGGACAGAGTGTACCCTCAGCACATTTGCTGACGACACAAAACTGGGAGGGGTGGCTGACACACCAGAAGGCTGTGCTGCCACACAGCGAGACCTGGACAGGCTGGAGAGTTGGGCAGAGAGGAACCTGATGACATTCAACAAGGGCAAGTGCAGGGTGCTGCACCCGGGGAGGAATAACGCCCTGCACCAGGACAGGTTGGGGGCTGATCTGCTGGAGAGCAGCTCTGAGGAGAAAGACCTGGGAGTCCTGGTGGACATCGGGAGGCCCATGAGCCAGCAATGTGCCCTTGTGGCCAAGAAGGCCAATGATATCCTGGGGTGCATCAGGAGGAGTGTGACCAGCAGGTGGAGGGAGGTCATCCTGGCCCTCTGCTGTGCCCTGGTGAGGCCCCATCTGGAGCACTGGGTCCAGTTCTGGGCTCCCCAGTTCAAGAAGGACAGGGAGCTGCTGGAGAGGGTACAGCAGAGGGCTACGAAGATGATGAGGGGCCTGGAGCATCTCTCTGATGAAGAAAGGCTGAGGGACTTGGGTCTTATTAGTCTGGAGAGGAAAAGACTGAGGGGGGATCTGATCAACGCCTATCAATACTTAAAGGGTGGGTGTCAGGAGGATGGGGCCAGGCTTTCTTCAGTGGTGCCCAGTGACAGGACAAGAAGTAGCAGGCACAAACTAGAATACAGGATGTTCCATCTAAACACAAAGAGGAACTTCTTTCCTGTGAGGGTGGCAGAGCTGTGGAAGAGGCTGCCCAGAGAGGTGGTGGAGTCTCCTTCTCTGGAGACATTCAGACCCAGCCTAGACAAGTTCCTGTGCAACCTGCTCTGGGTGGACCTGCTTTCAAAGGAGGGGTTGGGCTGGATGATCTCCAGAGGTCCCTTCCAGCCCCATAGCATTCTGTGATTCTGTGTGAAGTTAAAAGCTGAAGGTACCACGGACAGTCATTATGGCAAAGCAATATCTTGCCTTTGGGGCACCAAAGAAGAGTACGTCCCAGATTTGCATGGGATGAGCTCAAAGAAGCTGCTGCCTCTGCACTGCAAGATCTCACAGTAGGTAGACTCACTGCTAGATTCACTTCAAGAGCCAGAAGACTCTATTCCTCCTCAACCTGAGCCTCCCAGGATGCGATTCAGTCCCAAACATCATGGCACCAGGCAGACTATGGGGAGAACATTACACTCTCCCTCTTGCTGGCACAGAGAGTGGGAAAATAAAGAGCAAAGCAGCGCTCAGAATAAGGGCAATAGTAATAAAAGAGTTTAGGAGGCCAAAGAAAAATTACCTAAGAAGAAACTGAGAGGTTTTTTTCTACTCAGAAGCTACCTCGACTTCAATGTACTGTTTTGGTCACACTGTTGAATATGGCAAATTGCTAGAGCCTGGAGTAAAGAGTCTACAAATGATGATGAAGAACAGCGTCAGCGGGATTGTAAAATGACACTGTCAGGTCAGGATGGAGAAGCAGATGGGTACAGGGAGAGTGACCAAAACCGTCCCCACTGAGCCAAAAGGGAACGGTTAACACAGGGAACTTAATGATTCCCTTGGGAATATCACCCCCTAAAACCAGTGCGTCAGGAATTACTTTAATGTACATCACTAAATGAATGGTACAGCGTTATATGGCAGTATAAGAGCTTTGCGCTATTAACAGCTTGATTTTATTAATTTTTAAACATTTTTTCTTCTCTCTCAGCTACCTAGTCAACCTTCTGGCAAAGCCCAGTGTGTCCCGCACTATTCCCGAGGGTCAGTAGCGTATTTTTAAGAGGCAAACTCACTCCTATATTCAACTGTGGCCTCAACCTGGCTCAGCAACAAACTCGAGGTACGTTCCAAGTTTGATTACAGCTAACATATGCCACTGCTGCGGAGGGGAGATTCTGGACCTAAGAGAAACCCCATGTGCTTATCTTCCACCAAAATAAAAGTGCTTGGTAAAAGTGTCACTTGTTTCTGCGTATCAAGGGCCCGGTGTCGTACCCGGGGGCGTGCGATGCGCCTCGGCATGTTTTCGGAGGCGTCTACGTTGCGTAACCGTTTTTGGTATTTAGTTCAAGCAGCTTTTAAGAACTTTACAAATAAGTTTAAAGTAATTACAGGGTATTAAACGGTGCACTCCACAAAGGGACAGATTCAGCTCAAGTGCGTGAAAGAAACCGAGCAAAAATAGCCCTTCTGAGCCTGATTTAACAGACTTGTACCAGCCAATCTTAACAGTTTTATTCTCAAACATCTTATTGCCTCCCTGAGGGAAAACTGCAGAGAAACACTCTTAAGGAGCACAAAACTCTCCTTGTCATAGCTTAAAGAAGTTTTCCAGTCACAAAAATAAAGAAATTCCATTCCTGCCCACAGACCTGAGCAGGTCTCCTGCTCACACCACGGGGAGCACAGAAACCCACTTCTGTCTCCGGAGCATTCGGACAATCCCTAGAGCATTTTTTTCCTGATTAGACATGATCACCATTAGACCACTTACTGTCAGGCTGTCATTTTATAACATACATTTAGTGTCTTTACAAAATAAAAACATACTTGTAGGGAAAATAAGGCCTCTTTTAAAAAAAAAGACTTATTTTAACTCGAGATTCCCAAGGCATCTTACTCTCACTGAAGACTGAGCAAGTTTCTGTGGGGTATTTACTTGCTCTAAGCAGAGCCAAGAGAAGCCTAATCAGAACTTTTTGGCCACAACACGAAAAGCAACTGTGCCTGATAGTCGTTAATTTAAAAAGAATCACCAGTCAAGAGCAACAGAATAACCTTTTCCCTTAGTAGCTGCTGGAAGGTGCCGTCCCATTCAAAGGTGTTTGACAACTGACCACCTACTTGCTGTCTGTCCTTTTGTTATAAATGAGAAAGTCAGAAATGTCGTGCCATACGTTACTGTCGTCATACAGGTAGGTCATAGAGGACTGGAGAGAAGGCTGCAGGGTTTGCCGGTGATATTCAAAGAGCCAGAGAACCATCCCCCAAACCAGAGCGGCGACAAGCGGGAAGGGATCCTGTTTTGGCTGCGGGACGTAGCCCTTTTCCACCGCCAGCCGGGACAGGCCAAAGAGGACCCGAGACAGCAGGTACATAATGATCTGCACGGAGAAAAAAAGCCCAAGAACGTTAAGGAATCAGCCTGACCAGATATACCAGCCAAGTCAAGTCATTTAGAAGCGATAAGCCAAGCAAAAGGGGTGGGAATAATGTACCCAACTTAACAGCAAAGAGGCTGTAGGTTCGCGTATCACGTAGTCTTTACAACTGGAGATGTTTGTGTTTTCCCTGTGTCCTCAAAGGTCCTACCCCTCTGCTGGTGCTCTCATTTGGTAATCGACAAGTTACACTTGATGCAACACATCTTTGCAGTTGCACAACTTTTGCCTTCGCTCAGTTAATGCTACCTCAGCTGCTGCTGGCGATACAACAGTCGCAGAGCAGCCCTGCTGAGCTGCCAGCCAGATACAAACCCGACAGTCTGGACACATCCTAAAACCAGACTCTTACAGGGTATTGCGTAAGTAAAACCCTTTTATAAATCCCCATCTTTGTGTTTTACTGCTTGATTAATCCAAGACTGTGTGTCAACAACTGGCTTTAAACCAAACGTCCCCTGGGTAGATTTTGTCAGTTTAACCAGTTTAATTAAGCGTAGCTCAGTAAATGATTGTGCTCTACACTCAAAATGTTCAAGCTAAAGAGTTTAAATCCAGTGAGTGGGAAGACTGGGGGCTACCACAGCCCTGATGATGGGGGAGGCAACCCAACAGCTTTGGATTGCGTGGAGAAGCTCAACATGAGCCAGCAGTGTGCGCTGGCAAGCCTGAAAGCCAACCGCATCCTGGGCTGCATCAAAAGAAGCGTGGCCAGCAGGACGAGGGGGGGGCTTCTGCCCCTCTGCCCTGCTCTCATGAGACCCCACCTGGAGCACTGCATCCAGCTTTGGAGTCCTCAACCCAGGAAGGACATGGACCTGTTGGAACAGGTCCAGCAGAGGGCCATGAAAATGATCAGAGGGCTGGAGCCCCTCTGCTGGGAGGACGGGCTGAGAGAGTTGGGGGGGTTCAGCCTGGAGAAGAGAAGGCTCCAGAGAGACCTTAGAGCCCCTTCCAGTCCCTCAAGGGGCTCCAGGAGAGATGGGGAGGGACTCTGGATCAGGGAGGGGAGC